>OY998240.1:60188289-60825201 GCA_963922005.1 Cornus suecica | reverse complement strand
ATGAGAGTTGAAAATAAGACAAAGAAAAAAGAAAAAAGAAAAAAGAGGGCATCTTGTAAGAATAATAGTTAAATGTGAATGGGGAATTGATTGGAGGGAGTGTAGCACGCTTTGTACCCTATTCAAGGTGCCAACCCTAAAGCCAATGGGCCCCTTCTCCTACCTTTTATATCATCTCTAACTCTGTCCTTGTCATTGAGAAAATCTCTCCCTCCACTATATATAATTATATTTATCTTATATAATATTACATTTAAATCGGTACAATGTGACTAGTGGATGAACAATAGATTTATTTGTATGTGATGTGATAAAAGATGTACAAAGTGAATATTAAATTAAAATACTGACTTTGGCAGAGTCATGTGAAGAAATTTTTGGCAAAATATTAAACATTTTTTATTTTTTATTTTTGCTTTTTTATTGTGAAGTGACTTCTTCCAAACTCAAACTCTATTTAAATAAAAACTTTAAAAAGGATAGTTGAGATAAGAAAATTATTTTGGAGCATGATTGGTGTCTCCTTGTCGTATATGCTAAAGTACCATATGAGCTTCAAATCACAAAAAAAAAAAAAAAAAAAAAAAAAAAAGGCTATTTCGGCTATATATACTTAGACATTCCACACCTTCACAAACGCCCCGGAGAAAAATTAAACGAAGAAATAACAAAATAGCATGAGAATTTGAACCGAAAAAAAAGGGGGAAATTACATATTTAACGATAAAATATAATATAATTATAAATATAATAAGAGAGAAATTGCATTTATAATAAATAACTGTAAATGCAGAAAAGTTACACAATAATAATTGAGTAAAAATTTGGATCCCTTTTTTCATTCATCAAAGCCATCTATTTGTACAAGATTACAAAGACGGGTCAAGCCCATGTATCCAAGTTAATCAATCCCTTAAATCAAGGGATTTGATCAACTCTACCTTTTTTAGGACTCTCTTCTATAATTGGGTCACTTAACTTCTAGATTTTTCCATTGGTTCATCACTTCTTCAGCCCATTCGTTTTCAGTCCATTCATCTTCGGGCCATCAGTCGCTGGCCCATCAGTCGTTGGCCCATCAGTCCTGTGGCCCATCTTTGATTGGGCCAGACATTTTTGACCATTACACAGGCCCATGAGGTTATGGGTTTTTATAAAAAGCCCATGACCGAAATCTTTTCAAATACGGCTATATACATGTACATTCATGCACTTTTAGAAAAAAATGGGGTTTGATGAGTTGTCAACCATTGATGAGCATTTATTGGCATTTGAAATGTACGGCCACTACTCCCTTGATTGTAACCCCATGACGGCTCATCGTGGCTCGTGACCTTCAGACTTTGTGCAACCCTTTGGCCTCCTTCCCCTCTTCTATAAAACTTACCCTTCTTCATTTCATTTCACATTTCATACATTGCAATTTTCTGCTCCAGCTCCTATCTTCCTTAGTTTTTTTACCTCTGGTTTTTATTTCCCCGTTTTTGCTGCAATCATTCCCGTCGGTCGTCCCAGATTTATCTAATAGGACAAAAACTTGTTATTTCCCGAAGCTTCTGTGACTCTTCGTTCACCAATCTGAGTAAGTCGACCGGTCTTTTATTCTCTTTTCTTTTAATTTTCATCTTTACCCCCTTCTGTCTCTTCTACCTTTCTTTAGCATTATGTCTGACAGTGATGATACCCGATCGGTGGAGAAAGTTGTCTTGTCCTCTACTTCGGGCATTGATCCCACAAGTAGTGACAGTCCCTAGTCCGCCCGTAAAAAAACCAAAAAGACAACTCCTGAAAGTACTGACCTTCCGGGTTCATCAACAACCGAACCTGTGAAACCCAGACCTTCTGAACCTTTTGTAGTGGCCCCACTTAAGAAAACCCGACCTGAAGTGGACGTTAAACACCTTCGGGCTGAGACACAAGTCCCCAAGGATGTTGATGTGTCCCCTTATCCAGGTTATCTTGACTTCACCCAGAGTCAGGGACTAGCTCCTGGTAGTATTCTGCTATCAGCATCTCATCTTAGGGTTCTAAGGTTTCCCCTCCACCCCTTCTTCCACTACGTGTTTTTTATGCTAGGAGTGCATCCTCTTCAGCTGAACCCGAACAGCCTTAGGATCATGTCCATGCTTCTGTTGTATAATAGGGACTTAGATCTCAATTTAGGTTTGACAAACTTACTCCTTTGTTACTTCTTCCAGAATGCTCGAGCGAGTAAGGGTAGGTACAACCTTTTCCCCTTCCAAGGCCGTAACATATGTACCAATACCAAAAAATCGGATAAGGGGTGGAAAGAACGAATGGTAATAGTGAGCGGCAATTGGTCTTATCCTTTCTCGCGCCTATTCCCGATCCCTAGAGTCTTCGGCACCATTCGTCTGCCCATCTATCATCCTCTTCATAAAGTCTCCTGTCTTTGCGAACATTCCAATCTTCATCGGGGAGACTATGCCTATAAATTCCTGGGTTACGAAGATAGGGACATTCCCCTTACTTTCATAAAACAACGCATAGGCCTCCTGAAGACCCACATCTGGGGCAAAGCCCGATCTGCAACTGTCTTGCTGACTTTGGAGAACTTATAGTCAATTTCTAATTTGGGCGTTGGTGTTGACATGATGGACTTGCCTAACAAACCTATGTCCGCCAGAATCCCTGAAGTTCCCGAAGGGATTACTCTTGTTGATGTTGTGCCATTGTCAACAGCACCGCCTTCGACTTCGGCCCCTCCTCCTGCGCAGAGCCCGACAGTACCATCAGCACAGAACCCCGGAGCCCCACCTCCGCCTCCTGTCAATTCTTCGACTGTGAGGACCCGATCCAGTGCAACCGGTGGGGTGGGTATTAAAAGGACCAGGACACGAGCTAATAATGCTTCTTCAAGCAAAGCTCCTACTGTCCCTGAATCATCCCAAGCCTTGATTCCCTGGGAGCCTAAATTCCTGTTGCTAGATGGAACCCCAGTTTGCACTGATCAAATTACCCTTAATCATCCAGAAGCTCTCCGGGCTATGGCCAAAGGGATCTGGACACCAGCCGATAGGGTTGCCCAGACCAAAATCACCAGAACTGATCTTGCCAAGAGGACTTCAATAATGGTTATGGAGGTAAAGATTTTGTTTAATCTTGTGTTCTTAGTTTTATTTGTTGATCGCCTTTTCGTGTAATAACCCTTCCTTTATTGCGTAGCTTCTCTATAGCGTCCAGGCCTATAACAGCCTCCTTGAGACTGATGTCAAAGAGATGGCCGGTATGAAGGCCCAAATAAAGTAGAATGACATCCACCGGGTTTATCTGGTCAAGGAGGCGGATGGTCTTCGCCAGACCGTTTCTGAACAGAAGACTCTTTTGGAAACTGGTGAAGCGGAGAAGTGAGCCATGTCTGCCGAAAAGCTAGTCCTGGCTGCCGAGCTGGAAAAAACGAGGGAAGCTGCCAAGAAGGTGGCAGCCGAAAAGGCTGAGTCAGATAGACTCTTGGCAGAATCGGAGAAGCTTCTGTCCCTTGAGCGGGAAAAAGTAGAAGTATGCCGACTGGGTGGGCTTGACATATACAAAAGATACAGTGTTATCTGTGACATCCGAGCGGCCAGGGCTTGGCGACGGAGGCATGAAATGGAACACATCCCTCTAGAATCCCGGGAATTCAAGACCGCAGAGGAATTCTACGCCCATATGGGAGTGCATGTGCCTTATGAAAACCCTCATTCCTCTGAGAACGAGAAGCGTTTTGCTGCCATCCTGAAGGGGGAAGAATACCATCCTCCTGATCAGTAGTTTAGGCAATTTTATTCGTTTTTGCTCCCATTAAAGGGTTTAAATTTTTATTTTTTTTTGTAATTTCTCTCTTTATCAATGAACAACAGCTTTTTCGCTATTTTCCGTATTTTCCCATCCTTGTTTTGATTCTAATGCTTGTACTTTGTTTGTTTAGACGATTGAGCCTTCGGGCATCTGGCGTTTGGCTAAATCAAACTCTTAGGAACATTTTTAACGAAAAATTAAACCTTCGGGCATTTGGCCCCTGAGGCTAGATTTTATCATCTGGTTTAGTTCAAATTAGGTTTTGAACTCAAACTCTTAGGAATATTTTTAATTTAAAAAATGGAGCCTTCGGGCATTTGGCCCCTGAGGCTATGCTTTATCCTCTTGTTAGTTCAAATCAAGTTTGAACTCAGACACTTAGGAAAATTTTAATAAAGAATGGAGCCTTCGGGCATTTGGCCCCTGAGGCTTGATTTCATTCTCTGGTTAGTTCAAATCAGGTTTGAATTCAAACCCTTAGGAAAATTTTAATAAAGAATGGAGCCTTAGGGCATTTGGCCCTTAAGGCTTGATTTCATCCTCTGGTTAGTTCAAATCAGGTTCGAACTCAAACCCTTAGGAAAATTTTAATAAAGAATGGAGCCTTCGGGCATTTGGCCCCTGAGGTTTGATTTCATCCTTTGGTTAGTTCAAATCAGGTTTGAACTCAAACCCTTAGGAAAATTTTAATAAATGTTAAACACTTGTATAAAAGTAGAATCTATCTTTATTGAGATGAACTTGAAAATTATAAAGCAGAGGTGCCGACATCGGGCACAGATGCTTCGTAAAAAAGGGTGCCATAGTAAGACACAGTTTTATTTCTTAACAAGAAAAGTAACTATCTAAGGATAATACCTCTTTAACCGATAAGCATTCTGAGAGTTGGACTCGAGGCGGCCTGTCTCGTTCTTCCGAACCAGATAAGCACCGCGTCCGATAACCTCAACCACTATGTAAGGTCCTTCCCATGTCTCTCGTAATTTGCCTACAATCCCAATCTTCCTTCTGAGCACCATATCGCCCACTTGGAACTCTCTTTTTTTGACTTTCTGATTGAATCGTGCCCTGACTTGCTGCTGATAGGCAGCTAGTCTTATCCCGGCGGCTTCCCTTCTCTCTTCCAGGAGGTCCAAATCATGGGCTAGGTGCTAATTGTTTGGACCTTCTTCCCATGCTTGACTCCTTAGAGTAGGTACTCTTAGCTCGGTCGGGATAACTGCCTCGGCCCCATAAGCCATGGCGAAAGGGGTTTCTTCAGTTGGTTGTCTTGGAGTAGTCCGATAAGACCACAACACCTCAGGCAATTTCTTCAACCATGCCCCTTTTGCGTCTTCAAGTTTCTTTCTCAGTGTGTCAAAAATGGTTCTATTCGTCCTTTCGGCTTGCCCATTTCCCTATGGATAACCGACGGAAGAAGTGTTTTGATTGATCCCATGCTTTGTCAGGAATGCTTGAACCTTCTGTTATCCAGGTTAGTGCCATTTTCCATCATTATGGTTAGGGGTAGACCGAATCTACAGATGATGTGGCTCCAGATGAATTTTATAACATGGTTGCCTGTTATGGTGGGGTATGCCTCTGCTTCCACCCATTTGGTAAAATAATCGGTAGCCAGAAGAACATGTGTGGTACATCGTATTGCTTGCGGGAGAGGACCCACAATGTCCATACCCCATCGGCCAAAAAGGTGAGGAACAATAGTCGGGTTTAAGAACTCCGGCGGTGGATGGATGACATCTCCATGAAACTGACATTTTTTGCAATGTATGATGTAAATTTCAGCGTCCCTTGCCAGGTAGGGCCAGAAGTACCCCTGGGTGAGGACTTTATGAGCTAGGGACCTTCCCCTGGAATGATTGCCACAAGCTCCTGCATGAATCTCTTCCATGACTGCCGACACCTCGGATGGGGTGATACATCTCAAGTATGGTCTGAAAAAAGACTTTAGGTATAGCTGGCCGTTGAATAGGGCATATCTGGCTGCCTTCATTCTTATCTTCCGGGCTTCTGATTTTGATTCAGGCAATGTACCAAATCTCAGATAATCTACTATCGGATCCATCCAACTTGGTTCCCATGGGATAACTATTACTTCTTCGGGGGGTTCCAAGCTGGATCGGACGACGAAGTCTATTGGTACAGTGCGAGTCATACCTTCTCCCGCCGCGGAGGCTTGGTTAGCCAAATAATCTGCTATGGAGTTATCTCCTCTGGGAATCTGTTCAAAGTTGATTTGCTGGAACATTTCAGCCTCCCTTAGAACCAGATTCTTGTATGCTTCCATCTTCGGCTCTCGGGTTTCATACTCCCCATTTAGTTGTCGTACAACTAGTTGGGAATCACTTCGTACTCGTGCTTTTTGGACTTGTAGGCTTCGGGCCAACCGAATTCCTGCAAGGAGGGCCTCATATTCTGCTTCATTGTTAGAGGCTAGAAATTCCAGTCTAATAGACTGATGGATTTTAGTACCATCCGGCGTTACGAGTACTACTCCGATCCCTGCTCCGTTGATGTTGGATGATCCGTCTACGAACACGACCCATAATTCAGGCTCACCTTCTTTTGTGGAGTTAGTAGTTTCTGTTTCTAACAGGAAGTCAGCTACTTTCTGTCCTTTGATGGCCGTTCGGGGGACATAGGTTATGTCAAAAATCCCAAGTTCAATTGTCCATTTTGATACTCTCCCGGATAACTCAGGCTTCGCCATTATGGACCTGATTGGAGTTAAAGTAGGAACTATGATCGGGTGTGCTTCAAAATAGTGTCGAAGACGTCACTTAACATTGATTAGTGATAGTACCAGCTTCTCCTATTTTGAATAACGGGTTTTTGGATCAGCAAGGGATTTGCTGGTGTAGAAGACAAGTGTCTGGTACCCTTTGCCCTCCTTGACTAGAGCGGCGCTGGTAGATGTTGCTGAAATGGCCAGATACAGGTGCAACGGCTCATCGGCTTCAGGGGTTGTCAGTATCGGGGGCCTCGCCATGTAACTTTTGAGTTTGTTCAGGGCCTCCGCTTGCTCTGGCCCCCAGACTTCTCCTTGTGCCACTTTTATTGCTTGAAAGAACGGCCTATACCGATCGGTTAACCGAGAGATGAAACGACTGAGGGCCGCTATTCTTCCGGTTAGTACCTGGATCTCCTTCCGGGACTTTGGCTCTGCGGTTTCTACGAGAGCTTTGACTTGCGCAGGGCTAGCTTGTATTCCCGTCCGATCAACTATGTGCCCCAAAAACTGGCCTGAGGAAACCCCGAAAGAACATTTGGCCGGGTTGAGCTTCATATTGTATTTCCGGAGGGTGTTGAACACCTGCTGCAGATCGGTTAGATGGTCTCCTTTCACCTTGCTTTTGACCATTGTGTCATCGATGTAGGCTTCGATGGTTGATCCCATCATCCCTTGGAACACCCTTCTGACCATCCTCTGATAAGTAGCATCTGCATTATTTAGTCCAAAAGGCATAACTGTGTAACAAAATGTACCTGATTCAGTGATGAAGGCAGTCTTTTCCTGGTCCTCCGGATTCATTCGAATCTGGTTATACTCGGAATATGCATCCAGAAAGCTCAGGCGTTCGAAACCTGCGGTGGCATCTACCATCTGGTCGATCTTTGATAAAGGGAAACAGTCTTTCGGGCATGCTTTATTCAGATCAGTGAAGTCAACACATACCCTCCACTTGCCATTTTTCTTCTGGACTACCACCACGTTCACCAACCAGGAAGGGTACTGGACCTCCTTTATGAATCCTGCTTGCAGAAGCCGATCAACCTCTTCAGCTATGATCTGGTTTCTATGGGCCCCCATTCATCTATGTTTTTGTCTAACGGGCTTTGCGTTGGGATCCACATTGAGAGAATGCAGGGCTACTGATGGATCAATACCGGTCATGTCCATATGGCTCCACGCAAATATGTCAGCATTGGATCGGAGAAGGGACCCCATTTCCTCTTTTTCTTGTGGACTGAGGCCTGAACCGACATAGGTAAACCTTTCAGGGCGGTCGGGGCAAATTTGAACTTCCAGTAGTGGTTCAACTGCTACCGGTGACCCCGAACCTCCTTCCTGTAATTGTTATTTGTCATCGGGTGCTACCTTGGACTGTGACCCTCGTTCCGGTTCCGTCCTTCTTTTTAGACTTTTCATAGTGACAGCATAACACTCCTTTGTTGTTACCTGATCGCCCCTGATGTCAATCACGTCTACTCTGTTCGGATCTATACAACGCATAACTTGATGCATGGTTGAGGGGATTCCGTGCATCCGATGGATCCATCCCCTTCTCGGGGCAAATTTGAACTTCCAGTAGTGGTTCAACTGCTATCGGTGACCCCGAACCTCCCTCCTGTAATTGCTATTTGTCATCGGGTGCTACCTTGGACTGTGACCCTTGTTCCGGTTCTGTCCTTCTTTTTAGACTTTTCATAGTGACAGCATAACACTCATTTGCTATTACCTGATCGCTCCTGATGTCAATCACGCCTACTCCGTTCGGATCGATACAACGCATGACTTGATGCATGGTTGAGGGGATTCCGTGCATCCGATGGATCCATCCCCTTCCCATGAGGAGATTATAGGAAGGTTTGACGTTTACCACCACGAAAGTCTCTCGGAGCGTGCGTCTTGCTTCTGTTACCGGCAGTTGGATCTCTCCCACTGGTTCCACTCTTCTACCATCAAATCCTATTATCGGGCTTCTGGATGGTACAATCTCCTGAGGGTTGATTTCTAGCTTCTCAAAGGCCCATTTTGTGATGATGTTGGCGCTGCTCCCAGGGTCAACCATCACCCTTTTGATCAAGCAGTTCGAGACCATGAGGGAGATCACTAAAGGATCATCGTGTGGCGTCTGAATGCTCCTCATATCCGCAGAAGTGAGGACTATCCGGGCATCCTCTTTCGGGCCTCTAAACTCGCATACTTCCCCAACCCTACGTAGCTTCTGAGCTTGCCGCATCTGGGACCTTCGGGCCTCTTCTATCTCTGATCGACTTGGCCCTCCATGGACCATGTGAATTACACGTACGGGTTGTCCCATAGCTCCCTTGGCAGGCGCATGCGACGCTTGGTCTGATCGGGCTCCTTCTTTGGCCATGTACTCGGTCAATTCTCATTTTGCAATCATGGCTTCCACCTGTCTCCTGAGGCTTCTGTATTTGTTAGCGTGGTGCCCGTACTCACCATGGAAGGCGCAGTGCCTTGGCATATCCCTTTGGTCCATCGACTGTCTGGTGGGTGGTGGTGACCGGTAGATTCCTTTGTCCTTTGTCTCCTGGTATAGCTTTGCCAAGGTCACTTTTAAGGGGGTGGCCTTCTCCTCCAACCTTGGTCGTTTTTCTGGGACTGGGGAAGGAGCAGGAGGAGCGCTCGGTCGCTTCCGGTCTGGTGCCCGATCCTTAACCCTGGAAGATTCGGATGCCCTGGCCTCTACTGTTGCAAAGGCGGTCATTCTCTGTCGTATGGCCAACTCTTCTTCTATTCGGAGGTGCCCCTGTGCCCTAGAGTTGAGTTCTCCAATATCGGCTGGTGGCCTCTTGACTAGGGATTGATGGAACTTGGTTCCAGGGATTAGGGCCATTCTGAAGGCTTCAACGGCTGAATGCTGATCGTAGTTGTCAATCGAAGACATTTCCACATTGAACCGTGAGATAAAACTTTTCAGGGATTCGCCCTTCTCTTGGATCATGGTGAACAGACTGGAGATAGTCTTCTTCTGCCTTTTATTGCCGAAGTACTGGGCAATAAATAACTCGCAGAGTCTGAGCCAGCTACCGATCGATCGGGGCGGTTGCTTTCTGAACCACAAGAGGGCTGCTTCGGTCAGGCTGGTGGGGAAAACTTTGCAGAGCAAGGCCTCGTTCTCGTTGTAAACATTCATCTTGGTATGAACGTGGTAGATGTGTTCTGTTGGATCTTCTGTACCATCGAACATGGTGAACTTCGGTAATATGAACCTCTCCGGATAGGGCACGCTGGTGATCGAGACGGTGAATGGTGTCTGAACGGCGTCTATGGATGCCTCGGATGCCAGATCGATTGGGGTCTGTATCTTCAGATCCCTAAGCACGTCCCGTTAGAATCTGGACATGATTTCCTCTAGTTTTTTCATGGTCAGGACCTCCTCGGGGTTACGTACCCCAAGAACCTGTAGGGATGACTCTGCCTGTTCCTCACGATCGTTGTGGGCTCTAGCGGGCGGGTCATCCATATCTGTCTTGCGGCCTATAGATCGTTCACGCTGGCTGGACTGCTCATCGTCATGGACGTCCTGTGGGTTATGCAGTTGAGCCAATTTTGCCGCCAGTTCAGCGTTCTGCCTTTCTAACTCGGCAGTCCTCTCCTCTAGGGCTCGTCTAATCGGATCTTCTGGTTGCTGGCCTCCATTTGGAGGTAAATCGGTCTGCTGTGAACGTGTAATTGCCATTGATGGTACGAATCTTAACTCTTTTGCAGAAGGTGAGAAACTTATTGAAAAAAAAAGGATTTCAATAATAGAGTTTCCCACAGACGGCGCCAATTGTGTAAATACAGAAAAGTTACACAATAATAATTGGGTAAAAATTTGGATCCCTTTTTTCATTCATCAAAGCCATCTATTTATACAAGATTACAAAGATGGGTCAAGCTCATGTATCCAAGTTAATCAATCCCTTAAATCAAGGGATTTGATCAACTCTACCTTTTTTAGGACTCTCTATTCTATAATTGGGTCATTTAACTTCTAGATTTTTCCATTGGCCCATCACTTCTTCAGCCCATTCATCTTCGGGCCATCAGTCGCTGGCCCATCAGTCGTTGGCCCATCAGTCCTGTGGCCCATCTTTGATTGGGCCAGACATTTTTGACCATTACAATAACGAAATTAAAAACTTATTTACACATTACACATTTTATACTTAATTAATTACAAAAATAACAAATGCATTTTTTTAATGACTGAAATACCCTAATGTTTTAAATATCAATAACATTATATTGGATTTAGTTACCAAATTAGCATTTACATTAATCGACTAAATATTCCTTAATGAGTATAATTATAATGATACTAATTAGGTTACATCGCGCACATGTAAGGCCTTCCTTCTCTCATCTCTCTTGTTCGTATCTGTCTCACCGGCCGTATCACCTACTCCCCGATTCTTAGTCTCTCCATGACTCCGTATC
The DNA here is from genome assembly GCA_963922005.1 of Cornus suecica. Classification (NCBI taxonomy): domain Eukaryota; kingdom Viridiplantae; phylum Streptophyta; class Magnoliopsida; order Cornales; family Cornaceae; genus Cornus; species Cornus suecica. The sequence continues at coordinate 60,814,229 of OY998240.1, read as the reverse complement.
AGGTATCCCCTCTCACTCTCTCGCCTGTCCTTTATCTCCCTCTCGTTGTGTGTAGATGTTTATGTATAAATATGTATATATATATATATATATATATATATAAACATATATGTAGGAGTGTGCAAATTGAATAGTGTTTTAATAAGCAAGGAAGAATTCATCTACCCATCTGTATTGAAAGATCAAACCACCATTGTCAACTCAGTCATGCTTGAAGGACACTGTCAATTCCCTTTTCTTCTCTTTCAGTGCAATTGGTTTCCATGAACCTATATTTATGGGTTTTCAATTATAAATATGAAATAATTAAACAAGATTTAAATAGTTTTGAACATGATGCAAATTGCAAATTGTACATGTAATTAATTTGGCGCTAACCGCCTCAAATAAATTAAATAAATAGGAGAAGTACAATAAAGAAGAGAAAATATAAATTGGAACAAGAAATAGACACGGGTTAAAAATAGGTACAAAGTTTTTTCTTTTCTTAATTTTCTTAATTCACCTTAAAAAAATAATTTTGACAAAAAATCGAATTAGGATATTTTGAAAATTTCGTGCCCATATTGCACGCAATAGTTTAGTTTTTTCTTAATTAATTATTATAAAAAATCTTGTAATTTATTGAAAAGTTATTTTGACATCATGAAATAAAATTCGGACACTTTGAAAAGTAATTTTGACATGATGATATGAAATTCGGGCACCTTGAAAAGTAATTTTGACATGTTGAAATGCAATTCAGATACCTTGAAAATTAACTTTGACATGGTGAAATAAAATTCAGACACCTCAAAAATTTATTTTTACATGATGAAATAGAATTCGGACACCTTAAAAAGTAATTTTGACATGCTGAAATGAAATTCGGACACCTTAAAAAATAACTTTGACAAAGGTGAAATGAAATTCGAATACCTTGAAAATTAATTTTGACATGGTGAAATGAAATTTGGACACAATGAAAACTAATGTTGACATGGTTAGATGAAATTCGGGTACGTTGAAAAATAATTTTTACATTCTGAAATGAAAGTCGTATATCTTGAAAAATCATCTTGACAAGGTTAAATGAAATTCAAAAACCTTGAAATTTAATTTTGATATGGTGAAAAAAAAATCGGACACCTTGAAAAGTAATTTTGACATGCAGAAATAAAATTTGGACACCTTGAAAAATAATTTTGACAAGATTAAATGAAATTCGAACACCTTAAAAATTAATTTTGACATGATGAAATGAAATTCGGCCACTTAGAAAACATATTCATTGTTGATCATTCTACTAATTTTGACACGGTGAAATATCAGCATGACCAAATGACCAATTAACATTTAAACAAATATCTCAATAGTTTTCACAGTACATTAGCAACAGTCTTCTCAAGTTTGTTTCACTGTTGAAAATCAACCGAAAATGCTATTTGATTTATTAGAGCTCAAGTATGGCTTGTGATAACAATATAATCATACTGCTGGTTTAGATACATCTAATTATTAAGGTAAAGAAACACAATTTTTGTTGCATTTGGGATTTGTCATTATATGAGCAGAAAAATATATATATGAGATTGATATAAATCGATCAATGAAATATTAGTAACCACAGTCATGGTCAAGAGAAGGAGAAGAAGCAGCAACAAATCAATACCTCTTCTCATATGAGGTGATGGAGAATAAGTTGGGGCTATAATTAGGATTAGGGGTAGAGTTAGGGTTTGGGATTGGGATGATAAGAAGAGAGAAAGATGAATTGAGAAAAGAAAAAAAAATAGGGGAAAACTAATTAGAATGACAGAGACTAGGCTGGTGGAGATGGAGAGAAAGTGAGAATAATATTTCTTGGATATTTTAGTAATATTGTGTTTATAAAGTAAGGGTATATCGGTTTCAAAAAATATTATACTTAATTAGGTAAAATAATAATATTATGGTAATTTAGTAAAATAAGATAATTTTAAAGGATATTATGGTCAATTTGTGTAATCTATAAATAAGTTTCGACTTTCGTTATTTGTTGTAAATGCAATTTATCTCTCGTTATATTTGTAATTATATCCCATTTTTTCGTTAAATCCGTAATTTTTTTAAAAAAAAACTTGTTGAAATTTTATAAGAATTAGCATATACAAAATAAAATATTCTAATATTGATAAATTAGTTGCTCGCTAGAATTACTAAAAGTAATAGTGTTATTTGATTACATACTAACATGACAATATCTCATTTGAATCCAGTTTGAATTCATGTATGGAGATATTGAGAAATTATTTGACTCAGATAGTCTCATAACCTTTTTTTTTTTAATTTTATTGAAGTGAATGTTTTTCATGTAACTATGAAAATCTTAATCAAAAGATTCCTTTAGTGATATTTTTCAATTATAATCAGATATTATTAATTGTTGATTTAGACACATGATCATGCTAATCTGGAACTGGGGTTTCTGGAAAATATACCAATTCGCACCTCTAATTCATTGAGCTTTTGATCAGAGGAGGAAACAATTAAGGAGTAAAAATGGAGAAGCTATTGACAAATTTTTTTCTTTTATTTTTTTCAATTAACAATCAACAATTGTTACGCACAATAAAAAAAATGTGCTTATAATGACGAAATTAAGTGAGAGATTACAACTATTCGCCATTATAGCACAAATTATTATTTTTCCCTCCAAAAGATTTAATCAGTGACAACAATTTTTACCGCTAATTTATGAAGTAAAGACACTTTGTCTGGGGTGCCTTACCTGTATCTGTATCAGACACTCAAACATGGCCTGGACAAGCCAAAAAGGTGTCCTGGATTTTGTTTTTAAGACATGTTTACGACATGCGATGGACACGAGACGAACAGGGAAGGGTGTTCAAAATTATGAAAAAATTGGATATTTCATGTAATTTTGGATAATAAAATAAAAAAATCTAAAAAATAAAAGAATGGCATTTTTAATATAACTTTAAACAATCAAATTAAAGACCTATTTTGGCATTGCCCTATCTTGCCTATCTTGCTTGAGTGGAAGCTACCACAACTAAAAGAAAATCAACGAAGGAAGAAGACATTAGCATTAGAAAGATTACAGAGGCATTTCGGGCCGACTTTGGCTACTGTAACCTTCTCCACCACGATTTTTCCTTTTCTAGACATTTCTCTCGAAATAATAAATTGTATTCTACTAGCTATAAAAAAACATAGTAAATATAGATGGATAGAAAAATAGTGGATTCCATTGTTTTTATATATGGTTACTTTTTAAACAATGAGGTCTTCTCTATACACCATAGTCCCATGGGGAGCACGATTAACGGATCAAGTTTGTAATAAAAGAAAGAGCATCCACTCCCGTACATAAAAAGGGTAGGGGGCACAGGGGCAGATCCTGAAATCCCGAAAATAAGTTGAGGACTAAGGCGAGATTCACTGTGAGGTCCCTCATACGTATTCACGCGCTTAAAAATTATAAATGTAAAAAAATAAATTAAAAAAGTACATAAAATATATGAATATTAAAAAAATTAAAAACAACATTCATCTTGGTGTTCTCGTGAAAAATTGTTGTAGTGTGAGTGTAGCAGTTACGAGACCCCTAAGTGTAGTCGTGTGAAAAATTATTGTCGTTGTGCAAGTGTGCCGGTCTTGAGAGCTCTAAGTGTAATCTCTAAACGGTGTGCGAGAGCGACACAAATTTTCTAGTAATAATCAGAATAATTGTTTGATTTGGATTAAACTTTAGTTTTGTTAGGTTGGGGCCCTCAATTGTGAAATTGTGTTAGGATTTAGTACGATTTGGATTGTTAAATAGTATTTTTTTTTTTAAAACCTATAGAAAAAATAAAATAAAAATTGAGGTCCTATACTGCGTAATCAGATTAGTCTTTGTTTTAAGGGCTTAGAGAAATATTGATTTCTTTTTCAAAAAAAATACAAAATACAAAAAAGGAAAAAAAATGGCCCGTGAGGCCGGAGGCCCTAGGCGAAAAGCGACAAAGAGAGAATAGCGCCCATTAGAACTACTCTTTAGAAATATTTATATATACGTACCTAACATAAATGGCGCGACTATAACCAAAGGCGGGTAGGTTTTTTATATTAAAATTTTGTTAGGTTATTAAGGAGGAACCAACCCTAACCTTAACAAAATCCTACCAAAAAGAATTATTTGAATTCACGTGATCCTTCTAGTTTGAGTTTCTATATGTATCTTTTACTATTCTTATAAAAAGAAAAAGTTTTTTTTTGAAAGGTAATGATTTTTTTTCCACACACACACCCAATTTTGTCTCCAAGGAGACTCGAACCCCTCACCTTCCCTAATGGAAGGAGAGGTTATACCGTTGGGCCAAGTTACCTTGTGCATTTCTCTTGCTTTTCCTAGATAACTCACACAATTTTTATTAGTTACCTTGACAGTATTTGGATTGATTGTGTCATGTTAGAGGCTTAAACTTTTGGACAATACTTGGGTCTTCACCAGTGAGGACCAACATGGGTCATCACCCCTTACTTGTACTAATACAATTAAGACGCATGCTCAATATTAATTAAAAAATAACAATGGGTATTACCCATTATCATAGGTTATACCCGGATCTAAAATGTTTGTTTTTTTTCCTTTTCCTTTTTTCCTCTCTATTATCTCTATATTCGACACACACTCATAACAAACCCTACACCACTACTATTGCTCACTGTGTCGCTTCTCATCCCGTCGCCCATATTCCAAATTCTGGTAATTAGAATTTTTTACTCATTGAATTGGGGAAGCCCTAGATTGAGAATTTCTGAATATAAGAGACCGATAATTATTTCCAACAGTGTTCATTGAATTCTATAACCATCAAAATTGGACACAATACTAATCGTTGCTTAATCCTTGCACTCTTGACAGTGACTCTTACCTTGCGTTCTGGCATGCGCGGAGATTTAATGATGACAGTGAACTAAACACCATATATGCATTCGACAAATTGAGAATTTTCTTTCGATTGCCAAAAATCAAGGGATTATAATCATTATAAAGAACCATAAAGAGGTCAGATAAAATTGATTCACAAAGCTATGGTATATGTACATGTAAAATTCTTCAAGCAGCCCAACAAGGATAATTAGAGGTCCGAAAGCAGAGGGCCCATTCCAAGCCCGAAATTAAGGGCCCATTTCAAGCCCACCTTCAAAAATATTCTAGAACACCTTGAAGAAGGACAAGTAAAGGGTATGGGTAAAAAACGAAATTTTTGTAGGACAAGTAATATAACCTTAATGGGCCTAAAAGGCCGTGAAACAATGTATATAAAGTGAGGAAAATTTTCAATGAAAGGATTTCATTCTTGTGTTGTGCATTTTTTGGCATCTACACATTGGTGTCGTCTATGGGAATTTCATCATCATTCCATACGAGTGATTATTTTCCCATCTCTCAAGTTGAGCTTACCTTTCTTCTCCTTACCCAAAAATATTGGTAACCCGCTCCCAACAGGAGGCACCGATCACCGGAGATAGCCATGCGGAGGCTTCCCAAACCACCGAGCAAATCTTGCGGCGACTGATGGCCACTAAAGAACGCAGCTAGGCCTTGGAGAAACAGAACGCTGAGCTCTTAGCGAAGATTGCCCATCTACCTGCTCCCCTAGTAGTGCCTAGTCATCCTCAGGTCTAGGAAGATGGCAATGGATTCGAGGAGAACGCTCAATCTTCACACCAGGCAGACAAGACTCCCACCTCAAATGGGACCCTGACCGCCTAAAAATTGGAATAGATGATGGACGAGTTCCAAAAAAAAGTCATGGGGGATATAAGGGCTCAATCCATCGATGACTTGGCCGTTCAGGCCTCCACTGACTCTATCCAGTCACTGTTTACTTTGGAGATTACTAGGGTGCCCTTACCGAAGAAGTTTGTCATACCCAGATTTACTCCTTACGATGGCACGAAGGATCACGAGGAGCGCATCTACCAGATCCACCAAAAAATGACTGTGTATGCTAAAAATGAGGCCTTGCTCTGCAAGGTATTTTTCATGAGTCAAGTCGATGCCACTTTGTTGTGGTTCAGGAAACAGTTGCCTGGGTTTATCGGAAGTTGACAATAACTAACCAAACTCTTCATCGCCCAGTATTATGGGAACAAGAGGCAAAAAAGAAGACCATATCCTGCCTCTTCACTATAATCCAGGAGAAGGGCGAGTCCCTTAAGAGCTTTCTGTCCAGGTTCAACGTCGAGTCTTCCTCCATCGACGACTATGATTATCATTCTGCTGTTGAGGCTTTCAAGATGACATTAATACCCGGAACGAAGTTCTATCAATCTTTGGTAAAAAGGCCTCCATCGGGAATTGGGGAGTTAAATTCCAAGGGACAAGGCCACCTACGGATAAAGGAAGAAGAGGCCATCAGGCAAAAAAGAGTAGCCTTAGTCAACGTGGAGGTTCGAGTGAAGGAACGTATAGCCAACCAAAAGTGCTCGAGTTCTTCAGGTTCTTCGGGTCTTCCTACTCCGATCCCGGAAAAGTGCCTCAGGTATGAAGAAAAGAGGACCCCCCTGAGGGTTACCCTGGCAAATCTCTATAAGGAAAACAAGGCCATGGGGATTTTTCAAATGCCGCCACCCATAAAGAAGCCCTTGGACCAAAAGTACAAGTCCAAGCATTGCGCCTTCCATAGCGACTTTGGTCACATAACCAATGAATGTAGAAGTCTCAGGGGTCAGGTGGAGTTTATGATAGCTAGAAGAGAACTTTTGGACTATGTTCAGCAAGAAAGGACAAGGTCTGCGCAACAAGCACCCGATGCCCCACGAAACACCACAGTTGCCCAACCCGTGAGGATCATTAATATGATTCATGGTGGGCCAACTTCCCAGGAGATGAAATGTGTTAACAGATCTCATATGTGTAGGGCCCAGAAGATGATAATTGGTGAAGTCAATGAGTTTCACGATTAGGTGATGGATGTTCGGATTGCAATGAGTGTTGACATCGTGGATGGATCCTAACGGGGTTGACATCGTGGATATCGAAGGGGACCAAGTAGCAGCCAATGAGTGTTACGTTGTCACCTTGAAGGGAATGAAGAGAGAGAAGGACTCAGGGATGACCCAGATTGAGGGTCCATCTCCAAGTCCCAAATAACAATTAAAGGAAGGGGCCTCTGGTCCCCCGATCATGGTGGAGCCTCTACAGCAGATAGCCATCATACCCCATCAACCCGAAAAAGTTACTTACCCAAGTACAAACCTCACAACTGTTGAATTAAAGGAACTGACCACATTTCTACAGAATAACTCCAATGTCTTTGCATGGGGACACACAGATATGTCGGGCATTGATCCAACCATTGCCCAACATTCCTTCCACGTTATCCCGAATGTGATACCAATAAGATAGAAACAATAACGCATGGGGCCCCACAGAAACCAGATCATAGACGAAGAGGTGTCCCACCTACTTTAGGTATGATTCATCAGGGAGGTCAGGTATCGCGAATGGCTTGCAAATGTTGTTGTGGTCTAAAAGAAGAATGGAAAATGGAGGGTTTGCGTTGATTTCACCGACCTCAACAAAGCATTCCCCAAAGATAGTTTCCCTTTGCCAAAAATCAATTTCGATGGTTGATGCCACCGCTAGTTACGAGCGATTGACCTTCCTTGATGCATACTCGGGCTACAACCAGATACGTATGAACCCAGCTGATGAGGAGAAAACATCATTCATCACTGAAACATGTACTTACTATTTTAAAGTTATGTCTTTCAGACTAAAAAATGCAGGTGCCACTTTCCAAAGATTGGTGAACAAGATCTTTGGGGGATGATGGGCACCATGATCTAGGCTTAGATAAATAACACTATGGTGAAGATCAAGGAAACATAGAGCCATCTGGGACATTTGCAACAAGTATTTTCCACCCTCCGAAAGCATGGAATGAAACTCAACCCTGCCAAGTGCTCTTTCGGCGTATCGTCTGGTCAGTTCTTGGGACATATAGTGGATCGGACTGGGATACAGGAAATCCCAACCCAAGTCAAGGCACTGCTGGAAATGAGTTAACCCCGAATGCATAAAGACGTGCAAGTGCTAACCGGGAGAGTGGCTGCCCTTAGTCGGTTTATCGTGAGGCTAACCAACTACTGTAGACCCTTCTTCCAAGCCATCAAGGTGAGAAAGGGTGAAGTCTAGGGCCCTGAGCAATTCGAGGCCCTCTTCAAACTAAAGGAATACAAGACCAAACCACCAATCCTCGCCACCCCAAAGCCGGATGAGGTTCTATACTTGTACCTAGCAACCTCTGCAGGCTCTACTAGCACAACCCTGATCAGGGAGGACAAAAATCTGCAGATGTCAGTTTTCTATGCTAGCAAGGCCTTAGTCGAGGCTGAGACTCATTATATGAGGCAGGAAAAATTGGTGTTGTCCTTGGTGAATGTAAAAAAGGCGCATGAGGCATTATTTTGAGGCTCATCTTATCATTGTCCTAACCTCAATTCCCATCAGGATCATCATGTCAAAGCCTGACCTTTCGGGAAGGATCTCAAAATGGGCCATCGAGCTAGGCATCTATGACATAACTTATGTTCCCCGGACGACCATCAAAGGTCAGGCAGTGGCTAAACCGAAGATGCAGATCAACCAACTGAACTTGATTTGTGGAAACTATTCGTAGATGGCTTAGTCAGTTCAAGCGGATCAGGGATAGATTTGGAAATCCAAACACCCGATGGTACCTACCTTCATATGTTAGTATGATTGCAGTTCCCAGCAACCAACAACAAAGCTGAGTATAAGACGATCATATCCGGACTACGTTTGGCCAAAAGCCTCCATATCCGATACCTGGAAGTATATAGTGACTCTTAACTAGTCATACAACAAATCTGCAGAGAGTACGAGGCCAAGGATCCCAAAATGGAGTCCTATCGGGGGCTCGTACATAAGGAAGCTGAGCACCTCCAGAAACTAACTTTCAATCAGATCCCCGGAAGTGAAAACGCAACAACTGATCACCTAGCCAATCAGGCGTCCTTAATAGGTGAAGAGCTGACCCAAGTTGTATTGGTAGACTTCCTCACTAGGCCCAGCTTCAGGAACCTGAACAAATAATGTTCATCCCGTGGGAGCCCAATTAGATGGACCCGCTGGTTGACTACCTAAGAAATGAAGCCCTCCCGGATTCCAAACCCGAGGCTCCCAAGATTCCCATGAAGTCAACTAGATACTCCATCATCAGGGGGCAACTCTACCGAAGATCATTTTCTGGTCCATACCTGAAAAGCGTAACCCCCTCTGAGGCACGAGTAGTGATGGAAGAGATCCATAGCAGGTCATATGGAAATCATTTCGGAGGTAGATTCATTGCTCATAAGATACTCTCCCAAGGGTACTTCTGGCCATAATTATCACGAGACGCTGAAGCCTACTCCCGAAGGTGCAAAAAATGTCAAATGCATGGAGATGTTATCCATCCACCGCCGGAGCTACTACACCGGACCATTGTCTCTCATTCATTCACCCGTTAGGGAATGGACATCGTTTGTCCTCTTTCGATGGTGATACGATCAACCAACCACGTGCTATTGGCTATTGACTATTTCACTAAATGGGTAGAGGTCGAAGCATATCCAATGATCAAGAGCAACCATGTTATCAAATTTATCTGCAGCCACATAATATGCAGGTTCGGGCTGTCCATAATGATTATGATGGACAACGGAAGAAACTTGGACAACAAGAAGGTGAGGGCCTTCCTTGCCGAACATGGTATCAATCAGAATACTTCCTCAGTCGGGTACCCGAAAGGAAACATAGACAGACCGAAAGGACCAATCGAACTACCTTTGACACTATCAGGAAGAAACTCGAAGAGGCAAAAGGGGCCTGGCTAGCAAAATTGCCCAAAATACTATGGTTATATAAAACAACACCAAGGCAACCCACCGGTGAGACCCCCTTTGCCATGGCCTACAAAGCTAAAGCCGTGATCCCCACTGAACTTAAGGTTCCAACCCTGAGAAGTCAGGCATGGGAAAAAGGCCCTAACAAGCAACACATGACCCACGAACTAGACCAACTGGATGAAAGAAGGGAAATAACAAGGATTAGGTTGACGGCCTACCACCAACGAGTTTGAAATCACTTCAATAAAAAGTTAAAATAATGGAATTCCATGTAGGGGACATGGTCCTTAGGCAAAAGATCGGGCTCATTGGAAAACTAAGGGAAACTTGGGAGGGTCCTTACACCGTCACCGAAGTTATCGAGCACGGGGAATATAATAGGTGTCAAATATTAGACATTTATGCGATTAGTGATGGAGTGATGAAAACCCTAGTTTTCTCTCTCATCTGAATCACAACCAATTTACTTTGCTTTCTAAACAATTTTAGTTAAAATAGATAATTTGGTATTTTATCACCCAAACAAACCATTTTTCAGAAGATATAATTCAGTGTTTTTGAACTGCCAGAGTGAACAATCTTAGTCTCTATGAGATCGATATCCCTTACTCAAGCCATTACTATTTTACAATCGATACGTGCGCTTGCGTAAGGTGAAACCTAGCGTCGTTAAGGTGTCATTTTTAACCACATATTTTTACACACCTGACGCGTATCAAGTTCTTGGCGTTGCTGTCAAGGACTAAGCATTTTTCATTAGCTTTAGTAGTTTGTTTATATTGTGTTATTGTAGTGTACTGAAAGTTGGAATTTTTGTGTGATTGATAGGTACTCTAAAAATCATAAAGGGATTTGGCGGAGCAGAAGTTGTGTCATTGGACCTCTGGTGAGTTTTAGTTTATCTTAATTTCATGCATAATTTTAGCTTTATTTTCTGTTAATATTTAGAATAGTCTAGAAGTAAAAAAAAAAAAGTCGAGCTATTTAAGAGTGTCATCGTCAGTCAGAAGAAGTGATGGGTGACCAAAGAGTTAATCTACCAAAGACACTAGCCACATCTTTGAAAGGATACTATGCACCAGATGTGTATGATTCCTATGCTAATTTCCCAGAAGAAGAAGATGCAAAACACTTCGAGATCAAGTCAAGTGTTATCAATATGCTTCCAAAATTTTCTGACCTTAGGACAGAGGACTCATACCAGCATATTAATGATTTCTTAAAGGTTGATTTGACTGCTAGGTATGATAATCTATCTAAGAATAGTTTGTGAGTGCGTCTATTTCCTTGGTCGTTGAGAGAAAAAGCTAAAAGATGGTATGTCAAATTACAGAAGGCAATTAAAATTGATTGGGAAGCCCTTAAATATGAATTATTAGAGAAGCATTATCCCTTAGGAAAGACCTTAGATGCATAAGATGTGATCAAAAGTTTTAGAGAATTGCCTAGTGAGAAGTTCCATGATGTTTGGGAGAGATATAGTGAAATCTTGTATAAGTGTCCCCACCATAGGTTCGCTGAACAAGATATAGCTAAGAATTTTTACATGGGACTTGGATATAAACATAAGAATTTGTTAGATGTGGCAACACAAGGGCAATTTATCCTGAAGCTAGCAAAAGAACTCTTAGACTTGTTTGATAGTATTATTGAGAATACAATTCAATATGAATCTGAGTTTAGGTTTAGAGGTGTACTAGATAAAAGATATGAGAAAACTTATGTTGTGAATCATGATGATGTGAGAGATTCAGTGGCGTTGATAAGAGAGAAATTAGAAAGATTTAAAAACCTTTTCCAGAGAAATCATTTCCCTATAATAGAAATGTCAGAGGTAGAAGTCGATTAATCCCACAATGAGTGTCAAGGTGGTGAATTCATTACTGCCAATGCTAATGTAGCATGGAACTACCCAAACAATGATCCTTTCACCAATTCATGCACATCAAATGTCCAAAATTATCCCTCTTTTTCATCTCAATCTTTGAATATGGAATCAATGTTCCCTCAAGAACAACAATCATATAATTCACACCCAAGGTTTCAACAGAGTCAACAATCATATCAATCCAACAATCATGGCTCGAAACTCTCAGTCAAATTACCAACCCAGACAATCATCCACTAATTCTCTGGTTGTCAAACCATATAATTAGCAAACTCGGCCTCAAGGAAACCAAACCTAAGGATTCAATCCAAATCAAGCTTACCCTCCATATCCTCAAAACCATCTCCAACATCAAAATTCAATTCAAAATCCACCACCTAGCTTTGAAGAAGAGGTGATGAGTGCCCTGAGAGAGTTAAAAAATCAATCTAATAATTCTCAAGCGACCATCCAAACAGTGAACTCTCATTCCCAAGTCTTTGCTCAAATGGAAGCTCAAATTATACAACTAAAGAATGTTGTGGATAGGATATAGAGAATATTGCCTAGTTAGCCAGTGGCTAACCCAAAGCCGCAACAAGCACTGGAGCTTGAATCCTTTGTTGATACTCGTTATGAGACAGTCCAAGCGGTCATAATTTTGAGAAGTTAAAATGAGGTGGAAAATAGGGCTGAGGAGTAGCATGAGGAGAGGCTAAAGAAGTAAAAGGCCCAAGAAGTTCAAAGAAAGGCAGAAGGAGAAGCTCAGAAGAAAGAGGTTGAGAAAGTTCAGGAAGATCAACCTCAAGAGGAGGAAAAACAAGATGATACAATACAAGGAGAGTCGGATAGGGCATACTATGAGGAGGCATCACCATTCCCTTAACGTCTTAAAGAGCCGACCAAAAATGGTAAGAAGAAAGAGTCAGACATGTTGGAGACATTCCGACAAGTCAAAATTAATTTGTCTCTCTTAGACATTATAAACCAAATACCACCATATGCTAATTTTTTGAATGACCTCTGTACCCAAAAGTGTAAAAGTAGAACTAAGATCCTGAAGAAGATTTTGTTGACTGAATAAGTAAGTTCGATCTTACTGAGTGATACTCCACCTAAGAGGAAAGATCTCGGCGCTCCCATTATTTCTTGTGTCATTGGTAACCAAAAGATTAATAGAGCTCTTCTTGACCTCGGTGCGAATTTTAATTTATTACCTTACTCAGTCTATCAACAACTAGGATTGGGAGAGCTCAATCCTATATTCGTGGTGCTTCAATTGATAGACAAATCAACTACACAACGGAGAGGAATTCTGGAGGATGTCATTGTTCAAGTGGGTAAGTTTTACTATCCTGTGGACTTTGTGGTGTTAGACATAGAACCTGACCACAGATCAAGGAAACATATCCCTGTTATTTTAGGAAGACCGTTTTTTGCTATGACAAATGTATGCGTTGATTGCAGAACAGGGGTTATGGATATATTTTTTGGGAATCTAGAGATAAGGATGAATGTATTTGATATCAACCATCAATTATTGGAACCAATCGAGTATTTTAATATTGATAAGATGGTTGAGGAAGTGGTACCTCAAAGGAGTCGAGCAAGGAATGACTTGGATGTTGTGATTGAAAGGTCGAATGTAAAGTTTGATATGTGAGAGGAGCCAAGAGATTCGCCTGAATCTCCATTTGTGTCACTAGCAGCATTGGTGCTCGGTAAATCACTTTATAAGATTGGATTGTATAACGACACTGAAGGTCGAGAGAAGAGCTTAGTGATGAATAAGCAAGATGTGGAGGTTGTTAGAGATGATCAATTATCACGAACTTTTAAAAAACCTACTAAGGATGACTCCCCTCTTAAGGACACCTTTCTAGATGAACTAGTGTTAGGTATGCACATGGTAGAAAAACTATATGCCTTGGAAGATCCGCGATTGAGAGATAAGTGCTAGGGGATATGGAGTTGTGCGTATAAGGATGCTCGAAGATACATATCTTGAACAATAGTACATCATGCTAAGCGTGTTTGTCTTAAGTTCCTTGAGCATGGCCGAAAATGGCAATGTAATCCAAAGCTGAAAGTGTTTCTAGGTAAATTCAAACAAAGATAGGACGGACCACACAAAGTTAGATCGGTTTACCCCCACGGAGAAGTAGGATTTGATAAAAGGTTCGGGATACATGGGCAGAGATTGAGATATTATGAGGAGATTGATCCGGGACCGGAATTTATGGCATTTGTCAGTTTAATGGAAAGTGATGAATTGGTGAAGGGAACATTACATAAGGTATTGAATGAGGATCTATTGGACACATTGACCATGCATGGAGTGAAGTTATAACTTGACAGAGAAGGTACTTCATATGGTGATTATTATTCTATATCTGATGTCATGGATAATACTAATTGTTCACAGGTGAGAGCACTGAGAGAGTTACTTCCTAGATTTTATCCTATGAGTATGAGAAGTGTTGCAGAAAGGAAGGGTGTTGGATAACCCTTTGAGGAGCTGTCATGCAAATGACGTTAAACATTGATCCTACGTTGTGAAAGTTAGTTTCTAGCCTAGGTTTGTAGAATAGGATATTGTTTAATTTATGTAATTTCAATTCTTAGAGACGGTAGACCCTTAAGGCCATGTCTTTATCTTTGTTTTTATTTTATTTTTCTTTTATTTTTATAGAATTGTAGGCCCTTAAGGCCAAATCATAAAAAAAAAAGATAAGAGAATTTTTAATTCCTTGAAAATTTTGTGTGAATTTAGGGATATTTTTGAAATTTCTTTTTTCCTAACTATGATGGTGGATATTTGTGCTTTGTTACGTATATCTATAGGTGATCCAAATTAAGTTTGGGGGAGGAGATCAAGTATTTCAATGTTGAATCCAGAATTGAGCTTCAAGGGTAACTATATCTGTTCTCATACTTTATTTTTTAACCATGGGGACATGATTTCATTTAAGTTTGGGGGTGAGGGTATAGGATTACAAGGAATTGGAAATTTTTCAAAAAAAAATTTGGAGTACTTATTTATTTTCACGAATGATTGATTTGCATTACAATTTGATTGAGTTCATGTTTATGATGTATGAGTAGTATGTGTTATGATATTCCCATTTATGAGAGTGATGATTAAATCGAGTTAGTGAAGTGATGTGGTTTTACATGGGTGAGTGAATTAGTGAAATTGAAATCAAGAAGGACGACTTTGACCTATAAGCACAATCACACATTCACTATGAGAAATAGGTTGATCTTTGACTATGTAGTTGAAAAAATAATTTTGCCACAATAAAAGGGGAGAAGAGGAGATGTTAGATTGAAATGGAGAAAATTGAACACTTTTTTAGAAAATAAAATGCAAAAAACAGTTCTTCAAGATGAGTAACCGGGCCTTGGTATCACCAATATCATTGTTCGCGTTTAAAGGGGAGAAGACTGATGAGCATAAATCCCATGGAAGAAGCTCGGGGCCAGTTGGTCAGGACTAAAAATCCCCGCTGGAAAGTCTGGAGACTTAGAAAGACAAAAAGAGATAAAAGTGAAAAAATGGAAAGATATGTTTTTATCAAAAATGACAAAAATTTGATCAATGAAGTAGGAGAAGAGAAATTGAAATATCATAGTCGAATATTCACAAGATCACGGAAGATTGTCTTGATTGAGACTAGAAAGTAGCGAAATCATTCACTTTAGTGGGAACCATTCATGATACGAAACTCGATATAATTATTATTCGATAGTGAGTAAGAGTATTTGCATCCATGTTGTCTTTTGCATTATATCATGACTTAATTGAACTTGTGTGTGGACTCATGACTGTGTGATTATAGAGAACTGAGATGTTTGTAGGTACCATCACTAGAAACCTTCATGAGACTTCACTCGTCCACTAGGGATAACCTAGGGGTTTAAAAGGCTTAATACACGTGCTAAGTGTAATCGTCGACCCTCATGAAAATAAGGGATTAGGCTAGATTAGTTAGAATAGATAGAAAAGAAATCATCACAAGAAAGTTTCCTAAGTTTATTGCTAAGGTACTAGTAATATGTAAGTTTGGCGGTGTGATAGGTGTCAAATATTAGACATTTTGACCCCTTAACTCACTATTGTTACGTTCTTTCATTCCATTATTTGGTATTTTTATGTTGTTTGCGTGTTAAAACATGTTTCATGAGCTTAATGAAGAAATTGAGCTAACTTCGGTGAATTAACTGAAGAGTGTGTTCTTTCTATTCAAAGAGGAGAGTCAAAGAGGCAGTCCGAGACAAAAATGGCTCCCGGATGGCAAAAATGGCATTTCCAGAAGACGTCAGCTTCAGTAAAAAGTATCGTGGGTTCAAGGCGGTCGTTTCAGTGCATGCACGGAGAAAAATGGTTTTTCATAGAATGCCTATGTTTGTGCCTACGCTTTCAGTTTCAAAAAGTGGTTGGAAAACACATTTTTACGCTTGGAGGTACGCTTGGACCTACACTTGGAGGTACGCTTGGACCTATGCTTGAAGCGTAGGCGAGATACGCTTGAAGCATATTTGCAGCAAGTTTTGTGGTTTTTTGATGGTTTTTGCCTGTTTTACCCCCAGGTCGATTTTAAGACGTGTCTGTGACTCCAGACCTCTATATACATGTATATACACCTATATATATCAAGTTAGGGTTTGCAGGAGGTGAGGAGTGAAAATACTAAAAATGACCTCTCTATACCATTGCCTATATATACACGATCGTAAGGAGTTCATTAGAGGTTGTTTAGTCGTGAGTTTTGGAGGTTCACATTCATTTAGAGAGGTTCATTCATTCAGACTTGTTGTTGTTGAAAGCTATATTCAAACCTAGAGATCCGGAGAAGAAGACCATGAAGATCGTTTCTACATTACCGATGTAGTCACCTTCCACCATGGCCAACTAACTCGGTATCTAGGATTTTCTAGCAAAACCCTAGCCATGTAATGTAGTTCTTTCATTGTTTTCAATTGTAATGAGGGGAAACTGTTGACCATACTGTGATGATTATAGTAGTTAAGAAACCATACTGATTTTCAATATAAAATTATATGTTTGTTCTAAATTCTTATCTTAGATGGAATGGATGTATTATTTTACACAACTATGATTATTCACTATGGGCTGGAACTCGGATGCTTAATTATGATTTTCTACACAATGGTGGTAATGAAACTTGAGACCCTAGGTTGACACTAACCATTCTTTGGCGATTTAATATAAACATGCTTTAGTTTATTTTCATACATTAGAAATATATTAGAGTAATATAATTGGTATACACTAGTTAGGTCAGTCATGAGATGGGTTGTCGTAATCCGGTTGATGGTACTCCTTTTTGGGGTCGTATTTAGCTATTTGCGGTATGACTTGATTCAAAATTATGGATCGCCCTCTTACAGTTGATACAGTGACGAACTATATTATACGGTTAGTGGTGGAGCGATGAAAACCCTAGTTTTCTCTCTCATCTGAATCACAACCAATTTACTTTACTTTCTAGACAATTTTAGTTGAAATAGATAATTTAGTCTTTGATCACCCAAACAAATAATTTTTCAAAAGATATAATTCAGTGTTTTTGAACTGCTAGAGTGAACAATCTTAGTCTTTGTAGGATCGATATCCCTTACTCAAGCCATTGTTATTTTACAATCGATACGTGCGTTTGCGTAGGGAAAAACCTAACGTCCTTAATGTGTCATTTTTAACCACATAATTTTACACACCTGACGTCACATCAGCATACCGCATCCGAAAGAACAATGATGGTCGGCTAAAACCCAACTCCTAGAACGTTTCTCGCCTAAAGAGGTACTACCCGTAGCCGGGCAGTATAGGTTATTGTGGAAAAGGCACCAGTGCCCAATGAATTGTACGAAGTTATTCATCAGTAAAAGTATCTTTTCCTTATAAAGAAATCTCATGGATGATTCTGATTCAAAAATAAACCAAGTGTTGTGACATCTTTCTCAAGGCCCCAAGTGCCCGAGAGACACAAACACTGATCCTCGTGCGATTAATATAGTAAAATTTCTCAAAAATAAATCAAGTGTTATAACATCTTTCTCAAGGCCCCGAGCGCCCAAAAGACATAAACACCGATCCTCGTGCGATCAATATAGTAAAGTTTCTAAAAAATAAACCAAGTGTTGTGACTCATTTCTCAGGGCCACAAGTGCCCGAAAGGCACAACACCAATCCTCGAGTGATCAATATAACAAGGTTTGATCAATACATCAAAGTTTCATAAAAATTAACCAAGTGTTATAACTTGTTTCTCAAGGCAACAATTGTCTGAAGAATGCAACACCAACTCACACGAGATCACAAAGATAAACTCATCAAAATTCAGTCAACAAGCCAATATTGGTTTTCCAAAATCAAACTTTCATTAAATGAAGGGCCACAGTGGCCAAGGCTTGCAATGGAAGAAAAAAGAAATCTAAACTAAGTTCTATGAACCTTCTTATCAAATACAGGTTCAAACCTATCTACAATCTTATCTATGGCCCCATCAGGGTTAACCCCATCGGAGCCAGCTCCAGCAGAGGTAGCTGTAGCCTGATCATGATCAAGGGTAGGAGCAGAGCCGAGCAAAGGTTTCGACGAAAATTCTACAAAGAGAATGTCGTTCGGGCCTGCAGCTGGATCATGATAAGGAAGAGTTATACCAAGGAAAACATCCAGCTCCCCGACATACTTGAACTCTCGCTCTTCAAGGGGTAGCTAAAAGTCCTCCTCACAAGTCATCCACCCATGTCCAAATCGGAAGTTGGAGGTGCTGCAGAACCATTAGTACATTTTGTCCCCCCCCCCCCCCCCCCCCCCGGCGGCACATCTCAACAGTGGATCTCTCCATTGGTAGAAGGTTTTCTAGCTCAACCTTCTCTTCTTGAAGCTTGAGCTGAGACGCCTTCAGCCCTTCATTCTAAGCCACCAGATCGGTAACCTGAGCTTCCAGGGCCTGATGGCCAGCCAGAGTCTCCTGGAGAGATTTCTCCGCAGTCTCAGCCCGGAGAGTCTCTGCAGCCAACTCCTTCAGAAGCTCCACCTGTTTGTATAGCTTCTGTTTGATGTCCTCTTTCTTCTGCAGCAGCTTAGTCTGATGTCGAAGTTTTCTGTTGCCGCTCTCAAACTTAGCATTGTAAGCTTGAGCATAATACAACATCTGTAGAAATATAAAAGTATCAACTGATCAGTGAGCAAGCTTATACTAGAAAGGGGTAAGGAAATTACAAAAATTTACAAGTGTCAACTAACCTTCATGGTTATCTCAGGGTCTGTCATAGCCAGATGGTCCCAATCCATCTTGAAAATAGCATTACGGTCGCCGGGAGTCCATATCTCGAAGCCCTTTGTCTGAAGAGCATCACCGTTATCAAGGGTCTACTGCCCGTCAACCAAGATCTTGTTCCCGAGCAGGACCAAGGTCGAGTGTCAAGCAATGGCCTTGGCAGCAGCGTTTGCATCCCCGAATACACTGGGAGATGCAACTGTCCTCATCTTGACCCGGCGCTCGGGTTGCCCATCACCCAAAGGCCTTTTGTGAGAATCCAAAGATTTCTGGATACCCTCGGTACCCGAAGAAGTAGAGGGATTCTCCTCAAATGGTTGAGGAGTGGTGACGGGAACACCCTCCGAAGGGGGAGGTGGAGTAATAACTAAAGCATCCCCCAAAGGGGGAGGGGGAGGAATGACTAGGGGCTCCCTAGAAGGGGGCGGTAGAGGAGCATCCTCAATAGCAGGAGGGACTGTGCTGATAGGGTTGGCCGAGCTTGTAGAAGAGCCCGATCTGGCAGCCCGGTTCCTCCTCAGGTTGATATGTGGGATCCTCAACATGATTGCTGCTCCGGTTAATGATATTTCTTGCAAAGCATCACCGATTAGGAACTCAAGGCATATCCTCAAAGGCTTACCCCAAACTTTAGACCGGAGGAGGTCAAATTGGGACTGAATGTAAGAATGGGATTTATGACTATCAGGCGCTTTCAGAAACTCAACGACGTACTTCCCTCTCTTGTCATCACATAGCTCACAGAAGCAGGCCTCTTTATGGAAGGATCTAAAAAAAGGAAGCCGATGTTTGTTAAATACTTTGGGGACCGGGAGACTAGAGGAATGAGGATGTCTCCAGATTTCACTCACCAGGATCATCATCTCCTTCCAACCCTTATTAGACTTCTCCAAACCATCACACATCTTTCTCCCCTGAAAGGGAAAAAAATTGTAACGATCTTTACAATGCCTAAGGTCTTATAACTTGTAGGAAAAAAAGACCTCAGCCAAGCCCTGATCCTAACCGAGATCTCTATTGAGTAGTAGGGTCATGGCCAAGATCTTGAAGAAGTTTGGCCCAACTTGAAGTGGGGCCAAACCGAGGACAGACAAAGCAAGGAGGAAGAAATGGTGGATGGGAAAATGAAGGATTTTCAGATGATAAGCAGAAAGTAGAACCTGATCATCCCCCACTCCCTCACCCCTCATAAAATCTAAGTTCTAGGGATAATGACTAACTATCACGTCATCAGGTATATTATTTTTGTCTAACCCGACATCGACTCTATACCGAGCGGAGAAAGGGTCAGCGTATAATTGTTCCAAAGAGCTTCCATCGTCCTGATTTTAGGTTACCTCATGAGGACTGGACCTTACGGTCCTAATCACCTCAACCGAGGGTGAACTAAGGGAAGCATCAGGGTCAACAGAAAGTGGGACTCAGACATTAACTGATCGGGTATCTTCATTCTCAGACATATTGACAGAAAATTAAAAGGGTTAGAAGAAGGAACTTACTCTAAAGGTGGATTCCGATGAAAGTTTGTGAGCTTTCTGGGAAATATTTGCAGACTCCGACGAAGAGTTTAGAGACAAAGAAGATTTGCAGGGAGAATAAATTGCAAAGTAAGAAGTGTTTCAAAACTTACACTAAAGTATTTATAGATGTTGTGGGTGAAGATCAAACATCCTTTGCACAAAGGACGGGGCATTGAGCCGCCCTTTCAGTCCCCTTTGCAAGAATCGAGGCTACAAGGTCCGTGTATTTGAATTTCAAATGATGAGTACAGTTGCCCTATTAAATGCCCTTGCCACGTCACCCAACAGGGGGATGCATACGCCTACCACATGTTATTCTCGATCGTGGGCCTTAAACGTTTGCAAGCCCACAACCAAGAAAGGGCCTGTGTACATGTGAAATTCTTCAAGCAACCCAACAAGGATAATTAGAGGCCCGAAAGCAAAAGGCTCATTCCAAGCTTGAAATTAAGGGTCCATTTCAAGCCCACCTTTCGAAATGTTCAAGAACACCTTGAAGGACAAGTAAAGGGTATGGGTAAAAAAGGAATTGTTTGTAGGGCAAGTAATATAACCCTAATGGGCCCAAAAGCCCGTGAAAAAATGTATATAAACCGAGGAAAGATTTCAGTGAAAAGATTTCATTCTTGTATTGTGCATTTTTTTGGCATCTACAGTATATTTTACATGATCGAGGCTTTGCCTTATATATGAATTAGTCATAGTTTCTTAAACTTTTTGCTGTCTTTTTCCCCCCTTCAATTCACCCGTGACATTTGCAAGCATCAATTCCATGAACTGTGTCCATAATTTTCACTGTTGCTCTTGACAATTCGCCTTTTCTTTTCTTTTTACCCTTTTGAAGCGTTTTGGAGTATGATTACCTATGCATTGAACTAAATTGTGCATTGTAGTACGAGTCTATTAGTCTTTTCTATTCAGAAATTCTCAATCTAGGGTTTCCCCAATTCAATGAGTAAAAAATTCTAATTGCCGGAATTTGGAATAAGGACAATGGGATGAGGAGTAGCATGGCGAGCTGTTAAGGTTTGTCGAAGGGAATATCAGCGGTGTAGGGTTTGTGATGGGTGTGTGTCGACGATAGAGATATTATAGAGGAAAAAAGGAAAAAGGAAAAAAAAAACAAATATTTCATGGGTTATATCCATTATTATTTTTTAATTAATATTGAACGTGTGTCTTAATTTTATTGGTTTACCATGTCTTCCACCGCTTTAAAAAAAAAAAAAATTCTTACTATCCAGTTAATTTGACAACATAATAATTTTTTTATTGAGATCAAACACAGAATGTATGAATGGAACGTTAGATGTGACAAACCCCAATACAACAAAAATAGAATTGGAATCTCACTTGTATATGTCCCTGTATTCAATTTTTTTTTTTTTTTTTTTTTTTTTTTTTTTTTTTAATATCAACCGCTTTTGATCACAACCAATAATAGATTCGAACCCATCCAGATAATTATCATCCACATTTATATATATATATATATATATATATATATACATAAAATAGAATTGGAATCTCACTTGTATATGTCCCTGTATTCAATTTTTTTTTTTTTTTTTTTTTTTTTTTTTTTTTTTTTTTAATATCAACCGCTTTTGATCACAACCAATAATAGATTCGAACCCATCCAGATAATTATCATCCACATTTATATATATATATATATATATATATATATATATATATACATGCATATAACTATTCAATGTCATATATATATAGACATATATACAGGCATATAACTATTCAATGTCCAGTGAGGACATTGATTGATTTATTTATTTTTAAAAAAGTTAGGCTTAAATTTTATTTAATTTATCCAAAATCCCCACTAAAATCACGATATGCTTCCACTGAAATTACAAAAAAATATATTTTTGTCCCTCTCACATGAAAAAAATTCTTAAACCCGACTCAAATAATTTTTTAGATCCGTCACCCAATATATGCACGCTAAACTAGGCCTATGAATTTTCTAGAAATGTACTTTGTGTTAGGATGATAATTTGTACCGTCCTGTTCCGCCCTTTTATTTAAGAGTTTGGGAATGCTTTTTGTTTCGTAGGGGCGGGTCCAGTAAAATAAATCGAACCCGTCAAGGGTTATGGAGGGATACGGGTTTTGTTAAATACCCGCTATGACCCGCCCCACCCCAACCCCGTTTATATATATATTTTTTCTTATTATATATAAGATTTTTTATGAATCTTAAATATACTTAATTAGTTATTACTTTTTTTTTTCATGGGGCTCGACATCTAAGAACAAGAAGAAACGAGTCGCCTAATATATACAAATAAAAGAAAAATAAAGTGATAGTCAATTGTTGGATGATTTGAAAGTAAAATTTATGTAAATTTATAGTATTATTTTTTATTCTTTTGTGTAAAAAATTCTTTCGTTAGTGATAAAAATGATATTGAGAATTAAGTATTAATGGGGCGGGTTGGAATGGATACATGTATAATAAATTGTTAATAGAATGAATATAATTTAGGTTGACTAGTGTTCAATTTATATATTTGTTTTTAATAATATAATATTATGATGAGTTCGGTATTTATTTAAAGTTAATGAAAGAAGAGTAGTTGGGAAAAGTGAGAGGTTAAATTGCATTAAAATTCAAACTGGATAAGTATTGTGGGACTTGATAAGATTCTTATCCAGGTGTTATGTGTTAATCGGTCCAAGTGACACGTGTCAATAACCCGTCGATTGAACTAGTTATAGTCCTTTGTTTTGCTAATTGCTACACATTTGATGTTGTGGTCTAATGGTCACATTGTGATTTGACCTAAATGCAATTTGTTGATCTATAGTTTGATGATTAGATATATATATATATATATATATATATATATTACTGTTTATGTGCTGATTTATATCATGTTTGAGGAATATGCAAAAAAGGGGCTTTAACATGATCAACTCAAATACTTAATTCTTATTTAGTTATATTATCTCAATGGAAGTCATTAAATGTATTTAGACCAATAATATTACATTGATTACTATCTAGTTTGAACAAACCAAATGTGTTACATTTTTTTAAAAAAAAAAAATCAGTTCAGTGTAAAAAAATAGTGTGGCTCCATTACAATTTGATATAGTCCTTAATTCTTGATTCCTTGTACTTTTCCTTTGATTCTGTTAATGGTTTCTGGTCTCCTGGACATACCAGCTGGTGTTCAAGTGTTGTTGTAGTTGAGGTCCTCCTTGTTTCCTTTTATCTGTTTTGTTTTGTTGGGTTTTACTCCGTCCCACGCAGTGTACTATTCTCTCTTGTTTGCTATATAAAAATTAAATAAATGAAAAATTATGCATACGAAGTTAAAATGAAATATAGTTGAAGGCAAACTATATTTATAATAAATAATGAAAGAAAAAATTTATTTACATATTACACAAATTGACCACAATACCCTTGTCAAAATTTTATTTCAACTCAAAACAAATACTTTGTCAAAATTTTGATTCAACATGTGAAAATTCTTTTCAAGTTGTCTAAATACTATTCTAACTTTGTCAAAATTTTCTTTCAAGTCAAAACAAATACTGTCAAATTTTGATTCGATATGTAAAAACTATCTTTTCAAAAAATTTGTTGTTTCAATTTCATCTCTTTTTACAAAAATTTCATTTCAATTGAAAATTTTAAAAAAAAAATGTCAAATTTTTTATTTAACATTTGAAAATAACATTGTCAAAATTTTGTTTAAAATTGTTCAAAATCTTATTTTGTTATGTTAAAATTTACTTTCAAATAAAAAACAAGAATATGTCAAAATTTTGATTCATCCCAAAAAATAATCTTTGCCAAAATTTTGCTTCACCAGATATAGGTCCCTCAAAGGTGAATTCATCAGCTCTTTGGAAATGGAGTGAATCTGGAAGAACATTTTTTCTAATTTTCATATCACAAGCTTCCTCAACACCATCTCAAGCCTTAAATAGCTGCAGTACAACACAAATACAGAAGGCAAATGCATCAAAATCAATTCCAAAAAAAGATTAAGTATACATAATGCATTATATGTGTGTGTATAACTGTTGTATATATATATATATATATATATGTATATATATATATATGTATAGAGGTTCTTGATGGTGATATCTAGGGTTTGGTCACTATGCACGGAGATGACAGAGCAGAACTAACGCATGACCATGGTACGGTCGATGAAAGGGCCGGTCCTAGGGCAAGGCAGTCGCCTAGGGCCTCCGGCTTCAGGGCCCTAATTTTTTTAATTTTTTGTTTGTTTTGAAAAATAATATACAATATTTCTCAAGCCATTGAAACATTAATTAGAACCCAATTCAAAACAAAAGACTAATGTGATTACATAATATAGGGCCTCAATTTTTTTTTAAAATAATTATTTTCCTATAAATTTTAAAAAAAATTGTTTAACAGTTCAATTCGTACTAAATCCTAATCCAATTTCAAGGGCCCAAATTTTATATTTCACTCATTAGTGTTATAGACTCAAAAAATATATATATAAAATTTTCAACC
Source organism: Cornus suecica (assembly GCA_963922005.1). NCBI lineage: Eukaryota > Viridiplantae > Streptophyta > Magnoliopsida > Cornales > Cornaceae > Cornus > Cornus suecica. The sequence goes on along the minus strand of OY998240.1, from coordinate 60,789,110 downwards.
TAATGAAACTAAAGATTAATTCAAATCAAATAATTATTCTGATTATGACTAGAAGATTCTACACTTAGGGCATGTTTGGATATGTGGTTTTGGGTCTGGTTTTGGTTTTGGTCTTTGATTTCAAGACCAAACCATGTTTGATTGGTGGGTTTTGGACTTAGTTTTGGGCTTTTTAAAACCAACCACTAAAACCATGGTTTTGGGCTACCAATTTTGACTTTTTTCTCTCAATATATATATATGGCCGAAAATATGAATTATTTTGAAAAAAATTATATATAATATTTGAAAAAAAAAATTATATTCCCAAAAAAATTATTTTTTCGGAAAAAATTTATTTTTCCCCATTTTATATCCTTTTTTTCTAAATTTTTAAATTTTTTCAGTATATAATAAAATTATTCAGAATTTTATATTTTTTTTGAATTATATATATTTTTTCGAATTTAAGATATATTATTTGAATTTTATATATAATTTTCACATTTTAAAATATTTTTTTCGATTATATATATATTTTTTGGAATAAAAAAAAATAAAAATGTCAAATGTTTTCGGGAATTTTAAATATTTTTTAATTATATATATTTTTTCATTTTAATATTCTTTTCCAATTTTATATATATATTTTTTTATATTTATATATTTTTAATACATATTAGTATATATATATAATTATACCAACACCAACACCAACTCTTTACCAAACATTATATATAGGTTTTAGATTTACCTAAAACCACCCAAGACGACCAAAACCAAGTTCCCAAACGGGCCCTTAGAGCTCTCGAGATTGCCGTATTCGCACAATAATAATAATTTTTCACACGACTACATTTAGGGATCTCGTGATTACCGTACTTACATTACAATAATTTTTCACGAGAATATCAAGAAAATTACTTTTAGTTTTTTCAATATTAATATATTTAATATACTTTTTTTAATAATTTTTATTACATTTATAATTTTTCAGCATACACAGTAAATCTCGCCCAGGGTCTTTACTTATTTTTGAGATTTTAGGACCCACCTTGGGTCGATGATGAGGGAATGACACTGAGGCAGTGGAGATGAATTCGTCTCTGGGAAAATCCTTATTTTAGGCTTTAAATTATAGTTGATGGTATTATTGTCATTTTTAAAAAATTATATGTTAATTTTTAATTAATTATATTAAAATTGTGTTATTAGTTATAAATACGATTTGTGATGTACTATTTGTAATTTTCCCATAAAATAAATGTCAAAGATTTTGTGACAACTCAAAATGAAGACCGACATTATGACGATATCAATCAGACAAAAGATCAATCAACCTCTTAGGCTCTTGTAATAAGAAAACAGATAACAAAATTATACTGTAGATTGTAGGATTTTTTACCATGATTCTCGTATTTTTTATTTAAATAAATATAGGGGTCCATCAGCTATGATAAAGAGCTAACCTAGAAGGGGAAATAAAAAGGTCATTTTATATGAAGATGTTTAAGATTCATTCTTAATTATAAAATCACTTTTGTTTCATTCACTTCCCTCATTCGATGCATCAGATTCGAAATAAATTACTAATTTTATAAGAAAGGATTGGGTTTTAGAGGACAAAAGGAATCTTCTCATCTCTAAGGCCACTTTCTCTTGATCCAAGACATTGAACCCCCCATTTTACAATGATATCCCAAGAGCACGTTGTTCTATTCTCTCTTTTACACATATTAAATTATCTACTCCAAATATACAATGTTTACTGTATACGTATATATATATATATGTATCTTCAATTATTGTTCATAGTGTTAGTATTAAATACAAAGTTAAACAGATAGGTTAGGTTATGGTGGATTTGGAATTTTGGAGAGCCAAGTTGTTCCTACAAGTGGTGGGATTGAGGTCATTGATTGATTTCACATGATCGGATCATCTAGGATAAAGTGCATTAAATCATCCTTAATATTTTTTTCTTTCTTAACAAGCCCCCTGAAATATGTGATGGTCCCTCAAATTATAAAATTATTACAATCAATAATATTTTATTATAATATCGAAAATTAAATTAAGATAATTTGCACTCATAATTTTTGAGATTTTGATCAATTGCACTCGCCCTCTGAAATTTCATTATCCTTACAATGACACCCCCTGAATGAGTGAAAACCCCATAAAATGACTATTATGTCACTTTAATGTAAAAGACATGTTGACTAAATTAATGGACCAAACAATCCTTGTGTTTTAAATTCAATTTGAAAAACTTTTCAAGTACTTTGAATATAATGATTTTTAAAATATTATCACATTTTTTTAAATTATTTTTTTAAAATTATCATTTTTGTAATATAGGCCCCAAAAGTTATCGTTTTTAATTTTTCTCTAAAACTAATAATGTGACATTTTACATTAAATAATAATAATACACTTTATTTATGATTATATATATATTTTTTTATTTTAGAAGGTGATACATGTATAAAATATTTGTGAGCTCATATAATTTAATTGATTTTGTAAATAAATAATATATAACTCCTACAATTTAAACAAGTAGTAATACATTTTAATTATAGTTTTTGTTGTATTGAAAGAGGTGATAAATGTATAAAAATGTTACAAATGGTTTATAATTTATTATTATTTATGTAAAATTAATTTAAGCCCTTACACTGTAAAATAATAACAAACTTTACTTATTGTAATTTTTTCTATTTTTATAAAAATATGACAAATAGTTTATTATTTATTAATTTTTTTGTAAAGTTAATTTAAGCCCTTACACTTTAAATAATGACAAACTTTACTTATTATAATTTTTTATATTGTAAAAGGTGATAATGAATCGAAATATTAGACAGTCCTTATGTTTTTATTAGTAGTATATAAATAGATAGATAAATATATACAAATTTATGTATTTTAAGTTATATTATTTTTTCTTGCCGAAATATATTTGTCTTATATCTTTACTCTATATCTTATGAAATATCCATTAGAGTTACATTTCAATTAATATATATTAATTAATTAATTTTTAAAAAAATATATGAAAATATTTATAACCCCTTGTCTTATATCTTTACTTTATATCATTTGAAATATTCATTAGAGTTATACTTCAAGTAATGCATATTAATTATTTATTATTATTTTTAAAAGTAATGAAATATTTTTAACCCTTTTTCTTTTACTCTATATCGTTTTGACATACTCCTCAGAGTTGGATTTCAACTAATATATATTAATTCATTAATTTTTATTTTGAAGAAAATGTTTGAAAATATTCTCAACCCCTCACATTTTAGAATAGTTGTTATAGATATATATACATTATAGGATTTTCATCTTAGGGCATGATGGTAATTTCACCACCTAGATGTTTGTCTCATGAAATAAGGGAGACAACTGAAGGGCATTCCGGTCATTTCTCCCCTTCAGGGGGTGTCATTGCAAGGAAAATAAAATCTTAGGGGTGAGTGCAATTGATCAAAACCTCAGGGGATCTGAGTGCAAATTACCCTAATTTTAACTAACGGTGTTATGAGGGGGGGAGTGAATTGTAAAAGTTGGGATAGTTTGGGGAGTTTAGAGTCTAAAACATAGTTCAGGAGGGTTTGTTGAGAGAGAAAATAGTTCCGGGGGGTTTAATGCACTTTACCCGATCATTTAAATCAAGGGTAAATTTCTCTGACCTTCCCTGAGGTTTTATATAATTACTCTCAGATTAAAATTTGTGTAAATTTACTCTGACCTCCCCAAAATTAATATTACACTAATATTTTTGTGCATTTAATAAAGTACCCATAACTTAAGTGCTTTAAATTGAAGTAATTTACTATGACATAAAATTACGTTAAGGTTTTGTTAATTTTGGTCTGGGTAACCTTACTATCAAATGAAGTTAGCTTTATTAAATTAAGAAATAATAAATATATTAAAACTCAAATGTACCCTTGAGAGTGACAAAAATATTGAAATAACTTCACCAACTTGCCGGAGAAGTGATAATGATGTTTTGAGTGATGTCAAATGAGGGGTATTTTAGTATTTTAAATGATAGAAAGAAATTAGACATGCAAATCATAAATTACTTCAGTTTAAAACTCGGGCACTTTAGTAAATGAAGAAAATTATTAGTGTAATATTAATTTTACAGGGAATGTCGGAGTAAATTTACACAAACTTTAATTTAAGAATAATTATGCGAAACCTCAAGGGAGATCAGAGTAATTTACCCTTAAATGAAATTACCAATTTGGTCCACATGAGTGTGTGTCAACATCACTTTAAAGACAAATCTATAGTGATTTATTAATCCTATAAATTTTATGAAATCGAGTTTGATAACAATTCTTTTACGATCTAGTATTCTTCTTGAAATTACCTAGGCGACTAAGAAAAATTAATTATCTTTTTGTCGATTTTATGATCAATTAAAATTATCTAGAAATAATTCAATTTTAATCAGTCACGAAATCTTAATTTTCTAATCAGATTAATCAAGCAATCATGAATATAAGTGTAGAAAATAAATCATGAGAAGACACAGAGATTTTTACGTGAAAAACCTTGAAAAACACTACAAGTAAAAACCACGGATACACTCAGGTAACGATGCACTATGAATCAAAAAGTACACAGACTCTATGAAGTTTTAGACTTACAAATCACTCCGGATCTACTTTTCTCCACTTGACATCTGAAAGTCTAGATCCACTTGTGCTCCACGAAGCTCTTGCTCCGATCTCCGTACTCCGACGACTCCGTTTCTCAACGGATCAATGAACCACAAAACCTCATGCTTCGATCTCCGCACTCAGACGACTCCATTTCTTAACGGATTAATGTAACCACGTTGCAATAGGTGATGTGATGATTTTTCAGCAACAAATCATCCAATTGTGCATAAAAATCTTCGGTGTAAAAACACAATTGGATAATCACCAAAAGCTAGAGAAACCCTTGATATAGAATGATCAAGCGATCTCTTTCTCTCTTTCTACAGATGAATCTGATCTATGAAAGTATTACAGAGATCTCACAAAAGTCACCCCAAAATTTTGTAGAGACTTCTTTTATTTATAGAGAGATGAATCATATATCGAGTAAACTTTTATCCTTTTTAGACTATAATTCTTCTCTTATTTAATCCTCTTGTAATTGTGAGTGAATCTAGCCAAAATTGGTGTATATATCATTTATATACGTGTTAGGATATATTGGAGTGTAACCCAAGTTGATAGAAGTTGAAACGGATCAGAACTTGCAATTGCATACAACCATACTTCTACCTATGCTTGGCGCTTAGGGGTTGCTATGCTTAAGTGTAGCTTGGCCTACGCTTAAGCGTAGGTCATACGTAGCCCAGAAATCCATAAGCGTAGGTCAAGCATAGATTTTCATCTTTCTAGCCACTTTTAGCTACTGTAAGCGTAGCTCAAGCGTAACAAAATTCATGGAAACTACTTTTCCAAAATTTTCTTCCATTTGAACCCCCATGACTCCATTGGTATGTTTCCTGAAGTTTCAGCTCCGAAAAATGTCGTTTATGCTCTCTGGAATGCATTTTTCGCTCAAACTTGTTTTATCTTCACTACTTTAAGCTTGATTTGAATTTGATGAAGCTTGTTGATATCTTTGCTTGACCACTTTAATTTTTATAAACCTACCCGACCTCACAAGTCATTCAACATGGTTATTGTCGAGATATGCCAACAATGAATAATTTTACAAATGTTCTTACACCTTTCCAGCGGATGAACCCGACAATATACACATATGTACACACGCGACTGAGTAGGAAATTCATACTCACTTTTCATAACGACTTTCATATTCACTTTTCATAATAATCGTTGGATGTAATTGACATAAGTATAAAAATTACTATTTAAACTTTAAAAATCATATCTAATAATTAAAGTGATAAGTGAGTATGATTTATTTTTATTCACCAATCAATAAGAGATCATTACTATATATATATATATATATATATATATATATATATATATATATAATCAATATAATGGCTAAAGAATCTAAAAGCTATAGTTAAATAGGTCATTGGTTGATGGGTTTCAAAATTCCAACTTATAATCAAATATAAAGGCTAAAGAATCTAATATCTCCCAAATCTCAAATGTAATTTGGACAAAAATTCTCAATTAATTGAGGTAACAATATAGTGACAATATTCGTGTAAAATGGGAACATCAAACAAGTATGGTTTTATTTTTAAAAATTGTTTCAAATTGATCCTATTTTTAATAACTTTTTTGGTTAACTTAAAAATTATATTTTTTATATTCCAAAATTGTCCTTTAAAATTCTGAACCTATCCCCAAAATATTTAATCTATCACTCTCTCTTTATGGTGGCCTCCTTTTTTCCTCAAGCAAAACCTAATTCTTTACTTCTAGTTGGGTTTAGTGATCCACTCATCTTGGGATTCCTCTGCAGATTAAACTTTTGAGGTGAAGTATTTTAAATATTGAAGCCATTTGATTTATATATTTGTGCATATCACATCCACAAGTTTTATCACCATCATAGTAGGGCGCAATAACTGATATGAAAATTTTTGGGTCCAAAATTGCTTAATTTATACTAAGAGGTACTTGATGTGATTTAAAATCTATTCCTCAGGATTTGAAATTGAACATATGTCTCACTAACCATGATGAACACCTCTTTTAAATTTAGTTTGCGTAACAGAGTGTCATTTAGATAGCACTCTTTAAAAATGTCATCCTCTTAATGATTCTAAAATAAACAATAATCTGCCATTTTTGTTTTTTTTGTGGGAATAACAAATAATAACTTAGAAAAAATAATAATAAATCAATGATCAATGACCAAGAAATAACCGATAATGATCCTTGAATTTAAACCAAGAAACGCATTCCAGAGAATAAAACGAACATTATACAAGTCGTATACTTTGGTATATGTGTTATAAAAGTGAACGGTGTCCTAAAAAAGAGCTCCTATGTAGTATGAATAGTCAATGTTTTGAATCTTTCCTGACCAAGTGCAAGATAGAACATTCAACACCAGTAACGTGATCTGAATCAATGAAACCCCTTTTCTTAGACTACTAAAACAAACAAATCTTAAATATAAGCACAATTATATTTACATTAAAGATCAAAGATCTTTCTTACTAACAATGAAACTACACTATGCGAACTGCCAAATTTAAGGCTTAGATTGGAACTTGATCAATCGCAAAATTGCTTAGAACATGATGTTAAATTAAACGAATAAAAAAGTCAGCAAAACAAATGTTTATCAATCCCTTACCACACTAATAAGCTAGTGGTCGCATAGCCAATATATCTTGTATAACATGTTACTAGTGTTATTATTTTTGGAATGAGCCCTCTTATCTAACAATGTGATTTAGTTATGCGGAGTGGCATGCATTATAGACTTGATGTTTTTCAATTATTTGTTTATTTTAATCATACAATGTGACATCTACATGATCTTCTTTTATTTAATACCAGCCATTATCAGCTCATTTGTTCATTCATTGATTTGAAGCTCTCTCTCCTATCTTTCCGTAGATGCATATATAGTATACACATTTGTATATTCAAGCGCTTATAATTATTTAATTAAAGGTCCATCTTCTCTTTTTGTTTGAGCACCCTTTATAATCATACCATGATAGATTTTATAACTGATAGACGAAAATTTGAACTCAAGCCAAATATATTAAGATACATAATGATTTTTTTCAAGTAGATATTTGACAGATATTGTATCCTTATTATTTTGTTTAGATGGACAATTTGTCTAATGCTAATCTACAGTTGTTGGAGGAAGTTTTAGATGACCTTCCCGGATTGAAAAATTCAGTACATAATTGGGACAACGATGATGATGAGTCCAATGCTAATGAAGAAAATCTAAATGAGGAGATTAACCAATCAGGATTCATAGTCAATAGGGGTTTAGCTGAAAATGAGTTAGTATTGCTACATTCTAAGATGACCTATACAAAGATGTTGATGGTGAGATGATGGGTGGTGTAGGAGTTAGTTTAGATAATTCGGTTAAGTTGGAAGTGGGCAGGGAATTCCCAACTGTGTATGCAAACAAATCTCACATGTGCTTATGTGCAATAAAAAATTCTTTTACTATCAAGTTTGTGAAGAATGATACAACTAGAGTGAGTGCCACATGCAAAGATAAAGGTTGTGATTGGTTTTGTTTTGCATTCATTCTTACTGATGGAATTGTGTTTAGAATCAGAAAAAAAAACAATCATGTAGGGGTGGTATAGATGGAAAAAATGCAATGGTTGTTGTCGTTTAGGTGGCAGGGGTGATTAAAGATACAATGAGATGACACAAGAAATCTTACCGACCACTTGATGTGATTGAATACATCTGTGAGAGGTTTCAAGTACGTGTCTTATTGGACTGCATGGCATGCTCGAATAAAACTTTGGAAAAGATTTATGAAAATGATAACTTAAGTTATATTCAAGTTCCAGAATTGTGCAGGTAGATATTAGAAATCAGTCTTAGAAATGTTGCCAAATTTATCATTGATATTAATGATAAACAATTCTCTAGCCTTTGTGTATCTTTCAAAGTATCAATTAAGGGATTTTTAAAAGGTTGTAGGCCTGTGATAGGACTTGACGGTTGCTTTTTGAAAGGAAACTATGGTGGGAGTACGTTTGGCAGTGTGTGCACTTGATGGAAATAATAGTTTGTTTCCTATTGCAGTTTACATATATCGCTCGGGAGATAAGGAATCTTGATTGTATTTTTTTGATTTTATAAAACCTACAATTGATCAACGGATAGAGCATATAATTTTTTATTCTAATACGCAAAAAGGTATAGTGAAAGCAGTTGAAAGAATCTTTTCCAACTCTTCTCATAGATTTTGCTTTCTTCATATATACAAGAACTTCCAACAAAAATTTGGAGGTAAACAACTAGAAATTTATGTATGGGGGATGCAAAATCATATGAATTATCAGATTTTTCAAGGGCAATGGAATCGATAAAGACTAAATCACTTGATGTGTTTAATTGGTTATCTCGAATTGATAAAACACATTGGAGTCGATCACACTTTGACTATGTCACAAAATGTGAGCATATTACAAACAATTTCTCAAATGATTTCAACAATTAGATCATGAAATTGAGAGACCTACCAATTTGTTCCTTCATTGATCGACTACATCTCATGATGATGAACTTGATAAATGAAATGAGAGAAAAAGCAAAAGAATGAAATTCAGAAGACATTAAACCAAGGGCTAAAATATTAATCCAAAGGATGACAGAACAACAAAACAATTTCATATTACAAGGGTCAAGAGACATTGTTGTTGTAATCAACGGTTCGTTTAGATGGGAGGTTAATCTTGAGAGGCATACTTATTCATGCGATGAATGACAAGTCAGTGGACTACCATGTGTTCACGCGCTGGCCGTCATTTAAAGGAGAAGACGTCCATGGGCCGAGTAAGAAAATTAATTACCAGCCTTGCTTGTAATATGATATTATTTTATTTATGATATTTCATGTTGTGCTCGATTAAAATATAGTGATTTTATCTCTAGTCCATACCGAACAATCATATTCTTATATATAATGATTATCCATTTAATTGCAAAAAAAATCAAATATCATGTTTATTCTTTTGTTTATAAGTTTTGTATTAAGTACCACATCAATGCATCCTATCAACAAACTTATGATAGATATATACAATATATACCTGACAAAGTTGATTGGTTGGAGGTAAAGTAGATACTTTTTGTTAATGCTAAATATAGTTTCACCAATTGATAACAGATTTATTATTTTCTAAAGTAAAAATATAGTAATCAACTTACTTTTATGAATGACATGACAACCTTCAGAAGTGGTTCTTCATCCTCCACTAAAGAGACCAGCAAGAAGGTCGACTGTGAATAAGAAAAGATAAGAGGGTGAAGGGCCTAGCCAAAGTAGTAACCAGAAGAAATGAGGCAAATGTGGGTACTTTGGGCATAACACTTGCACTTGTAAGGGACCTCCAAGTAAAAATATCGCTTCTTGAAGAAGAGACCTCCAAGGAATTTATTTGTTTATTTGCTAGTTTCTTAGCTTGATTCTAAACAGTTAGTAACTTAGTGTTATGATCACATTGTCGAGATTTACAAGTTTTATTCATTCGATAAGCTAAACTATAGATCTCTTTAGTTTTAAAATTTCAAAAATAATTCTCACACCAGTTTATAGTTTTTCAATTTGAGTTCGAAAAACATGATATACTTCGTAATGATTTGAAATTTAATTTATATATTTATTATTTGTTTAATTGTGATTCAATAGGTGTTGATTTCTACATGGTACTTGGTTTCAAAAGTGTTATGTCTAATTAAGCATTATTTACACTTCAAGGAAGCATATTGTTTTGATAAGAAGAATGGATTGAGACTTTTCTTGACATGGGTAATATTACAGAGTCTTTGTGTTGAAGCTTGCTCTTGAATAACTACCCATACAAGCGGCAGTTGTTGGGGACTTATTTCTGTACAGTTTGTTTTAAGTTTAGTGTATAAAAGTGTCAATCTCTATGATTTCATGCAGTTCTAAATTCTAAAGAGAGAAAATTGTTATTTTTTTCCCATTTTATCGAGGATTTTGGTTGCTTTAATCTCGGTTGGGATTGAAGTGTTTTAACGTAATTGAAGCAATTAGGGGTTCAACAAGGAACCAAAAATAATAACTAATACTTTAAAATCCATAAAGTCAAGAAATAATTTGCAAATAGCTTGCAGAGAAATATGAATATTATTGATGAATGAATAAATAATCCCTACGATTACATTCTATTTATAGGCAAAAAAATCATAATTTCTTGATGAATAAGAAAACTTATTTCACTAGAAAACTAATAAATCTAAAATATTTAATAATAATAGGAAACCTAGCCCCTAGAAGGAAACCAAAAATATATAAAAACTAAAAGATAGAGAAGAAAAGAAAAAATAAAAATATTAATTATAATGAAAAGAAAAATCTAGAATTGAAATGTAAAGACTCATCAAGAGGATGATATTGAAACAAATCTGCTACATTAAAAGTATTCGAGATCGATATATCATCCGGGAGCTCTATCACATAAGCATTATCGTTAATCTTCCGTGTAATCCGCAGCGGCTCATATTTTCGTTTGGATAGCTTCCCATAAGTTCCCGCCGGAAACCTTGATTTATGTAGGTACACCATCACAATATCACATACTTGAAATACTTTAGTTTGCCTATGTTTGTCACCCGCCTCCTTATATTTTGCATTAGACCGTTCCAAACTCTGTTTTACTTCCATATGTATTTTCTGGACCCTTTCTGCCATATTCTCTGCTGCGATACTAAAACCTGGAATCTTAGGCAATGGAACCATATCTAAGGCATGCTTTGGAGCCTTCGTATAAACAATCTCAAACGATACCTTCTTTGTGGATCAGTTGGGCATACTGTTGAAATAAAATTCAATTTGAGGTAAGGATACATCCCATTGCTTTGGCTTATCCCCAGAAATACACCTAACAATATTTCCCAATGTTTGATTCACCACTTCTGTTTGCTCGTCCGTCTGCGGATGACTAGTGCTGCTTTAGTTCAACGAAGTATCAAATTTCTTCCATAATGTTCTTCAAAAGTGACTAAGGAATTTTACATCTCGATTAGAAGTAATAGACTTAGGAACTATGTGTAGCCTCACAAATTTTTGAAAAAATAAATTAGCCACGTGACTTGCATCCAAACTCTTACGACATGGAATAATGTAAGCCATTTTTTAAAACCTATCAACCAACACAAAAACAGAATCCATACTTCGTTGAGTGCGAGGAAGGCCAAACAAAAAATCCATGCTTAAATCCTCCCAAATATTTTCAGGTATAAGCAACGGAGTATATAAACCGGTGTTTTGCGTTTGTCCCTTGGTAGTTTGGCACACTGAGCACTTCTACACAAACCTGCCAATATCACGCTTCAACTGTGGCTAGTAGTAGTATTCTTCTGCTAACCTAATAGTCTTATCTCAGACCGGATGTCCACCTAATCCGCCAATATGCAACTCCTGAATAATCTGCTCCCGCAACGACGTATGACTGTGGAATACATAGTTGATTGTCGTGGAACAAATATCCATAATAAATATGAAAATCAATTGTAGGTTGTCGTGTGAGACACTTACTACAAATATCTTAAAAATCTGGATCAACCTCATATAACTTTTTCAGGCACTCGAAACCTACAACCTCAGAACTTAAGGTTGTCAACAAAGAAGCCCGACAACTTAACGCATCAACTACCTTATTTTGTTGCCCTGATTTATGCTTGATTGCAAATGTAAACTTGTGAAAAAGATATCCATCTTGTATGTATGCGGTTCATATTATTTTGCGTGTTAATAAATTTCAGCGCCTGGTGATCTCTGTATAACACGAATTCCCTCTGAATCAAATAATGCTCCTAGTGTTTAAGAGATCCAATCACTGTATAAAATTCCAACTTGTTTGTAGTCCAATTTCGTCTAGCTTCAGTAAGCTTCTCATATTAAAAATATTCGAGATTGACATGTCATCTGGGAGCTCTGATACCAATTGATGTAGCGGAAGCGAATAGGGGTTCAACAAGGAAACAAAAAAGAATAACTAAGATCTTGAAATCCACAAAGTCAAGAAAGAACATGCAAATAGCTTGCAGAGAAATATGAATATTATTGATGAATGAATGAATGAATAATTCCTGCGAATACATTTTATTTATAGGCAAAGAAATCCTAATTTACCAAAGGATCACTTGGCCCAATGATATAACCTCTCCTTCCAATGGGGAAGGTGAGGGGTTCCAGTCTCCTTGGAGACAAAAATGGGTGTGTGGGAAAAAAACAAAAAAAACTCTTCATGAATAATTAAACTTATTTCACAAGAAAACTAACAAATTTAGAAAATCTAATAATAATAGGAAACCAAACACTAGAAGGAAACCAAAAACATATGTAAACTAATAGATAGAAGAAAAGGAAAAAGGAAAAACTTAATTATAATGAAAAGAAAATTCTCTGATTCTTTTCAACATTTATTCCTTTTCGAGTTTTCTAATTCTTCTCAGATTTCAAATTTCTTCCTTTTAACTTTAAACACAAGGGTCAAATGTGACATTTCACTCCACAATAATGACATATTGGAATAAACTTTTGAAAACTATTGTTCAAACCCTTAAGGATTTTAGAGATAAAGGGAGACTTACTCTCAATAGATTTTCTGACATAAGATTGAGCATTGAAATTCCTATCAGAATTATTTTGAGAAGAACTAGATACTACTTGGGAGCCCTTTACAAAGGTTGTTTTGGAAACGATGTTTGAATTACTTATTGTTCTTTTGAACCCCAAGCCCTTTGTATTTCATGCAGATTTTCTCATACTCAACATATGCTTGAGCTTAAGAGTTCCACTAGACCATTTATGGATAGTTGAGTTAGCATCCTTCAATCCCTTTTCCAAACCCTCAATTCTTGTAGATTTATCACTCAATTCCAATTTTAGAGTGCTTAATTCCTTTTTAAGATCATCTACACTCTTCAAAGTCTGATTCCTTTATTGTTCAGACTCAACCAATTTCTCAGACAATTGAGCTTTTTGGGTTTGCATGAGATTTAAGGTCTAAGAACTATTGGTTAACTCATCTCTTAGGGATGGTCTCTCCTTGTCAACACTATTAAATTGAACTATATATTTTGAAAAGACTTTACTAAGATGTGTGGACTTTTCATAAAGTTTGTTGTATGCATTTTCATACGAGTCCCCACGATCTTCATTATCCTCAAAATCTTCATCCCCAGACATTGTCCATCTTGTAGCAACTTCTTCAATCTCTTTGCTTTGTGTTGCCAACGCAATAAAATCCTTGTACCCATCAGCCACGTCAGACTCAACAAAGTCACTAGCTGTTCCATCATCTGATCCATCATCCCAAGTGATAGTTAGACCTTTTGTCATTTTCGACTTATTAGCGCACTCAGCAACTGTGTGGCCAAACCCTTGATATTTAAAACATTGAGGTTTCTTCTTTTTAGGGTCAACCTTGTCATTCTGATTTTAGACTTTTTTATTTTTAAAATCATATGATATATCTCCAAATTTTTATCCTTTAATCAATTCTTGACCGTAAGAAGATTTTAAAAACTTATTAAACTGCTTCATGATCATATCAAACTGTCTTAGTCTACTCTTACCCTCCTCCTCAGACTCACAAGGATCCTCCTTAGTGGTTTTAAAAGCTATAATTTTCTCTTTTGTGCCGCTAGACTTCTTAGAGGATTGAACACACATCTCCATCTCATATGATTTTAGATTCTCTGTCAATTCTTCAAGTTTAATCCCTTTGAAACTCATGATTTCAGATATGATAGTAACCTTAGACCAAAAGTGTTTAGGTAGAGACCTAAGAATTTTGTTCATTATGGTAATCTCGGGAATATGATCTCCTAGATTGTGACAACTAGTTACTATATCAGTTAATCTAGCCTCAAAGTCACCAAAAACTTCATCCTCCTCCATCCTAAGCTGTTCAAATTGTGAATTTAGAATTTGGAGTTTCGACTGTTTAACTTTTGAAGTCTCTTCATAAGTTACTTGGAGAATATCCCAAACTTCTTTGGCAATTTCACATGTGGCAATTCTCTTAAGTGGAATTCCAACTAGCACTTTTTGTCTCAGCATGAGTCCACTCACTTGACGGTTTTAGTTTTGATACATTAGTTGTATCATCTTTCACAGTGGGAGGTGAGTATCCTACCTCTACGGCAAGCCAAGCTCTCTCATCTAACGATTTAAAAAACGCTTTCATCCTTGCTTTCCAATAAGTGTAGTTCGAGCCAACAAACAAAGGGGACCTAGATACGGAACCTCCTTCACGAGGTATCTCCATCGTCTAAGTTTAGAATTTAACCCTATGTTGTTAACCTAAAACGGGGAAACCACACTCTGATACCAATTGAAATTACTTAGATGACTAATGAAAACAATCTAGAGGGAGGGGGGTGAATAGGTTTTTTCTGAATTTAATGACAAATTAAAATTAATTGCGGAAAATTCAATTTTAATCCAATTCTCTAATAAGATAAATTATGTAAAGATTAATCTAAGTGCAAAAAATAAAGCGATAGAGGCACACGATTTTTTAACGTGAAAAAGCTTGGAAAGACTCCAAGTAAAAACCACGGATACGCTCGGGTATCGATGCACTATGAATTAAGAAGTACACAGACTCTATGAAGTTTTAAACTTACAAATCACTCATAATTTGTCTTTCTCCACTCGACGTCTGAAATTCTAGATCCACTCGCGCTCTACGAAGCTCTCGCTCTGCTCTGTTTCTCAACAGATTAATAAACCACGAAGCCTCCCGCTCCAATCTTCGCACTCAGACGGCTCCGTTCTCAACGGATCGATGCAATCATGTTGCAATAAGTGGTGTGTAGATTTTTCAAAATTTAGGTCATCCAATTGTGCATAAAGATCTTCGGTGTAGAAGCACGATTGGAGAAATCCTAAACAAGAGAAAACTAAAAGTTATAGAATCACTCAATGATTTTATCTCTCTATCTCTATTTCTACAGAAGAATATGACATGTAGAGGAATTGCAGAGATCTCACCAAAAGCTCTATAAAATCTGTAGAGATTCCTCCTATTTATAGAGAGCACTGAGGGAAACTTTAAGTTTACCCTTTTTCATAATTTCACATCAAATCAAGTCAAACCCTCAAATCTGATGTATGTTATGTGTATATCACGTGTATTGAGGTGTAGAAGTCGTAGCCGCCACAAAGAAAACAACCCTGGGACAATTTTGTCATGTTCTCCACTTAACCATGCAGTCCCACCTACGCGTAACGCGTAAGCCAAATTTCAATGGGCGTAGATAGAGCGTAATTTTGACACTTTCTAGCCACTTGTAGTTACCGGGTGTAGCAAAATTCATGAAAACTACTTTTCTTGTGAATAGTGTTGTTTGAACCACCTCGACTCCATTAGAATGATTCTTGAAGTTTCGGCTCCAAAAAATATCATTTTTGCCCTCCGGGATGCATTTTCTTCTTAAATTTGCTTCCTCTTCACTACTTTAAGCTTGTTTTGAATTTGACGAAGCTTGTTGATACATTTGCTTAACCACTTCAATTTTCCTAAACCTACCCGACCTTACAGATCACTCAACATGGTTATTGTCAAGAACATGCCAAACATAAATAATTACAATAAATGTTCTTACAGTGACATATATAAAAAATATTATTTAGCGTTAACATGACCGTTAGTTGACTAACAGAAAATACTAAAAATAGGACCAAAGTCAAATATTTTTCAAAAATAGAACCAATATCAAAATGTATAAAAAATAATAGGATTGAAGTAAAGAAAAAAAAAACCAACAAGTATATGTATTACTCTAGGGTAGGTATTACCACATTTTAAGAACAATCAGTTACTCTAGTTTCAGACTAAGCACGTGAATGGACCGCTAGGGTGGATCCACTAGTAATCTGACCCAAGAAGAATGAATACGGATCCTATCAATTAGCAAATTTATTATCGAGATTTGACAAATGACAAACACCCATTCAACTTAAATTTTTGCAATGCAAGGTATGAAAATTAAGATATTAATTAGAGGAGATTTATTGAAAACAGCAAGAAAAGTCGATGAAGAAAGATGTTTGTATTTAAAAAAGCCAAGTCTAAGTTATAACAAGGATTGAACTCCATTTGTGTACTTGGTGTTAAATTATGTATATTTGTTTGTTCCATTTTGACGAAAATTTCTGCACCAACACCACTGAATTTAGATATGTCGTGATACTCCTATGAATTTAGCTTTGAAGGGCAAATCTTGTATTTGTGGCTGATTATTGATGCAAGGCTAGTACTCGTCATGAGAATTTTTAATTGGCTAGTTGTAAATAGTCCCATAATTGAATCTGTATCAATGAAATTTCATCATCCATTCCTAACGAATTGGTATGGTATATTCATATAATAACATAAGAAGAACTAACATTCTTATTGAAACTAAAATTCAATGGGCAAGAAAATAGATTTACGATTGGAATCAAATATGCAATATTTACAGACAAAAGTATCCGGTTATTGAAAACAAATCAATATATTTCTAATGTAGAATCCGGATCAACTAGGACTGAAATAAAGCATTGGGTAGAACTCTTATTTTGTGTCAGGTAAAAGCTATGAATAGTTATCGACTCCTCGGAAAAGGTAGAAGAATGAGACTTATTATGGGACCGGCAATGCAAATTACCCGAATCTTAAAACAAAGATGTATGGTATTGTAACGAGCAAAAGAAAAAAGAAAAATGTATTCTATTACTATTATGTTGTTGCTAGATTTATATATCACAGTTCGCCCATTTGAATGGTATTGTAAAACTAGAAGTATTTTTTGCTTACTATTTTCGAGAATCGGGCATTCTTCGGAAATCAACCGTAACGGATGGAATACTTCACTATTTAAGAAGAACAAGAAAATTATAGTGTGGAAAATTACAAGAGATGTTACTTGGGCTTTGCATTAGATCGCACAAGAAACCAAACACAACCTTTTTCAGGCAATTCAAGTTCATAAGGAAAAAAAGGACCAAAAGAAGTAAAACAGATAGGAACTTATATAGCACGGAGAAATGTTCCCAAATGTCTTGTAACAGTGTTTTAATATAGTTAGGCCTTAGTTCTTTCCCTTGTTTCATTTCTTGAACCATGCCCTTCTCACTCTCGAGTTATAATCATCTTCGGCTTCCTCACACTGTATAATGCTGTTGGATCGTGTCAATGTCCAGTCCTTTCAGCTTCACCACCGACTCCACATGACCCTTGAGCGTATGCAGCTCCCGAAGCCTACAAGAATAAATGCATTTGTAAAACAACAAGACGTTCGGATATAAATACTAAAGTTACACTATCTCTAATAACTTAACCTTTTAGAATAAATGGGTAATTAACTGTGTTCAACCCTCACCGTCCCACATTGAAAAAAATATATATATTTTACATTTTGGACAAAAAATGAAAGTCACGTGTGAAGAGCGTTTTGAAGGATATTATAAATACTGAAGTCACACTCTCTGAGAGCTTAAGCTTTTAACCCTCACCATCCCGCATTGAAATAAAGAAAAAAAGGAAGTGTCACACGCGAAAGGCGTTTTGAAGGATATATATGCTAGAGTTACACTCTTTGGAATAGCTTAAGCTTTTCGAGTATGGGAATAGTTAACACCTACGTGTTTATGACCTTATCGAAATTTCAACTAGACTATGTACATAACTTGCAACTTCACAATATTGAAATGCTTAGGATTATATATGCTTACCTCGCAACTTCAGCTCGTCTCTTGGCCTGCTCGGCGATTTCAGAGAGCTCTCTGTAGCTGCTCTTGTCGCTAAAGATGGTGGATGGTTCAGCTGGTTGAAGTCCATGCAAAGTCCTTTGAGCAAGAGCCCATTGTGCTTCTCTCTCCTCTTTTCCGTAATCTTTCTTGGTGGTGAAAGCAGTCTGTTGTCAAAGGAACAAATAATAGGTGAGGAAAATAAAATCAAAGAGAAAAAGCAATCCTAGTGTTTGGGAATAAATGCAGCTTGGAAACAAATATTACCCTGTTGTCTAACATATTATTCCAAGCCTTTCCACTTAATATGTAACGAATGGAGAATTTCATTATGTCGAGAGGGAAATAGAAGACGATACTATAAATCCAGATGACACCGGCCCATCCCCAACCAATTCCTTTAATTTTTGCAAATCCCCAGTTCGCGTATACAGCTATCAGTGTTGCCACCTGAGAAAAATAAAATAAAATAAAATCGGTTCAGCAATTTCGGACCAACATTTCTTGGATTTTCAACTGTGTCAACAAAATTTAACATCAAATTAGGACGAAAAGGGAGCTGTGATTGGAGAAAATGCGGTTGATGTTATGATCAAAGAGAATGAACATAAATATAGTTCTTACCAGCTGTGCAATGAAGAAAGCACTGATTAGTAACAATCCAGGGCGTTCGAGGAAGGACCAGCTGCGAGATCTAGTGACAAAAATCAAAGCCTGGCTAACAATGCTCACTTGAAGGTATAAAGCAGCCATCAACTCTTCATTCAACGTTATATGTTTTACGCCAAATTTGTCCTGCATCAGGAAAAAGAATCAGAAAATTTGTAAACAAAATTGAAATAGATAATAGATAGTCATTCTGTTTTCATGCAAGAAATGAGACTTCCTACCGGAAAGAATGAAGTGTCCTTAATTATCCAGAAGAATATGACAGTCAGCAATGCCAAATAACCTCCAAGCACGACACCGGTAGCAAAGATCTCTTTCAATTTCCAGCTATCAGGCAAGGGAGATGGCACCACTCTATCTTTCGAAATTGTCATAATGGTTCCTTAAATATACAAATATCACATTTTGTCAATATTCGTTAGACATCAATATTTTTGTAGTAGGCGATGAGGAAAAAAACAAGAGAAGGGTGTTTGAACTGTTCAAAGAAAAAGCTAATGGAAATCTTACCGTCATTCAAGATGGCAATGATCAAAACCATGAATGGAGAAAAGTCGAATTTCCATATCAACGCAATAAGCATGAAACCAAACTACATAATGAGAAATAAAGAGGAAAACAAATCAGTCAAGCTATACGTAGTATGACCATGCCACTTTCTACTTGTGACATTTAACTTACCACAATACGGATTGTGATGGAAACTGCATATATCTGTAAGAATAAAGCAGAGAAGTCAGACTCCGGTTTCAATCAATCACACGAATCTTACTCGAAAAAAGAAAGAGAGAGAGAAACAAACCGTGTAGTTTTTCATCCTCTGGAAAATAGCTCTACTAGTGAGCACCGCACTGATAATAACACTGAGCCCGGGTTCTGTGAGCACAATGTCAGAGGCACCTCTTGCAGCGTCTGTTGCATCAGCAACTGCAATCCCGATATCCGCCTTCTTCAAAGCAGGGGCATCGTTCACACCATCTCCCGTCATTCCACAAATGTGCTTCCTCTCTTGCAACTTCTTGACAATCTCGTATTTGTGCTCTACACGAGGAGAATGAAACAAATGTGAGAAAAGAGTTGTGTAATCGAAACTCATTATACATATCTGCTTGTAGCAAGCACAAACAAAGACAAGCACCTGGAAAAACACCGGCAAAACCATCTGCCTTCTCAATCAACTCTTCGATAGGAAGGGAAGCTATGGATGCATCCTTGTCTTGGCCGAGTAAAGCTTTAGAGGGATACATGTTTGTTCCCATTCCAAGTCTTCGACCGGTCTCCTTAGCAATGGCAAGTTGATCGCCTACACATTGAAAGGGTGATCGAGTGATTAGACATTGAAAAGGAAAAAACAATTATGAATATTGTATACCCAAGGAAAACAAAAGGACTAAATACCAGTTATCATCTTGACATTTACACCAAGATTTAAGGCCTGGCGGATGGTCTCTGCACTATCATGCCTGGGAGGATCGAAGAGTGGCAACAATCCAACAAACTGCCAAGGAGCACCTGGACTTTCTTTTGATTTCTCAGGTACTTCCTGCAAAAACATAAAACATGAATTAAAACACAATAAACACGAAATCGCAGAGCACATCTCCATATTCACCCTTTAGGTCCCGAAAAACTAAAATGTAATGCATCAAGGGATTATAATGTCCATACCTGTCTTCCAACGGCCAGTGATCGTAACCCACGTTCAGCAAACTTATCAATAACAGAAAAGGCCTTTCTTTTAACATCTTCCTTGCAGTTGCAAAGAGTCAATATCTGCTCCAAATAAAATTGATGGGTAATTACATAAATCATTCATCTTTGCTACTGATACATGCAGCTCACATTAAGAATAAAAAAGATTACCTGTTCAGGGGCACCTTTGCTAGCGCGATGCCAGTTGCCGTTATCATCAATGTAAGTCAAAGCAGTCCTCTTGTCCGTAGGATTGAATGGTAAGAAATGAACCTCTCTTGCGCCCGCTCGTGCCTAAAATTGAATAATATGTCTTAGATTAGTCCTCATTCATGATTTTCTTTTCTTTTTTTTCTTCCACAATTAAGTTAGTAAAGAAGTAGAATGACATAGGATGAATAGAGAGAGGCTATACCTCTTTCGGATCAGCCAGCATTCCAACAATGGCGGCATCAATGGCATCCTGATTTTCAATCCTAGAAGCCCTGGCAGCAAGCAGCAGCACATGATCCTTTTCAACACCCTTTGCGAAAACCTCAACCAAGTTCCTATCAACACTCAATTTGTTCAGTGTCAAAGTCCCCGTCTTATCACTGCAAAGGACATCCATTCCCGCCATCTCCTCAATGGCCGTCATTCTCTTGGTGATGGCACCTTGTTGTGCCAGCCTGTGGGACCCAATAGCCATTGTCACTGACAAAACAGTGGGCATGGCAATGGGGATGCCTCCAATCAAGAGAACCAGGAGGTTATCAATTCCGTCCCGGTACTTCCTTTTCTGGATCGGGTACATGACAACGATCTCGACCACCATTCCAACCGCGATGGAGCAGATACAGAAGTTCCCAATTGCGGTGAGCACCTTTTGGAAATGCCCGACTTGGTTGGTGCTGTCCACAAGATGTGCAGCCTTCCCAAAGAAGGTATGAACACCGGTTGCAATAACAACAGCTTCTAATTCACCTTGTTTGCAAGTTGAACCAGAGAAAACTTCATCGTATGGATTCTTTGTTACCGGAAGCGATTCTCCTGTAAGAGCAGATTGATCAACCTTTAAAGGATCGCCCTCCAGGAGACGCGCATCAGCAGGGATGATGTCGCCCAATTTTATACTGATGATGTCTCCCGGAACCAGAATAGCAGCTTCCTGCTCGCTCCATCGACCACTTCTGAGAACCTATTATAAGAAACAATCATCAAACATTAGCATAACAAGCTTATAAATTATGGGTCTTTAAGCCACACCATGACTTCACTACTTACGAGTTTTGATTTCATTAAAACTTGGACATTCAAATTTTTTGTTCTAGGTATGTGCATTATATTTCCTGACTCTGCCGGTATACATGGGGATAGGAATTATTCAAAGCAAGCGTATAACCATTATACCTTAGTTTTGGGAGCGAGGCCAGCCATAAGAGCTGCAGCCGCGTTACCAGCATTGTTTTCTTCAATGAAACTGATAGTGGAGTTAATTACGAGCAAGCAAATGATACCAACGAAATCTTGCCAATCCGGGGGCTTCCCTTGGCCGTTGGCCAGCGCAATGGCCATAATAGCTGCAGCTTCCATGACCCATGACAGCGGATTCCACATAAACCCGAGGAATTTGAGAATTTTGCTTTCCTGTTTATTAAACATAGAATTCAATTAGCCATTGCAACCTAGGTGTTACGGTAACCATTGATCACATTAGGAAACAAGACCTTTTTCTCTTCCAATTTGTTGGGTCCAAAGATTTCTAGCCTGTTGGCTCCTTCCGCATCCGATAAACCTTCCTTGTTACATTTCAGCTGCTCAAACACTTCCTCAATGGGAATTTTTTCCTGTAAGATAAGATAAGATTAAAACCACAATTCACTAGCTCAGTTATCATTCTACATGTATGTTTTCAAATTTTGAAACAAATGCACTGTAAAAAAGAAATAAACATAGATTCAACTATTTTATTGAGAGTTGTAGAGTTTATGAATAACAATTCTAACAGAACAATGGAAATCACCTAAACTTCCAAAGTCATGATCACTTCAGAAACTATTTTTTTTAGTATCAATTGTAGCAACTTTTTTAAAGTTGCACCAACTTAAGTATAACTATATATGTATTTGATCTCAATGTTAAATTACCAATTTAGGAGATAAATGATTTTTATATCTTATTTTGATTGCAAATTCAATCAAATTTGTTGAATATTTCAGATTGTCTTAAATAACATATTGTTAAGTAACAAGTTTAGTAAAATAAAATAACATGGTCACCTAACCTCGAACCATTTTCTAAGAGTAGTGCAACTACACACACCTTTATTACTGTATATAGAATGGATAGGGAAATGTCTCATCAACTGATTTTCATATATATATATATGGATGTATATGTATATACAATTTTCCAAACCGATATTTTGAATTCTCCCGTATAAAATTAACAGTAATTTTCTCAACATTAACAATTCTAAAATAATTGTTCAGATTCAAATAACAATGTAATGTAATTCTTTGAATTTCTCAAATTACTACTCTCCTCGCATTAAAAAATACTTAATAATAAACTCTACTAAAAAAAAGACATAATTAATCCGGTTAGTATAACTCCGTGAAAATCTAACATATCAAAATTAATTTGGTATGTGATTGTACAAGATCTAATTGGTGGGCTCGATCTCAAGATCTATGATCCATTTTATTTTAATTGAACTTTAGTGAGATACTAACTTTGAATTTATTTATTTTTTACAATTTCCCCTGCCGAATGCATATTGTTGGGCCCACTCAACTACATCAAACGGCTCTAACGGACTCTTGAAAATAAATATATATATATATATATATATATGTATAAATAATTAGTGTGTCAGGACAAGTTGACCCTCCACTGGCAGAGTGGGCCTCATATAGTGAGTGGTGCATGTGAGTGCTAACAAAATTGTGGCGATAAGAAATTGCTATATCGGATTGTGAAGTTTGAAAAATCGTGCGTGACTTACAAAACAATATATATATATATATATATATATATATGAATGGGCAAATGGCCCTAAATACTCTTATAATTTAAAAAATATGTAAAAAATCTTGTATAATTTATTTTGTGCAGATAACTTCATTACTATTTCAAAAGTGTGCATTTTGACTTCA
Source organism: Cornus suecica (assembly GCA_963922005.1). Taxonomy (NCBI): domain Eukaryota; kingdom Viridiplantae; phylum Streptophyta; class Magnoliopsida; order Cornales; family Cornaceae; genus Cornus; species Cornus suecica. Next base: position 60,765,189 of record OY998240.1, on the reverse strand, counting down.
TTAACACTGTTGTGTTCATTTTTTTACCGAAATCCAATCACGTGATAAACGCAAAAAATACCTATATAATTTCAGAAATGTGCAGAAAAGTCTCTTTCAGTCACTGAAAAATGGCTTAGAATGGGTTATTTGCACTCTTTATAAAGTATATTTAAAAATTATGAGGAAAATTTTTTGCACACTTTTGAAATCTTGGTATTTTGCGCCATTTGCCTGTATATAATTACATACTAATACTATATATATATATATATATGTATAAATATATAGCAATATAGGTGTATATTAATAATTAAACCCAAAATTGTATGAGTTCCAACAACCGGTCCGACCCGTATTCTTCTGATTAACTGCCGAAATTAAAGCTAGTACAACGTGCAATTCTCTCACACAAAGGCCAAGGTACCACGGAAAGTACCCTATACTTGCCAACCCACAAGACAGAGGAAAAGACAAAAGGACCCAATTACCCTTGTAATAATTAACATCCCAGGTGAAAATCATGTTACCCTAAAATAAATATATATTGTATTTTTAACTTGCTGGCAGTTTCAACTTTTTAATCAAGGACTTTTAATTTTGATGTGTGTTGTCAAGTTGATTAGAGGTAGTTATATGAACATAACGAACTATTTTGTTAAAAATAGTTTTTTCTTCTTTTTTTTACATCATTATTTGGACCTGAATTTTTTCATATTTTCAGGAAAAAAGGAGGTGTTAGAGAAACTTTGAGAAATATCAATTAATACTAAAGCATGCAATTATTAATAGAAAAAAGAAAGATAATAAAATTAGAGTCACGGGGATTTTTATATAGAATGAATACACAAAAGTTTCTTAAAATAATAAGAAAGAAAGCGAGAGAAAAATCATTACCTTTCAAAAAAAAAAAAATGATAAAAATCATTAAACTATTCAAGAATGGTCTATTTTTTCCCCCTATTTTTTGTATGTTTGTGTGTGATATGAAGTGACTGATTTAAAACTGATGAAACAAAATGTAACACTTAATAGTAGTCTATTTTATATGCAATTTGCTGATTTATTGCTGTTTGGCTTGCAAGAAAAAAGTAGAAACAAAAAAAGAGAGACATTGAAAAACACTCAATGAAAATGGAAAGCAAAGCATCTGCACATGCATGGGAAAGAAAAGCTTTTCTACCAAACACCCAAAATAGAGAAATGGAAACACTGAGCTAAACTCGGATGGATCTCGTTTTCTAAATGTGTTTTTCCCGGGAAAATCAAAAGGAAATTAAACCAACATGATTCCAAAATTGATTAACAAAAACAAAAGGACATAAATGATATTGACAAGGATTTACCAGATCAACAGTCTCATTTTTGATCCCTTCAAGACTCAGAGCGTTTTCGCCACCCATCTCAACCAACTCAAAAGCAGAACAAACAACACCACCAGGATATTTGAATTTATACACCCAAGTGGATCACCAGCATCGAGGAAATAAAAGACTTATATATATATTATATATATAGGCAGAGAGAGAGAGGTGCTAGTGATTCATTGAATGAATCTCTTTATATCTCCAAGGAAGAAACTAATGAGGAGTTCTCTCAGCTTAAGCCTGTGTGCCACTTTTTATATATACCTCACCACACCCCCTCGGTTGATACCCGTCCTTAACCTACTCCTTCAACTTGCTTCTCTCTTTCTCTCTCTATATCTATACATTTTCACTCTCTATATCTCTTTATAGGCTGCATTTTCTCTCTCTTCTTACCGGTGACTTGTCGGTTGCATGAGCCTTCCCCCTTCACACACACCCCGCCCAAAATGCGGTGTAATGTGGGTCCCGCACCAAAATTATATACCTTATTATATATATATATATTGGTCAACAGGGCAGCAGCGTTTAATGTAACTGTTACTTTTCTTTTCTATTCATGTAGGTGTAATATATATATATATATATATATATATATATATATATATATATATATCTACATACATTGTTAAGGGTGGGTTTGGAAAGTTTGTTTTTTGTATTTGTTTTCTGTCTTCAAATATAAAAATTATTTTTGTATTTGTCTTTGTTTTTTCAGGAAAAAACTAAAAACAAAAAAGCGTTTGGATGAAGGTGTTTTCATCACTTTTATTTGGTGAAAATTGTATTTTATGGATTTGGTGTTTTCACTACTTTTACCACCTAAACAGTGAAAAAATTCAAAAAACAACTAAAAGTTGTATTTGGTGTTTTCATTACTTTTACACATTATTCACAAAAAATAGTTTTCTTAAAAAAAAAATAATGAACAATAAACGCGTTTGCTAACCGTATTTTTTATTTTAGTATTGTGAATAGTAAAAAAACAAAAACAAAAATAGGGTATCCAAACGGACCTAAGAGTATAATAGTATATAGACGAATATAATCTTTACACCGGTCTCCCAGATGTTAGTGACAAATTATTAAATTTATGTTTAGTGCAATGAACCTTATGCATATATAATGCATTAAAAGTAATTTAAATGTTATTTAATTAATTATAGGCATTATATTTTCTTCTTTGATTTCAAGTAGGTAATTATTAATTTTTCACTTGTATATATAATCGCTTTCCTATTATTGGAAAGACCCGCGAATAGGTTGATACCCTACGGGTCCGTTTGGATATTCTGTTTTTTGTTTTTATTTTTTTATTGTTCACAAGATTAAAAAAAAAATATGTTTGGCAAACGCGTTTACTGTTCACTATTTTTTCCCCAAGAAAACTGTTTTCTGTGAATAGTGTGTAAAAGTGGTGAAAACACCAAATACAACTTTTAGTTGTTTTTTGAGTTTTTTCACTCTTTAGGTGGTAAAAACAGTGAAAACACCAAATCCATAAAATACAATTTTCACCAAATAAAAATGGTGAAAACACCTTCATCCAAATGTTTTTTTGTTTTTAGTTTTTTCCTGAAAAAAACAAAGACAAATACAAAAACAGTTTTTATATTTGAAGACAGAAAATAAATACAAAAAACAGACTTTCCAAACGCACCCTACACCTTTTTTAATACTAGTCTTCTGTTTGTGACCTGTAAAAAGAATAAACTACATAGATTTCTTATTATGTTTTTCTCTTCTTTCCATTAATCACCCGAAATGATCCTTGTTTTTCTTCCAAAATAAATAAATAATTTTAAAAAAATTTCATAAAAATGTATCAACGCTAATAGTTAACATGCATGTCATTATAATTCAAATAGGTTGATCTAGATGGCAAAAATTGGATTTGGTATCTCCTAAAACATCATGTGTCATGATTGAGTCTTATTACGTGTAAATAATTTGTCATGATAACGATCATGAACGTAGTCTAAGTTTTACCCAATTTATATAAAAAAATTGATTTATACAGGTCACATAAACTAGTGGTACAAAAATATTTATCATGATTAATAGATTTATTATAGCTAATAATGACTTAGCTAATTATAATTTTTTCTTTTTTATTATGTATGAATCATAGTTTGTCATTGCGACATTGGTTTTGATCGCGGTTGCAGCAACGTTGTACAAATTTTGATAATATCAATTTTAAAAGTGAATATCATATGAATATTAGTAATATGTAATGGTTTCCCCAACTTCCAAAATCATGTATAGAATACTATGACAAAATATGATACGAAGAGCTTTAATTTTAGATTATGACCCATTTAACATGTAAGGGAAATGTGTCTCCTTAATGAATTGGATGTTATCTTGATTAAATGCAAGGAAAATGTACCTGGCCTTCTTGGTAAAACCTTATTTAAGCCAAATATTAAATCACGCATGCAGTCCATGGTAATTATCCATATTTGATAAAAGACGTGTATAAAGTTTTGACTTAACCATGAAACTCATTAAAATTTATTATCTCATTGAACCATTGAAATCTAGGGCTAAGCAATTCATGTCCGTGTTTGTGTCCGGTTAAAATCGTGTCGTGTCAAAAAAGATCTGATTAATATACGTATTAAATATGTTTAACCCTAACCCAAATCACATGTTATCCGTGTCGACCCATGTAATCCATATAGCCTATTAATTATAATATATTAAATTAAATTTGACACAATCCAACACGAAATGAATTATTTAATCTATTATTAGTAAAATTAAATTGAAGTTGACACAATCCAGTAATAGTTTACTGATATATTTCAACCCATAACCAATTAGAGAAGAGAAAAAAATAAAAATAAATACAATCATGTCAAATGTGTCGTATTTGGATTACTTGTGTCGTGTTCGGGTCGATCCTTATATTCTTATATCGTGTTCGGATCGACCCTTATATAACTTCAACATTTTTATGATCAACTCTAATATTTTTAATTCATATCGTGTTCGTGTCATGTCTCTGTCATCTTTATTGAAATCTATATAATACAAACTGCTATATATATTTTGTTATTTTATTTTGACGAAAGAAGTAGTATGACGTTATATAGCTGATATAAAAAGTTTATATTCCACCAACTATGAACCAAAAAGCATACTAACACATGTATGTGTCTATTCTCTTTTGTATATGTTGCTAACTGGGGGCAGAGCTGACCTACACCAGTGTGACATTTTGATCACAGACCCAAATCAATACCCACCGTTGAAAAATACTGATGTTGTGATTATCCATACAACCCACTTTGAATTGGGTCCCACTAATTCAATGATATACATTTTTGTATATATTTATCAGAGGTAAACTTATAATGTACTAGTATATTTTATAAAGATAGAGTCAGTGGACATAGGACATTTCCAATTTTATGCAATTTAATTGGTTGAAAATATATATTTAAGAGAGAGTGATTGACTTTAATAAAGTGGGACCCATAATTATCTAAAAGTCGTCGCTCCTCGGCAGCCTAAACGAAGAGCCGCGATTAAATTTGAAGCAAATAATGGAGGGGAGAGAGGAGATTGTGGGACCCAGTAATGGACCACAGGCAGATTGGGTATGCAACTTGCCCTAGCTCATCTCCTGACGGTTTGATTCTCTTTAAAAGCTATTTAACGGATAAGATAAAGAACCAAATTTGTTTGCAGTAATTACTTTTTCTTCTTTTCCTTTTTTCTTTCCTTCAAGAGTTTTTACTTTTTTACTGAACTGAAAAAAAAAAAATTTATTTACTTTGTCTATAAAATGTGTGTAAAAACTCTATTTAACACAAGTTGAGTTGTGAAATAGGAGTCAACCAGAGGGTTACTATGTGGTCTTTTATTGAATGGTTAATTTTATTTATATTCCGGATATTTATTTTTATTCAAAAATTAATTTTATTTACACCTTTTGAGGTTTGCTTTTAAACCCTTGATTTATCATTTGGAATTAAAGGGTAGATATCGCTTAGCCATTAGATATTTGATTTAAAATCAAGAATATTGACCACAGTAAGTTTTAACTATTTATAATTAAGATAAATGTTTATAATTAAGATAAAGAAAACGTAATAGGCTTTCTACCTTTAATTTAACTCTTATTTTATTAGTGTGAAAATGTTACAAAGAAAGAAAAAAAAATTTACTCCTTCATGACAATTCCATAATATCAAAACTTTTTAAGTAACTTTTCTCATAATTTTTTTATTTTTTGACCTAACAAAAAAATTAGTTGTTAAATTAAATTTGGTGTGCGCTTCTAATTGAACCCTGATCACTACAGTGAAACGTGGGTACTTAACCAACTAGTGCATTGGGCACACTTTTTTGGTTTTTTAATTGAGGCACCTAAAAATCATCTTTGCACAATGTCAAAACCTATATATCTTGATTGACTTTCTGATAATTAAACCAACAATAAGTTAACCCATTAAAGTAAATGAAAGGGACATAAACCCAAATATGGCATGACACGACTATGCAAACAAATAATAGCTTGGGGCAATGCGTACGAAATGCATGTGATCATCAATTATATATAGATTTTAATTGAGATCGCAATTTCTATTTTACTACCACCTATGGATGGGATACAAAAATTAATAAAATGGTAAACGCAACCTACTAATTAAACAATAGAAGGGTCCGTTTTGCTCAATTAGAACAATTTTGAATTCAAAAGTACTAAACTCCTTGATCGAAGCACAATTATTTTGATCCGAGAGAAGATGGTTTTTGTTTGTTCACTAACTACAAACATCAAATGTTTTTGTAGAGTTAGTATAAATTTGGCTGTCACATCATTTTTTTTTAGATAACTTTCTATTTTAGATTTAATATATATTTCGCGAGAAATATGTTATACTAACAAGCTCCATAAGTGGTATTTGATAATATCAAAATGAAAATTTCAAGTTATATTTTAACTACTGAAACGCTTAATTTTTTTTAAATTTAAGATTTCTTATATACTTTAAAGTTGTGTACACAGTGACATATCAAATGCATTTATCTTAAATAAATATTGTACTTATTCAGGATTAAATACTGAATAATGTTATCAAGAGATGTAATTAAGTGATAATGTTTTCTTTATAGAGTGAGAGGTTAATGGTCTCTTTGATTTGTATTTTTAAAAAAATTTCTTGAAAATTTTGAAAAATAAATTTTTTTTTTTTATAATAATAAAAAGGAGATATATGAAAATTGGCTATTTTACAACTGAATTTTCTATAAACAGTTTTCAAAGAATCCAAACAAACAGATTTTTGCACAATTTTCTGATTTTTCAGTTTTCAGAAAAAAAAAAAAAAAAAAAAAAACTCTAAAATTGTGGCAGTAACAATTTAACAAATACATAATCGGTTGAATTTTTACCAAAAAAAAAAAAAAAAAAACCATCAAAATTAAGTCCATAATGAGCCAAATTATGAGTCGCAAAAGCTTAAATACAACACCAGTTTAGACCTACTTTGTCCGGTGCAATTCGAAAGCATGTCTACAACTGGCACGGCTCAACTGTTAAACCTATTTGGTCAACTCATTCACCCAATGATGTATATATATTATACACACACATATATAGTCTATAGATAGGTATATAGATATTTTTCATCAATCATTCAATGAATTAGTAATTTTTTTTATTTTATTTTTTTAACAAAGAATTATTAATTCACTAGGTTGTTTACTATCCGTTTTCACTCACCAAAATATTATAATGTTTTTGATGGCTTTCAAAGTTTCAAATGTTGCGTGAGCCGTCAGTTTGCAAACACAAACACATGCTCCATTTTTAGTGTATATATATATTTTTTAATTAGCCGTGACGGTATGATTACTTACTTTCAATATACAACTCAATTATTTCACTTCATCTTTTATTCTAGTCCTTCAAAGTGTGTGCGTGCGTGTGTTTATTAATATTCTTTAATTCTTAAGTTGTACTTGGTATTTAATGTTTTAAGCATGATGTTTACATTTTGGAGTTGGAAGTAGTAAAAAAAGAATGATTTTTTTTTTTGTCAAATTATATGAACCATGACGTAATCTAAAATTAATTTTGGATACATTAATTGGACAAAAATAAAGTCATGGAACAACAACAATAGAAACTATATTGGGCTCTTGTTGCATTAATTTAATACAATAGTAATTTTCCAAGACTTAATTGAATTATTATTATTATTTTTTGATAAATGATTTTTTTTTAATTGAATTATTTTTGATGCATCTATCGGATAAATATGAACTTAAACACCACGAAGAGAAACCATATTGGGGGCTTATTGCATTCTAGTAGTATTATACTAATCTGAGAAGAACTATATTGACTTCATCTGAAATTAAATTTAGATGTATTAATTGGATAAAAATGAAGTCATGAAACAACAACAGGAGAAACCATTTTGGGCACTTCACCTTACGGCATCTATTACTAATGTCATCTTTTTTGCGTACAAACTTAAGTAACCATTAGCATAATTAAGTTGAGAAAGATAAAAAGACTCTTCCGTCTTAAAATAAGGGTCCACTTTCATAACTTTATCCATTTTAAAATAAGTGTCCAGTTTCAAATCTCAATACAATTTTATCTTATAGTTTCTCAATTTATCCTTCTTCATTAACTTCAAAAAATAATGGGTCCTACTAAAAACTAAAATTATATTATATTTTTAAATGGAAAATTTGAAAATATAAAATATTTCAAAAATATTTAAAATATTAGATATGAACAGTTATTTTGGCACATAAAAAAATTTGCGTCATTAATTACGGCTAGTGATGTGAATTGACATGCCTTAGGTACTTCAAATAAATTTGGACGTCAATGAACTCTAAAAAAATATTTAACACCTACCAAATAGTGAATGTACCCTTTTCCATTGTATCTCTGTATATATGTATAAATAATGATTTAGTCAAATGAGGTTGAATAATTCATCCTTTAAAAAGTATATTTCTCATAACTTTCCCAATATGACCACCTAAAAACATTTCATGCATGCAAGTTAGATAATGTAGGTTCTTCATGGTATCCCAAATTAGTTTTAAAAAATAATGAAAATTAGAATATAGTTTTTCTAGAATTAAAATTTAAAGTCTTTTCACTTCTTTCAAAAGAACTGTTAAAAGCAATGGAAAGGTTACATTAGAATAATTTGGGAGGGAAAAAGACGGAGGTGGTCGCTAGTGGGTAGGGATGGGTAAAAAAACCGCCTTGTGGGGAAACATCTCATTTTTCATGATTTTTAATCGCCCCATTTATAAATGTGATTGTCAAAAAATAAAATAAAAACTAACAGTTGTGGGACGGGGGACGGTTTGAAGGGTTCCCCCATTGGGGAACCTCCCATCCCCAAACTGCATAATATAATTATAATTTTTATAATAAAGTTATATAATTATATATATTTTTGTAAGTTTTACATTAAAATTACTTTATAGTCCTTTAATAAAATAACTATTTACTTATATACACACTATAAATTTATAGAGAAACCCTAAAAATCCTAGGTTTTGGGACGCCTCCTCCGAGGAAGAAGTTTTTTTTATCAATTGTGGGCTTGTTAGTTCTTGTATGGTGTATTTGATTATTATTTTATATGTTTATTGTTGACTAGTATTTTATGTGATTTGTTTTATGTTATTAGAATCGGAGACCGTTAGCCACATATTGATCCCTAGAAGGGGGGGTGAATAGGGTCAATGACAAACTTTGAGATTTTTTTTATTTGACTTTATTTTGATAAGGATAAGCTTCATTGGACTCTAGTCAAATACTTAGTGAATAGGATGACATCTTAAATGAGTATCTCATTCCATGCTTTGAATCACACATTAGTGATTTACGCAAACAACTACATGCATCATTAATTTGAGTGAAATATGAAATAGTTCAAGCAACCAAGTATGCAATTGAACTAACCATGTAAAACATATAATAGCACATTCCTCATTGAGACATAATACATAAGGTGTTATTGTCAAGAAAATAATCTTTGTAGAGTTTACAAAAGATAGTCAATCATTTTGTGTGCATATAAACTTTCAAGGTAAATGTTAGGATGAATATACATTTTGTCAAACAAATGGGATGCATATAGACATTCAATGTTTTGGTTTGTTGAAGAAGCATTTCACCAAACACTTGTTGTGCAACAAGATTTATAGCAAAATAAATGAGATTGTAATTTAAGTTATAATCCAATCATGTTTACAATCCAATCAACTACTTCAACTTAACATTTTCTCATGCTCCTTATGAATTTATAACCACAAACAATTTCATAGCATAACATTGATATGGAGTTCAAGATTGTAAATGAAAATTGCATATAAAGTAAAGAGTTAAGATATAGAGAAAATGGAAACCAAAGACACCGAGATTTTACATGGTTCAATCAAATCTTTGGTCTACTTTCATGTCTTGAGAAAACCTATCACAGATTCCACTATCGTGTTTTTCTTGCGGATGAAAAGCAAACCCTTATATGCTTCTTCTTCTGGGTGAAGAGCCAACCTTACCCACTTTTGTGGATGGAGAGTCAACCTTCTTTGCTCTTGCTTACGGGTGAAGAGCCAACATTTGCTCACTCTTGCGGGTAGAGAGCTAACCTAATCATTTCTCTTTAAAGAAGAGAGAAATCCATACATAGCTTCAACAAGATCATCCCATATCAAGATAACTTCTTGGTCTTTCACTCACAAAGAATAAGAATTGAGGTTTAAGTATTACAACATATCTCTCAATGGATGGATATAAAAAATCAAAGGTCACTTGCTCACATACTTAGAGTTATAAATGAAAAACTCAATTGAAAAGCTCAACTAAAGTATGAAGAATGAATCACAAGAATGATATGAATAATGCTCATGTGTGATTCCTATAGGAAATTTTTCTACCCAACAATGATTTCAAACATTATGCCCAAAGTGGTACATTTTCACTCATTTTCCTATATCCCTCTTCTCACTTTGTTTCATGGTTTATATCACATATATATAGCATAGAAGATGAAATAAAGTTGTTAGAAAGTGATTTGGGGTGTTTTGGTAAATATTAAATTCAAAACTAGTCGTTAGAATTCAATTCCAGGTCATGGCAGTCGACTGGGTGCATTGGGCAGTCGAATGGGCCTTTAAATATTTCATTCCGCAAATATTTCAAGGCTACGGCCTTGGGTAGTTGACCGGGCCATCCGGGCAGTCGACTGAGTGGTTCAGCTCCATTTCGACCATGTTTCACTCTTTTGGTCATACATTTTTTACGTAGCTTCGATTGAGGCGTTCTTTAACTCATTAGAAATCTGACTTCAAACTCTTGAATTTAGCCTTTTGAATCGGTCAACTTTACTCTGTTTTAAGTGAGTTATGATCGTTTGAATGTGACGGTTCATTTCAATCTTTTAGATTACTTAACGGTTTTTCGAGGACTCTTTAGGAATTTTTCCAAAATGATTTAGAAACTCTCCTGGGATGTCTTAGAGACTTATTTAAAATAATTAAAGGCCCTTGACATTCCTAAAAGTCAATATTGAGATTGTGAACTAATATTTCAATTTAGACAAATTCTCAATATTTGCCAAAGACTTTTCATGCTTATAATGAATTAATTTCGAAGCATTAACATGTATATAGAAACCATATAAAGTAATATGAGTTAAGTTTATGGTTCTAGGACAACATTTTTGTTGAGTTCTTCCATAACTTATGAAAGTTTGAACAAACTCAACTTTAGCAAAGACTATACATATAAATGTATCATCAATGATGTTCATAGTCTAATGCTAATGATACAAGAACTCATTAATGATATTGAAATTACCTAGGCGACTAAGTAAAATAACCTAGATGGGGGGTGAATAGGCTTTTCATCGATTTTATGACCAATTAAAATTGTTTTGCGGAATTTCAATTTTAATCAGTCACGAAATCTTAATTCTCTAAACAAATTAATCAAGCAATGATGAATATAAGTGCGTAAAATAAATCATGAGACAACACAAAGATTTTTACGTGGAAAAACCTTAGACACGTTCAAAGGAAAAAATCACGGATACATTCGGGTATCGATACACTATGAATCAGAGAATTTGTACATATTCTATGAAAACAGGACTTACAACCGCTGTGATTTTCCATTCTATACTCGACGTCTGAAAGTCTTGATCCACTCGTGCTCCACGAAGCTCTCGCTCCGACCTCCGTAGTCTGACGGCCCTGCTTCTCAATGGATCAATTTTGCACGAAACTTCTTGCTCCGATTTCAGTACTCAGACGGCTCCGCTTCTCAATGAATAGATGCAATCACGTTGCACAAGGTGGTGTGATGGTTTTACAGCAACCAGATCATTCAATTGTGCATAAAGATGTCAAATGTTGAAACACGATTGAATACCCATCAAAAACTAGAGAAACCCTTAATATAGAATTATCAAGCGATCTCTTTTTCCCTCTCTCTACAAAAGGATCTAATCTATAAAAGTATCGTAGATATATCACAAAATCCACCCCAAAAATCTGTAGAGACTCCTTTTATTTATAGAGAAATGAATCCTATTTTGAGTAAACTTGTATCATTTTTGGACTATAATTCATCCCTTATGTAATCCTCTTGTAATTAGGAGTGAATCTAGCCAATCTTAGTGTAAATATCCTTTATACACGTGCTAGGATATGTTGGAGTCGAAGATAAGTCAAAAGAAGTTGAATCGGATCGGGACTCGAATTTTTCAAAATCCTAGCTGCTACCTACGCTTATGCATATGGTTTCCTATGCTTGAGCAGAGCTTGGTCTACAATTGAGCGTAGGCTCGTGCGTAACTCCTCCATCCATGTGCGTAGTTATGCGTAGAAATGGTGATTTCGGACACTTTTTGTTTGCTGTCTGCATAGATATGCGTAGCAAAAATGATGAAAACTACTTTTTCCAACTTTTCTTCCGTTTGAATCCCATTCATTCCTCTAACAAATTTCCAAAAGTTTCGGCCTTAAAAGATGTATGTTTTACCCTCTGATATGCATTTTCGTGATCCAAAATTGTTTCCTCTTCATTTCTCTTGTATTCTTTGATACTATAATCTTGATTTGAGTTTGATGAAGCTTGTAGATGCATTTGTTTGACCACTTTAATTTTCCTAAACCTACTCAACTTTACAATTCACTCAACATGGTTATCGTCTAGAACATGCCAACAATAAACAATCCTATAAATGTTCTAACAGATGTCAATTATATGCATGTTCCTATATACTAATATGTCAAGAGTTGGGTATTCAAATAAGTTGTTTCAAAATAACTTTACATTTAATCTATCACTCATCCAAGACTATTTTATCCATTTTTTTTATCTTCAATTTCTTTAAGTTTTGGGTTGATGTCTCCATCTTTGTCTCTAATGTCTTTTGAGCTCTAAGCACCTTTGTCTGACTTTTACATAAATCCACAAGCTCTCTTGAGTTGTTCTTGAATATTTAACATATTAAATATAACTCAAGTATACATTAGATTATCACATTCAATTATTCGTTATCATCAAAATGTCTCATTTACCCATGATTGAAAACATTGGGTCAATAGAGACTTTTATCAAAGTTTGTTTATTTATATTTGGATTATTTATTAATTTAAATAATTAAATTTATTTTGAGTTAGAAAATATTGCAATTAAATCAATCAGATAATTGTTTGTTTTGTATATTTGTTATAATGAACTATTTATTTTTCGTTTGCTCTTAGGAAAGAAAAATACACGATTTAATGAGACAGTTACGGGGGTAAGGGTAAAATTTTTAAATGATTTTGAAACAATTATGGGGGATGAAAATTTTCAAGATTTTATTTATGGGAATCGAGAAAACTGCACTAAACTGCCCCCACAACAATCCCTACTAGTGAGGCTCGGATCATACAATAACAGTATATTAGATCTTCGGCAACATTTTTGGGTCAAGCAACGGTTATGTATGGTCCCGCACACGTGCCCATCCTCGCACTCTTTACAATCTAAGATGGGTACAATATCCCATTTATATTTTTAGGGTAAATTAAAGTTTAATTCCTTTGATATATAATATATTACACCCATATCCCCTATCTTTTGAATATTTCCGGTTTCACTATCTCTAGTTGTGGCGTTGAAAATTACTTATATACCAATACTTATTTCATCATTTAAAAGATGTCTTTACTAATAAGTAAGGGTATTACAGTTAATTCACCCCTGATCAACTGCTGACGTAAGCATTGACCATGCCAGAAGTTCGTTGAATGTGTGCTTTTGTTACTACTTACAAATTAGATAAAGTTAAACTGTAATTTACTAAACAACATGGGGTACGAGTGTGATATATTATATCTCAAGGGATCAAATTATAATTTATCCTTATTTTAATAGACTCAGTGAGCATGATGAAATTTGGACTTAAATTAAAAAAAAAATCGGCATAAATCTATTTTTTTTTTCATTTATAGTAAAAAATAAAAAATAAAGTTAAAAATGCAAAAACAAAATTTCTTTTTTGTAGTTCAAATATTTTTTATATTTTGGACTTAATTTTTTTATATTTTACCCTAATTGGTAGTTGTAAAAAAACTTTATTTTGACATTAATGTTTTTTTCGGCATATATAAATAAAATAAAAATCGTTTATCAGTAAACTCCCCTCTAGTTTCAGGAGCATTTTTGTCCAAAATTGTAAGGAATGTGGCAAGTTGATCAAATTTGTTAAAGTCAGAGGGGTTTTCTGTATAAAAAATTCATTTATGCCGAAAAAAGTTTTAATGCCAAAATAAAAAAAATTTGGAACTACCAATTAGTGTAAAATATAAAGAAATTAAATCCAAAATATAAAAAATATTTCGAACTACAAATGAGATTTTTTTTTTTCATTTTTAACTTTGTTTTTTATATTTTACTATAAACGAAAAAAATTGATTTATGCCAAATAAAAAATTAATACATCAATATTTTAACTGAACTACCAATTAGGGTAAAATATAAAAAATTAGGTCCGAAATATAAAAAATATTTTGAACTACAAATGATATATTTTTTTTGTTTTAAAATTTTGATATATATATTTTAAAATAAACGAAAAGATGATTTATGGCAAAAAAATATTTAATTGGAAAGTTAAAAATATTGATGCATTAATATTTTATTTCGGCATAAATCAATTTTATTTCGTTTATAGTAAAATATAAAAAACAAAGTTAAAAATGAAAAAAAATATCTCATTTGTAGTTCGAAATAGTTTTTATATTTCGAACTTAATTTGTTTTATATTTTTATCCTAATTGGTATTCCAAATTTTTTTTTTGCATTAATGTATTTTTTCGGCATAAATTTTTTTTTTCGTTTATAGTAAAATATAAAAACGAAAAAAAAAAATCTTATTTGTAGTTTAAAATATTTTTTATATTTCGGTCTTAATTTTTTTATATATATATTTTACCTTAATCGGTAGTTTCAAAACAATTTTATTTTGGTATTAATGTTTTTTTCTGACATAAACCAAAAAGAAAATCATTTATTAGTAAATCTCCCCTAGTTTGAAGGGTAGTTTTGTCCGACATTGTAGGAAAAATGGTAAGTTGATCAAATTTTTTAACGTCAAGGAAGTTTTTTGTATAGGAGGGGGACAAGTAGATCTTTATTTAAACCACAATGAGGTTTTTTTTATAATAGCCCTATAATTTAGGTAGGAGGGTGAAAAACAAGACAATATAAAGTGAGTTGGGCCTAGTTTATAGATGAGATTAGGCCCTAACTTATTCTAACATTGATTTTTGTGTAAAGAATGAAGAATGTTGAATATGTTAGAATTTATTTTTAACCTATTTGTTTACCTTTATTTATAAGTGATGAGTTGAACTATATGCATGTTTGGTATACATGAATTAAATGCCCATTCATTTTATTCTTTTATTTGGTACCATATATTGAATGAGAATAACTATTTTTTGGGAATGAAAATTCATTATTTGGAATGAAATTTCATTCCAATACTAAATCTATAGAATGGTCATTCCATTCATTTAGTAATACTTTTAAAACATAAAATGATTAAAACAACTCTCTTAGATTTTAAGTAAACAAAAACCACCACCGCCATTGCTCATCAACACTATTCCTGTTATTTTTCACCATTTTTTGTAAAAAAAATATTACTTTGTTAAAATTATATATTTATTATTAAGAGGGGTATTTGTGGAAAAATAGGTTCAAAGTTATTTCATCCCTAATTCTCTTTATATTTACAACTAAATAATAGAATAAGAAAAGTTATTACATTACATTCTCATTCTCATTACATTTCAACTTGCATTTTATTTCATTCAAGTGTATCAAACATAGCATTAGCGAAATATAATATATATATATAAAAATTATATATACATATTTATATATTTTGCAGAGGTCTCACTAAAGCACGTGTCATACTTTTTTGGAATTTAAAGAAACAATAAAATAAAATTAACGCATTAAAACCTGTCTCAATTACCAAGTTATTTAAGATTTGATGGGCCGGCTTGCAGATAACTATCTTTACCAGATTCCAAGTTTATCGATTCATGTGCCCAGGCTACTGTCGCAGGCTGGCCCACCATTTGAGTGAACTTAACGGCGTTACTCAATACCGTTAATTCGGTTGTCAGTTGTCACCTCCGTCACTGACAGGCTAGCACTTTGTAGTATGTACACCATTTATCAGATGACACGTGTCACAGCTCACGAACAAATATTACATTACCCTACCAAGACAGTTAGTGCCTCTTTGGCAACCGGGATGATGTTGATTTTTTGTTTTGGTTTGGGTTGAGTTGAGTTTGATATGATTTTATTTTAAACTGAAATTATATTTGGTGTAGATAAATTTGGTATGAGAAAAATAAAGATGAAAAACTAAATCATATTTGATAGAGTTGATATGGTCTAAAATTATGAAACATTTTGTAATAAAATTTTGTAAAAAATGAAATATATAAATAAAAATACATTACAAAAATATATAATTAAAAAAAAAACATAAATTTCAAAAATATATATTACCTCTGTCCCATATTAGTTGTCCACTATAGCAACTTTACTTGTCCCAAAATACTTGTCCAGTTTGAATTCCAATGCAATTTAACTTTCCACTTTCCCCAACTATCATATTTCCACTAACTTTAAACAAATACCGGATTCCACCATAATACTATATCATTAAGGACAAAATTGAAAATTGCACACTAATCAACCCAAATAAATAAAATGTTTAAAAGTCTAAATTGGACAACTATTGTGGAACGGAGGGAGTATAAAATTCGAAATATATATATATAAAATCGAAAAAATTATAAAATTTGAAAAAAATATAAATTCTGAAAAAATATATATTTTGAAATATATATAACATTCGAAAAAAATATATAAATTTCACATATATATATATATATATAACCCGAAAAAAATATATAAAATTTTAAAAATATATATTATTTAAAATTGAAATTCAAAATTAATATTTATTCACAAACACACTCACACACATACTAATTGCACGTGTCAGCAACTCAATTGCACCAACATTCAAAAATTTAGTTCATTTTTGTTTCATTTGGGGTGGAGCTATAGTAACGCACCAACCCAAACCATATCTTGAGATGGTTCAAGATTTGCTTCATTTAGTACCAAATGATTTCACACTATTGCTCCAAAACCAAGCAACCAAACATGGGTTGGGTTAACTTTTTTACCCCAAAACTAAAATTTTCGCACCAAACCCTTCTGTCAAACATGCACTTAAAATGCCAGAATTGAATAACCATCTAAACAGTCTTAAAGTTATAATCACAAACCTCAGTGATATAAAATTTACTCATTTCTTTTTGTTTTGTTATCCCACCTATTAAATGCTCATTAATTATTAGATAATTTAAGCGATATAGAGCCTACTAGTCCTCCCATTCAAACAAACATTTATTCTCATAATATATAAAGTTGAAATCAATATTATTCTGTTTCGTACATGGTTTGTCGTTGTGGTATCGGTTTTGATAACGTTTGCGATCGCGGTACTCGTGTAACGAACTCGGGTAAAATCGACCTTAAAAATGAGTATCGAACGAGTATCGGTGTTAAATAACGATATCAATACTTTTCAAAAATATTACGAAATATGCGATACATAAAGTATCCGACAACGATGATGTTGAGCGCTTTTTAAAGCTCACAAAATTGTTAGGCCTCTCATCCTTAACCTACAAAATAGTTGTTTTATTCTTTCACATCAGTTATTTACGAATGTCTTTTTGACAAACTACATTATAGCATTTAAGCATTACAAAATAAGAAATTATTAAAAATAAAAAACACCAAAGAACCTTTGCTATACACATATATACTATCTATAGATTTGTTCAATGATTTGAAGAGAACATTAATTTTCTTTTAAAAAAAAGGAGTCGGAATATATGGGTCAAAATGAGAGAGAAATCGGAGAGAAGGCTCCATTAGCAAGTCAGAACATATGAATCAAAATCCATGGTCGAAATCTCAAGCAAATAGGGTGAAAGGAGAGAAAAGAGAATGTGGAAAAGAACAAATAGTATAGCCTCATCACAACTAGAGAGTGGGTAGTGAGCACTAATAGAGTTAAAATCCCCAAAATGATATATCCCCCAAAGTAACTAAAGACCAAGAGATGGAGAAGAGAAAAGCAAATAGAGAGGAAGGATGAGATGTGGTAAAGGTAGAAATCCACTTCCCATAGCCGAAGCCTTGTGAAAGGAAGAAGAAAAAGCAATTGAAGAGGAGGAAGGTGGGCGCTGTCCTGAAGGAGTAGCCTCCAAGAATGGAAAAGAATGAGAATAAAGTTGGGATCCCTAGGCAAGCACTATTGCCTTCTATTTATAGGTCACTTACTCAAAATGTTGCCCCAATTGAAGTGGTCCTCAAGTCCTACCAATGTTCCATATATCTCTAATAAGTGATGAGAGCCATAATGTGGACCAATAATGAGAGTTTTTTCCACATTAAGAATAATGGGTGGAATTCACATTATGGGACTTTATTATGACTAAACTACACCCCTAACCTCCATGCCACATACTCTTTCCAATCCCTTCAAAATGTGAGGATGGCGACGTGCTGTCCACGTGTCACGGCTATGTAGCATCTGTGGCCACAGCCGGATCAGTCATGTAACAGATCACTCCCCAATAGCCTTCACAATACATATATATACTGCTAGAGTTGTGCAAAAATGGTGGTAAATGCCCCTGGGATACTACTACGTCATCAGGACCCGTAGACCATGGAGGTACTACTCCCGTGTATGCTCTTCAGTTCCATAAGCTGCGCTGCCATAAAAGGACCACCTTTAGAAGGCTTTGAGTTGCCACGAGTAATCCGCCCCGATGTTGGATACATTGGGTCAACCCGTATACTAACTTTTGTGGGGCGGGTCTAAGGCTCTACCCAGTGCCCAGTACCCTAAAGGAGACCCCTCTATGAGTCAAGTGCACCCTAAAATAATATCTATGCCTACAATTTTCCCCTGTGCATGTAAGGCACCACTCCGATGTTGGGTCTTGCATGCACACAGCAGGCCCCGTATATACAATATTTATGTTCCCATTGTCCCTATTTATATATAAGGATACGTATTTATAGCGTACATATGTACATTAAAAATATGCTATGAAAAGTAATAAACACAATAATAAAGTAGAGATGGCCGAATGGACGATAAAGACGGCGACAAGAAATGAAAATAAGCAAGGACAAGGTAAAAGAAATAAAAAGGAAATGAAATTAACAGAAAGTAAATGAGATAAAAATGAAATTTGAAAACGTGAAATTAAGAAATAAAATGTGTAAATGAGAAAGAAGGATGTAAAACAAAACAAAGCAAAATAAAGGAAAGGTAAACAACCATTTTTGTAGGTACATATGTTTTGGGAACCACATGGAAGGATATGATAGTAATTTTCAAAATGATTTTTTGATTTGATTAGCAATCACCGTAAGTAACATGGTAGAAGTAAGGAATAAAATGAATTGAAATAACACATATAAATATATTTGTATATATATTTTTGAATAAAGTTTTTTTTAAAAAAAACTGTACACGTGTACATATACCCACGTGTGTATGTATAAATATGTAAGTATATAATAGGGTAAGTTTAGAATTTTGAATGAACAGTTTCCTTCTCAAAAACGAATTGGTGCCAAAACGCAGAAAAAGGGAATAGTGAGACAAAACAGTAACGGCAACCTCCTGCAAAAAGGTGCTTTTTCGTCGCCCCCATCATGGCGACGCTTCACTAGACATAACTCCTCGAAATTGGTGCAGTTTGGGGAAGGCGCAGAGAGACTACTTACAAATACCTCTCCAAATTGAGAAAATGGGGTAAAATCATCAAGTGCAAGAACTTGTAAATTCTAAATACACTGTGAGAAAAAAAAAAAAAGAAGCTTGAAGCAAGAATGAACCAGAAAGAGAGAAAAAGGTAAAATCGAAAGAAAAAGAGAAGAGAGAAGGGAAAAGAAAGTGAAAAGGAGAGAGAAGAAGAAGAATCCCCATTTCTGAAGGAGTCATGCTTCCCTCAAAGGCGTACGACAACACAGTCCCCAGTGACGACGAGTGGTGACACGCCCCTTTTTTTGGCAAATAAGTCAATTGTTTTTGGCACCAGGCTCGACATTACCGCCCAGAGCCTTCGATTTTGGGTGAACTGGTACTGCTAGAGGGCGATTCCCCTTTCACATTGGGCACCCAATGGAACCCAGCCAAAAGTATGCGATTCCCCATTGAGAGGGGTGACTACCCTTACTCAAACCTCCAATTTGAAGGCCACACAACACCAATCTCAGAATGGGATTACTGGTGTGAACATGTCTTTTCAAAACCTGAATATATGGAAACCCTTCACTATGCCTCGGTCCTGACTGCCATCGATTCGAGCCACCATGTCAACATCCGACACTCAAACCCCTCATTACAAGCCCTAATTTCTCGATGGAACACCGACACTCATACCTTCATCGATGCTTGGGGAGAGTTCATCCCGACATTGGACGATGTGAAGTCCTTGATACATCTCCCTTTGATTAGAGAGTATGATTTCAAACCCCACATAATTCCCCCTGAATGTCAAGCCACTGTAGATTTTCTAGAAGCCTCCTTCACCCTTGCCTCATACCTCAATGTATTAGAGAAGAAGAAGGGCAAATGTAAATTCGCTAATTGGGCCAAGTACTTTTTTACCTATCCTTCATCAGGTCAGCCCCTACACCCAGACAATACTTAAGGTGCGCCTTTTAATAGTCCCCATCATCTGACTGCCTTTCTAGCCCTTTGGCTCGCACGCTATGTGTTTGAAGGGCGTCCTAATGATTGCATGAGTAAGAGAGTCTTCAATTTGGTAGCCCAGATGGCTCTTGGTAGGACCATGGCGTTGGGGCCACTCTTCCTTGAAACTTTGTACAAAAGGCTCGACTCCATGGTGGTTGGGATGCGCCGTTCCATAGGTTATTCTGAAGTTGCTAGTCCCTTAGCAATAAAATCAAGGAACTTTTCCTGTGATGGTCTTCTTAATCTAACTACTCTAACTATTCTAACTAATCTAACATAATCCCTTGCTTTCGTGAGGGTCAAAGATTACACTTAGCACGTGTAACAAGCCTTTTAAACCCCTAGGTTACCCCTAGTGGACAAGTGAAGTCTCGTGAAGGTTTCCAGTGATGGTACCTATAAATATCTCAGTTCTCTATAATCACGTAGTCATGAATTCACACACAAATTCAATAAAGTCATGATACAATGCAAAAGACAACATGGATGCAAATACTCTCACTCACTATTGAACAACAATTATATCAAGCTTCGTGTTTTGAATGGTTCCCACTTAAGTGAATGATTTTGTTTCTTTCTACTTAAATTCAAAACAACCTTCCGTGATTTTGTGAGCATTCAACTATGATATTTCAGTTTCTCTTCTCTTACTTCATTGATCAAACTTTGTCATTTTTAATAAAAACATATCTTTCCATCTTTCCATTTTTCATCCCTTTTTGTCTTTCTAAGTCTCCAGACCTTTTAGTGGGGATTTTTAGTCCCGACCAACTGGGCCCGAGCTTCTTCCATGGGATTTATGTTCATTAGCTTTCTCCCATTTTTACGCGAACAATGATATTGGTGATACCAATGCCCGGTTATTCAGATCAAAGAACTAATTTTTGCATTTTATTTTACACAATAAATTTTCAACTTTATCCATTTCAACCAAAACAATTCCCCATCTCTCCTTTTATAATGGAAAAATTATTTTTTCAACTACATAATCAAAATCAACATAGTTCTTATAGTGCATGTGTGCTTGTGCTTATAGGTCAAAGTCATCCATCTTAAATTCAATTTCACTCATTCACTCACCCATGTAAAACCATATCACTTCACTAACTTGATCTAATCATTACTCTCATGAATGGGAATATCACATCACATACTACTCATGCATCATATACACAAACTTAATCAAACTGTAATGCAAAACATTCATTCGTGAAAACAAAGAACTTCTCCAAAATTTTAAAATTTCAATTTTTTTTTCATTCCTTGTAATTCTATACCCTCACCCCTAAACTTAAATCAGACCATATCCTCATGGTCAAAAATAATATAGGAAAACAGATACAGTTACCCTTGAAGCTCAATTCTGGATTCTAAAGCAAAACACAAATCCTCTCCCCAAACTTGATTTGGCTCAGCTGTAGATATCATCAACAAAGCACAAATACCCAATCATATCAAGGGAAAAAAAATAAACATCCAGAAATCAACACATAATTTTCAAGGAATCACAATTTGTTTTTTTTAGAGTAAACAAAATAATAAAAAAACTGATTTGGGCTTAAGGGCCTATAATCCTAATATGAGATAAAATAAACAAAGACGTGGCCTTAAGGGTCTACCGTCCCTAAAAACAAAATAAAACACACAAAAAATCCTAAACCTAAATCCTAATCTTCATATTCTTCTTCATCACTTGACACGACACTCTTCAACTATATCCAACAGTCTGCAGTCTCTTTCAACTTCTCTAAATCTTCCTCCGGATATATTTTCATAATCGTCCACCGCATCTCATCCAACTCCTTCATCCTATCACCCATCTGCTTAGCAATAATCTTTGATAATAAAAACGGGTATGGAAGATAATGTTCAAATTTATCGGCACCCACCCATTCTCTACTCATAATTGCTCGGGCAATCGATATCTCAGCCATAATCAATGTTGGAACACACACTTCATACCCATGAGTTAGGGCATACAAAGTTTTAAGCATAATGTGATCCCTTACACTAATTTGATTATTGGGCCGAAGTTGAGCCGCAACGACACAATCCAAATAAAGCAGATCCGACTTCAACCACCAATTATCACATGTCTTAACTCTCGGATCTGATACTGCATATAATTCCCAAACCATCTCCTCATCCTTATGTGACCATACTATAGGAAGTTCATTCAATATTCCTTATAAGTTTGCCGGAGTACCGATTGGTAGATTCTACGCATCAGTAATAATTCTTATTCCAATTATAATAGGAGCTTTCCACTGAGTCACTTTAGCCTTCATCACCTCAAATCCCGACGGTCCCGAAATTATCATATTTTCATAGAATTTTCGGACCAAGCTCGGGTACACCTTTTCACCCGCCTATTTTTCTAAACTTTTCAATTCTCATTCTCTAAGGGTTTTCCTTCCGGGTGCAACTAATACTTGATTCATCCTCTCTGGACGAAATATCTCTTCAAATTGAAACCTACACTGCAAAAACGATTTTGGTGTGGTTCGGCTTCCATTCCGACTCGTAGCTCCTTCATTCATGCTTTTCATATCCACATATGGTTCCATACCTTCTATGAATTCCTCCGGGTCAGAATAATCTTCATTAACATTATCCATACTAACCCTACTCAAAATAGAAAGAATAAAAAAAGAATAGAAGAAGAATATCTAATCTAATGCTCACTTCTTGAGAATTATGAATTGTGAATTGTGTCTACCCTATGGATGTATTTATAGATGGATGTAATAGAATTAGAAGAGAAAAAGGATTTAAAACCCTTAACTGACTAGGAAAAGGGAAACAATAATTAATCCAACTTCAACTTGTATTTGCATTCCGTCTCCTTGTCAAATTAGGACTACTCTAAAAAGTCTACAAAAGATTCTATAAATAACTTAAACAAATCAAAATACAAGTACAAATACAAACCAAGCCAAAACACCCCTCAAACGGGTCAATTTTACAAAATTTTAAAACTCATCCCGCTGTACCCTACACTTCAAGCGTAGGGTAGCCTACGCTTCAAGCATAGCTATGATCCAAGCGTAGGTTGGCCTGAAGAAAATTATTATTATTATTATTTTATAATAATACACTCATCAATCCAACACATATACACCCCCAAATTTAAACGCACAAATGTCCACATAGTACATTTTAAATTATTGAAAGAATTCGAACTATTAACACATGTAAAATACGCGTAAAGATCCAGGGATATATTCAACAATATAATTGATCAACAATTTTTTTTAAAATTTTTATACAATATGAAAATATCAAAAATATTTAGAAGATAATCATTCAAGCAGTCACATCCAGCCCTATATGAAACTATCTACTCGACAATTTATCTCTAATATATAAAAATAAATGAAATAAAAAATAAAAAGAAAACAAAAGCCTAACTAAAACTAAACTAAGACTTATCATCAGAGGGCAGTGGCGTAGGTGGAATCTGTACACCCATATGCTGACTCATACAGGTAATCCTATGAAATAATCGCCTTTGATCTCTCCGTCGGGCCTGTCTCTCCTTTTCTAAAGTCCGCTCTATCCCCTGCATCCGTGCAATTAGAGCATCAAACTGCGCTTGAGATAGAGTAACAGTACCACCCACAGGTACCTTCGACAATACAATCTCCTCCTTAGCAGCTGGCATCTGTGGCATCTCCACCTCATCAGCAGCCTCAGCCTCTTGAGCCATACCCACATCAGCCTGACCAACATCAGCAGCCTGCTCTTGGGCCTGTGCACCTGGTAATACACCGAACATTGGTCGGCGTCGCATAATATCATCTGCATGCAACCGTGACAAACACTAGTCCACATCCCTCTGGCATACAGGGTACCCTCTCAGAATCTATTTCGCTCACCCGCATCCATCTCGATCCCGACATCCAGCATAATCTTCATCACCAAGCATGGGAATCGAATCTGAAACAGACGCTGACCAACCTTGGTCTCCTTGTGCAAATGAATATAATGTGTATATAGGCTATCCCATAAAAGACGTGGGATAGAAATCCACCGCCCGAACTCAAATGCATAGTGGAAGGCCAGAAATGGCGCATATCACATGGTCACGTGGCTATGCGGAAGAATCTGAGATCGAACTATCACATCCCAGAACTATAGCATAGGATGATAGTTCGCCTTCTTTGTGCAGTATCGATGATCATCGGCCCACTGCCCAGCAGTCTAAAGTGTAACCAACTCAGAAATAGATGGGAGTATCTCGGGCATAGGTGGGAACACAACAGCGAGCTCGGGTGCACACTCGTCCAGAATACCCCACGCCTCAGCGATAGTCCGGGGAGTAATCTCGATCTCTGTACCTCAGACCACTATCCGTAGTCTCAACCCCCTACTAAAATGGCGCATATGCAGTCAGAACTCCCGGATCATATCCTCGTAAATGTACTGGGTAACCGGGGTAAGAATAGCCAATAGACGTCGGGCCCTCAATCAGCCGATCGTCCAAGCAAGTACTGGCTGTAAATCCTCAAATATCTGTAATAAATATGTCCGCTCCTGCTGATACCCCTTCCGAATCACCCAGTCTAGTAAATCCTCTACTGACGCTGTCTAGGGCATAGATAAATATGTAGTTAAAACCCCGGGGTCACCCTCCACAGGTGGCTCCGGTACCCTATCATCGGCTCTATCATTGCCCTGTGCGACATCCTCCTCCTACTCAACGACATCCTCTGTATCCTCCTCCATCTCCTTAGCCTACTGCTCCGGCATAAGTGGCAGTGATGGTGCCCGTGGAGCAACTGGCTTAACCATTAAGTGACCGTGTGGTAATAAGATGTCGTGCCCCTGAGTAGAACTCTCTAGCACCTCTGCCTCAATAGATGAGGAAGATGAGGATGCCGAGTCGACATACTGTGGTCTCCTGGCGCGTGTGCTATGACGACGAATAGGAGACAGTGTTGGTGATGATGATCTCAACCTCTGTCACACCGGTGGATCAGCCGCAACAGCGGCTTGAGCCACTCGCCTCGCCGACACCTTGGTCCATGCCATGCCTATAATAGGGAATTTCTGAAAAATAAGCGATAATTAACCGAACACCGAATAAAAATCAAACTATATATAAATATACCCAATATGATGATTAAACAAGCCGTTGTAAAAAATTCGATATTTAATCCGCTTGCGAAGTCGAAAAACTCAACTTTTTAGAAAACAGATCAAAACACGATTTTGATCGGACTCGTTCATCAATACTGGTTTAGAATAGTTAAATAAGTCATATGAAATCAAAATAATGGATCAAAACTCACCGAATCAAAAGAAACGATGGATTTCCAAAAATTGAGTTTCGAAGACTTTTCGAGTTCTTCATGTGAATCCGGACAAATCGCCAACTAATCCAACGATCCGCTGGCCAAGAATGATGAGGAATTGGATGGGTAAACAGTAAGATCAAACCTCTCAAATAATAGTGGAGAATTGAGAGAGAGCAAAGAGTTTGAATGGAATGAGTGGGGGGAAACTGACGACGGGCTTGTTTATAACAGGCCCGCAGTTACACTTTAAGCATAGCTTAACTTTTTCTCTTTTGCCGTCATCTCGTCCCGTCTTCAACACCATGCTTCTTAAATGCTTCCTAGGCTTTATTGACACTCCATACTTGAATGATGATGGCCCTGCGACTCGATTTTACGGACTTGATCTTAAATACTGAAATAACTAAATTACTGTCTACAGATACAAACTAGGTTTCAAAGCTACTCTTCTTTACCTAGTACCAATGTTTAACGTCGTTGGTACGACACTGCTGCTTCTCAATACCCCAGATCAAGCTTATCCAGCTCGTGTTGTGGTTCAGTTAGATTGATCATTTCCACCACACACTCAACTGGTCGAACCTCTATATAATGCTTTAATCTCTGTCCATTCACTACAAACTTATTTCCAATGTCAGGATCATCAAGCTCCACTGCTCCATGGGGGAAAACCTTTGTAATCTTGTATGGTTCATCCCATCTCGATTGGAGTTTGCCAGGAAACAGCTTGAGTCTCGAATTAAACAGCCAGACCTTTTAGCTGGGCTCAAAAACTTTCTTTCTAATATGTTTATCATGAAACGCTTTCGTTCGAGCCTTGAAAATTTGAGAGTTTTCATATGCATTATTACTCAACTCCTCAAGCTCTTGAAGTTAGAGTTTTCGCTGTGTACCGATTTTTTTTATATCAAAATTCAATCTTCGAACAACCCAATATGCTCGATGTTCCAGCTTTACAAGGAGATGACACGATTTACCATACACAAGATGATATGGCGACATACCAATTGGTGTCTTAAACGCAGTTCTGTACGCCCAAAGTGCATCATTTAGCCTTCGAGGCCAATCCTTCAAATCCAGACACAGTTTTATCCAAAATATTTTTATTCTCCCTATTAGAAACCTCCACTTGACCTTGAGATTGGGGGTGATATGGCGTACCAATTCTATGAGTGACACCGTACTTTTCACAAAGCACAGAAAGAAACTGGTTGTCAAAACGGCTTCCACCATCACTGATCAGAACTCTTGGTATACCAAATCGTGAGAAAATGTTCGATTTTACAAATTCTTCCACCACGTAATGGTCAACACATTTAGTGGCTATCACTTCTACCCATTTCAAAACATAATCAACCCCCACAAGTATATACTCCTTCTTATATGTTTTCGAAAATGGTCTCATGAAATCAATACCCCATATATCAAATAATTCTACAATCAGAATCCGGGTTAAAGGAATCATGTCTCTTCGAGATATGGATCCAAGCATTTGACATCGCAAACATGTCTTGCAAAACTCAAAAGCATCTTTGAATATGGAAGCCTAGTAAAATCCACTCTACAGCACCTTATGGGCTGTCTTCTGAGCTCCAAAATGCCGTCCACACTCCAATGTGTGACAAAATGTTAGTATGTTTTGCACCTCACTCTCAGGGATGCATTTTCTGATAATTTGATCAGAGCAATAGTTGTACAAACGCGGATTATCCCAAATATAAAATTTGACCTGACTGAAGAATCGGTCTTTCTCATTTTTAGACCATCCTTTTGGGATTCGACCCGTGGCTTTATAATTGACAATGTTAGCATACCACGGTATTTGTTCCACCATAGTGATGTGTATCAAGTGTGTGCAAAATATGTGGTTAAAAATGACACATTAACGACACTTTAGGTTTTACCCTTCTGCAAGCGCAAAGATCAATTGTAGACAGTTTTACTTGAGTAGGGGAATATCGATCCCACAGAGACGAGGATTTTTCACTTCAATAGTCTAAAAATACTGAATTATATTTTTCCGAAGATAGTTTGGTTTTGTGAATTATCTAATACTAATGAAAATAAAACAGAAAGCAATAATAAATAATGGTTGTGATTCAGAGAGAGAGAAAACTAGGGTTTCCTCACTCCACCACTAACCGCATAATATAGTTCAGATTATATATTAATTGCATGAGGGCGGTCCATTGACTGTGAATCAGGTCGCACCGCGCCAGCAGTTTGACCCCAAAAAGGATTACTCTCAACCGGATCGCGACAACCCATCTCAAGACTAAATTGATTAGTGCATGCCAACTACTAACAGAAAGTAAATGCATAAAAGTAAATTAAAACAGTAAATTAAAGCATGAAAATAAACTAAAGCATGTTTATATCAGTTTGTCATGGCATGGCCTGTGTCAACCTAGGGTTTCGAGTTTTATGACCACCATTGTGTAAAAAATCACAGATTAAGCATCCGAGTTCCATCCCACAGTGAATAATTGTGATTGTGTAAGATAAATATATTCGAAAAGTCTAAGGCAAGAATCAATTCAAATATATAACTGTCTCTCATCTAACACAATCTTCACAGTATAGTCACAATTTTCCCTCTCTACAATTGAATATAAAATCACAACTACATTACTTAGCTAGGGTTTTGCGAGAAAACCCTAGATACCAAATTAGTTGATTATGGCTGAGAAAATATGCATTGTTAGTGTATAAACGCACTCCATGGCCTTCTTCTCCGGATCTCTAGGTCTTCAATAGTGGTTCTTTTCAATAGAAGAACTCTATGAATACACGTGAGTGAAAATTAGAACTAGAACTTGCCTCCAAAAACAATCACTCTCTTAAACCTAACCCTCTCATATTTATAGACAAGTGATGGAAACCCTAATGGTTGCCCTTTTCTTTAATTTCATAATACATAAGTAATCTCTATAAAATCTCATGTAAATATGTGTATAAGCCTGTATGTAGAAAGGTCTGGAATCACCGATCACTTAAAATATCGAAGTAGGGATAAAACTGGAAAATTTTAAAACAACTCCGAAACAACTTCAGCACGTAAAGGGGTCATGTGGCCACAAGGTTGGACCTATGCTACTGACCTACGCTTAGGCGTAGGTATAGGACGTAGACTATGCTCCTGATCTACGCTTGGGCGTAGGGTCCAAACCAAAGCGTATCTCAGGTCCAATCTGCCTTTTTCTCTCTCTGACGACGTAGGGTATGATGCATATTTTGCTGTAAACTCATTTTTTTCATATTTGAGCTAGATTGGTTGCCTTTGACTCTCGATGCTTTTGGGTGAAGTAATAATGTCTGAAAATGATATTTTTTCCCTTCGGTGAGATAACGATGTCGGGAAATGATTATTTTGTCATCCGGTAGCTCTTCTTTGCTCTGACACACCTCTTGATTCTTTTCTCGAGATAGAAACAAACACGAACTCAGTTAATTCACCGAGATTAGCTTTGTTTTTTCATTAAGCTCCTGAAACATGCTTACACACATAAACGGGATAAAAATACCAAGTAACGGAATGTAAAGACATAACAAACGCAAGATAGGGAAGAAAAATGACCAATATTAAGCACCTATCACACCCCTAAACTTACATATTGCTAGTCTTTTAGCAATAAACTCAAAGAGAACTGACTACGATGATTCTTATTCTATCTAACCTATCTACTCTAATCTAATCCCTTGTTTTCATGAAGGTCAACGATTATACTTAGCACGTGTAACAAGCCTTTTAAACCCCTAGGTTATCCCTAGTGGACGAGTGAAGTCTCGTGAAGGTTTTCAGTAATGGTACCTACAAACATCTCAATTCTTTTGTAACTACGCATTCATGAGTTCACACACACAAGTCAAATAAGCTTATGATACAACACACAAGATAATATGAATGCAAATATTCCCACTCACTACCAAACAACAATTATATCAAGCTTCGTGTTATGAATGACCCCCACTTAAGAGAATGATTCTGCTACTTTCTATTTAAAATCCAGACAACCTTCCGTGATTTTGTGAACATTCGACTACAATATTTTATTTTATTTTCTCCTACTTCATTGATCAAACTTTGCCATTTTTAGTAAAAATGTACTATTTCCATATTTCCACTTTTCATCCCTTTTTGTCTTTCTAAGTCTTC
The DNA here is from genome assembly GCA_963922005.1 of Cornus suecica. Classification (NCBI taxonomy): domain Eukaryota; kingdom Viridiplantae; phylum Streptophyta; class Magnoliopsida; order Cornales; family Cornaceae; genus Cornus; species Cornus suecica. The sequence goes on along the minus strand of OY998240.1, from coordinate 60,735,005 downwards.
GGACTTTTCAGCGAGGATTTTTAGTCCCAACCAATTGGGCCCGAGCTTCTTCCATGGAATTTATGCTCATCAGTTTCCCCCCCTTTAAACGCAATCAGTGATATTGGTGATACCAAGGCCCGATTACTCTGATCAAATAACTATTTTTTGCATTTTATTTTCTCAAAAAAAAATTTCAATTTTCTCCATTTCAAACAAAACAACTCCCCATCTCCCCTTTTATTACAATAAAATTATTTTTCAACTACATAGTCAAAAATCAACATATTTATCATAATGAATGTGTGCTTGTGTTTATAGGTCAAATTTGTCCTTCTTAATTTCAATTTCACTAATCACTCGCCCATGTAAACCACATCACTTCACCAAGTTGATCTAATCATTATACTCATGAGAGGGAACATCACATCACATACTACTAATATGTATCATAAACATAAACTTAAGGAACTCATCATGCGAAATAGTCATGCGTAAAAACAAAGAATTTCTCAAAACTTTCAATTTTTTTTCAAAATTTTCAAAACTTTTCCTTTCTTGTAACTATATACCCTCACCCCCAAACTTAAATGTGACCATGTCCTCATGGTCAAAAATAAAGAATGAGAACAGATACAGTTACCCTTGAAGCGCAGTCCTGGATTCTTCGAAATGCTCAACCTCCTCCCCCAAACTTGATTCGGATCACCTGTAAATATGCAACAAACACATACCCAAATATTATAGCAAGGGAAAATAAATTGTAAAAATTACCATAAATTGACACACAATTTTTCAAGTAATTTTTGACAGTTCTCTTTTTGGATTTTATTGAAAAAAAAATTTAGTTTTTTTTAAATGAAATAAAAAAAATGATTTGGCCTTAAGGGCCTACAATCTCTAAGAATTGAAATTGCAGAAATAACTTACCTATTATTATACAAACTGAGGCTAGACAGCCTAGGGCCAATGTTTAACATCTTTGGCACAACGTTTCACAAAGGGTTATCAAACACCTTTCCTTTCTGCCATACTCCCCTTAATTAAAGGACAAAATGTAGGAGGTGACTCTCTAAGCGCTCTCACCCATAGACAATTAGTACTACTCATGACATCGAGTACATAACAATAATCACCATATAAAATACCCCCTATTTCTTCTTCTAACTTCAGCCCCTGTATGGTCAATGCTTCCATCAAATCCTTCTTCAACACCTTAGACAACAGTCCTTCCACCATCTCATCACTCTCCAGTAAACTGACAGATGCCATAAATTCCGGCCCCGGATCAATCTCCTCATAATATCTCAGTCTCTGCCCATGTATCCCGAACCTTTTATCTAATACTACTTCTCCGCGGGGGTAAATCGATCTAACCCTGTGTGGTCCTTCCCATCTTTGTTAGAGTTTACCTAGAAACACTTTCAGCTTTGGATTACATTACCGTTTCCGGCCAAGCTTAAGGAACTTAAGACGAATATGCTTAGCATGATGTACTCTTGTTCAAGCTATGTAACTCCGAGCATCTTTATACGCATAACTCTGTATCCCCTCACACTTGTCTCTCAATCGCGGATCTTCCAAGGCATACAACTTATCTACCATGTTTATGCTCAACACTCGCTTATCTGAAAAGGGATCCTTAAGAGGGGTTTCATCCTTGATAGGCTCTATGACAATTTGTGGCAAATGATCAGCTCTAGAATTCTTTACACCTGTTTTATCTTTTAATTTATCATCCTCCACATGCAACACCATCTCAGGAAGCTTACTTTTAGGCACCAACTTCTGTGGAGGAATAAGTTGAGGTCCAAGCGACTTTCTTAATGCCCTCTCTGATGGTGAATACAACGTAGCAATATCTTTCCAACTAGATAGTTGTTGGTCCTCTCCATTTTCAAATTTCACCTCCGACCTTTTCATCACAATCTCTAAATCATCTCTTACACTACTCTGAGTTACAACTTCTTCAACCATCCCCTCTATGTTAAAACACTCAGCTGGTTCAGGTAGTTGATGGTTGGTATCAAAGACATTCATCCTCATGTTTAAATTCCCAAAAGATATGTCCATAACCTCTGTTCTGTAATCAACGCATGCATTCGCAGTAGCCAAAAATGGTTTTCCTAAGATAACAGGGATATGTCTCCTCGATCTATAGTCAGGTTCCATGACTAATATTACAAAGTCTACAGGATAGTAGAACTTACCCATTTTCACTATGACATCCTCCAAAATTCCTCTCGGTTGTTTAGTTGATTTGTCTGCCAATTGAAGCACCACCGAGGTAGTATTGAGATCTCCTAACCCTAGCTGCTGATAGACCGAGTAAGGTAATAAATTAACGCTCGCACCCAGATCAAGAAGAGCTCTACTAATCTTCTGGTTACTAGTGACACAAGAAATAATGGGAGCACCGGGATATTTCCTCTTAGGTGGAGTATCATTTAGTAAGATCAAACTCACTTGTTTAGTCAACAAAATCTTTTTTGGGACCTTAGTTCTGTTTTTATGCTTTTGAGTACAGAGATCCTTTAAAAATTTGGCATAGGGTAAAATTTGGTCAATAATGTCTAGAAGAGGTTTATTGATCTCGACTTGCCAACATGGATCCAACATGTCCTTCTCCTTATGATTTTATACGGAATCGACTCTCGGAGACGTTGAGGGTATGGTGTTACTTCCTCATATGGTGCCCTTTCTAGTTCTTCATCTTCCTTCACTTGAGGATGATCTTTCTGAGCTTTCTCAGCCTCTTTTTTCTGAGCTTCTTCTTCTGCCTTTCTTTGAACTTCTTCGACCTTTTTCTTCTTCAGCCTCTCCTCATGCTGCTCCTCAGCCTTACTATCCACTTCTATTCCATTTCTTAAAATTGTGACTGCTTGGATTGTCTCATGACGAGTCTCAACAAAGGATCTAGGCTCTAGTACTTGTTATGGTTTTGGGTTCACTACAGGTTGACTATGTAATATTCTCACTATCCTATCCATAGCATCCGCTAATTGTACCATTCGGGCTTCCATTTGAACAAGGGATCGGGAATGAGAGTTCAGGGTTTGGATGGTCGCCTGAGAATTATTAGATTTATTGGAAATGGTCTCAGGGTACTCATCATTTCTTCAAAGTCAGGTGGTCTTGATAGTGAATTTTGAGTTGGATGTTGATATTGGAAATGGTTTTGAGGATATGGAGGGTAAGCTTGATTTAGATTGAATCCTTGGTTTTGATTTCCTTGAGGCTGGGTCTGCTAGTTATATGGCTGGACAACTTGATTATTATTGAATAGCTGGAGAGCCTGAGAATTATTGGATGACTCTATGGGTTAGTAATTTGATTAAGGATTTTGAGTCATTATTCTTGGCTGAGATTCGAATGATTGTTGACTCTGTTGGAACCTTGGTTGTGGATATAATTGTTGTTCTTGAATGAACCTTAGTTGACTGTTGGATGATTGTCCTTGTGGGACCCTTTCTGGTTGGTTTTCCACATTTATGGATGTATAAGATAAGAATGGGTGATTTATGGCATTGGAAGTGTATGAATTTGTGAAAGGAAGATTATTTGAATAGTTTCACGATGCGTTGGCATCAGTGACCATTATGTCCTGACACTTATTTTGGGAATACTTGGCTTTTACCTCTGAGACTTTTCTCCTAGGTGAATGATTTTGCTTGAGAAGCTTGTCTACTTTCTCTCCTAACAACACCACTGAATCTCTTACATCATCATGATTCACCTCATACGCTTTTTCAGATCTCTTGTCAAGACCACCCCTAGACCTCAAATCATATTCATATTGGATTCCATTCTCACTGATATTGTCAAAACAAGTCTAAAAGTTCTTTCACCGGCTTCAGGGTAAATTGACATTGTGTTGACGCATCTATCAAAGTCTTATGTGCCTCTCCAAGTCCCATGTAAAAATTCTTAGCCACATCCTGTTCAGTGAACCTATGATGGGGAAACTTATACAAGATTTCACTATATCTCTCCCAAGCATCATGAAACTGCTCACTAGGCAATTCTCTAAAACTTTTTATTGCATCTTGTGCTTCAAAGGTCTTTCTTATGGGATAGTGTTTTTCTATAAACTCTTTCTGAAAGGCTTCCCAATTAATTTGAATTGCCTTAGCTAATTTGATGTACCATCTTTTACCTTTGTCTCTCAACAACCAAGGAAATATATGCCCTCGCAAATCATTTTTAGTTAAACCCTCAAACCTAATTGTAAATGCAACCTCTAAGAAATCATTTATATGCTAGTATGGGTCCTCTATCCTAAGGCCAAAAAAATTTGGAAGCATATTGATCATGCTTGACTTGATCTTGGAGTGCTTCGCGCCTTCTTCTTCTGGGAAATCTGCATAGGAATCATATGCCTCCGGCACGTAGTATCCTTTCAGCGACATCTCTAATTCCCTCTGTTGATTCACTCTTTGGTCACCCATCGCGCTTTCTTCTGTCTGACAATGACGCTTTTCAATATCTCAACGTAAACGACTTAAAGTTATTTCAATCTCAGGGTCGTAAACAACTAACGCTATACTTGGATTAGAATGGGTCAATCTATCGATCATACACTGATCTCACAAAAACAAAATTCTTTCATTTTTTTTTATATTTTTTTAGAATCACAAAATCGCAGTTTTTGAGATCCTAAATGACATTTTCCAGCCAAAAACAGACTAGGCACATAACTATGCTTTGAGTCTTGTTCAATGGCCCTTTTCCACTCAAAAACATCACCTTGTTTGTGAAAATCGGATAGTGCAAAATAAATTTTTTCTTTTTTTTTAAGAAAATAAAACTAACTACTTCTTCTAACTATTTATAGAAATAAATCTAAAAATTATGTGCAAAATTAAGATAAACTAAAACTCACAAGAGGTCCAACGACGTAATTTTCATTGCTCTGCCAAATCCCCTTATGCTTCTCAGAGCACCTCGCAAAAATACACAAATTTCAACTTTAGATACAATCTACAATAATGCAATGCAAATAAACTACTAAAGCTATTGAACAATGTCAAGTCCCCGGCAACGGCGCCAAAAACTTGATGGGCGTCAGGTGTGTGCAAAATATGTGGTTAAAAATGACACCTTAACGACACTTTAGGTTTTACCCTTCTGCAAGCGCACAGATCAATGGTAGACAGTTTTACTTGAGTATGGGAATATCGATCCCACAGAGACGAGGATTGTTCACTTCAATAGTCTAAAAATACTGAATTATCTTTTTTCGAAAATAGTTTGGTTTTGTGAATTATCTAATACTAATGAAAATGAAACAGAAAGCAATAATAAATAATGGTTGTTATTCAGAGAGAGATAGAAAACTAGAGTTTCCTCACTCCACCACTAACCGCATAATATAGTTCAGATTATATATCAATTGTATGAGGGCAATCCATTGACTATGAATCAGGTCGCACCGCGCCAGCAGTTTGACCCCAAAAATGATTACTCTCAACCGGATCGCGACAACCCATCTCAAGACTAAATTGATTAGTGCATGCCAACTACTAACAGAAAGTAAATGCATAAAAGTAAATTAAAACAGTAAATTAAAGTATGAAAATAAACTAAAACATGTTTATATCAGTTTGTCATGGCATGGCCTGTGTCAACCTAGGGTTTTGAGTTTTATGACCACCATTGTGTAGAAAATCACAGATTAAGCATCCGAATTCCAGCCCATAGTGAAAAATTGTGATTGTGTAAGATAAATATATTCGAAAAGTCTAAGACAAGAATCAATTCAAATATATAAATTTGTATCACGAATAAAAACGGTCTCTCATCTAACACAATCATCACAGTATAGTCACAGTTTCCCCTCTTTACAATTGAATATAAAATCACAACTACATTACTTGGCTAGGGTTTTGCGAGAAAGCCCTAGATACCAAATTAGTTGATCATGGCTGAGAGAATCTGCATTGTCGGTGTAGAAACGTTCTCCATGGCCTTCTTCTCCGGATCTCTAGGTCTTCAATAGTGGTTATCTTTAATGGAAGAACTCTATGAATGAACGTGCGTGAAAATCAGAACCAGAACTTGCCTCCAAAAATAATCACTCTCTTAAACCTAACCCTTTCATATTTATAAACAAGTGAGGGAAACCCTAATGATTGCCCTTTTCTGTAATTTCATAATACATGAATAATCTCTATAAAATCTCATGTAAATATGTGTATAAGCCTGTATGTAGAGGTCTGGAATCACCGATCACTTAAAATATCGAAGTAGGGACAAAACTGAAAAATTCTAAAACAACTCCGAAACAACTTCAGCACGTAAAAGGGTCACGTGGCCACAAGGTGGGACCTATGCTTGGGTGTAGGTATAAGGCGTAGGCTACGCTCCTGACCTACACTTGGGCGTAGGTCTAGGGCGTAGGGTCCAAACCAAAAAGTAGCTCAGGTCCAATCTGCCTTTTTTTCTCTCTAACGACGTAGGGTATGATGCATCTTTTGTTGTAAACTCATTTTTTTCATATTTGAGCTAGACTGGTTGCCTTTGACTCCTGATGCTTTTAGGTGAAGTAATAATCTCTGAAAATGATATTGTTTCCCTTCGGTGAGATAAAGATGTCGGGAAATGACTATTTTGCCCTTCGGTAGCTCTTCTTTCCTTTAACACACCTCTTGATTCTTTTCTCGAGATAGAAATAAACATGAACTCAGTTAATTCACCAAGATTAGCTTTGTTTCTTCATTTAGCTCCTGAAACATGCTTACACACACAAACGGGATAAAAATACCAAGTAACGGAATGTAAAGACATAACAAACGCAAGATAGGGGCAAAAAATGACCAATTTTGAGCACCTATCACACAGCCACACTAAACAGATGTTCATCTGGGAAATAATCCTTAAGATGAGTAATTTCCTTTGTGGATTCGACAATAATCCTTGACAAATGATCCGCAACAACATTCTCTGAACCCTTTTTATCTTTGATTTCCAGGTCGAATTTTTGCAACAACAGAATCCACTAAATCAGTCGGGGCTTAGAGTCTTTCTTCAATAGTAAATGCCTCAGAGCGGCATGATCCAAGTAAATGACAACCTTGGTGCCTAATAAATATGATCGGAATTTATCCAAGGCGAAGACAAATGCTATCAACTCCTTCTTAGTAGTTGTGTAGTTCATATGAGCTTTAATCAGAGTCCTACTGGCATAATAAATAACATACGACAACTTATCTTTTCTCTGACCCAACACAACTCCTATGGCATAGTCAAAAGCATCGCACATGAGCTCAAATGGCAGAGACCAGTCTGGCGGATAAATAATCAGGGATGATGATAGTTGAGCACATAGATCCTCAAAGGCTTGAAGGCATTCTTCATTAAAGACGAATGTCACATCCTTAGCCAATAAGTTGCATAGCGGCCGGGCAATTTTGCTGAAATCTTTGATAAACCTTCGATAAAACCCGGTATGGCCTAGAAAATAGCGTATCTGCTTAACAGATATAGGGGGAGGCAGTTTTGAAATTAATTCAACTTTTGCTTTATCGACCTCTATCCCTCCCTTTGATACAATATGGTCCAGTACTATCCCTTCTTGAACCATGAAATGGCTATTTTCCCAACTTAAGATCAGATTCATCTTTTTTCACCTCTTAAGTACCAGTTCTAGATGTTTCAAACAGTTCTCAAAGGTTTCCCCAAAAATTGAAAAATTATCCATAAATACCTTAAGAAATTTCTCTACCATGATAGAGAAGATAGACATCATACACCGTTGGAATGTTGCTGGCGCATTACATAACCCAAACGACATCCATCTATAAGCAAACGTGCCATACGGACAAGTAAATGTTGTTTTCTCCTGGTCAATAGGGTCAATTGCCACTCGATTGTAGCCAGAATACCCATCCAGAAATCAGTAATAGCTTTATCCGGCTAACCTCTCCAGGATTTGATCAATAAATGGTAATGGAAAATGATCCTTCCTGGTGTTTAGGTTGAGCTTTCTATAATCAATACACACACGCCACCTAGTGGTTATGCGTTATGGAATTAGCTCACCTTTTGAGTTTGGTACCACTGTGATGCCTCACTTCTTCGGCACCACCTGAGTTGGACTTATCCATGTACTATCGGAAATGGGGTAAATAATACCCGCATCCAGCAATTTCACTACTTCCTTCATCACCACCTCTTTCATATTTGGATTCAGCCTTATTTTCATTTCCCTTGATGGTTTTGCATCCTTCTCAAGATGTATGCGATGCATGCAAATCGAGGGGTTTATGCCTTTCAAATCAGCAACACTCCATCCTATTGCCTTTTTGTTCTCACTTAGAACCGCGACTAAACTCGATTTCCTATTTTTCTGTCAATTTTGAAGATATAATCACAAGAAGAGTCTCACTGGGTCCCAAGAAAACATATTTCAATTTTTCAGGCAATTCCTAGAGTTCCAAGGTAGGAGGAGTAGTTAGAGATGGAATTTGTGGAATATTTGAGACTATCGGGAGTGGTTCAACTGGATCCCGCCAGGGTTGAGTGTATAATACAGTCTCCATTGCATCCAGCTCTTCATTTTGCAACTTCTAATATGTCTCCCAATCAGCAACTTCCTCCTTCGGCCATTCTCTAGTCATAAAGGACTCCAGCTCATCCTCCTCCAAGATTTGAGTTGCAAAATATGTTATGATATCATCCAGCTCATTGCACTTATTAATTTGAAAACATTCCCCAAATTCAGGCAATTGTTGGCTTCCTTCGAACACATTCATCCTGACCTTCATATTTCCAAAAGTCACATCCATGGCTCCGGTTCTGCAATTGATACATGCATTTGCCGTAGCTAAGAATGGTCTCCAAAGTATTACTGGAATGTGTTTCTTCGAATCAGGGACAGGTTCTGTATCCAAGACTACAAATTTAACCGAAAAATAAAACTTGTTTACTTGAACAATGACATCTTCAAGCACTCCTCTTTCCTGTTTGATTGATCGATCAACAAATTGAAGTACAACCTCAGTGGGGCTGAGCTCACCTAACCCTAGCTGTTGGTAGACTGAATAAGGAAGCAAGTTAATACTCACACCTAGATCAAGAAGAGCTCTACCAATCTCCTGATCACTGATGACACATGGAATAGTGGGAGCACCGGGATCCTTCCTCTTAGGTGAAGTATTGCTTAAAAACAATGAACTCACTTGCTCAGTCAAGAGTATTTTCGTTGGATTCTTTCCTCTGTTTTTCCTCTTCTAAGTACAAAGATCATTGAAAAACTTAGCATAAAGTGGTATTTGAGCGATTATATCTAAGAGAGGTAAATTGATCTTGATTTGTCAGAATGTATCCAACATATTAGATTCTTTCATCTTTCCATACTTGTCGACTCTCTAAAACGTTGAGGAAATGGCGTTGCCTTCTCGTAACTTGCCCTGTCTAGCTCCTTATGTAATGTCTGATCGACATCGTCTTTTACTGATGGTTGGTTTTTTTTTCACTATTTCAGTATATTTCCTTTCAACTTCTTTCCTCTGCTCTTCTTCTACTTCCTTCCTTTATTCTTATTCTGCCTCCCTTCTTCTTTGTAACCTTTCCTCATTCTCTGCCTCAACTCGACTCTCCACTTCCTTCCCACTTCTCAGAGTCATGATGGTTTGAACCAAATCATGAGGATTATTAGCAAAAGATCCAAGCTCCAATGCTTGTTGTGGCTTAGGGTTGACTATTGGCTGACTTGACAGTTTTCCTGGCTCTCTCACATTCCTCTCATTAGCCATTTGGCCAACCTCCATGTGCAGTTGTTCTAAAGATTGAGTATGAATGCATAGCTTGTTATGAATGTCCATTATGACCTGTTCTAGCCGATTAGTCTGGAAACTGGGTGGAGGAGTTTGGCTTCTTGGTGGTTGGGCTTGGTAGTTATAGGGTTGCACAACCTGATTATTACTAAATGATTAAAGCTCTTGGGAATTATTGAATGGTTGTAGAGCTTGGGAATTATTGGATGGTTGTAAAGATTGGTTGTTATTGAATGGCTGGAAGGCTTGGGAATTATTAGATGTTCTTGGTTGGTAGTTGGACTGAAAATTTCTGATCATAATTGTTGGTTGGGAGTCAAATGTTTGTTGACTCTGTTGAAACCTCGGTTGTTGGATGTATGATTGTTGTCTTTCTGTGAACCTTGGTTGTGAGTTATATGAATGTTGTCTGTTAGTGAATCTTGGCTGTTGATTGGATGATTGCCCTTATTGGAACTTTGGTGGTGGATTCTCTATATTGGTAGATTTGTAAGACAATAATGGGTGATTTCTAGCATTGGAGGTGTATGAATTGGTGAAAGGAGCATTATTGGAATAGTTTCACGATGCGTTGGCATCAGCGGCCATTATCTCCTGACACTCATATGGGGAATACTCAGCTTCAAATTCAAACATCTCTATAGGAGGGGAATGACTTCGCTGCATAAATTTTTCAATTCTTTCTAATCTCTCTCCAAACAATGCCATAATATCTCTCACATCATCATGCTCCACAACATAAGATTTTTCAGATCTATTATCCTGTTGTCCACCTCTAGACCTCAACTCAGATTGATATTGAATTGTGTTTTCACTAATATTATCAAATATCTCCAAACGTTCTTTAGCTTGCTTTAAGATAAACTAATCTTGTGTGGTTGCACCTATCAAAGTCTTATGCGCCTCTCCAAGTCCCATGTAGATATTTTTAGCAATATCTTGATCAAAAAATCTATGGTGGGGACACTTATACATAATTTCACTATACCTTCTCCATGCATCATGAAAATGCTCACCAGGTAACTCCCTAAAGCTTTTGATTGCATCTTGTGCTTTTGAGGTCTTTCCTATGGGATAATGTTTTTCTATGAATTATCTCTTAAGGGCTTCCCAATCAATTTTAATTTTTTTTCTAATTTGATGTACCATCTCTTGGTTCTCTCTTTCAATGACCAAGGGAATAATCTCACTCGCAAGTCATTTTTGGGTAAATTGTCAAACCTAACAATAAAGGCTACCTATAAGAAATCATTTATGTGCTGGTATGAGTCCTCTATCCTAAGGCTTGAAATTTTTGAAAACATATTGATCATGTTTGTCTTGATCTTGAAATGTTTCGCTCCTTCTTCTTCTGAAAAATCAGTATAGGAATCGTATGCATCGGGTGCGTAATATCCTTTCAGTGATCTCTCTGGTGCCCTTTGTTGGTAGGATCCTCGGTCGACCATTGCTTCTTCTTGCTAACGATGACGTTCTTCAATAAATCGACGTAAATGACGGGGAGTTTTTTTTATCTCAGGATCGTACTCAACTAACGCAGTGCTTAAATTAGAATGGATCGGTCATACGCTACTCAAAGAAATATTTTTAAAAAACAATTATTATTATTTTTATTTTTATTTTTGAAAATTTCTGGAATAAAATCTAATCTAAATTAACTACTTCTAATTAACAAAAATAAAGCAAGAATTAATATGCAAAATCTACGTAACTAAAACTCACAAAAGTTCCAGACGCAACTTTAGAAGTTCCGCTCTTCCTTTTTACGCTCTTTAGAATACCTGTCAATCACACAAAATAAATCTCACTTTAGCTACAACTACAATAACGCAATGCAAATAAATTACTAAAGCTATTGAACAATGCTTAGTCCCCAGCAACGGCGCCAAAAACTTGATGTGTACGTCAGGTGTATAAAAATATGTGGTTAAAAACAACACCTTAATGACTTTAGGTTTTACCCTACGCAAGTGTACATATCGATTGTAGAATAGCAAAGCAGCTTGAGTAAAGGATATCGATCCCACAAAGACTGAGATTGTTCACTTTAATAATTTAAAAACACTGAATTGTATTTTCTGAAAATTGTTTGTTTGGGTGGTCGAAGATCAAATTATCTATTTTAACTAAAATTATCTAGAAAGCAAATTAGATTGGTTGTGATTCAGATGAGAGAGAAAACTAGGGTTTTCATCACTCCACTACTAACCGCATAATATAGTTCATCAATGTATTAATTGTAAGAGGGCGATCCATAACTGTGAATCAAGTCGTATCGTAAATAGCTGAATACGACCCCAAAAAGGAGTACCATCAACCGGATCGCGACAACCCATCTCATGACTAACCTAACTAGTACATGCCAATTATACTACTCTAATATACTCCTAATGCATGAAAATAAACTAAAGCATGTCTATATTAAATGGTCAAGGCACGACCTGTGTCAACCTAGGGTTTCAAGTTTCATTACCACAATAGTGTAGAAAACCATGATTAAGCATCTGAGTTCCAGCCTATAATGAATAATCATAATTGTGCAAAACTATATATTCATTTCATCTAAGACAATAATTTAGAATAAACATATACTTTTATCTTGTAAATTAGTACAGTCTCTTAACTAATACAATCATAACAGTATGGTCAACAGTTTCCCCTCTTTACAATTAAAAACAATAAAAAAAACTACATTACTTGGCTAGGGTTTTGCTAGAAAACCCTAGATACCGAGTTAGTTGGCCATGGAATATGGTGATTGCATCGTTGATGTAGAAACGTTCTCCATAGTCTTCTTCTTCGGATCTCTAGGTTTGAATATGGATCTCAATAGCAGCAAATTTGAATGAATGAACAACCTCCAAAAACTCACGTATGAACTCTCCAACCACAGAACTCTTTAACTCTGATATATGGTCTTGTATATATAGGCAATGGCATAGAGAGACCCTTTTTAGTCTTTTCACACTAAAACTCATGCAAACCCTAATTTCTCATATATATAAGTGTATATACATGTATACAAAGGTCTAGAGTTATAGGCACGTCTTCCAATTAAGCTGGGGGTGAAATAGGAAAAATCCACAAAAAATCACCAAAAGTTGCCGCACCTACGCTTCAAGCGTAGGTATTTTGTGGAAAATCACTTTTCTCCGTAAATGCACCAAAACATCCATCTCGAACCCACGATACTTTTTGCTGAAGATGACGGCTTTTGAAAGTGTCATTTTTGCCCTCCGGAAGCCATTTTTGTCTCGGACTGCCTCTTTGACTCTCCTATTGGATAGAAAGAACATACTCTTTAGTTAATTCACCGAAGTTAGCTCTATTTCTTCATTAAGCTCTTGAAACATGTCTTAACACGCAAACACAATAAAAATACCAAAATAATGGAATGAAAAAACGTAACAATAGTGAGTTAAGGGGTCAAAATGACTAATATTTGACACCTATCAGAAGTGAAGGTGCCTGCGTCCAGCCTCTTTTTGTCCCTTTTCATAATGGAGCGTTTCCCAGAGTTCTTTCTTATACCACATACACTTGAGAACGTCAGGCCATTTGAAGACTGTTGGGGCTTCAGTCGTGCCCCTAGATGGTCTGACATTATCCTCCGTGATGATCTCAGTCTGGTGTTAGACCTGGAAGATGAATTTCAGTTCAGACCCTACTCTATAATTCTGCCTGGTTTCCCTGCTCTGTCCCTCTTTGGTAAAGAACCCCGTATACTCAATCCTGTCTTTAATTCACATCACTCTGATTTTGAACTGCTACTAGTTTTGAAGAACTGTTCGTTGCCCGCCTGGTTTGAGGATAGCGTGTTGTTTGCTAGCTATAATCCCTATCATCTAGCTCGCCAGTTTGGCTTTAACCAAGGCGTTCCTACTGCATTAGCCTATGTGACAAGTTTTGCCCTAAGATATGAAAGATTCCTTGTTGATAACCTGCCATCTTTGAATAGTCCTCCTCGTCTTTTTGCCTTACCCTCTCGTCTATGTCATGGTGATATCACACCATCATTTTTTTTTTTTGGAGATCGAACCTTGATGCCCTACAGGCTTTTGCTCAGTCATCAGCTCGTAGAAGCGAACCTAGGGGCATTGACAAGAACGATATGGTGGTGCACTACTCTACCACTCCATTTTCTAGAAGGAATCCTAGTTATGTCGTGGAGCATGTTATTGCTGATGTACCGGTGTTTTCCCGTGACACATTCGCAGTAAAGCGAAGATCAAGATCAAATAGAGTAGTTCACACTATTCCTCTAGAACCCTTTGATGTACACCTTCCCCAGAATCAAGCCCCTATAGTCCCTGATCATCCAATCCCTCAAGTCCCTGTACAACAGAATCCGACTTCATCGAGGTGAAAACCTGTTCAAGACGAAGCAGGGCCTTCAGCTCCTTCTCATGGGCATCCTAGTGCATCCATTCGTGTGATTAACCTAATCCTGTACTTAAAGTAAAGTCATTAGTACATATTTTTGCCCCCTCTTGAGTGGCGTTTTCTTTATTACACATATATATGTATATATATGAGAAAGAAAATAATTACAAGCTTTAAATGTTTAAATAAACTTTCCATCTCTTTTTTTTCTACAGCCAGGTGCCTCTTCAGAGTCGCAGTCCCCTTCTATTGTAAGCAGGATGAGATCATCATGGAGGAGGAGACCTGATGCCCCCGGCCTAGCAGTTCCTCTAGATAACATTGCTGACGTCTTTGATGATGTGGACCTGTTTCGCACTAAAACTCCATAGGGTGCGGCGCAGAAGATTCCTACTTCTGAAGACTTGAATGCTCTAACCGGTTCCTCCTTGAATATAGGATCCGACGCCTCGCATTCCTCAGGAACCCAAGAGTCTATTCATTCAGGTATAAATACCCCCTCCTCTTACCAATTTTTCATTCACTTTTCAACACAAGTCTCAAACACTTAGAAAAGAGAAAAAAAAAAAAAGGGGCAGAAAATCAAAAGATAAGGAAGAGAGAAAAATAATGGTGGCCATGGGTAAAACCGGTATTTATCCTTATACTTCTTCATCATCTGACAGTGGTGATAATGTCCCCCTTGCATACCATTTCAAGAGGAGCACCCCTGTTAAGAAAACTCCTATTCCAGAGGAGGGAGATAGCCAAGATGAAGTCCCCTTAGTCCACCAGTGTTCCAAGGCAAGCATCTCCAAATCCCATCGGTCCATCAGTGAAGAAGCCATGGTGCTCTACCCGTAAAGCCAACACATTCAAATCTCCTTCCTCAGCCCCTTCAAACTCTACCCCTATTGATTTATCTTCTAATGAAGAGACGGTTGTCCCTCCTAGGTGTGACCGTTCGTCTCCTCCTCATGCCCCTGAAAATCCTCCACACAAGGCCTCTATTGCAGATCCTAGACCCGCTGATGCCCCAGAAGGTTCAGTCCCTTGGGCTATGAACCTTATGCTTATTTTTGGTCGCCCAGAGTTGCCCAGATTAAGGGGTTTCTATTATAGTGGGTCCTCCATACCTATCTTGAATCGCCTTGTTACTGTCTATCCTGGATGTTTGATAGCTTTAACATAGCCTTTGAACATGCCCAAATGCCTATGCTTGATGGGTTTGCTCAGTACTTTCAGTAGGTGGTCAGGGCCACTGTAGGAGACATGGACCTACAAGCCTTGAATGGTGCCAGGAGGTTCGCAGCCCAAGCCGTGCAGTTTAGGATAAACATGGACTAGTTCATGGAGAGGCTAGACAAGATCAAGGAAAAGGACGATAGTGGTGTCATGCACCTTGCTATTGAGAATGCCCATGTCGAGTCTGTGAAACTCAGGGAGAAGGCGACCCAGATGAGGAGAGATGCTAAGGTGCTACTGGAGAATGCTGATAGGGCTGATGCTGAGGCGGAGCATAAGAAGACGGAGGCTATTCGACTGTTGGAGGCTGCTGATTGACAAAGAGTGGAGGACTGTGTGAGGGACACTGATCATTTCCTGTTGTTGTGAAGTCCTATTCTGATTCCTAACCCCTATAAATTTAAAATAATCTTTTGATGGTCGTTAGAAACAATTTTAGAGAATTTGATAACATTTATTTTTAGGTATGTAACTTAACACAGGTACAGTGTTGCGCCTACCTGGGGGTAGGCTTACTATTTTTGAAAGTGTGTCTGGTCACACTTAACCTTGCACTTATTTTGATTAACACATATTTTATACACACATTTTGCTAACTTATGGTCTATTTACAGTTATATGTATGCATGGAATGTATGGATGCTCTCTAGTTTTGTATACGTTTGTTTGTTGTGTGTGGTTTTTTTTTAAGTGTGGAGGTTGACACATAGAAGGCGCAGGCTGGCAGCTATTCATGGAAGTGGATAAGGGAAAAGCTGTCATGGCATGTGTATTTTCTTGTGAACCTTGCACGGAAAAAGAAGGCTGGAGTACACTTTCAAGGCTACTTCTCCCTCCTTTGAAGATGCACCCTGATAAAGGACCTAACATTTACTTGTACATTTTTTTTAAGAACACTTGTAAACAAAAAGTGTAATACCTTTGCCTTCGTAAATAAAAACTTTCATTGAATAAAATATCTCTTTTTTTGCTTACATGTATGCCTACATATGTATGATTTTTTGTTTCGCAAAGAATTAACTAGAATAAATAACCAAAGTAAAAGGTCAAAGGAAAGGGGTTGTGCGAATAAGTGGCCATTTTCCTTTAACAACCTTTCTAACTTAGGTAAAGAACTAAGAGAATAAAGAGATAAAGAATAAAGAAGGAATGTCTTGGACGAGGCGCAACATGGCGAGGTCAGAGACGAACAAGTGAGGTATCCTTAAGAATAGAACCTCTTGATCCATTTGGCATTAAGGGGGCCTGTCCTAAATCCGGTTCCTACCTCCGTTAACTTATAGTAGCCATTAGGTGAGGCATTGGTCACAATATAAGGTCCTTCCTACTTAGGTGCAAATTTCCATAGATTTTGACCCCTCATTACGACGCTAACCGTTTTCAGGACTAAGTCTCCCTTAATGAATGCCCTTTCTCTGACAGAAGTATTGTAAGCCCTTGCAATTCTGGCCCTATACTTCTGTGATGTTATTGATGCAGCATCCCTTCTCTCATCCAAGACTTCCAATACATCACCTTTGCTAACTGCCATCAGTCCATATGAGGCTGCAAAACGTGCAGAAGGTACAACCAACTCTTCAGGCAGAACAACGTCAATCCCATATACTAGCGCGAATGGAGTCTCCTCAGTGGCACGCCGCTTGGAAGTGCATAGGCCCACAATGCCATTGGTAACTGGTCAGCCCTACCCTTGCCTTGATCGTGCAATGTCTTGATCAGGATTCGGATTAGTGTCTTGTTGGTGGCTTCGGCCTGGCCATTGCCCATGGGATAGTAAAATGTCGAAGTGTGATGCAGCACCTAGTACTGCTCCAAGAGTGCCCCTACATCCTTGTTCACAAAGGGTGTCCCGTTATCAGATAAAAATGTGTGAGGCACCCCAAACCTGTAGATAATCTGTTCTTTGATAAACCTCACCACAACAGCTGCAACAATCCTCCTTAACAGAATGGCCTCAACCCATTTGGTGAAGAGCTCAGTAGCCGCCAGAATCCAAGTATGCCCCTCGAATTTGGGTGTGATTGGTCCAATGATATCCAAGTCCCAAGTGTGGAATAGCCAAGGCGCGGATAAAGAACGAAGGCTAACAGCTGGAGCATGGATAAGGTTGCCATGCTTCTGACAAGCTTCACATCATCGTACATGAATGGTAGAGTCCTTTTCCATTGTGGACTAGTAATACCCGCAGGTAACCAGATGTTGATATAAATTTTCGCCGCCCTGATGGTCACGCTGATGTGCCTCGGTCATGATAATGGTAGCCTCCTCGCGGTTGATGCACTTTAATGGCTTGCCACAGAATCCCTTGCGATAGAATGCGCCTTCATGAAGGAAGAAACGTACCACCCTTTTCCTGAAAATTGTAGCGTCTATCTTGAGGTCGGGTAGCTTGCTTTCCTAGAGGAAGTAGATATAAAGCCTTTGCCAGTCAGACAAATCAGCATGAAAGACACACTTATTCCCTTGAGGGGCGCGGGAGCATAAAACACAATTCCTTTGCATATCATTAGCGGCTGCCACTATTCCGGGCCAATAGAAACCTCGGCGCTGGATCCTCCGGTAAAGGCTGACATCCTCCATGCCGCACATAGTTCTGTGGGTCCCCTCAAGAATGGTAGCACCTTCCTCCTCAAAAACACAACAAGCCGATACACCCTCAAGCCCTTTGAAATAAAAATCCCTTTTGATGATGACAAAACCTTTGGTCGATGACCTGTCGTGGCCCTCATTCGCAATGCTCTTCATGATTGAGGTGCGCCAATCGTTCACCTTTACCGAGTTAGAACCTTTCGCTAATGAGGGGGCAGAACACTTCCGCACCTCCAATGACAATCTATCCTAGTCGAGTCTGATATTTGATGTCAAGGTTACCAAAGCATCGGGGAAACAGTTCCTGTATCTAAAAACATGGAGAAAATCAACATAATCAAAATGCTTAAGCAAAAGTTGCGTCTGTGTGTGGTAAGGATCAAGATTGGCCTCCTTCACTGCGAACTCGCCCGTGACCTACTTTGGACACCTCACATCTGTGCCTCTGAGTCCCAACAACAATGTTTCATACTCGGCCTCATTGTTCGAGTAAGGGAAATCTAATTAATAGGAAATGTGAACATGAGGACCACCTCCGCCTGGTGTGAGCACAATACCAGCCCCACCATTACAGGAAGTTGACGCTCTATCAAATGATAACTCCCATACCTCAGCCTCAACCATCATCAAGTCGGTTGAGCCAATACTGTAAGAAGAGTGAGATAAAAGATCCACTATAGCCTAGCCTTTGATGGTTGTGGGTCGAACACACTGAATATCGATCCCCAACAAGCCCATTAACCATTTGGTCAAACGCCCACCAGAAAGAGGCTGAGTCACCCTATAGTGTACTAGCTCGCTCTTGATCATCAGCTCAACTGTGTGTGTAGACAAGTAGTGCCAGAACTTCTTCATGGCGAAAACCAGCACAAGGGACTGCTTCTCCGCAAGAGTGTACTGAAGTTCAGCACCACGGATGACCCTACTAGCATAGTAAATTGGCTTTTCGTGCTCATCCTCCTCTTGGGCGAGGATTGCCCCCAGTGAATGGTCAATTGCTGAAACAGAAAGTTGGAGGGACACCCCTCGCTTGGGCATGATCATGGTTTCCGGTGCTACCAAGATCCTTTTGATGGCCTTAAAACTCTGTTGACACTCAGGAGTCCAAACATAAATTGCATTCTTCTTTAGAAGAGGTAGAAAATGTTGCATAAGCTCAACGAGGTCGGGAATGAAATGTCGCAAGTAAGAGATTTTGCCAATGAATCCTCTAAGTTGTTTCAAAGAACGCGGTGGATCCAAAGTGATAATTGTTGTCGTCTTGTCTCCATCAACTTCAATGCCCCTCTGATGCACAACAAACCCTAAAAAGTTCCCTTTGGTCACGTCAAAAACACACTTTGTTGGGTTTATCTTTAGCTGGTAACGCCTGCATCTATCGAAGACCTTCTTCAAGTTGTCAAGGTGATCAACAGGCAGCTTCGAATTAACCACCAGGTCATCCACATAGCACTTGACTGAATCATGAATCATGTCGTGGAAGATAACGGTCATGGCCCTCTGATACGTTACACCTGCATTCTTCAACCCAAATGGCATAACAGTGAAGTGGAAATTCCCCATCGGAGTGCGAAAAATGGTTTTAGGCGTGTCCTCCTCGGACATCCTAATCTGATTGTAACCACTAAAACCGTCCATAAAGGAAAACATCCCATGCCCGGCGGAGACATCCATAATGGCGTCAACGTTTGGTAATGGAAACTCATCCTTTGGGCACGCCTTATTGGTGTCCCTAAAGTCAATGCAGACGTGGACCTTTCCATTCTTTTTTCGAACGGGAACCACATTAGCCAACCATATCGGGTGCTAAATGGGCTTGATGAACCTGGCTTGCAATTAGCGTTGGACTTCCTATTTGATCTGACCTTCGATCTCTGGTACAAACACTCGGGCTGCCTGCTTCTTCGATACAACTTCTGGCCCGACATTCAGATGATGCACAACCAAGTCCAGATCGAGTCTAGGCATCTAATCATAACTCCAAGAAAATACATCCTGGTACTCCTCCAATAGACTCACCAATAGCCCCTTAAGCTCAGCAGGTAGATCATGGTTGACAGATACCACACGGGGCTGCTCCCCAGCCTTGGCCAAATCAACCTCTTCGATGGGGGCGGATGCCTCTGCCAGGCAATAGTCGTCTTAGGGGTCATGCGCCTGTATTAGGGCATCCAGCCCCTCGCACCGTCATAACTGATAAACAAAGCTCCCATCAACTTTACGGACCTTCCTACAAAGCTGATAACTGCTCTCAACCTTGTGCTTTCCCTTCTGGGGGATGACCACCATCACGTCATCATCATCAGATTCAGCAATATCCTCCCAACTGGGCAATGGAGTAGCATGTACCTCGCCTTCCTCAAGGTCCTCTTCTCCAGCTAAAAAGTTAGTGAAATATTGCATCAGACAAATGTACCTCACTAAGAGAAAAAGGATTCTTCGTCACCTTGACAATGGTGGTGTCGGTGCCCTAGTTGTCCTTCATAACATGGTGATATGAGGAAGGAACTACACCATGAAGGTGCATCCACGACCTCCCTAGGAGAACATGGTAGGATGGCTCCCCATCAATAACATGGAACCTGACGGGCCCTCGAATGTCCCCCACCTACAGGTCGACAGTAACATAACCCAGGGTCCTCTACCTAATCCCGTTGAAACCTGAAATATCGATCGGCCTCCCAGTCACTGACTCCTCTTTAATCTCGGCCTTCCTCATGATTGCGACTGGCATGATGTTGATGGATGCACCATTGTCCAGAAATGCTCTTTTGAAGTCCACCCCATTGATGGTTATGAGTACATACAATGGGCGATTGTGGGCCCCCTCAATGAGTTTGTCCACCTTGGAGAAGGTTACATGTCCATCATGGTCCGACTTAGCCGAGGTAGTGGGCTCATCCTCCTGAACATCTGTACATGTCTCCCTCATAAAGTTGGCCATTTGGGTCATACGATCCCGAATGCCTTTCTGAGCTTGCTCATTTAGCCAGGCCACCTCCTCGCCTTGAAGCTCCTCTAAAGTACCACAATCCTCACAAGAGACGACATGCACTCCCGCATTATGGCTCGGGAAAGGATTTTCATACACGTCCTGCTTCTTTGGAAGTTCCATCTCATCAGACTTCAACTTCTTCTTGAAGAGGTCACGAAGACTCAAGCACTCCATCAATGGGTGCCTCGTTCCTCAATGGAAATAGAAAAAGTGGGGATCATTCACCAGGTCCTTGTGATTGTCCTCAAGTGCTGGTGGAAGGTTGATGACCTTGTCGCGGATCCACTAGCTCAATACGGCTAAAACCTGCTTGCGACTACAAGGGAAAGGAAGGGAGGTGGAGTTGGCCAAACCTCTTCCTCTGCTGGTCAGTCGACGCCATAAAGGCATCCTCATCCTCCTCGGGGTCTTATAAAAACTGCTCATCATCCTTGATGGTTGCTGCCGTGATAAAGACGTGACGCGGTGCTCGCCAAGTATGACCTCCTCGGGGACTGGCCACCTGGTCAGCTAAACACCTGGTCTTCACCATAAGATCAGAAAATGTCCGGATATCGAGGGTAACTAGATAAAGGCATTACTCCCTATCCATCCCATCGATGCAAATCCGGACTAAGTCCTCGTCCTTCGCTGCTTCATAACACTCCGGCGTGCACTCTCTAAACCGTTTCACATAAGCCATCATATCCTCGTTGCTCTTCTAGGTGAGCTTTGTGAGAGACAGCAGAGTCACATTCCCATCTACCTGGTAGTACTTGCTGTAAAATTGTTGTGTCATCTATTCCCAACTGGTCACTGATCCTGGCTCTAGATTGTGGTACCAAATGTAGGCATGGTCAGTTAATGACTTAAGGGACTCCCTCAACTTTAGTGCCTCATTGGAGGCGTGGTCCCCTAAATGGCTGATGAAGCACCCAACATGCTCTTTGGTGTTGCCCTTCTTTCCATCAAACTGTCTGAACTTAGGCGCGACATACTCAACTAGGTACGGCTACTGAAGGACAGAGACAGGGAAATGAGGTAACGGGTCACCAACCAAGTCCACCCCTGTAGGGACACGTCTCGACCCAATCATGGCACGTAGTTGGTCAAGCGTAACATAAGGGGAAACACTTTGCTAGGCTGAGCCAAAAGGAGTCATAGATGTCGCCGTGGTGTGGCCATGGGGCAATGCTGAGGTCGCACGTGGGGGCATTACCATGACATCATGGTGAAGGATAGATGTTGGCGCCTACGCTGGCGTGAGTGCTGCATCATTGCCAGGCCTGGTAAAGATGAACATTGTTTTCTACTCCTCCCACATCTTCTATTGGATGGCTTGTATGGCGAGCAACGCCTCCATAAGAAGTACATCATGGTCACGCCTACCAACTGAGCTTGAGGTGACGGTGCCATGGGACCTACTCTGGGTCGTCATGTGGTGCTCCGTCCTGGTGACAGTGCGGCTGGAGGAACGAGCACTGGTCGCATCCTGCTCACGAGCGGTTGGGGGATGTCAAGCGGTGACTATCTGAGCTGGGGCTCTGCCATAGCAATGCCTTGGGGTTGTGGCTGGGTTGCCGTCGGACCTGGTAGGGATCGATTGATCACGAGGAGCCCTCGCGATGGCTGGCTCATCTCTCCAAGAGTGTTGCTCTCAACCCCGACAGGTGCAACTGACTCCGTCCTTGGTGGAATAGGAGGGGTGGAGGAAGTGCAGTAGAAAAAGGTACCTGAGATGACATGGCCATGCGAGATGACCTTCTGGGCATGCTATTGGCCTGCCTTTCTCTCCCACTGTGGTTGCCAAAAACTGTGGGTGAAAAAGCTGTAAAATGAGAGAAAAACCGAAGAGAAGACTCCACTAGCAAGTCAGAACATATGGGTCAAAATCCATGGTCAAAATCTCAAGCAAAGAGGGTGAAATGAGATAAAAGAGAAGGTGGAGAAGAGCAAGGAGTGTAGCCTCATCACAACTAGAGAGTGGGTAGTGAGCACTAGTAGAGCTAAAATCCCCAAAATGAAATATCCCCCAAAGTAGCTAAAGACCAAGAGATGGAGAAGAGATAAGCAAATAGAGAGGAAGTGTGAGATGTGGTAAAGGTAGAAATCCACTTTCCATGGCCGAAGCCCTGTGAGAGGAAGAAGGTGGGTGCCGTCCTGAAGGAGTGGCCTCCAAGAAAGGAAAAGAATGAGAATAAAGTTGGGATCACTAGGCAAGCATTATTGCCTTCTATTTATAGGTCACTTGCTCAAAATGTTGCCCTAATTGAGGTGGAACCCAAGTCCTACCAATGCTCCACATATCTCTAATAAGTGATGAGGGCTATAATGTGGGTTAATAAGGAGAGTTCCTTCCACATTAAGAATAATGGGTATAATTCACATTATAGGCCTTTATTATGACTAAACTGCACTCCTAACCTCCATGCCACATGCTCTTTCCAATCCCTTCAAAATGTGAGGATGGTGTCGCGTTGTCCAAGTGTCATGGCTATGCAGCATCTGTGGCCACAGCCGGATCAGTCGTGCAACGGATCACTCCCCAATAGCCTTCGCAGTACATGCATATACCGCTAGAGCTGTGCAAAAATAGTGGTAAACGCTCCTAGGATAGTGCTACATCATCAGGACCCATAGACCATGGATGTACTACTCCCGTGTACGCTTTTCAGTTTCACAAGCTACGCTGCCACAGAAGGACCACCTTTAGAAGGCTTTGAGTTGCCACGAGTAATCCGCTCCGATGTCAGACATATTGGATCAATCCGTATACCAACTTTGGTGGGGCGGGTCCAAGGCTCGACCCGTAACCCAGTACCCTAAAGGAGACCCCTCTACGAGTCGAGTGCACCCTAAAATAATATCTATGCCTACTAAAATAAGTATCAAACAAATATCGGTATTGTATTTATTTTTTATTATAAAGGGACAATTAATTGGTCTGAGCAGACATGATACGCCTTATTAATAGGACAGTGGCCAAATTATTACGAAAAGTAATATGGGAAGGACCCGTAACATTTTAAGATATAAATATGGAGTTCTTAGCTCATGCGTCAATTTAGCGGATCAGTATATTCTACTAAAGTCTGGGGCTAGGTGAAGCATGCCCGATTCACCCAAACTGACACCTTTATTGGGTTTTTCTTGGGCTTTCATTGCTTATAAATATCATATTTAATTGTGCTAATATGACTTTTTCAATTACTATTACCATGTTTCAAAAATATTACAAAACAGAAGATAAAAAAACAATATCACGACACAATGAACCTGATCTCTTTGCCATAATCCTTTTTACACAAATTATTTTTGTGCACTGTTAAGTATCTCTATCTTTGTGTACTTTCATTAACTTAAATTACCAATGATGTTACCGAAAATAAAATCAATCATACTAAAATAGTAACAAAGAAATAAAATACAAAAACATATATCCTGATTACCCCAATAAATTCCTTGACCTTGGTGTAAGTGTAACGTAGTCCAATAACTTCTTCTTTTTTTTCCTTTGCTTTAAATATACCTGTAACTCAAAAGTAGAATTTATATATATATATATATATATATATATTGACACACATTTATAAAGGACCCATTATTGATTTGAGAAGGAATTTATATCAAGACAATTTAATGGCACTAAAAATATTAGGGTTCGACAAACTAACATGTGTACATGTGAAATTATTGATTCATGTTAGGAGCATCTTGCCTTAATGTTCACACACACATGTGAGTGTGTGTGTGTGAACTGTGAAGAGTTGGACGATAAGCAAGGACAATGGGACAGTACAGCTTTTATTTTTCTGAAAAAACAATACCAACCATATACTCCTATATAGGACCTACCTGCAAATTAAAACATCACTTTTAATCATTCTTCTACCACTTCTTACAATAAGATAACGAACATATACATACAAAAATTTGGACAATATTTGCCTTATACCCACTTCCATAGGAGCTCGTATTTCCCTCCAATAAAAAAGTTATATTTTTCTCTTTTTTTTTCAAATTATTTTATTTTTCTAGAAATATTTTATTTTTTCGAAATATTTTATTTTTGAAATTATTTTTAACATTTTTTTTTGAAATATTTTATTTTTCCCTAAATTTTTTTTTTTTATGAAATATTTTATTTGTTTTGAAAAATTTATATTTCTTCCTAAATTTTTTTTTTGAAAATTTTCGAATTTGGAGGGATCCTTTATGCAATTTAATCTTTTATGGTGGTGATGGATAGAGAGAGGGGGCCATGAGAGAGTGAGGGAGAATTTTTGTAATATGTGGACGCATGTCAATTTTCTATTGGAGGGAAGTAGGAGCACCTACAAAAGTGGTCTAAGACAAATATTATCCATTTAATTTACATCAATGGACCCTTAGTTTTGGTTACCCAGGCCTTGTTTGGTAGGTAGTCTGGTCTCAGGTGGTCTGGTCTGGTCTTGCGTTTTATGGGACCAGACCGTGTTTGGTAGCATTGATCCCAAATTT
The DNA here is from genome assembly GCA_963922005.1 of Cornus suecica. Lineage (NCBI taxonomy): Eukaryota > Viridiplantae > Streptophyta > Magnoliopsida > Cornales > Cornaceae > Cornus > Cornus suecica. The sequence goes on along the minus strand of OY998240.1, from coordinate 60,709,580 downwards.
TTTGTTAGACCAAGTAAGACCAAATCAGACCAAAATGGCATCATTTCAGACCCAAAAAAAAGGTGGTTCATGGTGGTCTGGTCTGATCTTATTAATAAAATATATTTATAAATAATTAAAAAATAATAAATAATAAAAAAATTATTAATAATAATAATAAATTAAATAAAACATATTTTAAAAATAAAATATAAATAATAAATAATAAACAAAATGAAATAAATAATACCTAATAATAATAAAAATGAATATAATAATAATAAATAAATGAATAAATAATTAAATATATTTATAAATAATTAAAAATGAATAATTAATAATATAAATAATAAATTAAATAAAATATAATAATAAAAAATGAATAAAATAATAATAATAAAATAATAAAATAATAATAAATTACATAAAACATATTTAAAAATATAATAAAAATAATAAATAATAAACAAAATGAAATAAATAATAATAATAAATAAATATAATAAAAAATAATAAATAGATATAATAATAAATAAATATAATAATAAATAATAAGTAAATATAATAATGAATAAATACTTCATAATAATAATAAAAAATGAGTATAATAATAATAAATTAATATTAAATTAATAAAATATATTTTTAAATAATTAAAAATGAATAAATAATTTATAAATAAAATTAATTAAATAATGAAATAATAATAAATAAATAGAATATATTTATAAATTAATATATAAATTAATAAATAATAATTTAATAATATAAATAATAAAATATATTATAAAGTAAAGAAATAATAAATAAATAATACATAAATAAATATTATAATAAATAATAAATAAAGAGTAAGACCAAACCGCTTACCAAACAGACATTTCCAGATCAGACCAGACCGAATCAAATCAGACCGGACCAGAAATACCGTCTACCAAACATGGCCCCAATATTTTTGTTCAACTTAATTGGTACACTTTCAAATGTGGAGAGAAAGAAGTTACGAAGGATGAATTGTGAAAGAGTGACGAATTTAGTGAATGAATGAGACTCGTACAGACACAGTCACAATTTTATCATATACTAATATGAATGAGTCAGAAGCCTACAAAATTTAAATTCCTCGAAATTCCAAAAAAAGAAGAAGCAAATAACATCAAATATTCTTGAAGAAATTTATAATTAGAAGATCAAGCTTATTTGTTCTTTATCTTTATTGTATTTCCTTCATTATTCATTGCTTAACATTGAAGAAATTGGATCTTTCCATATCATAAACCTAATATAAATTTAGGGTGTATCAAATTTAATTAAAAAAAAAAAGTTATAGGGAGAAGTGTTAACAATAACAAAATTTTACAAAAAGACATTTTGTAAATGGTTTGGGCAATCCATGGACAAGACAAATAGTAGTATATATAAAAAGGAAATCACTAATGAAAGAACATCTTTGATTGTGAAGAAATTTAATATAAGTTTTCTAGCTTAAGGGTTCAAAATAGTAGTTGTATTGGTACTACTATTTTGGTTATAATGGAGAACTTTAATTCCTGTTTAAAAAACATATAATTTTGTATTTAGCTGTATAAATACACAAACAATGGCAGAATTTGTTGTCATTGGTATGTCCCATTATCCCATACAAAACATAATGATCCAAAAGCTCTTGCAAATTATACCATTTCTGTGGACCAAAATGATCAGTGGATTTATTTTCTTTTGGAAGAGGTAGGAAAAATTTCCAATAAATTAGAAGATACTGTGAAGATTAAATGGTACTTCCCCAAATAATCTATTTCACACACACACACACAAACCTATAGAGACCATGAGATGGTGGCATAGTGGGAGACAAGCCCATAAGTTTGGTTCAATTATTTTTGCTACTCTTGATGATCGTAGTCTCTCTAGACCACTTCTTAAACTTTCAACCTTTCTGGGTGATTCTGGGTGATTCTCTTATACAAACTGCATTAGTTCTTCCTTAAGATATATATATCTATCATTTTCTCTTCAATTGTTCTCAAAAACTGGTTTTGCTAAGAAATTTATTTCTTGAAGTACTCTCTTCTATTTCTTTGTGAAATTTTGGTTTTATACGGTTTTTATTACTCTTTTATACTTAGTTTATTCTGGATAACAGTCCCAGAGCGCTTGTTGGCTAAGGGCCTTTTAGCTCGGGTTACCTTCCTTGGTAGACTCGGTATTTTAGGTATTTAATTAACCAAAAACCTGAAAAGTGTTACGAGGCAAGACACAGGTCCATTGGTGATCGTAGTCTCTCTAGACCACTTCTTGATAAGAATTCTTGAGAAAATATTTATTTATCTATTTTCTGGATTTTCGAAATGCATGTCTGAATAATTGATGAACCCAGATCTCCCTTACTTATGTATATGTCTAGATCTTCTAGTTCTGGCTCAAGCTCTCGTTCTTTTCGATCAAATTCCTCCAGATCTCTTCTTCCCTCATCTTCATCTAAAGTTGAATATCTCTATGAGTATGAATATTTGGATGAATCCAGTAAAGTTCCTGTTACAGATCTCCCTCTGGTTAACCCATATACTGCCTTTGTCAAACCTCGATCCGCTGTAAACAAAGTTACTAAGCTTTTCCATACACCCAGACCACGCTCGGTCTTAGAGTATGTTCAAGCTTCTCGTTTTGACCAATGCTTTGTCCCGGCCACAGATACTGAACAAATGTTCCCCATGGAATTCCCTTCAGAGCTTCCCACCCAATGGCAACAGAAAGGATTCACGCACCTCCATTTTGGAGCTGTTCGTATTGCTCTCTCCTTTCATGGTCGCAAAGGACTCCCTGTCACTTCTCGGATCGCCCTTCTTGATACTCGCTTCCAGCAGTATCAGCATGTCTGCATCGCAACTGTTCAGACAACTTTAAATGCAGGAACGGTGGTCTTCACCTTTTTTCCCAATTTCAATATGCCCCTGAAAGATCCACACCTCCTTAATGCTCTCCAAATCCAAGTTCAGATCCATGGTGCTTCTGCGGTACCAACCACATATGCAGCCACTCTACATTACCAAATGGCATACCGATTGCAAAATCATGCCATGGACATGTGCCTCCCTTCCAATGCATCCCAAGATGCCCTCCTCCTGGATATCAACACCCAGCACCAAGCCACATGTACCCATATTCCTAAACAGTTAACAAAAGCTGAGTTATACCAGCTTCTCCCCAACTCTTGGGTTACCTCTTATGAAAAGATTCACCAACAGCCCCAACCTGTTCATTCTAGTAATCCGACCTCCATCACCAAAACTGATGGAACTGTTTCCATCACTTTTCCCAAGCCTGGTGTTCCTTCTACATCCCTGCCTCTTTTCTCCTCAAAGCTCCCAGAAATAAATATGCTCAGCTCTTCAAGCCAGATCCCCATCAGTAAATTCCAACCTTCTGGTGACCCCATTTACTACTTCCAAGATCCACTCTCTGGCCATAAGTATTTCGATGCTTGTGACTGTTCTGATTGTCTTCTCGATCTAGATGAAGATGATGAACCCTCACCTCGTAAGAAGAAATCCTCTCAGTATCGCCTCCAAAAACGTTATGACAACGATGATCCCACAGTTGGCATCCTAGGCGAGCACTCTAGCAAATTTGACTATTACGTCGAGTATGGCAAGCCAAAACCACCACAGCATAAGCCTCATCCTCTAGCCTGTAAGCCTCCTTTCAGCCCTTGTGCTTTCAGCCAAAAGCCTCCTCCGCCAGATCTGCCACAACCAGTCCCTTGCTACATGTTTTCCCCCTCATCCTCCTGGTCTGAGGTTGACTTTCCCCCTCTTTCTTATCATGATGACCATGAGCATACCACCCATCAGCACAAGATCCCCGATACTACAGAGGTCCATGCCGATGGATCTTCTACCGCTGTTGTTGCTGCCGAAGCTGGTAAAAATTGGCAATCCTCCAATGCCCTTGCACAGAACAAGATTCTGCAAAGAATTGCCTTAACCCAGCATTCCCTTGAGACCACTATAAATCGAAAGCTCTCCTCTCTAGAGCTTCTGATTCATGATCTGCAACAAAAGATGCAAGGTTTTCACACTGAACTTCTTCAAATGGTCTACGCTAACCAAGCGTTCACTACAGCCTTTGTTGCCAAAGATGCTGAAATGAAAAATCTCAAGCACTAGTTACAATCCTTACAAACCCAGCAAATCCACCAATCCAGACAAACCCCAGATCTATTCGGAAATCCATTTCCTTCTTCCTTTTACCCCTCTTATACTCCTCAACATATATCTCAGCCCCTCTTTATGGCTCCCACTGGCCACTATAGCCTGTTTGGTCCGGCCACTCCAATGACTTCTATACCTCATTCCAAGCCACCTCCTTCCCCTCCAGTTATCACTGCAACTCGCTCCTCCTCAGCCTCCCCTTCACATTTATCTGGCCCCATTTCTGGTTTTAAGCCTAACCCAGAACCCAAAGACAAAGGTCCTACACCCCCACAACTTATGATCAATCCCCCAACCAATCCGATCAGTGACATGCTTTTTAAACAAGTTGTTTCCCCGTCCTCTGCCCCTGATCCGGTTCCTACTTCTGACTCTGACAGTCAAGATCTTTACCCTGTTATGTTTATGGCTGATCCTACTCCTCCCCCAGAGGATGATCCCATCATTGATGAAGTTGAGGATCCAGTGGACACTCCTGATCTCAATCCCAGAGCTAATCCACCTGCTCCCTCCACAGTCCCCAATGGTCATGGTTTTTCCATTGATGACCTTCCCCGCAGCAAATGGCTGGATAAGTTTTATGAGATTCATGCCTGGTGTTCTGCAGAGTTGTTAAACCCACATACTACCCTGCGTACAGCCCTCACCAAATGTGTTTCTAAGTTCCTTGGCCGACTACGTCAGTGGTATGTCAGTATGGGCGAATACAGACAACTCCAACTTGTCCAAGCACCTTCTATCAATGCCTTTGTCGATGCAATTCACAATGAATTCCTAGGCTCCACTGAAGGTATTCTTGATGCAGCCCGAGAAGAATATTTCAGCATGCGTTGCTGTTCTTTCAAACGAAAGGACCTGGAATCTCATTTCCTCAGAATGTCCCAACGGTTCTACATCCTTGGTGGTATTGATGATGTGAACCTGAAACAAACATTTCTCAAGTCTCTTCCAGATCCTCTCAGAGATGAGATGATTAAGCTTCTACAAACAAAAGCTTTGACATTGCCAAATACTTCTCTTGGTTCCATTTACTCTCATGTCTTGCAATCCCTTGAAAAATTATGCAATTACCAGAAATTTCTCAAGACCATGCATGAACAAGGAAAATTGCTCGGTACTGCCTGTGATCGCCCAGATCTCCTCATTAAATGCAAAGGTACAGGTTCTTGTACCTGTCCTACCTCTGGTTCAAAAAGGAAACATTTCAGAAAATGGAAATATAGCAAGTCTGGCAAGTCTTCCTCTTTCCCCAAATCCAAGAAAAAGAAATGGCGTTTCTTCCGCAAGAAACCTGTTCGTGGTCTCCAGAAATCATATCGTTGTTACATATGCAGAAAGAAAGGTCACTATGCCCGACAGTGCCCCAACAAAGCCGCCAGAACCAACATGATCCAACCCCTCTCCTCTGTTCTTCCTGCTGATGACGACGCTGACATAGAATCTATCTTCTCTCTTGATGATGAAGCCTCTTCATCTACTATCATGGCTTTCTCCCTTGATGCCTATGATTCCGAAGATAGCTCCTCATTTACCTCCACTTCAGATGAAGAAGATTTCTATCCACACCTTTTCTCTTTTGAGTTCTCAATTTCCCCTACCCTTTTTGTCCAACCATTGGCCCAAATCAAAGTTTTCTTAAAAAAATACTCCCATCCCATATCTGTTATTGCATTATTTGATACTGGTGCTTCCGCAACCATCATGAATCCTGCCATTTTACCCAAATCTTACTGGCAGTCTTGTTACTTCCCCTTCACTGCTGCAAATGGAGAAGCATTTACCATCACTTTACTGAGCAAACCAATATTGATCCAATTGTTCCCGGGTGTTCAAATTAAACACCGAGTGTTAGGTTCTGAACTTCCTACCAAAGATCTCCTCGTTGGTTTCGACATCCTTCAGAAGCTTTCTCATATTTCTTGGCTCCAAAAAGGTCTGAAATACAAAAACTTCTTCCTCCCTTGGACCACCCAGCACAACCTATTCCATCTTGACACTAAGACCTTACCTCTTGAGATCACCTCTATCCAGACCGCCATTACCAAATCCTCTTGTGCTGAATCTCATTCTGATTTTCTCTCCAAATGCCCAAATCCTTTATGGCAAAACCCAGACTTCTTCATTTCTCCTCCCTTCATGAAAAATGAAGATCTCAACCCAACCAAAGCCACTCACCATGGCATGAATCCAGATCATTACCAACTTGCTATCCAAGAGCTTTCTCAGCTCAAAACAGAAGGTCTGGTTGAACCCACTACTTCCCAATGGGCATGCAAAGCATTCTATGTGAACAAGAAAGCTGAACAAGTTCGTGGAAAATTAAGACTTGTCATCAACTACCAACCTTTGAACCATTTCCTCCAAGATATCAAGTTCCCACTTCCTCGAAGGGCTGTTATGTTTGCCAATCTTCCCAAAGCAAAGGTTTTCTCAAAATTCGACCTTAAAGCCGGATTTTGGCAATTGGGAATTACCCCTGAGGAAAGACCTAAAACTGGTTTCTGCATCCCTGATCACCATTTCCAATGGACAGTAATGTCTTTTGGTCTTAAAACTGCCTCATCATTGTTTCAGCAAGCCATGATTAAAATCTTTGATCCCATCCTCCCCTCTACCCTCATTTACATTGATGACATCTTGTTTTTCTCTTCAGACATGGCCTCTCACATCCGTCTCCTCCAGGATTTCCATCAGTTTGTCCTCAAGTATGGAGTAATGCTTTCTGAGAAAAAGATGATCCTATATGATCCCCACATTGAGTTCCTGGGTATGAAAATAGCACATGGCCAGTATGTCCTCCAACCCCACATTGCTATCCAGCTCCTTCAGTTTCCAGATGAAAATCTCACCCGAACCCAAATCCAACAATTTCTTGGCATTGTGAACTATATAGCTGATTTCATACCAGACCTTGCCCCTTATCGAAAACCTCTTTCTGACCTCCTCAAAAAAGAACCACCTCCTTGGTCTTCCTCTTGTACAAAAGCCATCAAACACCTCAAGACCATCTCCCAATCACTACCCCCTTTACAGATTCCTTCTACTGGCAAAAGAATTCCCCAGACAGATGTTTCTGATCTCTATTGGGGTGCTATTCTTCTTGAAGAGCTTTCCCCTACATCCCGTTCCATCTGTGGTTACAAAAGTGGAGCTTTTACTCCAGCTGAACTTCATTACCATTCCACATACAAGGAAATCTTGGCAATCAAAAGAGGTATCCAAAAATATGAATTCCATCTCCTTGGACACCACTTTCTGATTGAGACCGACCTCAGCAGTTTCCTGAATATGTTGAAATTTAAGCAAAAACATCCCCCCAAGGCCCAACTGCTTCGATGGGCAAATTGGTTTGCCCAATGGTCTTTCGATGCCATTCACATTCCTGGCAAATCCAATATCCTTCCAGATTTCTTATCTCGCCTGAAAAAAGAAATCAACCCCATTTGTTTCCCCATGATCTCTTGTTTGAATCCCTTACCTTTTCCTTTCCATCTCCAGATCTTTCTCCTTGAAAAAACTCTCATTTCCCGAAACTGTGATATGGTTCATTCTCTTCAAATGTTTTATATATATCGATATGGACTAGAATCTGGCCCGATAAGAACCATGCTTTTTCACCCCGTTTATCCCTTCCTCACCCATTTCGAAATAAACCCTTCATTTTACTTTCATTTCTCCCCTGAGCTGTATCTTCTCTTATGGTACCTGGTTGACACTTATCACATTGGAATCATTCTTGACAAGTCCCAGTTACTCAGATATCTAGCTCAATGCCTCTTTAACAACCTTCCCTCAGCCCAAATGAAATTTTGTTCTTGGCTCACTCTTTTTGGAGATATCTCCTACTGGCAAAACCAACTTCGTCGTACTCCATTTCAAAATCCCATGTTCGTATTTTGGAGTTCTAAATAGTTTTTGCCCACTCCTGATCAGGGTATCCATATTCTCCAAAATTTTCATGTTTCCTTTTTCACAAGACATGATAATATTTTAGTCTATGAAATGCCTGCCCATTTTGATACTTTCAGAACTCAGATTTGCCATCACAATGGCATTTCTCCCCAATCTATTTCCCCATTCCTGTTTTGTCCTGACACTGCAAATTGGCGACATTCTGATTTCTATCCCTCTGACTGGCGTCACAAGATTCTCCAAATACTCGCAGACCATGAGGCCCAATACTCTTGGGATCTTCAAGATCCAGACCACCCAATCTACAGGGTTCACCTCCATGCATATCCTATCGAGCCTTCTCCCAGTGGTTACAACTCAGAGGACATGCACTCAGATGATTGGAGTCCTCCTGACTGGTAAAACTGCACCCACCTTCAGTGATGTCAGCCTTTATGTATGATTTGTAATAAATGACATATGAGTGATGTAGTAAGATTTTCTTGTAATATTGCCAGTCGGTAAGGGTAAAAATGTCTCTTCACTTTTGTTTCTTGCCATTCAGACTGTCGGTAAGGGTATTTTAGTCTTTGTTGCTGGTGTGTTTTAAAATATTACTCGCAAGTGCACGAATCAATTGTAATTTAGGTTATGCAAGAACGAGGTCGAACCCAAGGGAATGCTTTAAAGAGAACTTAATTAAACTCAAATTAATCTAAAACTAACATAGTTTCTCAAATTTTGTTTGTTGAAGTGATTTTTATACTAAACATGCAATATAGAAATACAAATAATTAAAGCGAGAATAATAGGGAGAAAATACTAAGGTATCGGAATCCACCACCACTAATCCATAAACTTCTAATTATTCCTTTATCAATTCCAATTTTAGAGTAGTAATTTAGAAATCAATCTTATTACTTTCTCAAGATTTAACAATAACGCACTAATGAAATAGATTTTCAAGAAATAAATTTTCCTTCGCTTTAAAGTGTAAAATTATAAGCATCCTATGTATGCAATTTAATGGATCACATAAGATCAAAGATTTTTACTTATAAACTCATCAAATCCAAGCTTGATTAATTGTGATAAGAATTCTTAACTACTATAAATACATGATATTTATAGTGAAAGGAATTTAAAACAATTAATACTATGAAACGAAAATCATAAGCATTTAAACCATACACATGGAAATTGATAAAAGACTAAAAGGAATTTATTTCATAAATGGTGGTTTCATCCTCAACCTTAGTTGAGGATTTAGTTACACATGCTTAAAAAGAAAATAACAAAGTAAGAACAATAAAACCCGGAATTGAAGATGAATTCTTCTCATATTTGGTGTCCTTCTTGCTCTCCTCCTTCTTCTTCTTCCTCTTTCATTTCCTTTCCTCTTCAAGATGTATCCATATTTATAGAGAAATATTGGAATCAAATTACAACTTGTAAAGAGAAATGAAATATTCTTTTCTTTTCTTTTTCATCACTTTCCATCACATTTTGTTCTTTTTCCATGTGCATTTGAATCATCCAACTTTCATCCATGTGCATTTGATTCATCCAACTTTCATCCATGTGCATTTGATTCATTTCTCACTTTACACCTATAAATGAAAGACATAAATGTAGATGTAATTTAATGACATTGAAAATGATTTATTCAACAATTTTATTATATAAATTAAGTTTTATGCATTTATCATTATTACACTTCTAAATTAATTAAAATAAATAGTTTTACCTACTAACAAATATACATTTGGGGATAAAATATGTATGTAAAATGGACTTATCAAATACCCTCAAACCTATATTTTGCTAGTCCTCGAGCAAAACAAAAAGAAATAAAATTCTAACTACACCATTTTCGCTGGTTATCTCGATTACATTTAGCATATGCAATAAGCCTTTGAACCCCTAGGTTTCCCCTAGTGGACGAGTTATAGTCTCGTGAGGGTTTCCAGTGATGATACCCACAAACATCGATTCTCGTAAGGGTTGGATATACTACCCACAACTTCTCAATTTTTTTATAATCACGCATTCATGCATTCACATACTCATCAACCAAGTCATGATATAATGCACAAGATATTATGGATGCAAATACTCTCATTCACTACCGAACAATAACTAATCTCAAGATTCGTGTCATGAATGGTTCCCACAAAAGTAAAAGATTTCGTTACTTTCTACTCCCAATCCAGACAACCCTCCGTGTTTTTATGAACATTCTACTATGGTATTTCAATCTTTCTTTTTCTACTTCATTGATCAAATATTTGCCAAAAAATTATTTCTTCCATCATTCCACTTTTCATCCCTTTTTATCTTTCTAAGCTCCGGACTTTCCAGCGAGGATTTTTAATCCCAACCAACTGGGCCCTAACTTCTTTATTGGGATTTATGCTCATTAGTTTTCTCCCCTTTTTACGCGAACAGTGATATTGGTGATACCAAGGTCCGGTTACTCAGATCGAAGAACTACTTTTTGCATTTTATTTTTCAAAATAAATTTTCAAAATTTTCTCCATTTCATCTATATCAACTCTCCATCTCCCATTTTATTATGGCAAAATTAATTTCTCAACTATATAGTCAAAGATCAATTGTTTTTCCCATAGTGAATGTGTGCTTGTGCTTATAGGTCAAAGTCGTCCTTTTCGGTTTCAATTTCACTAATCTATTCACTCATGTAAAACCACATCACCTCACTTAGCTCGATCTAATCATTACTCTCATGAACGGGAATATTGCATCACATACTACTCACACATCATAAACACAAACTCAATCAACATGTAATGCAAAACATTCATGCGTAAAAACAAATTTTTTTTTTTTTTAAATTAATGAATTACACAACAAAAATTAGACACCATACCCCCAAACCTTAACTCAACATTGTCCCTAATGTTGGACAAACTCACACTTTGTAAACAAAAAGACAAGAGTGAAAAGGTATCACCTGACTCATGGTAGGTTGATCTGGTCAAACTTGCTATCAAACAACAATAAGTTGTTAGAATTCAAAACAAAAATTAAAAATAAAGTAAAACAAATCCTAAAATAGATATGTACAACAAGACCACATAGGTCAATCCTGATAAACAGGATCACTCAGAGAGATCTCCTCCCCTTCTTGAGAAAGTAACTCTAAAAATGGTTTCAAACGCTGACCGTTAACTTTGAACACATCACCATTTTTTGAATTTTCAATCTCAATGGCTCCATATGGATGAACAATTCGAACAATGAACGGACCAGGCCATCGAGATTTCAACTTTCCTGGAAACAAATGCAATCGAGAATTATAAAGCAAGACTTTTTGACCAGGTGTGAAAGTTTTCCTAAGAATACTTTTGTCATGCCTTATTTTCATTTGCTCTTTATAGATTTTTGTACTCTGGTAAGCATCATTCCTAATTTCCTCCAACTCATTCAACTGAAGCTTCCTATGGACTCCTGATCTGTCAAGGTTAAAGTTGAGTTGCTTAATAGCCCAAAAGGCTCTATGCTCTAACTCAACTGGGAGATGACAAGCTTTTCCATACACCATTCGGTAAGGAGACATTCCAATGGGGTTCTTAAATGCAGTACGGTATGCCCACAGTGCATCACTAAGTCTCAAGGACCAGTCTTTCCTATTTGGGTTAACCGTTTTCTCCAAAATGTGCTTAATTTCTCTATTGGATAACTCAACTTGACCTCTAGTCTGGGGATGATAAGCAAGTGCAATTTTGTGGGTTACACAATATTTTCTCATTAATGCTTCGAAAACCCTATTGCAAAAATGTTTCCCCCCATCACTAATAATAGCACGGGATGTACCAAAACGTGAAAAGATATTATCTTTCAAAAACTTGACTACCACCTTATGATCATTAGTTTTACATGCAATTGCCTCAATCCATTTAGACACATAATCAACTGCGACAAGGATGTACAAATTCCCAAATGAATTAGGAAATGGTCCCATGAAATCAATGCCCCAAACATCGAAAACTTCAATAATCAGAATTGGGTTTAAAGGCATCATATTTCGACGTGAAATACTCCCTAACTTTTGACATCGCTCACATGTTAAGCAATAAGAATGACAATCTTTAAAGATTGAGGGCCAGTAAAATCCAGATTGCAATATCTTTGCAGCGGTTCTCTTTGAACTAAAATGACCTCCACATGCATGATCATGACAAAAGGAGATTACACTAGTTTGGTCACAATTGGGGACACATCTTCGAATAATCTGATCAGGACAATACTTGAATAAGTACGGATCATCCCAAAAGAAGTGACGGACCTCAGATAAGAATTTGGATTTATCTTGCTTAGTCCAATGTGAAGGCATTTGACCTGTGACAAGATAGTTCACAATGTCGGCAAACCAAGGTGACTCAGATACAACAAAGAGTTGTTCATCAGGGAAAGACTCAAGAATAGGCATGGAGTCTAGGGATGTCTCAAGAATGAGCCTAGACAAGTGATCAGCTACTACATTTTCAGACCCTTTCTTATCGCGAATTTCTAGATCAAACTCTTGTAGCAATAGGATCCATCGAATTAAGCGCGGCTTAGCATCTTTTTTAGAGAAGAGATACCTAAGTGCAGCATGATCTGAGAAAATGAGGACTTTAGACCCTAACAGATAGGACCTAAACTTGTCTAATGCAAACACAACTGCTAACAATTCTTTTTCAGTGGTAGAGTAATTCAGTTGTGCCTCATTTAATGTCTTACTTGCATAATAGATCACATGGGGTAGCATATTCACACGTTGCCCTAACACAGCTCCAACTGCATAATCAGATGCATCGCACATAATCTCAAAAGGCGCATCCCAACTCGGTGGCTTCATGATAGGTGTTGTGGTCAACAATGTTTTGAGCTTCTCAAAGGCTTTCAGGCATTCTTCATCAAAGACAAAAGCAACATCTTTAGCAAGTAAATTGCAAAGGGGTCTGGAAATGCTGCTAAAGTTTTTAATGAATCGACGATAAAATCCTGCATGACCTAAGAATGACCTAATCTATTTGACCGTACGTGGTGGTGGAAGATTGGAAATTAGATCAACCTTAGCTTTGTCAACCTCTATACCCTTCTTTGAAATAACATGCCCCAAGACAATTCCCTTTTTCACCATAAAATGGCATTTCTCCCAATTTAAGACCAGATTTTTCTCCTCACAACGTGTAAGCACGAGTTTCAAATGAATGAGACATTCATCAAAGGATGAGCCAAACATGGAGAAGTCATCCATAAACACCTCAAGAAAACGTTCTACCATATCAGAAAATATGCTGAGCATACACCGCTGAAAAGTAGCAGGTGCATTGCATAATCCAAATGGCATACGTCTATAGGCAAATGTTCCAAAAGGACAAGTGAATGTGGTTTTCTCCTGATCCTCAGGTGCAATAGGAATTTGGTTATATCCAGAATAACCATCTAGGAAACAGTATTACTCATGACCGGCTAATCTCTCAAGCATCTGATCGATAAAAGGAAGTGGAAAATGATCTTTCCTAGTGACAGAGTTCAACTTCCTATAATCAATGCACACTCGTCATCCAGTGGTCATTCGGGTCGGTACTAACTCATTGGCATCATTTGTGACTACTGTGATACCTGATTTCTTAGGCACGACCTGAACAGGACTTACCCAAGAACTATCGGAAATAGGATATATGATCCCCACATCTAACAACTTCAAGACTTCTTCCCTAACAACCTCTTTCATGTTGGGGTTAAGCCGTCTTTGCATTTCTCGCGAAGTTTTAGCATTTTCCTCAAGATGGATACGATGCATGCACACGGATGGAGATATACCCTTAATGTCTGCTATAGTCCACCCAATAGCCGATTTATGCTCCCTAAGGACATTTAAGAGTTTTTCCTCATGTTCTTTATTTAACTCAGAAGCAATGATGACAGGAAGACTCTTATCTGGACCTAAGTAGGCATACTTCAGTTCAGAAGGTAAAACTTTCAGATCCAATTTTGGAGGTGACTCAACAGATGAGACATGTTTAGATTCAATTGGTGAAAGGAGTTCTACCTTGGCTTTCCAATTCTCAATGTCCATAAAAGGGACAAAATCTAACAAGGTATTCACTTCTTCACAAGCACTATCCAGATCAAAATCACACCCAAAGTGATTTAGACATGCCTCTAAAGGATCATCAAAACTTGAATGTTCAAAAGTCTCTTGTACTAAGCTCTCTATTAGATTCACATCACTTATATCCTCAGAGTCTGATGGTTGTCGGCTCACATTAAAAACATTAAGCTCAACAGACATGTTTCCAAATGAAAGTTTCAGGACACCATTCCTACAATTGATTAAAGCATTTGAAGTGGCTAGGAATGGTCGACCAAGGATAACAGGAATTTGGCTATTGGGATTAGCCACAGGTTGAGTGTCTAAGACTATGAAGTCTACTGGAAAGAAGAATTTGTCAACTTGAATTAACACATCCTCAATGATACCGCGAGGTACTTTGACTGAACGATCTGCCAACTGTAGCACTACCTTTGTGGGTTTCAAATCACCAAGACCGAGTTGCTCATACACAGAGTATGGCAACAGATATACACTCGCACCCAAATCAAGCAAAGCTTGCTCAATTATCTGGTTACCTATTGTACATGAGATTGTAGGACAACCGGGATCCTTGAATTTAGGTGGTGTGCGGTGCTGAATAATTGAGCTTACTTGCTCTGTAAGGAAGGCTTTTTTATACACATTCAATCCACGTTTAACCGTACACAAATCTTTCAGAAACTTAGCATAAGAGGGGACCTGTTGAATTGCATCGAGAAATGGAATATTGATTTTGACTTGTTTGAATATTTCCATAATCTCTTTGTAATGATGCCCCTTCTTAGGCTTTTGGAGTCTTTGAGGAAATGGTGCAGTAGGAACAAAGTTCCTAACTGAAGGTTCTACTAGAGAATTGGGGACAAGATCGGGAATTTGGACTTTTGGGGCAACTTGAGATTCCATTTTGTTTTCCTTTTCTAGTTCATGGTTACCTTTCACAGTTTCCCTTCTTGGAATTTTGACTTGATTGTCAACTTGTTTGCCTGACCTTAGGGTTATGATTGACTGGACTTGATCAGTTGGACCAGAGGTCGACTGTTCACTCACATGATATTGACCCTTTGGGTTGGGAATGGGCTGACTAGGAAATTTTCCTTTTTCCCTCTCTCCTACAACAGTGGCTAACTGGCCAATCTGTGTTTCTAATTTAGAAATCGATTGACTAGTTTGTTGCATGAACTGTTGTAATGTATCTTCCAGTTTTGGTTTCCTTGGTTGTTGGGGGACATATGGATGAGAATTTTGGGACATGGAAGGATATGATGCTGGTGGTTGCCTTTGGGATTGCATATGTTGCATACCCGAGTTGTTTTGAGACTGATTTTGACTCCATGAGAAATTAGGATGATTTCTCCAATTGGGGTTGTATGTGTCAGAATAGGGACTGCCAAATGGTTTCTTATAGTCGTTTAGTGCATTAGCTTGTTCAGTTATACACTCATGGAATGATGCTATAGAGGGACACGTCTGAGCAGTATGAGATGGACTCTCACAAAGTTGACATGTCTCACTAATAACATGGACTGAAGAACTTTTTCCATTTTTCATCTCTATAGCCTCCACTTTTCTGGTGAGACTAGCTATCCTTGCACTCAAATCAGTTCCCTCACTCACCTCATAGACTCCTCCCTTTTTGGTATCCATAGACATTGGTAAACTTCTTCTCTGAACCCTCCCTGAGTATTCCCAATGTTGGGAACTCTCAGCTAACGCATCTAGAAATTTCCAAGCCTCATTCTCATTCTTAGACATGAAATCTACCCCACCTCGTGACTCAATTAGTTGACGATTTTGAGCTGATAATCCATCATAAAAGAATTCAATTAAGCGCCACTTTTCAAAACCATGGTGGGGACACTTAAGTAGCAAATCATTGAATGTTTCCCAACACATGTAAAACTGTTCACCTTCTTTTTGAGCAAATTCCATGATATTTCGGCGAAGGGAATTAGTTCTATGTCTAGGGAAGAATTTAGTGAGGAATTTTTTACAAAGTTCATCCCAAGATTTGATTGATTCTGGTTCCAATGAATATAACCAAGACTTGGCTTTCTCTTTCAAAGAGAACAGGAATAACCTCATCTTAATTGACTCTTCGGGAATATTCTGAAAAATTCAAAGTGGAACAAATCTCTAAAAATTCCTTAACATGAAGGTATGGGTCTTCAAAGTTCGAACCTCTAAAAGTCGACAGTAAATTGATTACTGCTGCCCGTATCTCCAAATGGGCATGTTGTGTAGCAGGCAAGACAATACAAGAAGGATTTGTGATATGTGCGGGAGTATAATAATCCTTAAGGGCTTTCACTTCATTCTGTTCTCCCTCCATCTTGACTTCAATGATCTTTTCAACACTAGAATTCCTTACACCTTTTCTAAAAGTTCTCTCAATTTCTAAATCTAAAGGTGCCAACTTTGATTTCAGAGATCGACGACCTAACATGCACTAGGAAGACTCCATGACTCAACAAACACACTACCAAAACAAGCATTTTCTTTATCTGAAATTTAATTCAAGGGTAGTGATTTCTATTTTTTTTTTTTTTTTAATTTCCTATATGAGAGATTATTAGGACTAATTCCAAAATAATCTTCACCTAGTTAGACAACTCCTACTCCCTTTTAGAGAAAACTAATGGATGACCAGTTAAGGACCATCAAACTAACAACGAAGTAGTTCCCAGGAAAGTGTGGCGAGGCACTAGGCCTGCTTAATGCCGGGTCAGCCACACTCCTAGACAGAACTGTCCTACCGTTTATCAATTTGATAGTGACTCACTGGAGTTACCAAAAGTTTAACAATGTCAAGAGGATCCTATGAGCTATATGAAAACCTATTGGCCAACGTCTACTTGATTTTAAATTAAACTAAATTTAGCCAAGGGTATACAAATGTAAGGAGATTTTTAACCTAATGGGCAAGGAATTGGTGATGAAATCCAATCCTTATCTTGTTAGAGGGTTAATGCCCTTACTAAAAGATTTATGCAAAATGCTAAATTAAAAAATGCACATACAAGCAAGTCAACAAAAATAAAAGTAAAGGGAGTGAGTGTGTGAACTTTCTTCTTCTTTTTTTTTTTTTTAATAAATAAATAAAGAAAGAAATAAACGAAATAAAATAAAATAAATAACAAAAATAAATTTGAAGAAAGTGTGTACCTAAAGGTTATTTCTAGTGTTATTCTATCCTAAAGGTAGCATGCAAAATTTCACCTATATAAAAACTATGTTCACCTAATCTAAAAAAATAATATTATTTACTAAAGATATGGGTACTTACCTGGATTCCGCAATAATACTAGTGAAGTTGGCACAAAGAAATCCAAGTATTTGCTTATCCAATGCAATCTCAAAAAAAATATTACCTAAAAAATTCAAGAAGGATCAATTACTTAAAAACAAAAATAAAAATAACAAAAATTATAAACTTAAGCAAACAAACACTAATTCTATACTTAAGCTAAGAATAAACAAAATAAAAAATAATAATTTTTTTTTATTATTATTATTTTTTTGTTTTGCTACAGTAGCCGAAATGCTACAGTAGTTTTTGAATATTTTTTTTTTTTTTTTTAAAATTTTTCTAATTTGTTATCACTAATAAAATACTAATCTCTAAATTTAAAAGTAAAGAAACACTACAGTACTATCACAATTAGAAATTTTTTTTTTATTTTTTAAACAAAGCAGTAGCTTATCACAAATGAAATTTTTTTTTTTTTTTTTTTTTTTTACTACAGTACTCGAAATGCTACAGTAGAAATTCTATATTTTTTTTTTATTTAAAAAAAACAACAACTACTGTTTAGCAAAGCTACTAGAATATGATTTGACAAAAAATCAAAAAATCAAAAAAAAGTCAAAAGCTTACAATGAATAAAGCTACTGGAATATGAAATTTTTTTATTATTTTTTTTTTTCAAAGTGACAATATTATTGCTACAGTAGTTTCGATATTTTTTTTTTTTTTCGAAACAATAGATTCAAGCAAAACAGTATCTTCTAAAATCTGTTTTTTTTTTTTTTTTTTAAAAATAACTAGTAGAAGAATTAAATCAACTTAAATTTAATTAGTTTCTTGTTGCGATTCCCCGGCAACGGCGCCAAAAACTTGGTGTGTTTTAAAATATTACTCGCAAGTGCACGAATCAATTGTAATTTAGGTTATGCAAGAACGAGGTCGAACCCAAGGGAATGCTTTAAAGAGAACTTAATTAAACTCAAATTAATCTAAAACTAACATAGTTTCTCAAATTTTGTTTGTTGAAGTGATTTTTATACTAAACATGCAATATAGAAATACAAATAATTAAAGCGAGAATAATAGGGAGAAAATACTAAGGTATCGGAATCCACCACCACTAATCCATAAACTTCTAATTATTCCTTTATCAATTCCAATTTTAGAGTAGTAATTTAGAAATCAATCTTATTACTTTCTCAAGATTTAACAATAACGCACTAATGAAATAGATTTTCAAGAAATAAATTTTCCTTCGCTTTAAAGTGTAAAATTATAAGCATCCTATGTATGCAATTTAATGGATCACATAAGATCAAAGATTTTTACTTATAAACTCATCAAATCCAAGCTTGATTAATTGTGATAAGAATTCTTAACTACTATAAATACATGATATTTATAGTGAAAGGAATTTAAAACAATTAATACTATGAAACGAAAATCATAAGCATTTAAACCATACACATGGAAATTGATAAAAGACTAAAAGGAATTTATTTCATAAATGGTGGTTTCATCCTCAACCTTAGTTGAGGATTTAGTTACACATGCTTAAAAAGAAAATAACAAAGTAAGAACAATAAAACCCGGAATTGAAGATGAATTCTTCTCATATTTGGTGTCCTTCTTGCTCTCCTCCTTCTTCTTCTTCCTCTTTCATTTCCTTTCCTCTTCAAGATGTATCCATATTTATAGAGAAATATTGGAATCAAATTACAACTTGTAAAGAGAAATGAAATATTCTTTTCTTTTCTTTTTCATCACTTTCCATCACATTTTGTTCTTTTTCCATGTGCATTTGAATCATCCAACTTTCATCCATGTGCATTTGATTCATCCAACTTTCATCCATGTGCATTTGATTCATTTCTCACTTTACACCTATAAATGAAAGACATAAATGTAGATGTAATTTAATGACATTGAAAATGATTTATTCAACAATTTTATTATATAAATTAAGTTTTATGCATTTATCATTATTACACTTCTAAATTAATAAAATAAATAGTTTTACCTACTAACAAATATACATTTGGGGATAAAATATGTATGTAAAATGGACTTATCAGTTGCCTGTGATGTCATGCATGACATATCTGGCTTTCATTATTGTATGTGTGCCCCACGAGGGATATGTTAGTCTTTTTATGCTTTCCTTCTTAGCCTATATAAGGCTTGTATGTGTGGTTTTGTAAGGGCAGAGTACCATTAATAATATCAGTGATATCAGTGTGTTTTTATCTATCTTCTTGTTTCATTACCAGTGCTATGTTGACAAAATTGCCTATCACCACTTTTACTGCTTACAATATCCATACTACAATAATGCTAAAGAAACCTTATGCCTGCATAATTTTTATTTATGATAATAGTTTTTTATTTTCTGAAAATTATAAAAAAATTTGTTTGGTTCAATTTTCTGAAAATTCAATTACTACAAAAATGACTATTTTCAGATAATTCATTTTTATTATTTTAAAAAACTGTTATTTATTCTCAAAATTTTCTATACTCTCCTTTTCAGGGAGGGCTGTGTAGATTTTTGTACCCTCCTTTTACTGTCCAATACATTTTTTGGTTATGTGCTTCTATTCTTCTTCACCCATAATGGTGATTGTTGAAAATGGGCATAACTTTTTGGAGAATTATTTGTTGAGAAGACAGATAGGGAGAGAACAAAAAGAAATTGCCAAATTCTTCAAAATCGTTTGGTTGGATACTCTGAATCAAGTGTACATATATATATATATATATATATATCTCCTAAATCCTATAAATCTCATGGAAAGTGGAAAGTGTACAAGGTCCACTTATATATTGTGACTAGTCTCTTTTTGGTCGAGATTGTTATCCATTGGCCGTCGCCACTATTTTTTTGTCATTCTTATGCAGTTCTCTCACTGTATGAACACACACACACATATATATATATATATAGTATTATTTATGTGTCACGAAATGAAATAGATAAATATTGTATTTTGATAGATAAACTTGGTATTTTGTTGTAGCATGGTCCCGAGTAGAGTGTGTTAGGAAATTTGGATCATTTGAATAATCACAAATTCTTTATTCCAGGATCTTCCTTTGCAGAATATCAAATAACAGAAAAATAGAAAATATAACACATAAATTTATGGTGAAAAACTCTAAACCGAAGAAAAACCACTGTCGTTGTCAAAAGACAATCAGAGAAAAATTCACTATGTGAAAAATTGTTACAACCATACTCTCAGTAATTTTCTCTCACCCCAAAAAAAAACTTACAAAAACAAATACAAACCCGAGAGAATTTTCACAAAGCTTTATCTCTAAAGTTTTTCTCTTCTTTGGGATTATATTTTGGTGTGTATAACTCCATCAACATCTTGCATATTTATAGGCGTATGAGAATCATCTTGCATATGCAATATTCAATTTTCAAAATCTTCACGTAATATTTAGTAGCATACCATTCACAAGGTCAACATCTAACATTTGGCAACTTATCAACTTTGAAAATTCAACTCCTCATTTACCATGTGCTAGAATGATATTGAAATCTTCCTCCATGTATGTCACCACATACAACATCAAAGATTTTTGCTAAATCCTAACAGAGTGGTACCACCAATCGAAGTTGTTCCTCGTGTTTGTATTTGAATGTATCGAATCTGCACCTTAAAACTAGAATGCGACACAATTTAGAGCAGACTTTAAACTGGCATATATAGTATCCAACCAAACGATTTATACAATTTAAATAATTACGCATGGAGTTGATGTATTACTACTATATGGATAAACTGGCAAAAGATAGATGCAAATATAGAATATTATAATAATATGTAATGGGTCTTTAAGAGAAGATTGGAAACTCACTCCTGAGACACTGAGATTTGTGAAGAATGAATAAATTGGGTCCTATTTCTTTCAAAGATTGTATGAAAAGTGGATAAGTAGCTCAAAGAATATTTCGATTAAATATGTCCTTGTTTAATTTTTGGACAAAGAAAAGTATAATCATATTCATTAAAATTGCATTTTTTTTTAACTGAATCTGATTTCATCAACTAAAACAATGTAAATTTTGTCTGTACAAAGTAAAAACTTATTAATAATGTTTGCATCACATTTAGTTACCACTCCATCCTGATTGGTTTACATCAATGAAAACAGTTCTCTTTGGTTTACAAGAATAATAAAAAGACAGTTCCAAATCTTTTTATAACTCAAATGTTTTTTGAAAACCTTTTTTAGAAAACTAAACCAAATCATTTCATGTGTTAATTTTGAAATCAGAAAACTGTTTAAACCGATTTCATAGAATAAAAATAAAAAAAATAATAATAATATAATAACATACATTTTTATGATAGATAATTGAAACAAGCATACACTTTGCACCAATTTTTGATTTATAGTTTTCCAAAACCATAAAACTGTTCCGAGAGCAGCAAACCAAACCCTTGGTTTTTCTAAGATTTTCTCAGCTCTTCCGGATTTCCTTCAATCTACCCATACAAACTATGGAACCCTTGATTCCTCTGACATTCCATGGTATTTTATATAGGAGAACAAAACTAATATAATATACCAGTACACCTGTGGTACAATGGTATTAACCTCATCCCCCAGTTTGGGGAGGCAAGAGGTTTGAGCCTCTTAGAGCATCCGGTGTGAGGAGCTATTTGGCTAGCTGGTCATGTCTTTGGCTAGTGAAAGTGTATGGAGTGGGGCAGGCCATAAGTAGTCCTCACTCGTTGACTAGCAATCTCACTAGCCAAACTTGGCTAGCCATGTAGGAGACAGAATGAGAGAGAAAGGATGGCACAAGAAAAATAGCTCATTTTAATATTGCATAGCTAGCCAATTTTTAAACACCACACCACCAATCAAGACTAGCCAAACAAAACCTAGCTAAAATTGATGTCATGGCTAGCCAAAATCTCTTGTATAGCTAGCTAATTTTAGCTCCCCACACCGGATGCTCTTAGGAGACATTGTGGGTGTGGTGTGTGAGTTTCTTACCATTCATTCAAAAAACAAAAAACAAAAAAAACCTACTATAATATGTGAATGAGTTTTAAATAAATAAATAAAATTGGATTAAAGACTACTATACCCAAAATATAAATATTCTATCTTTCACCAATTTTTTATACTTCTTTTTTGCTGATTTTTTAAAAAACAGGAAAATAAAAAAAAGTACACTTACTATGGTTCGGGGAAGTGTCCCCATTTTCCTCTGAGTGCTTTTTCCTCCTTCCATGTGTGTTGAGGAGATCTTAACAATTCCCAGAAACCATTTCAAACATAAGTTTATCCACCTTCATTCAGGGCAAAACTACCCAAACTCGGATCCCATGGATTAGTCGGGGTGAAAGCCCCAGACACCCGGTTATCAAAAAAAACTACCCAAACAAATTTTAATACAACTATCCCCAGACTACCAGGCCTAACACTCGTATCCTAAAGGAGATAGGGACACCATCTATTACACAAGGGGAAAAAAAGAATAATTACAACTATCACAAGGGGCGCACAAACACAGAATCTGGTTTAACTATGTAAAGAAACTGCTTCGAGTTATCCCAATCTCATTTCAAAAAAAAAAAGAATTCCATTTGCATGGCGAATATTTAAGAAACAAGCCTACAAATGAGAAAACTGATTCATCAAACCCAATATGGGTTGGTATAACGAGTTTGTGGCCATTAACTTTCATAGCAAAAAAAAAGACTTCTGACAAGGAATGAACAGCAGTCCAACCTTTCAAAGACGACGAAGTTGTATGATTTCAAACTCCAATATTAAGCTGTTGGAGCTGCCAAAAAATGCAAATTCGATTATTAAGTCAAATTCAATCAACTCTGAACAGATTGGTAAACAGATATCTCAATGAAAAATATTTTGGAATACAAATGCTATAAATACTAATGAGAAATAAATTGGGACAAAAATGCAATAAATACTGGCAACTCAAAGTCAAAATCTAGCATCATCAAATGGAATGCATACCTTTAGTGGGAGGTTCATCCTGTGGCCTCATTGCTGGAAAGAGTAGAACTTCCTGTCCCCCAACAACAAACAACGAGATGAGTGGCAACTACAGGGGAATATTGAATAGAGAATATACATATTTCAAGAGAAACATCTCACTTCCACCCTTCTCCATTGAAAAGTAAAAATATGAAAGAAAAGAGGAAAGGAATGGAACCAGATTATAAAAATAAAGTAAAACACACATGATATATACACCGCCCATACATGGGAACACACAAACCTTAATGTTCTGAGAATCTGTCAACATCATTGCAAGTCGATCAATACCCAGACCCCAACCACCAGTTGGAGGCAACCCGTACTCAAGAGCTGTACAGAAAGTTTCATCCAAAGCCATTGCTTCATCATCGCCTGATTGTCTGTCCTGAATTTTTAGAACAGAACCGTCCATCAAAATTCCCACCCATCATACCAAAGAAATTCAAAAACAACACACTTCCTTATGTCGTGATACCTTGAGTTGGTCAGCAAAACGCTGACGTTGTACAACAGGATCATTTAATTCTGTATATGCATTGCAAAGCTGAGAAGTTACAGGAAAATCGTGTATTAGAAAATCATACACAGATAAATATAACAATAAAAATAACATCTTTAAATGGTCACATACTTCATGTTTGTTGATAAACAACTCAAAACGTTCAGTCAGGCCTGGTTTCGACCTATGCCACTTAGCCAACGGACTCATTATTTCTGGATGATTAATGATGAAAGCAGGGTTGACACATGTCTCCTCAAGAAAGTGCCCCACAAGCTGCAATTACATAAATGTAACAATGGTCATAAAAACTGTGGGGAAAAAAAGGTCCTAACTTATGAACTGCAAAAAAAAAAAAAAAAATCAGAGAATACAATTTTTTTTCTCCTTAATTTCACAGAATACAATTCTTTGACGAATAGGATACATATGAAAGAGTGCCACAAAGTAGCAGGACTCAACAGAGAAGGCCAATGAAGCCGCCAAAGCATAAAAAGAAAGAATAAATAGTAAATAATAAAAATCCATCTTGCGGAAAATGACGTAGAAGCACCAGGAGTCCTCCATCTCAGATACCTTCAAACAGCGATACTAATAGACCAAATAACAAATTGGCTCTAACCTAGAAGGATTAATCTCTCCTCTCTTTGGGAGGTTGAGTTTTTTAGCGGGGACAAAAAATCTATAACAGGAGCATGTTTGCTTGAGCTTTTGAGGAAAATAAAAGACCAAATAGGACCTAATAAACTATCCAATGGAAATAGATACACAATCCTTATAAATCTCATTTCTTACTCTTGGTAACCCTAAACATAAGGCCTTAAGATCCCATCTGACCTATCATACTGTTTGGGAGGGCTCCGCAAGAGCTTGGACAGCTTTTTGATACCGCCTCAGAATGTCATTCTCCTAGAGTTCTTAAGGTATCCTCATTCTCACCAACTGTTGCTAAGAAGCACTTGGGCTCCAGGCTCATACAAGTAAAACACTTACGCCTGTGATCTCCCCAGGTGTGCCTTTGACAACAGGTTCACCTTTAATATGGAAAAATAAATGCTTTGATAATGTATTAGTTTTCTCAGTTGTGCGCTTGGTTTCAATTAGGCAAGTCTCCAAAGGACCTCTAGCGCCTAAGTGCACCTTGGGCCTTTGATAATACTGTTTCACCTCAGCTTTCTTAAGCTGAAAGAACCAGGCATTAAAAAGTGCAGCTTTGGTGGAACACCTCCAGATGACAGAAACAATTTACCACTAGCCCGAAATTCAAGCTATTAAAGAATAACTTAGTCATAAATATTACAAGGGGGAAATTATTTCACCAAGATATTAATTTAACAACGTAAAAGGAAAACTAAAAGGCATTTACTTTGTCCAATAGACGAGCTGTTGTTTGGGGAGGGGGGCATTTGATATCAAACTTCACGCATGCATCTGCCAAACATTTGTTAGCTTTGTCACTTGAAAAATCCCTTGGAATGGTGAGATTTGCCATCCTCTCCAACTCTTCTATCATATCAATCCTTCTGCAAAAGGTAAAACTAGATGAGTTTTTCTAAATAACACTATTTTTTAAGAAGGAAATGATATTTTCAGTAGCGTATACAGAGACCTGAAGGGAGGAGTGAAGTCAATCTCAATTGGATCATTATCTAACCCATTGGAATGGTATTTAATTTTATAGCCACCAGTGAGCTCCTTAACCATCCCTGTTTCATTAAACTTGTCAGCAAAAGTACAGAAGATGAAATACTTTAGAATCTTAGCATCCAGAATATGATGTTTACCACTCAACATTTTCTCGGTAAGTTCCATCAAGTCATTGTAGTCTGCAAACGCCATATAAAATTCACATGTAGTGAACTCCGGATTATGTGTCAAGTCAATTCCCTCGTTCCGGAATTGTTTTCCTATCTCATAGACGCGGTCCAGTCCACCAACAACTAGCTCTTTAAGATAAAGTTCAGGTGCAATGCGCATGTAAAGCCTCATGTTCAGATCATTATGATGAGTCACAAAAGGACGAGCAGCTGCTCCCCCAGCAATCATATTCATCATGGGTGTTTCAACCTTAATGTGAGGAAATTACACAATGAACCAGAGGAAGAACATCAGCCAACATCACCAAAGGTCAAATACCATAAAAAGACTAATTTGTACAATTGTCCATGACTAACCTCCAAGAAATCAAGATTGTCCAGAAAGCTTCTAATATACGAAATAATTTTTGATCGGGTCTTGAATATTTGTCGAACCTCATTATTCAACATCAAGTCCAAATAACGCTGACGATATCGAGTTTCCTAAAATGGGAGAAAATAATATAATCCCCCAGATCGAGAGGAAAAGAGATACAGAGAATATATAACTACAATAACCACAGTTATTCAATACCTGATCCTTCAAAATGTAACTTTCAGGATTCCTGGCACTTCCTGGAACCCATACATCAGTTTTCTGCGTAACAAAGGATGTATTCATGCCAACGAAGAACCACAATGAGCATTAAATTTGTCAAAAAAAAGAAACATATTCACCTTCACTGTAGCATTCTCTGAGACGGTAGCAGCTTTTTGCCTTGGCATCATATGTAGACAGTGAGATAACACAACAAAAGATTTTGGAAAGATACTCAGCTCCCCCCTCTTACTCTTTCCTAAAAGCAGTGACAAATTGAATTAGATTTGTGTATGTACAAATAAATAATTCTTATATTGATTGAGAACAAGACTAAAACACATAAAAATAAATAGAAGTATTCTAATAATTTTACAAACACAGCAACATGCATGAATGCACAAGTTTGCACATAAATATTTGATAATGCACCTCAGACAGTAGAACCTTAACCTATGCAAATTACAAGGTTTTAAGGAAAATTAAGGTTTAGATCCTTCCCCCATCATTTTTCCATATAAATTTTTTATGATACCAAAATTACTTCTCAAACAAGCCAAGAATATTTTCTAACAGAATCTATCATATTATAGAAATTGCATAAGCCAGAATAACAATTTGTTTTGACAAAAGATTTCAAAGCAGTGCAATTACAATATATAATGACAATAATTTGAAGAATAGAAAAGGAAAGAACAAAATCATAATTTTTAATAGCAGAACATTGGCACAATGCTACAATGATCCCACAATGGATCCTACAATCCAACGTGACCCTATGGCAGTCATAACACGATGTTGCGCCTCAGGGATTTTCCATAGAATTCAGGTTTCGAATTTTAAAAAATAGGATCCTATGATCCAAAATAGGCAATTGTTCATAATTATGAGTTAGTAGCAATAACTAAAAGATAGGAAATATACCATAAAATGGAAGGAACATATCATTTTTTTCAGCTTCCATAGAACAAAATAATGTAATGCCTTTTCGCTTTCAACTATATATCAGATGCCAATTTAATCACCTTTTACAATCATAAAATCCTCCTTAGTGCTCATTCATAAATCAGTCCAAGTCACTCAAAGCATGGGGAATTTTAGTTGTTTAATACTTCCTTAGGCACAATGAAAAATAAAAAATGATAGTGGAAATTGAATAATGCTTGAGTTCCAACCAGCAAAGACAATGCACATCAATTTGATTCAAGTCTTGGTTATCAATGAGTATCGGAATTCAGGAAAAATCCAATTGCAGATATCCAGTATTCCAACACACATGTACCAAACATTGTATCCATTGAATACCCAGGTAGTGTGTTTGGAGGACTAAAATGGACTCAATGTTGGAAAAGGTGGTCAAGAGCATTTGGGGGAACCGATTCCTCTAGTGGCAGGTGCTTGATGCCATTCGATGTTCTGAAGGTATCATCACTATGTGGGATAGGAGATTTTGGTCATCTGTTTACCTGTATAGTGGACAATTTTTTGTTTTGTGCTTGTAATGTCCGGGTATTTTCTTTTCTTTTATTTTTCCTTATTTATTTCTTTTTCCGATTTATTCCATTGCATGACGTCATCGTTTCATGGCATTGCATGGGTTTACATGCGTCGGGAAGTGTCCGGTTAGTATTTCCGGGGTCATTGAGTCATTTCTGTGACTTTTGGTTTTATGGACTTTTCGGGGTTCGGGTTGCGTTTTGGTGGGCCCGGGGCAATTCCAGTAGGCCCGATGTTTAGGTTTTATTCCCGGCATGTTTCATTTTTGTTTTAATTGTGTTCCGTGTTATTTCGGGTTCGCGAGAATAGTTTTTTTTTTGGGGGGGAGTCTTTACGCGGTTTCGGGTGAGAAGAGGGGTCATTGTGTAATTATTTCACCTTTTTTACTTTAAAGACCAAAAGTTGGTCTTTCTCTCTCACTTTATAAAACTTTTACGGCATAGCAAGAAGGGCTCGGAGCCTTAGGGTGAAAGACCCCAAGAGTCTAAGGCCCTGTTTGATTCGCGGTCCGGTCCCATGTGGTCCGGTCTCATAATGACTTTTTTGGGACCGGACACTGTTTGGCAACACGGTTCCAAAAAAACGGTTCCAAAAAAAATAGGACCACTTGAGACCAAAAAGGGTAATTTGAGACAACAAAAAATGATGGTCTCAAGTGGTCTTATATACAATTGTCTTAACACATGGGACCGTATATTTTGAAAAATCTATATAAAATTAAAAATATATATATAATTTGAAAATAATATAAAAATTTTGAAATAATGTATAAAATTTGGAATATATATATATAATTCAAAATTAATATATAAAATGCAAAAAATATATTTAAAATTTGGGAAAATAAAAAAACTCCAAAATAATAGAAAAAATAAAAAATAATGTATAAAATTCGAAAATAATATATAAAATTTGGAAAATAATATAATTTTTTAAAATAATGTATTAAATTCGAAAAAAATATATAAAAATCAAAATTAATATATAAAATTTTAAATATATATATATATATAATTTAAAAAATAATATATAACTTTTGAAAAATAATATAAATTTTTTGAAATAATGTATAAAATTTGAAAAAAATATAAAATTCAAAAATAATATACAAAATTAGATATATATATATATATTTGAGAAAATATAAAAAATATAAAATAATATAAAAATTCGAAATAATTTATAAAATTTGAAATATATATTATTTTTGAATTTATTATATTATTTTCAAATTTTTAATAATTTTTCAAATTTTATATATTTTTCATACTTAATATATTTTTTGAATTTTATATATTATTTTTTATTTTTTATATTTTTTTTCAAACATAAGACCAAACAACTTGAATAAGACCATAAGACTAGATAGCTTTACCAAACAGACTTTCAGAACACCACCCAGATAAGACCAGACCAGACCGGACCGGACCGCCTACCAAACGGGCCCTAAGACATGGTCATGAGGTTGCATGCAAACCTTTGGATTAGTAGTCCAATGAATGAATGCAGAACACATTGGGCTTCGACCGTATGTTGAAAAGTCTGTAATTTCGAGTGTGTGAGTTAAGTCAAGTATGGGTGTTAAGTTCACTTACGTCTGGTGTGTGTGTTCATGATACGAGTCATTTCATCATGGCACTCCATACACGCTTATTTACTTGATACAATTTGTATATGCTTATACTTGATATGCGAAATGTGGACTTGGGATGATGGGGCGATGGGTCTCGAATTAGCGTTTTGGCTATGGTGAGAATCTCCGTGAATTAGGGACTTGGCATGAACCTTGGGTTGGTTAGCATTCTTGTACGGTGGGGAGATGAAGCAAATAACTCTTTCATGTTGAGCTCCGTTGCTCACCCCATTGTTATAAATATTTTTCAGGAAAGGAGCCGACTACGAACGAAGTTTAGCTCGTGGAGGCCGGAGGGTTTTAGTCCCTTGTTTTTGCCCTTTTGAAGTAATGAAACTTGTATTATTTTTGTTAAGCTAGCATGTTAGCTTGTATTTAAAAAGAAAGTAAAATTTATTCTTTTGGCTCGTCTAGAGTAGCACACATTTTTGTTTATGCTTGGATTGTTCCGGGAATGAAGAAATAGCTCAGGAATCTTGAACTCTCTTTTGGAGTTCCCGGCCCATTTCCTTTCCTTGTCCGGCTCGTTAATGAAGGAAAACATTTTTTTCGTAGAATTATATATTATCCCTTATAAGCATGCTATAAATGTTCGGTTATGGATATGTTTAATTTCAAAATATCGTGGTTGCCACTTGTATTTAACAGTTAGCCGGGTGAATCCGGATTATTGTTATTTGCATGTTAGTTGTATATGGATTTTGGTTTCAGCTTAGTACCGATGTTGCCGTCTTTTCCTCACGTTTGTTGTGGTTGGTTTCGAGTAATCCGAACCCTTTTTCCATGTTTTCCGGGTGTGTGGCTTTGTCCTAGAGGTTTTGGGAGTGTCGGGGCCAACCAGCATCGTCCGAGGGCTTTCGGGAATTTTTCTCAAAAATTGGTGTTGAGCTTGGGCGAGAACTCGACCCATGTCGTCCCATTGGGCCCTATAGCACCCCATTTCTTCTATTTTGGTCGTCTTCACACTGTTCGGCGAGAACTCGCCACTTGGCGAGAACTTGTCAGGTCTGCTTTGTGTTTCTGTTTTTGTTTCTCCGTGGTTTTCCGTTGCGTTTGTTTCTAGTACTTCACCCAAAGTACTTTACGGTTGTTTTGTGAGGAATGTGTGAGGTTTGGAGTGCCTAACACGGCACGATCTCTTTTTCATCTTTCCGTTTCTTTTGCAGTCCTGGAAGGCGATTACTTGCCTTGGACTGGTTTTCTTCACTTTCACGTCACCCCTCAGAGTCCATTTGGTTTCGGTTTCGGAGTCTTGGGATTTTGGGGTGTGACAGTGCTCCTTTGTGTCACGGGAGGATGGGTTTCAGTGGGCGTTTTCAGAGGTGTACGGGCTAGCAGAGGATTGGGAGAGACATTCACTTTGTGAGGAGCATAATGTAGTACCGGATCGATGTTACTTCCATGGTATTTGGGGCAATTTTAATGTGGGGAGATCCCCATAGGAAAGGTCTTCATTGTGGAGGCGGTCTCAGATTATGGATGAGTTTTAGTTGTTTATTGAGGGGCTTCACTTACATGATCTTCCCTTAGAGGGAGCGGACTTTACATGAACCGTTGGTAACTGGTAAAGATTCTCCTACTCATATGTAGTTAAAAAGATTTCTACTATCGGGGGAGTGTGAAAAGAGATTTCCAGATATTGCTCAGACGGCTTTGGCTCACATTACCTTTGATCTTTATTCCTCTAGGGCTGGATTGCGGAGGGTTATGTTCTCTTCATACTTATTTTTTGTTTGAGAATATGTGGCTCAGGGCCGAGCGCTTCAAGGGGTGTGTGAGGGATTGGTGGAAGGAGGGTAGTAAGGTCTTCGAGTTTTGCATTGGTCGAGAAGCTGAGGTATATAAAAAGTGAGCTAAGAAAGTGTGGCAATTTGTAGTGGAGGAAGAATGAGATTTGTCAAAGTTAGCCGAGTTTGATCGGCAGGATGGGAGGGTGGCTTAAAGGAGGAGCAGAAGCGCACGAGGGGGGCATGCCAGGCGGAGATCGAGGAGACTGCCATTATAGAGGAAATTTTGTGGCGTTAGAAGTCTCAAGCCATTTGGCATAAGGTGGGTGATCGCAACATGAAAATTTTCAATCACCTAGTCGATCTCATTCGAAGAATAATCATATTCAGAGGATTTCAGTGGACAGTTCTCTTTTGAGTAGGGGGGAGGATGTGTGTATGGTGATTATCTGTTTTGATCAGCATTTGTTCTCAAAGACTTACATGTGAAAACCTTGCCTCACTGGACTCCATTTTGACTTCATTTTTGGGGAGACAGGGATGGGCTGGAGGTTCTGTTTACCAGAACTTCCAAAACCTCTTAAAGGTTGCAATGGGAATAAGGCCCCATGGCCTAATGGTTCACTATATGGTTCCTTCTCAAGAGCTAGGAGGTGGTTTCTTCAATGTTCCAACGATGTTTGGGTCACCTCTCTCAGGTCTTCCCTTGGAAGGCGGTTTAGCTTTCCACGACTCCTCCAGAGGTCTTTTTTTTTTTTTTGCTTGCAGAACAGTTTGTTGTCGGATTTTCACCCTTGACAATTTGAATGAAAATAAAGAATCTGATAACAGTAAATTGGTGCTTCAGGTGTAATAGGGACAGGGAGTCGATTGATCAACTTCTCCAGCATTGCCCAATCGCCTACGATTGTTGGTGCCCACTGATGGGCCCTTTTCATATGCAGTGGGTATATCTCGCTCGACAATGGGTCTGAGCAATATGTGGAGAAGTTGTTTCGTCGATGCCCATGCTTGCGCTTCTCAAATGACAGCATCCCTTTTGACTTTGGTGGTGCCTTTGTAAGCAAAACAATTCTAGATGTTTTGATGGGACTGAATCCTCAATTGCCACTATAAAGACTATTTCATTTCTTCGCTTTTCAGTTGGGGGAAGGGTAGATTTTGCACATCTATAAAGGAGAAAGTTGATGTTTTGGGATCTTTGGGTCCTTAAGGCCTTTTTGACCTCTCTCTTGTTTCCAGGTTCACTCCACCTTTGAGCACTTCCTATATACATCTTACTTATTGAAACAAAAAAGCATTGTGTCCAAATAAACCACATATAACAGCTAATGCAGAAGGGATTGTGCTATTTTTGTTACGACAGAAGAAGATGTGGGACACAATCAAAAATTTAAATGGACAGTAAACGTGTAATATGCTTTAAATATATTAGATCTAGAAAACACCACAAACCTGGAAACCCAATGATACCAACAATATCTCCACGCTTCACGCCGGAATGGAACTTGGAAAATTCAGCTTCATCCAAGTCTGATCTCCTGCAGTAATAGAGAAGTTAGTATTTGCCACAAATTGCAGACTTGCATAAATTATAAACCTTTTCATTTTAAAATCTACTAACTGCAGCTAATGGATTCAGTTTGTATATAGCAATGGCCAATGACACCTATAAAGCCATGAAATTCATATGCAGAAACAATGGCCTACTTTTTAACACCAGCAAGTGGATCCTCAGTTTCTGCCCTCTTAATTAAGAAAGGTTTGTTAAAGAAATTAGATGTGGGAGCCAAAAAGAGGTAAAATCTAAAACAAAGTAACACACTTCATGCAGGTGAGAGTTTGAGTCAAACTCTAGTGTGTTCGAAAATGCCCAAAAGAGAGGAGAATGCAACACAAAACCAAAGCATATTAAAAAGAGATTAATAAGCACAACAATAAATGAAAATAAAAAGAATTTGAGGCCAACACATCGAACAAACTAAGGATGTACATAAGAATAAAAGAAAATAATATTGTCTAAACAACATTCACCTTTTACCCATACTCCGTAGTTACATGAATTTCCAAATTAGTAAGACATCTATAACAAGCATAGCATAGGACACAAACTTCTTATTATAACCAAGAGTACGGGCAGAGAATAATCCATAAATTGGAAAATGCAGCCAAGTTTTTTTTTTATTTATTGAACTCCATTCATTCATTATCAGTATATTATCATGTTGGTAACTCTTTAGGGGAGACTAATCCCATTAGGACATATTGCAGGCCAAATGCCAAGTGGCAATTTTAATCCACAGGAAGTCCCTATGAGGCTAGCCTCGAGGGTCATCAAACTCAATACATCCACCTTAAAAGTGTAGTTCTTAACCAAGTATTCCATCACCTTGAGATTAGAATAACATCATGTTCCTATATGATGATGATATGTCAAAAAAAGACGTCAAAAGTTTGCACCCACACCCAAGGTCAAATTCATGCAACAATATTACCAATGGCCCAATCAAACATATGGTCTACTGTACTAAGAAATTAACAAAGGTGGAGATCACCAAACTCACCCAAGCTGCTCTTCGTGGTCATACAATAGGACTTGAAGCATTTTATCAATATCTCCACAGCAGATTATATTAACAAACAGATTTATACAATGGAACATGATGGTCCTTGGATTTCACAAACAATAACCAGCTTTGGTCCCCGGAAAATAATTAATAAGTAATAGGAGTTTGTGTATTTAAAAGATCTACCTTTATTTTTGTTAAAAAATGTGTTGTTTTCAAAGGTGTTTTCGTAAATTGTGTTTGTACTATTTACAAATCTTCCCACCAGCTTTCTACCAACATCTATGTTAGAAAGCAGCACCCCAAGAAAAATACCTCTTCGCCAATGTTACCTAAACAACGGCAAGGATGTCACGGCACACATGGTTGCGTGGCTAAGCACCATATTCTTCAAATCATTAAACCTACTCATACAAGAATACTTAATAAAGTGTTGAAGAATGCTTGTAATATGTGTGGCAAGTTTATAGAGGATAAATTAAGAGGAAGAGTACAACTTATTTACAGAAAAATAAACTTAATGATCTGGGTTTAGAACATGTATAACTATTGACCCACTTCAAGAGTGCACAACTGGGATAAAGATATAATTCAATTCTTTATAAAGACAAACATATTGTTAGTGCCTCTCTTTTTCATTGGGCAAAGAGATTATGGGTTGTCGGTTAAGCTTAATCATGTCGACGATCAAGATCACTTCAATAAACCAATCCGGCAACATTTTTTTGGCTTGAGTTAAGACGAATCATGATAGAAGCCTTAGAAGGACCTTCTACAAACTATTTCAGATCCACTTCGTCATAGTTAATCATGAGAAAAGTTTTGGAATTATTTTTATTTTCATGACTTATTCTTCTTTTTTCTATTCACAACAGCTGTCATGTGTCCATGTCCTGAACAATGTCACAAGTCGCCTCGGGTCAACACTGATACACTTTTGTTAAGTGCAATTCCAGGTAAAAGAGGAATGTACCGAGGCCAAGGTTAACTTGTCTTCCTTTTGCTCTTTCATATTTCAATTCAAGCAAGAGTTCCCCTCTATGAAATGACATTTGTTTCGAAGTAAATTTGCATGACGAAAAAAAAATCAAACAAACCTAAGGCATGCAAAAGCCTAACATGGAAAGCAGTAATGATGAAATACCTTGCATCAGCCATAACTTGGACTTTTGCACCACCGCCGTGTAAATCATAGAAGAAGAGCTTTGAAGAAGATGATCGTTTGTTCATAATTCGCCCTTGCAAAATAGAGAACAAAGACATCAGTTGAAATGAATCAGGAGGATGGAAAATGCTAATAACATACAAAGTGAAGTTTTGAATCTCAGATACCAGCCAAAGTTACTTCGTAATCCTCGCAGTGCTCC
Organism: Cornus suecica; assembly: GCA_963922005.1. Classification (NCBI taxonomy): domain Eukaryota; kingdom Viridiplantae; phylum Streptophyta; class Magnoliopsida; order Cornales; family Cornaceae; genus Cornus; species Cornus suecica. Next base: position 60,674,432 of record OY998240.1, on the reverse strand, counting down.
CCATTGCTTAAAACTCCATATTTCTCAATATACTCAACTATAGTCATTAAAACATGGAATTTGTGAGGATATGGATTTTTGCCAGCTGTCTTCTGAGCTGCAAGAGCTTTCAGCCTATTTTCGAAGTATTGCTGCAGGTAAACATGCATAACAAACTCAGCAAAATGTAAAAGCCTTGTATGACATCCAAGTGAAACAAAGGAAAGATAATTCAGAACCATCAAGCACAAAAGTAACAGACATACTGTTGGGTCCATGTCTTCATCATCCGCTGCTGGGGGCTTCTGAACCTGAGAGGATGACATTGCAGCACCCTACATAATATTCTTGACATCATTACAAAGCAGAATAAAGGCAACAATGTACTGAAAGAGAATAAGGGATTCTTCACTCCTAACAAGGTATCAAATATATGATTATGTGAAAAATGAAGAGGAAATAAATTGCGAACCCTGTTCTGTAAAACAGTGACTGTGTTACATATATTAGGAACCAGAATGAGACCTTCTCATAATTTCTCACTAAGTATTGCTTACAGTAGAATCATATGAAATATTTAACTCATTCAACCCTTGACAAGACTATGAGAAAAAAATAGTAACACAAATAATCAAATAATCAGATATATGCATACATGAATTGGAATTTATTGAACATCGTAAAAAAACAAACACCAATCTCCTAATTAGGCTATAACGAACCCGTAGAAGCTGTATTTTATGTTCCATTAAAATATTAATATCTTCAAAGCTAGGACATTTGATGTTCATAACAGCTTTATATGGTAGCAAATAAAAAAAATAAAAAATAAAAAGCTTTTTTTAATTCATTTCCATCCACTATTTTATTTTTTTTAAAGAAAATATCCACCATGTTGTCTTATGCATAATATCGAAAACCATCACAATTCTGACAGTCAAAAGTTTTGCTTTAATCTCCCCGCATGAACAGCTAACTGATTTATATGGAAATGAAATAAAATAAAATAAATCTTTCATTCTTATCTCATATTCAAAATGTGGGGTTATAAAGCCACAATTTCTATTTTCTTTTAATTTCAATATTCTGGGAAACCAAACAGATTTCTTTAGGGAACACATGAACAGGTGAGAGGACTAGAGGAGTGTACCTTTTTCTCCTTTTCCTCCTCTTTACGCCGTCGTTCCTCTTCCCTCTGTTTATTCTTCAATTCCTTCTTGCGAGCGCTATTCGCAATTCGCAATCAAAGAAAATAAACGAAATTCATTATCACAGATAAAAATGGGTAGAATACATAGACATACATACATTTATATACATAATCGGATAGAAATGTGTACGATATATAAATATCATATGCAGACACACACATATATAAATGTTCGGAAAAACTTACTTTTTGCTGATAACCTCTGGTTCAGAAGGAGTAGAACCATCCAGAGAGAGATCTGACACTTCTTTCGAAGTTTTCTCAACGGAGCCGCCCTCCATAGTATACGTATATAAGTATATATATATATATATATGTATATCTGTGTGTCTGAAGAGAGAGAGAGAGAGGGGGGTGAAGAAGGGTTAGGGGGCTATGTAGAAGAAGGCGTTTGTATAGTTGATAAAGTAGGGTTTTTGAGACTGACGCTGAGGAAAGTAAAAGACCTGGGTAAATTTTCTTGAATTCGATAACCAAGTACTTAACATTAAATTACTATACTCACCTTTCTATTCTAATATTGGGCAAAATTTATTTATTTTCAAACTCCTTTTTAAGAAATTTACTTTATTCTGGAATTTTAAATTTTGTTACAATTTAAAATGCTAAATCTCATCCCAACAACATTTGGCGAGTATCTATTTGGTCATATATCACATGATTATTTGAATTTTAATATTTGTCTTTTTACCCTCTCGTTTTTTTTTCTCTCTTTTTTTAATGGATGCGTATGCACTTTCTTCCTTTTATTCTCTTTTAGTGCTATAGAATAAAACTTGTCTTTATTTTTTCCGTAGTGGCTAATGTAGTAGTATTTACTACTGAATAGAACATACTAAAATTTACTTTTATTTTTTCTTAAGGTTGCTATAATTATTTTTCCCCTTTCTTAACCCATATTATCTTTTTTTTTATAATTTTTGAAATTCCAATTCTGATAACAATTTTTAGTTAGGGATAAGAAAGAAGAAAATATTTATATAAATATATATAAAAAACTTAAATACCAAAAACTGCTTTCGATTATTTAAAATTAAGGATTGTGAGTGATTAAATTTGTATAAATATCAAGGAGAGACTACTGAATAAGAAAAACATTCTCCATTTTCAATTTTTTATTTCATATCCAGTACAAAATATAAAGAAATTTGTTTATTGAACCATTGCAAGCATTGTTCAGGTTTGTAAATGAGTCGTGAAGCACGTAGAGGCTGAAACTTCCTATGAATTAATGTCTTTTCTCTCACACACACACATATACATATATATATATATATATTAGTTAAAAAGAACATGCATTGCACGTATGTAAAATTTAATTTATAATATATTTATAAATTTATAGAAATAACTTTTAATGTAAAGAATGAACTAATATAAAAATTAAATTTAATCATCTACGTTAACGGAGTTGGAAAGAATGTCATTCTATTTTGATAAATTACTTGTCACACTTTTTTATTCCAACTCACTAACTATTTGCTACATTAGGTTGTTACATTAAATATATTTTTATATAGTCAAAATCAAATTGAGTTTTAGGGATGAAATTTTAATATAATTGGAGTTATTATAATTGAATTGTAGTTATGAAATCTATGTATAATTAATTTAGAGATAATATATAATCTAAAAGATAAAACAAAACATATAAGATAAATTTTAAAATTGTAGTCAATTCTCACATGAAATTATAGAGTTCTCAAAATGTCCATAAAAGTGGAAAAAAAAATCCATGTAGAAACTTTATGCCATCAATTTAATAGATACAAACATAAATATATACACACGAACCAGAAAAAACAATTAAATAACTAAAAAGAACAATTGAAGAAGGACAAAATTCCATATAAAAAATAGTAAAACTTAATTACAATCAAAAGAAGAAAATGAAAAATTGGAGAAGAGAGATATGCAGCGTCAAACCTGATGAATTTGGGTTGAAGATGAAAAATTTGACGCTGTGAAAAATTATTTTGTATATAATTAGGATTAGCATTCAGTATTATAGACTATTGAGGATTACATGTCTTATATTGTTGTATAATTTATTTGTTTGACACCACAAACAAATCAATTACTACCTCACTTTACTTGTTCAGTTTTTTTTCCTTGTGTTGGCTTTGGTTGAGAAAAAAAGAGGAAATCTCAGTTTTAATGAATTCCTGTCGGGCTGGAATTAATTACTAAAATAACTTTAGTTTCACATTTGTTTATTTATTCTCTTCAGCCATCAATCCTATAAAAAAATTCATTTCATAAGTCAGTGATATTTGATAAAACCTATTAAAATATTTATTATTCCGGCAATGGTTGAGACATATGAAAGTGAGGTAGTAAATTGATTTTAGTTAACTAAGGAATTATGTTCTATTCACTTTAGGAATGGATGCAGAAGAGAATTTTGAGAGAATACACGAAGATAGAATATTGATTCCACAAGTTGGATATAAAAGGACACCAAAAGAAGGGCAACAATTCCAATCACTAGAGGATACTTGTGAGTTTTACAATAAGTATGCAAGGGAATCTAGTTTTGTGTGCGAATGGATAAGAAGAAAAGGAATAAGAAAACTAGTGAAACAAGTTGGAAACAGTATATTTGTTTTAAAGAAGGAGAAACCGATGACACTTATAAAAGAAAAAAAGAAAAGCAAATGGAGGAGACTAATGAAGATAGTGGTAAGAAATTGAAAAGAAAACGAGGACATATACATGAAGGTTGTAAGGCAAGGTTAATCGTAGTTAAACGTGATGAAAACTATATAGTCAAACAATTCATTGAGAGCCACAATCATCCGATTGCCACTCCAAGCAAGGTACACTTATTAAAGTCCCATAGAAAAGTTTCAGAAGTGAAAAAGAAAATTGGCCATGTAATTTGCAAGTGTCAATGTGTCGGCGTGTCAACAATTTGATATCTTGGAAACACAAGAGGGGGTATTGAAAATGTTGGGTGTATAAAATGGGATTTCATAAATTATGAGAGGGATATGAGGGAGAAGTTTAAAGGTCATGATGCAAGTATGTTGAATGAATACTTCTTATTAGAACAAGAAAATGATCCAAGTTTTGTTTTTCAAATCGACAAAGATGAGAATGATAGAATGACTAGGTGTTTTTGGGTTGACTTCAGTTCAAGGAGAGCATATAATTTTTTTGGTGATGTTGTTGTGTTTGATACAACATATAACACAAATCGCTATCGTATGATATTTGTTCCACTTACTGGTGGGTTAACAATCATGGGAAAATAACCATTTTTGGATGTGGTTTTCTAAGTGACGAGACCGTTGAGTATTTTATATGGTTATTTGAGACATGGCTTAGGGCAATGCCAAAGGGTCCTCCAAATGTTATAATCACTGATCAGGATCCTACAATAACAAGGGTCACAACTCAAGCTCTTCCGTATACATTTCATCGGTATTGTATTTGTTATTTCACTAAAACAAATTCAGAAAAGTTAGATTCAGTTGTGTTCTGTGATTACTATTACCTTTTCAAATCAATTTTATGAAATTCAGACACAGTTGAAGAGTTTGAACAAAGTTGGAATGATGCACTTGATAAAAGTAACCAACAAGATAATGATTGGTTAAACACAATGTATGCATTGCGGGAGAAATGGGTTCCGGCTTATGCCAATAATTTTTTGTCTGTTGGTATGTCAAGTAGTCAAAGAGTAGAAAGTTCTCATGCATTCTTCAAGAGATATTGCTCTAAGAACAACACTTTGATGGATTTTATTATCAGATTTAACAGGGCAGATGAACATATATGACACCAAGAGGTCATTGATGATCATGTTGATATTAAGCAACAACCGAAGGTAAGAACCATGATGCCCATGGAAAAGTGAATGATGGATTTGTTCACAAAGAAATACTATGATAAATTTCAAGAAGAGCTTTATGCTAGTAGTGCTTATGTGTTAACTATTATGTTAGAGGATGAGAGACAATGTGTTTATGAAGTTAGTAGGGTATATGATGGAGATTCAAAAGTTCAACGACTTGTGTATAATAAGTTGAATGATCTTGTCAAGTGTAGTTGTCGACATTTTGAATTTGAAGGCATCTCATGCAAGCATACTCTTGCTTTCATTAGAATCGAACAAGTGATATTTCTGCCATAACAATGTATCATGAAAAGATTAACAAAGTTGGTTAGACTTGGAAGTGTTACTGATAAAAATGGGTTAGAAATAAAAAAGTGAGAAGATAAATCAGTTTTATTGAGGTGTTCTAAAGTAGCTCAACTTGCATCAACTCTCATTGATGAGGCTTCCTTATTAGAAGAAGATACAAAAATGTTAATGAAGACATTGAATTCATCACATGAAAAATTGAAAGCCATGAATCCAAGTAAAATTGGAGAACAAAGTGTTTCACCATTAAAAAATTAATGTGACATACCAATCCAACAAACCTTTAATGACGCTCTTCAAGTTAGAGCAAAAGGATGTGGTAAACGATTGAAGTTGTTCAGAGAGATTAAGAAGAAAAATTTAAGGCATTGTCGTGGTTATGGAAAACTTGGACAATCCTATAACAAAATAAATTCCCCAGAGCTTATAAACATGTGAGCAATATCTCTATCTTTACTATTAGAAAGTTTTGGGAAGAAACCATGAATAAGTACAATTATATAGCAAAGATTAATCCACAAATTTCTCAACTAATTTAGCTAAAAAACAGGAAATCTAAATGTAGCACTAAATAAGGAACAATCTAACAAACTCTCCTAACCACTAAATTCAAATCAATGAATTCATATTTATTCAAAACAAAAAAAAAAAAAAACAGATTTCCTAAATCTTTGACACCCCCCTAAGTTGGTGCGTAGATGTCTATCATGTCCAACTTGCTTATGAGAAGTTCAAACTTAGGTCTGGATAGTCCATTTGTAAGAATATTAGTTATTTCTTGCATTGTTGGAACAAATGGCATACAAATAACACCATCATTGATTTTTTCCTTTATAAAATGTCTATCAACCTCAACATGTCTGGTTCTATCATGTTACACTGGATTGAGTGCAATGCTGATTGCGGCCTTGTTGTGGCAATACAACTTCATAAACATGTTAACTGATCTCTTGAGCTCCTCCAAAACTCTTTTTAGCTATAACATCTGTGGAAGGAGGATATTTTTGACCCGAAAAATCTATCTTGGTTCGGGGCTAGCAGGTGGAGCTCCGAACTCACTATTCGGATTGGAGCTAAGTGACACGTCTCGGCGAACTTAAATGGACCGTATGGGTATCCTCGGGTGATCCTCGGGCCTTTTGGATTTTGATTCGATTGGAGTTGGGCGACACGACCTTGTGAACTTTATACGACCACCATACAAGTATCTCGGGGTGATCCTTGGGCCAACCAATAGCTTATATTTGTGGGAGCACAGCTCGCCGAACCGAGCAACCCACACGGATGTCAAACTCATATTTAGTTTGCAGCATCCGATGCGGTGGCGGTATCCTGGGGGTGTCTCCCACCATTATGCACAATCCTTGCGGTGGGTGCACACACTGCGGGGATTATTGGGGAGTGATCCATTGCATGTCGATCCGGCTGCAGTCACAGATACTGCGTAGCCGTGACGCATGGCCAGCGCGACACATCTTCACATTATGAAGGGACTGATGGAGCATGTGGACTGGAGGTAAATGATACAGGTTCATTATGCTAGGAGCATACAAAAGAATATTTCCCATGAGGCAGGGAATATTCTTTAGTAACTGTTAGTATGATCCATAGTATGTGCGGTGGATATTTGGAGCTGTGGGAGAGGCTGGAATCAGTTGAGTGTATAAATATAATGTGAGTGCATAGTAGTATACATGTATAGTACACATACGTGAATAGTAAAATACATTCATATTAAAATATATAAGTGATTAGTGTCACATTAGGTTTTTCTATAAATAGAAGCATTGCATTTCATTTCAAAGAGGAGGATGATTGATTTAAAGGAGGGGATTGATTCAAGGAGGATGGAGAGGAAACTATCTGGACTTCTTCTTCACTTTTAGTAGTGTTTTTGAGAAGTTTTCATGATATTATTTGGAGGGAGTTTTTGGGAGTATTCTAGAGAGAAAAGAGAGATAAAAGAAGGTGGAGAGAAAGATTGAAGCTCTCTTGCGGCTCCCTGTCTGGTCTCCTGCTCATACTAGCGGCTGTGTCCTTTGCTCCTCACCATATTTTTCCATCTAGTCTATTATTTCAGGTTTGGTTCATGATAACTAATTTTGAAGCGGGCCAAACTCTGCAATCTCACAGAGCCCTCTATCGGAATTCGGGTCCAGATTCGGATACTATATTTCTGTTACGGTTTGTGGTAACTGATTTTGAGACGGGTCAGACTGCGCTGTCTCTTGGAGCCTTCCACCGGAATTCAGGTCCAGATTCGGATCTAGATAACCCAACTTTCATCTACATTTTGGCGACCAGAGTGGGAGTGGAAGGTGATTCCTAGAGATGCAGAAGATTCTGCCCTGATTCGTACCAGAAGGCTATTGGTGAGAATTCGGTGCACCCAACCGAAGCCAGATCTGATAAGGGGGCAACAGTAGTTGTGAAACCGGAACTGGTAGCATGGCTGTGCCGACAGCTCCATAAAGATAAGTATACATACCCATTTATATACTTATATATACATACACGTTTTTATAGAATTAGAATACAAGCATATATGTATATATGTGCATGCGTGAGTATGTAAAAACAAAAATACTGCTCTACACAAATTTAATTTAATGCATGTCAATTTCCTTCCAAACAACTTACATATATTATATATATGTCATCATCTATACAATAATGCCCATTTTGACAAAGAATAAACGTTTTTTTTTTCTTTTTCTTCACATGACAGTGTATTTGGTTGGACATTAGTACAAAAACATTATTTGAATATTGTGATATTATAACTAATATTGTACAAGAGGATACATGAAAACTGTATATATAAATATATGTATATAGAAATATTGGAACAGGAATTTTGCAAAGCCAACGTAGGATCGCGACAGTGGCGGAACGAAGCACCGGCTAGATGCACACGGAGGAGCGGCTCGCAGTGATGCGACAGCTCACGGTGGCGCAAGATACCGGAACAGTGATAGCAGCGAGCTGGTGGCTCTAGTAGTGACGAACGACGGCTCGCACAACATAGGATGTTTGGTGGTGTTTTGCAGCCGGTGGTGTCGCATAGTGAGGGTGACGAGCTGTTGGCTGGAGGAACATGTAGAGGATGGCCGAAACAAATGTGGTGCGACACAAGAATAGGCGGCTAGCGGCTAGCGGCGGCAGATGTTCAAGCGGTGACTGTTGATGGTGTCACAGTTGGGTCGAACAGTAGGAGTATGACCCGAAGTTGATGGTGGTTCGTATGTTGGCGGCGGCTTGTGTTCGTGGCTGTGCTTGGAAGCAAGGCCGTGTTTGCAGGAGTGATGCGCAGATGGTGGTGTGCGAAGGAGAAGCTTGGTGACGTGTCGAGGTGTCTTGCCTTTGTGAGCTTCAAAATAATTGACAAGGCAAGGCAAGACAAAAATGGGACAAAACAAAGGAGTTAAAGTGTATGATGATGGCTTCAGAAGATAAGGCTAGTGATAAGCAAGACACACTAAGTTATAGAGATAAATTGGTATAAAAGTCGGGGAAAGAAAAGAAACCACTAGTGGAAAATAATTGAGGCAGATACGAGGCTGCAGATTGAGGCAGATAAGCAAGTCAACAATGATATTCCAAAAGTAATGGAATGGGAAGAGATATTTGGCAGACAAGTCCAAGTGCTTCTGAAAGGTCAAAAAAATAAAAAATATATATATATATATATATATATATATAGATTATATACAATATATATACGTCTATATCTACATATGTTTTATTATGTAATTTAATTTATTATATTTATATAGTATAATATATGATATAATGGCAGACAATTCATCATGCCACCAAAAGAAAGAGGGTGATTTCTTTTTAAAATATATATCCATATCTGTATTATTTTCTGCAATAGTAGTATATTTATATCTAGATATTTATAGATCTATTAGTTTTACAAAGATAATATACATTGCTATATAGATAAATATAATATGTATACTTTTGTTACACTAAACACTACAAAAAAAATATATATATATACATACATTTTGTTTAGATATGTACCTATATATGTACTACTGTTAAATTTATTATATTTATATATATATTATAATATGTCATAGTAGGATACAAAGCATGATGAGTTTGAAATATACAAATTTACCTCTGCATTAGACGAAACATGATGGGTGCTTGCATTGATTTTTATTAATCTATGCTTATATTTTGCTTTTAGACTGCATAGAGCTGTCAATGGATCGGATTCGAATCGGATCAGTTAAATTCAAATTTAATTTGTTAAGAAATCGGACTATCGAATTCGGAACCTAATTGAATTATCGGATTTTATTTTCAATCCATATCCGATTAATATCGAATTCGGATCATAATCGAATTATTGACAGGTCTAATTATAGACTTGGTTACTTATCAATACTAATGGCGTGCACATTACGATAATATATTCAAGCAAGGGTGAAAAGAAAGAGTATATATATTAATTTTACTAGAATATATATCAATTCTATTATATAGATATGTACGTGTATAGATATATATACTGGCAGTGTATCAGAAAATGGAAGAAGCTAAATATGACAAAGATGTCATAGTTGGAGAGGAATACGCCAAAAAGATGAAGGTATATGCAATTTATATATATATATGTATGTGCGTGTAGTAGGTAGGACTTGTCGGATTCGTTTCAAGAAGAAATGAAAACATAATTACATAATTGTCCCTTCACTTTTATAGTAATTATAATCTAACCCCTAAATGTTTTTAAATTTCGGTTTGGACCTAGAAATTTATTAAAATGTTTTGTTGACCCCTGCACTTTATAAAATAATAAGTTGATCTCTGAAGTTTTATAGAATTCGGATTCGATTCCTAAAAGTTTTCTGAAATTACAATTGGACTCCTATAAAAAAAAATTATTTACCCCTGAACTTTATAAATTTGATATGGTTCATTGTATTACATATGTGTTCGATTTAATAAATATATGTTGTTACAATAGTTCTGTAAAAGAAATGTTATTGACAATATTCAAAGGTGAGTATAGAGGACAATATCTATTTATATATATTGGATTATCTCATTAAATGAGCGGTTATAAACTATTAATTATAATACAGTATTTATATTGGTGAATAAGTTACTATCTTACTAGATACCAATTTACTTGCATCACTTGTGGTTAAAACTACCACTTTATTTTATGTTATATTGGTGGATAAGTTGGTGCCTTACTTGATATCAATTACTAGCGTTTGGTGGTTAAAACTATCAATTTATTTTATGTTATATTGGTGAATAAGTTACCGCTTTACTTGATACCAATTTACTGGCGTCACTTGGTGGTTAAAACTGCCAAATTATTTATTGTGTTATTGTACTAACGTTTGTGATTAAAGTGCAGTATATTCAACCATCTATTGAGTTATGAAAAAGAACAAAAATGGTCGCAAAAGGATTCGAACCATGGTCCACGGGTAGTCCAACCATTTTTTACTTTAGCAAATCTGGACTGTCTTGCCACTAAGCTATTTTTTTTATGACATATATACTTGAATATATTTGAAGTATGAAATTTGAGATTACTTTTCAAAATGAAAATTATTAAATATTATTTTTACAGACTTAGACATACCATTTGACATTTTGACTCAGGATTTTGGCATCCCCTAATGTATATTAATAGAGGGAGAATTTTTGATAAATTTTCAAATGCATGCTATACGTGATTGTATAGTCATATGCAACTGGATTTGTGAAAATATGTAAACAATTGAGTATTCTCCTATAGATCGTGCAAACTTAAAAGGATATTTGAATATCCTAAATTTTCAACCGAGTCTTGAGTATTGATTTGGTCTCATGGTGTACATGCATTTCTTAATCTCTATAATACATTTTAGTGCATGAAATTGATTTTTTTACTCACCTGATTACTCAAGTAGTGGTATGTGGTATGAATGAATATTGACAAGAAAAACTATTTTTATTAATATAAATAAGGGGAGAATTTATTGACAACTTCTACCCCATTTGTTATTAGTATTCATTATATCTTTACTCATTTATTATATTTTTACTTTAATTTGATATTACGTGAATATAACAAAATAAAAATATTTTTATAAAATATAATATATTATTGTAATATATAATTTTATTATGTATATTAGTATGTAAAAATTATATTCCGTAGTCCCTTTCACCATGAGGGACCCGAATACGTAAATACTTTTACAATAATTATATATATATTTATATTTTATTTTCATATATGAATCTCTCTCTCTATATATATATACAGATATATATTTACTACTGCAAAGGAGGAATCTTGTAGAGTTGTGACGGTACTAAAAGTAAACTGATTTGTCAAGGATGATTTGTTATCTATTCTGTACCGGGTAATGTTTTGCACCTGAGGACATATTGCTCAAATCCAATCTCGCAAGAATTTATTGTTCTCTATGTGAGTCAATTAAGTTTAGCACGGGTCTTATCCTTCTCTTAATTTTATTTATTTAGTTAAAATATTATTGCATGAGGGATTAGCCATTACAATAATAAGGGCCTGTTTGGTAGAGCTGTGTTTGTGTTGAAATAAACAAAAAACAGGTTTTTGGATTTTTTATTTATTCATCCAAAAACATAAGTATGTTTGGTAGGGATGTTTTTTGGGTTGAAATTAAAAAATTAAAAATCAATAATTAATAATATAAATAATAATAAATGAATACAATAATAATAAATAAATATAATAATAAAAAAATGGACTAAACAATAAATAATAATAATAAAATAAATAATAAATTACATAAAACATATTTAAAAATATAATAAAAATAATAAATAATAAACAAAATGAAATAAATAATAATAAAAAATAAATAAATACAATAATAAATAAATATATATAATAATAAAAAATGGACTAAATAATAAATAATAATAATAAATTAATAAAATAAATAATAAATTACATAAAACATATTTAAAAATATAATAAAAATAATAAATAATAAACAAAATGAAATAAATAATAATAAAAAATAAATAAATACAATAATAAATATATATATATAATAATAATAAATGGACTAAATAATAAATAATAATAATAAATTAATAAAATAAATAATAAATTACATAAAACATATTTAAAAATATAATAAAAATAATAAATAATAAACAAAATGAAATAAATAATAAATAAATATAATAATAAATAATAAGTAAATATAATAACAAATAAATACTTCATAATAATAATAAAAAATGAGTATAATAATAATAAATTAATATTAAATTAATAAAAATATATTTTTAAATAATTAAAAATGAATAAATAATTTATAAATAAAATGAATTAAATAATGAAATAATAATAAATAAATAAATAGAATATATTTATAAATTAATATATAAATTAATAAACAATAATATAAATAATAATTTAATAATATAAATAATAAAATAATAAAATATATTATAAAATGAAGAAATAATAAAGAAAGAAAAATAATAATACATAAATAAATATTATAATAAAGAATAAATAAATAGTAAGACCAAATTCATTTTTATAAATAGTGGAGTGAAAAAACACCAAATTTTGGTTTTTTCATTTTGTACTAAAAGAGGCAAGTGTTTGTTTAATGTGGTTTGGAAACACAAACATAAAAATCCAACTAAACATGTGTTTTAAACTAAAACACACAAACAGAAACAGAAATTCTTCAACCAAACAGGCCCTAAGCATATAGGATAGATATATAATTGAGATTGACATGAAGTACTCGCATAGTTGCATGCCATTACCACCATATTTTATAATATGATATGGTGGGAGACAAAACATGATGGGTAATAATATACATATATATTATTCTTATCATGATTTTATTGTATTTTATTATATAATATTATTATTCTTATCATAATTTTACTATCCATTGTTATATCTATATTATTAAACATTATTTTATCATTTTGTTTTTATTGATTTATATTATTACTGAGTTTTATAAGTGATATTATTTATTGTGATTATTATAGTAATTGCTATTAAATTATTATTAGTATTATTACTACTCATTTTCATAATTTCATCATTACTATGATTGTTATTATTACTCTTGTGTATTCTTATGTTTAAGGTATTTTACTCTATTTTATTATTTAACTATATTTTATATTATAGTTCATTATCTCTTGCGATTTAACTATAACACTATACAAATATTTTAGCAGTATATATATAGAAAATAGTATATCTAAAATTATTTAAATATTTATCATGTATCTATTAAATATTATAAGTGTAATTTATATTAGTTAATTTACAAAAATATTATATTGTATTTAACAGAATTATATAGTGACATAAGTATAATAGGTATATTTTCGCACATTAAGTAATAAGTAGTTTTATTGTTACTATTCAATTATTATTTATTATTATTAGTATCTATTCTTATACTAAGGCATTTTTTTTATATCTTATTCTATTACCTTTCACTTATTATATTTATTATCTACTGATTATGATGTAACAATAAATTATAAAAAAAAAATTGCAACCTATTTTTATAAGTGGTGTCATTTTACTCTATTTTTATTATATTTATTACATTTCATTTATATTAGTTTACTCTTTACTGTGATTTTGAGGTAACACTAAATTATTGAAAATTTCCAGTTTTGCCAAATGTATAAATGTTTCATATAATCTTTTTTTATTATTATTATTATTATTCTTTAAATAGTATGATTTTTCTTAGTATTATTATTATAATTAGTATTGAAAGGTAAATAGTATTATAGCTACTCATATTATTCAGTTATTATTACTTTTATTATTAGTATTACCATTATTATTATATTGTACTCCATTGCATTATACATATTACCAGCTACTGTGATTTATAATCAAGCCAAAACTTACTAAATTTTCCATCTCATAAAATGCTCATATATTTATATGTTCCATCTTCCTTATCATCGCATACATGCATACACTTACATTTATATATATATATATATATATATATACATAATGAAAGGAGATGTACATCCGTAGACTCGACATTGAGGCGAGATCCCGCATGCAAGTCTTCAAAAGTTATATACATATTATCATTATTTTCTTAAATAAAAATGTGTATATTATAAATAAAAAATAAAAGTAAACATACATGCATACATACGCATCTATATATATAACGAGAGCAGGTGTACATGCGAGACTCGACATCGAGGCGAGATCCCGCATGCAAGGGGGCAAAATGTGGAAGGAGGATATTTTTGACCCGAAAAATCTATCTTGGTTCGGGGCTAGCAGGTGGAGCTCCGAACTCACTATTCGGATTGGAGCTAAGTGACACGTCTCGGCGAACTTAAATGGACCGTATGGGTATCCTCGGGTGATCCTCGGGCCTTTCGGATTTTGATTCGATTGGAGTTGGGCGACACGACCTTGTGAACTTTATACGACCACCATACAAGTATCTCGGGGTGATCCTTGGGCCAACCAATAGCTTATATTTGTGGGAGCACAGCTCACCGAACCGAGCAACCCACACGGAGGGCAAACTCATATTTAGTTTGCAGCATCCGATGCGGTGGCGGTATCCTGGGGGTGTCTCCCACCATTATGCACAATCCTTGCGGTGGGTGCACACACTGCGGGGATTATTGGGGAGTGATCCGTTGCATATCGATCCGGCTGCAGTCATAGATACTGCTTAGCCGTGACGCATGGCCAGCGCGACACATCTTCACATTGTGAAGGGACTGATGGAGCATGTGGACTGGAGGTAAAGGATACAGGTTCATTATGCTAGGAGCATACAAAAGAATATTTCCCATGAGGCAGGGAATATTCTTTAGTAGCTGTTAGTATGATCCATAGTATGTGCGGTGGATATTTGGAGCTGTGGGAGAGGCTGGAATCAGTTGAGTGTATAAATATAATGTGAGTGCATAGTAGTATACATGTATAGTACACATACGTGAATAGTAAAATACATTCATATTAAAATATATAAGTGATTAGTGTCACGTTAGGTTTTTCTATAAATAGAAGCATTGCATTTCATTTCAAAGAGGAGGATGATTGATTTAAAGGAGGGGATTGATTCAAGGAGGATGGAGAGGAAACTCTCTGGACTTCTTCTTCACTTTTAGTAGTGTTTTTGAGAAGTTTTCATGATATTATTTGGAGGGAGTTTTTGGGAGTATTCTAGAGAGAAAAGAGAGATAAAAGAAGGTGGAGAGAAAGATTGAAGCTCTCCTGCGGCTCCCTGCCTGGTCTCCTGCTCATACTAGCGGCTGTGTCCTTTGTTCCTCACCATATTTTTCCATCTAGTCTATTATTTCAGGTTTGGTTCATGATAACTAATTTTGAAGCGGGTCAGACTCTGCAATCTCACAGAGCCCTCTATCGGAATTCGGGTCCAGATTCGGATACTATATTTCTGTTACGGTTCGTGGTAGTTGATTTTGAGACGGGTCAGACTGCGCTGTCTCTTGGAGCCTTCCACCGGAATTCAGGTCCAGATTCGGATCTAGATAACCCAACTTTCATCTACAACATCTGACAAACTCCATGAGTCATAGCCCGATATTTGGCTTATGTGCTGCTTTGTGCCACCACGTTTCACTTCTTACTCCTCCAAGTAACTAGGAGTTGCTACATGTTTGAGTCAGAGAAACACTAGGAATACCAAACTCTGGATTTGATTTCAGCAGTTTCAGAAAATGATTTATTTGTTCTTTACTAAAGGGACTAGCATCAGCCTCATTTACACGAGCAGATCGGTTTCCAAGCTTACTGTTCTTCCAGTATGCGGGTTTGCCATGAGTCTTCCAACATGTCTCACGTGTATGGTAGGGTTTGCAGCAAAAATCATACCATATCTGAGGCTTGTCCTCAGCTCTGCGCTGGCTATTGGAGGTTCTGCTCGTATTCGCATCAGCAACGACTAGAGCAGAATTTTCAATCGATGCCCTAACCCCCTATTTTCCAAGCATAACACCGACGACTTTCCTCCCTCCGAACTTCAGCAAATACCTCTCCAAGTGAAGGAAGAGGACCACGATCAATGATCATTCCCCTTGTTAATCAAATTCTACGTTCAAGCCAGCGAGAAATTTGTAGATGCGATCGTTTTCCACTGTCTTCTTGTGGTGATTGCAATTATCTGAAGATTTCCATTCATAGTCATTGAAAATATCCAGATCCTGCCACAGCCTTTTCAAAATATTGAAGTATTTGGTGAGAATGTCCCCCCCCCCCCCCCCCCGTCTGATAGGTGTCAAATATTAGTCATTTTGATCCCTTGACTCGCTATTGTTACGTCATTTCATTCCATTATTTGGTATTTTTATGTTGTTTGCGTGTTAAAACATGTTTCCGGAGCTTAATGAAGAAATGAAGCTAACTTGGTGAATTAATTGATGAAGAGGAAAATCAATGAGGTAGTCTGGGACAAAAATGGCTCCCGGATGGTAAAAATGGTATTTCCAGAAGCCGTCATCTTCAACAAAAAATATCGTGGGTTTAAAACGATCGTTTTGGTGCATTCATTGAGAAAAGTGATTTTCCATAAAATACATACATTTTTGCCTATGCTTTCAGTTTCAAAAATTAGCTGGAAATCACATTTCTACGCTTGGAGGTACGCTTAGACCTACGCTTAAAGCGTAAGCTAACCATGCTTGAAGCATATCTATGGTAAGTTTTGTGGTTTTTCGATGATTTCTGTCTGTTCTACCCCCGGTTCGACTACAGACTTCTGTATACATGTATATACATATATATATATATATATATATATATATCAGTTTTAGGGTTTTCATGAGGGAAGTGAAAATACTGTAAATGACCTCTTTACATCATTGCCTATATATACACGATCATATATCAGTGTGAAGGTGTAGTTCATTTTGGAGAAGACGTTCATTAAGGTTTTTCAGTTGTGGAGGTTCACGTTCACTCAGAGAGGTTCATTTAGACATGTTGTTTTGAAGAGCCATATTCAAACCTAGAGATTCGGATAAGAAAATCATGGAGATCGTTTCTACATCACTGATGCAGTCACCTTCCACCATGGCTAAGTAACTCGGTATCTAGGATTTTCTAGCAAAACCCTAGCCAAGTAATGTAGTTCTTTCATTGTTTTTAATTGTAACGAGGGGAAACTGTTGACCAACTGTGATGATTGTAGTAGTTAAGAGATCGTACTGATTTGCAATATAAAATTATATGTTTTGTAACACCCCGTGTTATTTTCCTTTTTCCTGAAATTATTTTCGATTTAATTTCAGTTATGACGTCACTTGTTCATGACGTTATGTTCATCCTTGGTAATTCGCGTGTAAATTTTTCGCGTTTAGTTTTAAAGTCGATTGGACAACATTATGCGAGTTCTTATTCTCAACTACGCGGTTTTGTTTCGACGTTCACATTATTGCTTCGACTAGGTGGCGACACAGTTGTTTGCCGATGTTTAAAGGTTCCGATGTTTGGATTCCTACCCCAGTGTATTTATTTAGGACTATATCATTTATTTGATATCTCGTGGAGTTCCGGTATTTTATTTGGGGACCGTTTGGACGTTTTAGTAAAGTATGGGGGTTATTTTGTAATTTTGAATAATAGAAGGGTCACTTTTGTAATATAGAGGTATATGTGTAAAAGGTGTCACACATTTTAATTTAATTATTTTGGTCACATGGTAAGTCACATGGAACCATTAGAATTAAGTTGTACAAAATTTCTAATGGAATTAAGACTAATATAGATATATGTATATACATATGTATATATATCTCTATAGCCGAGAGAAGGAAACTCACGACCTAGCTCCCTATTCTCCTTCCTCTTCATCTTAGCGGCGAACTTCTCCTTCTCCATGTTCCTTGTTGCCGACGAGAGAGAGGTCGGCTGAGAGAGAGAGAGAGAGCTGAAGGTCGCGCACCTCTGCGCGACCTAGTGGTGATGGATCGCCGATCAGAGGCGACGCGTCGTAGGTCCAGGGGCGGCGA
This sequence comes from Cornus suecica, assembly GCA_963922005.1. Lineage (NCBI taxonomy): Eukaryota > Viridiplantae > Streptophyta > Magnoliopsida > Cornales > Cornaceae > Cornus > Cornus suecica. Next base: position 60,656,061 of record OY998240.1, on the reverse strand, counting down.
TGACGCTACGTGGGTCGCTGCGAGCTAGAGAAGGCGACGCAGGGTTGGCGAAGTGGTAGCGCTGGGTTGCGCGGGAGAGCGATAGTAGTTTGCGCGACAGTGCAGTTCGGCCAGAAACTTCGGCCATTTTTTTGGTCGACTTCCCGAGCTCGGATAGCTGCAATTTTTGGAGGGTAGCTTCGCCTAGATGTCAGGTATGACGTGTAAAAATTTTGTATTTTTTCCGTTGAGCGGTTTGCCGGAAAATTGCGTTTATAAGTTATAATTTTTGTTTGGTTATTTTAGATTTACCCAAATTGATTAACCTATTGCTAATGGGCTTCGTATATATCGTATAGGTTGTCGAGGCGGACGTTTCGGTATATTCAAAATATTATTCGGGTGACTTTGATCGGCGGGCTCCATATACGGGCGTCGGTACTGTTCACAGTGGGCCATTTCAGGTTGTTCTGTAAGCGTACATTCAGGTGAGAAATTTTATTCTCACTTCCGTATCGTTGATGTGGTCTGAGTGTGTAAACCCGTATCTATTTCAATTTAGATATATTAAATTACGAATTTAAATATCTATATTTGGGTTATAATTGAGGCAGGACCTAGAAATTAAATTGATAAATTAATTAAATTATTTTCCTGCAAAATTAAATAAATTCTTATTTGAATTGAAAAAGAATAGGTGGCTTAGTTCCTTTTTTTTATGTGTTAGGAATACGTGAACAGGAGGGACTTGAAAACTTAAACGTTATGCTAGGTTCCCCTTATGATACGTGGGCTATTTGTTTTAAGAGAGTTAAAATCATGTTTAAATGAATGAACTTGTATAATTGTGAATTAAATTATAATTTAATGAATTGCAAGCATGATTATGTGATATAATTGTTTGTTGTGGTTTATTGCTTTATTATTTTAAAATCATATTAAAGAGATTATGAGATTCATGTGGTAGCATGTGGATATTTGGATAAATATGATTATTATTGAAGCCCTGAACGCATATTGAGAATATCGTGTGGTGTCAAATCATGATGTTGATATATGCGGGGTGTGAAATCATGTGGGGGTGTCTTTGTGTCGAATTGTCGCAACAACTGGCCAGGAGGTATCTCCCACCTATGGAACTAAAAAGCCAAAAGGTGATATAGAGTTGGTTGTTGCCCCATCGTGGTGGTATGCGCCGCTCTCGAAGTCACAACTGGGTTGTGCATCCGTTAATAGGATTGGTTATTGCCCCATCGTGGTGGTATGCGTCACTCTCAGCATGGGAGTCGTAAGTAGGGCTCTCGTGCAATCGCCTTCGTTGTTGAAAGTGAAGTCAAAAACACTTGGGAAGAATCGGTGCAGTACTCTTTTCTCATTGTGAATGGGGGGAGTGCGTATTCGTTAACTATGTGATATGGGCAAAGGGTGGTGTTGAGTCACATTATATTTGCATAGCATTATATGATTTCATTTGACATGTATACGTGATATTATTACATGTGATGCTGGAACAGGTTTATATGTGCTATTATTACCTGTGGATTTTGGAGCATGCTAATTATGTATTTTTATAAAATGCTCAATTGATAGTGATTTATGTGAAAGAAAATGATTACATGCGGTAATTAATAAAGTATGATGAAATGTATATTTTTATATACGTGCGACTATATACTTTTGTACCCTTAGGGGAGGTTAAGTATATTGGCATAGTAACCTCTGTGGTTAGTGGAGGTTAGTTATGGACTGTATAGTTAATTTTTGAGTTGATGCCTTCGAGAATGCGGGGTTAATAGTCTTGTGATTTTGATTAGTTGTGTGACCTCTTTGGAGATTTGAGGTTAGGGATTGATTTTAGTATCAATTGAGATTTAAGACCTTAGAGAAGGCGGGTGATAAGATTAGGGACTTGGTGGATGTTGTTGTATAAACCTTTAGGTACCTTTCACCTTTTGAGGGATGGGTTATCAACTGTATTCGAGGTTTTGATTGGATTAGAAGAGGTTATAGTTTAAATGATTTTATTAAGTACTCGAGGTACTATAGCTTGACAATCTTGGTTCTAGTGCTTAGTTCATTCTTCTAAGCATTTCTTCTACTGTACTCTATATACTAGTACATGTCTTTGACTCATATGTCACTCCTTGAGCCGTCGGTTACGGTGTGGTGTCGAACATCTTCCTTGTGTTGTCATTTATTTTGTGGAGTTGGAAACGGATGGTTGTGTTCCGTGAGTCCAACGTATTGTTCTTCTTTCATTGTCCTCTTGGACATTATAGGAATCCTTGGAGTTGTAGTCACTTTTATTTGGCTGTCTTTCGGAAACGGTATTTTCTAAGTCTTGAAATAAACTTCTTATATTTAAAAGGAAAAACCCGTTTTCGTCTACCCCCGTTGCAACTAAAAGTTTTAATACTTTATAAAATGATCTTAGAATCTTCTTGAAAAAGATTTTTAACTTCTAAAAGCCGGTGATGGCGACTGACGGAGACCGGGGGTGAGACGGTCATTTTTACTGTGTGGTTTTTTAAAGAAAAACTATTTTATTACTTTTCTCGAGATTCTGAGATTTCGAGACTTCTTTCTCAATATCTCATCCTGTAGAGTTTTGAAAGGTGGTTTCTTGTTTCACCTTTGCTTCGGATCATTTTTAAGTCTCGGGCATGAGGCTTGGTGTTGTTCAATGCACACATATAGTGTTGTCTTTCACTTCTTTTTGGTTGTTGATGTCACCACTTAGGTGATTTGAGTTATTACAAGTGTTAGGGGCATGGATGCCGAGTGGATTAGTTTCTTTTGCCCGCGGGTTTGCCCTAAGCACTTATGGTGTTTTAACCTTGACATTGTTGTCTCGGTTATCTATTGGTTAGCATTGGAATTTCTTTTCCCTTGTTTTGGTTCTTTGACTCTTATGTGGTTGTCATGAGAGTAGTGTTCAGGTACTCTCCGAGATTCGACCGTTTAGCGTTCCTTATCTATAGTGAGAGTGTTGGTGATTTATTAATCTTGTTAGAGATAGTGTTTTGAGATTCATACGGTGATATGATTGAGGTAATTCAGTCCTTGAGAGGTAGATTTTCTCTAGGAATGGGATGAGGTTTATTATATGTATATATATATTGTACATATATATATATATTGATGATGGTTGTGTTAGTACGCAAGGACGTGAGTGTTTTTCCTCCTGTGTTCTCGGGGAGTGAGTTATGAGTATTCCTTGGTACTAGTTGTGGATTTTGATTCCTGTGGATATTAGGGGTGAGTGTGGTTCCCTCTGTTTAGATTTTCTAGTTAGCATTGTGAGCGCCGGATGATTTGTGAGATTAGACATGAGTGTCGTGTACCTAGTGTACGTTGGTGAGAGTAGTGTAGACTACCGGTGTTGGTACTGAGAGTACGAGTCTTAGTCGTACCTTATATACTCTTGTTGTGTACTTATATATATATATATATTCCCGATATATATTCGTTTATGGTAACATGTGAGCACGTACCTTAGGATTTCGTGGCTGGGTTATATTGTGGGCTATATATCTTGCTAGATAGTTTAGCATTACCTATACTGCCAGAGGATGTGGTAGTTAGGATATCCTTTCCCACTGAGCTTATTTGCTCACAGGGTGTAAGTGCAGAAAAATTACACAATAGAAATTTTGTTGGAAGTCCTCTTTTCATTAATCAAAGTCATCTATTTATAAAAATTGTGACCAATGGGTCAAGCCCATGTACCCAGGTTTATCAATCCCTTAAATCAAGGGATTTGATAAACCCTAACCTTTTTTGGACTCTATATACTATAATTGGGTTACTTCTTGTCTTGTGGACCACACTTTAGCTTCTAGAATTTTCCATGGGCCCATTATTATTTTCGGCCCACTTGTTTTCAGCCTGTTTGTCTTCCGGTCCATCGGTCTTTGGCCCATCCGTCGTCGGCCCATCGGTCCTCGGCCCATTCGTCGTCGGCCCATCAGTCCAGTGGCCCACCTATAATTGGGCCAAATATTTCAACCATTACACAGGCCCCTGAGGTTATGGGCTTGACATTCTTTTTAAAGCCCATGACCTAATAAATGTAAATACCTATGTATATATATAATAATAGCTTTTATGGGAAATGAAGGTAGTGAGTTGGCATGTCATCATTGCCTATTTAATGGTGTGCCCAAAACGTGAGGCCATTTCTCCCTTAAATCTCGCACCATGACGGCTTTGGCGTGCCTTTCGGACTTCGTGCAGCCTTTTTGGCTTCCTTCTCTCCTTCTATAAAAACCCCCTTATTCTTCACTTCTCATCACATTTCCATACTTTGTAACTCTATATTCTTGTCTCTGCCTTCTTTAGTTCTTCATTACTGGGATTCGTTTCTTTGTCATTGCCGCCGTTCATTCCGTCGCTCATCTCAGATACCATAGAAACCTGCTGTTACTCAGAGCTTTCGTAACTCTTCCTTCGTCAATTAAGTAAGTCGATCGGTCTTTCTTCTTTCTTTAATTTATCACCTTTACCCCCTTCTGTCTCTTCTACATTTCTTAACATTATGTCCGATAGTGATGATACCCGGTCGGTAGAGGAAGTAGTTTTACCTTCTGCCTCAGGTACCGATTCTACAAGCAGTGACACTCCCCAGCCTGTTTCTAAAGGAACCGGAAAGACCACTCTCGAAAGTACTAACCTTCCGGGTTCCTCAGCGACCGGTCCTGCGAAATCCAAACCTTCTGAACCTTTCGTAGTGGCCCCACTTAAGAGGACTCGACCTGAAGTGGACGTCAAACACCTTCGGGCTGAGACCCATGTTCCCCAGGACGTTGATGTGTCCCCCTATCCTGGTTACCTAGACTTTACCCAGAGCCAGGGCCTAGCCCCCGGTAGCATTCTGTTGTCGGCCTCTCATCTTAGGGTTCTAATGTTTCCTCTTCATCCCTTTTTTCACTATGTATTTTTCATGCTTGGGTTGCACCCTCTTCAACTGAACCCGAACAGCATTAGGATCATATCCATGCTACTGTTGTACAATAGGGATATGGATCTGAACTTAGGGCTGGCCGACCTCCTCCTTTGCTATTTTTTCCAAAATGCCAGAGCGAGTAGAGGTAGATACAACCTTTTCCCCTTTCACGGCCGCAACATCTGTACCGATACTGAAAAATCGGACAAGGGATGGAAGGAACGAATGGTAGTAGTGAGTGGCAATTGGTCATACCCTTTTTCTCGTATTTTCCCGATCCCCAATAAGTTCGGTCCCATTCGCCTGCCTGTCTACCGCCCCCTTCATAAGGCTTCTTGCCTCTGTGACCACTGTGACCTTCACCGGGGGAACTATGCCTTCAAATTTCTAGGTTACGAGGACAAGGATCTTCCCCTTACCTTTATAAAACAGCGGATAGGTCTCTTGAAAACCCATGTCTGGGGCAAGACCCGATCGGCTACTGACCTGCTGACCATGGACAATCTTGAATCGATCTCTAACTTGGGCGCTGGTGTTGACAGGATGGACCTGCCTGACAAACCTATGTCCGCCAGAATCCCTCAAGTTCCCGAAGGGATTACGCCTGTTGATGCTGTGCCGTTGTCAACAGCACCGCCTTCGACTTCGGTGCCTCCTCCTGTTCGGAGTCCGCCAGCACCACTAGCGCAGAACCCATCGGTTCCTCCTCCGCCTCCTGTCAATGCTCCGACTGTGAGGACCCGATCCAGTACAACTGGTGGAGTGGGTACTAAAAGGACAAGGGCACAAGTCGAGAATGTTTCTTCAAGCAAGGCTCCTGCTGCCCCTGAATCATCCCAAGCTCTGATCCCTTGGGAGCCTAAGTTTCTGCTGCCAGATGGAACTCCGGTTTGTGCTGATCAAATCACCTTTAACCATCCGGAAGCTCTTCGGGCTATGGCCAAAGGTATCTGGACACCGGCTGATAGGGCGGCTCAATCAAAAATCACCAGGACTGATCTGGCTAAGAAGACTTCGATAATGGTTATGGAGGTAAAAGACTTCAATCATCAGTTTGTGTTTTCTATTTCGTTTGTTGACCGTTATTTGTATAATAATCCAATCTTTGTTGCGCAGCTTCTCTACGGCGTTCAGGCCTACAACAGCCTCCTTGAGACTGATGTCAGAGAGATGGCCGGTATGAAGGCTCAAATAAAACAGAATGAGATCCACCGGGTTTCTTTGGTCAGGGAGGCGGATGGTCTTCGCCAGACCGTTTCTGAGCAGAAGACTCTTCTGGAAACCGGTGAGGCGGAAAAACAAACCCTGATTGCCGAAAAGCTGGTTCTGGCTGCCGAGCTGGAAAAAGCGAAAAAGGTTGCTAGGCAGATAGCAGCTGAAAAAGCTGAATCTGATAAACTCTTGGCAGAATCAGAAAGGCTTATTTCCCTGGAGCGGGAAAAGGTTGAGGTGTGCCGTCTGGGAGGGCTTGACATGTTCAAAAGATACAGTGTCATCTGTGACCTCCGAGCGGTCAGGGCCTGGAGATGTAGGCATGAAATGGAGCATATCCCTCTGGAATCTAGGGAATTCAAGACCGCAGAGGCATTCGATGCCCATATGGGAATACCCTTTCCTTATGAAAACCCTCCTGCCTCTGAGAACGAGGAGCGTTTTGCTGCCATCCTGAAGGGGAAAGAATACCATCCTCCCGAACAGTAGCTAGGACTTTATATGTTCTTGTTTCCCCCAATGGGCTAATTTCTTGTAACTTCCTTTATTTTTAATGAACAAGAACTTTTATCCCTTTTTTCCAGTAATTATTCGTCATTTGTGTGGGTTTTTATCGTTTCGTACTTGTCTTAAATCGAGCCTTCGGACATATGGCCCCTGAGGCTATTTATTATTTATTTTAACTTCACACATTTAGGAAATTTCAGGGAGTCACAAAGCCTTCGGGCAATGAGCCCCTGAGACTCGATTCTATCCGCTGATTAGTTCAAATCAGATTTGAATTCAAATACATGGGAAATTTTAGCAAATCGTGAAGCCTTTCGGGCATTTGGCCCCTGAGGCTTGATTTTATCCTCTGGTTTGTTCAAATCAGGTTTGAACTCAAACACTTAGGAAATTTTAGCAAATTGTGAAGCCTTCGGGCATTTGGCCCCTGAGACTTGATTTCATCCTCTGGTTTGTTCGAATCAGGTTCGAACACAAACACTTAGGAAATTTTAGCAAATTGTGAAGCCTTCGGGCATTTGGCCCCTGAGGCTTGATTTCATCCTCTGGTTTGTTCGAATCAGGTTCGAACACAAACACTTAGGAAATTTTAGCAAATTGTGAAGCCTTCGGGCATTTGGCCCCTGAGGCTTGATTTCATCCTCTGGTTTGTTCGAATCAGGTTCGAACACAAACACTTAGGAAATTTTAGCAAATTGTGAAGCCTTCGGGCATTTGGCCCCTGAGGCTTGATTTCATCCTCTGGTTTGTTCGAATCAGGTTCGAACACAAACACTTAGGAAATTTTATAATCCAAGAGCCTTGCATAAAAATAGAACTTTGAGATGAACTTGAAAATCATGAAGCAGAGGTACCAATATCGGGCACAGATGCTTCGTAACAATGGTGTCATAGAAAGACACAGTTTTATTTTCTTAACAAGAAAAACAACTATCTAAGGATAATACCTCTTTAACCGATAGGCATTCTGAGAGTTGGACTCGAGGCGGCCTGTTTCGTTCTTCCGAACCCGATAAGCACCACGTCCGATAACCTCAACCACTGTGTAAGGTCCTTCCCATGTCTCTCGTAATTTGCCTACAATCCCAATCTTCCTTCTGAGCACCATGTCGCCTACTTGGAATTTTCTCCTTTTGACTTTCTGATTAAATCGTGCTCTTACATGCTGCTGATAGGCAGCTAGTCTTATCCCAGCAGCTTCCCTTCTTTCCTCTAGGAGGTCCAGATCATGGGCTAAATGTTGATTGTTCGGTCCTTCTTCCCATGCTTGACTCCTTAAAGTAGGTACCCTTAGCTCGGTCGGGATAACTGCTTCAGCCCCATAAGCCATGGCGAAAGGGGTTTCCCCGGTTGGCTGTCTTGGAGTAGTCCGATAGGACCACAATACCTCAGGCAATTTCTCTAGCCATGCCCCTTTTGCGTCTTCAAGTTTTTTCCTCAATGTGTCAAAAATTGTTCTATTCGTCCTTTCGGCTTGCCCATTTCCCTGCGGGTAGCCGACGGAAGAAGTGTTCTGATTGATCCCATGCTTTGCTAAGAATGCTTGAACCCTTCTGTTGTCCAGGTTGGTGCCATTATCCATCATTATGGTTCGGGGTAGGCCGAATCTACAGATGATGTGGCTCCAGATGAATTTTATGACATGGCTGCCTGTTATGGTGGGATATGCCTCCGCTTCCACCCATTTGGTAAAATAATCGGTAGCCAGGAGAACATGCGTTGTACATCGTATTGCCTGAGGAAGGGGCCCCACTATGTCCATCCCCCATCGGGCAAAAGGGTGAGGGACAATAGTTGGGTTTAAGAACTCGGGCGGTGGATGAATGGCATCTCCATGAAACTGGCATTTTTTGCAATGTCTGACATAAATTTCAGCGTCTCTTGCCAGGTAGGGCCAGAAGTACCCCTGGGTGAGGACTTTATGAGCTAGGGACCTTCCTCCAGAATGATTGCCACAAGCTCCAGCATGAATCTCCTCCATGACTGCCGATGCCTCTGATGGGGTGAGGCATCTCAAATATGGTCCGGAAAAAGACTTTCGATATAGTTGGCCGTTGTATAGGGCATATCTGGCTGCTTTTATTCTAATCTTCCGGGCTTCTGATTTTGACTCAGGCAATGTGCCAAATCTCAGATAATCCACTATCGGATCCATCCAACTTGGTTCCCACGGGATAACCATTACTTCTTCGGGGGGTTCCAAGCTAGATCGGACGACAAAGTCTATCGGTACAGTGCGAGTCATACTTTTTCCTGCTGCGGAGGCTTGGTTAGCTAGATGATCTGCTACAAAGTTATCTCCTCTGGGAATCTGTTCAAAGTTTATTTGCTGGAACTCTTCAGCCTCCTTTAGAACCAAAGTCTTGTATGCTTCCATTTTCGGCTCTCGGGTTTCGTACTCCCCATTTAACTGTCGTACGACTAGCTGTGAATCACTTCGTACTACTGCCTTTTGGACTTGAAGGCTTCGGGCCAACCGAATTCCTGCAAGGAGGGCCTCATATTCTGCTTCGTTGTTTGAGGCTGGAAATTCCAGTCTAACGGATTGTTGGATTTTAGTATCATCCGGTGTTACGAGTACTACCCCGATCCCTGCTCCGTTGATGTTGGACGATCCGTCTACGAATATGACCCATAGTCCAAACTCACCTTCCTCTGTGGAGTCAGTAGTTTCTGTTTCTAACAGGAAGTCAGCTACTGCCTGTCCTTTGATGGCCGTTCGGGGAACGTAGGTTATGTCAAAAATCCCTAGTTCAATTGCCCATTTTGAGATTCTCCCAGATAACTCAGGCTTCGCCATTATGGATCTTATCGGTGTTACAGTGGGAACTATGATCGGGTGCGCTTCGAAATAATGCCGGAGACGTCGCTTCGCATTGATCAGTGATAGTACCAGTTTCTCCTGCTTTGAATAACGGGTTTCTGCCTCAGCAAGGGATTTGCTGGTGTAGAAGACCGGTGTCTGGTACCCTTTGCCCTCCTTGACCAGAGCGGCGCTGGTAGATGTTACTGAAACGGCCAGATATAGGTGCAACGGCTCATCGGCTTCAGGGGTTGCCAGGATCGGGGGCTTCGTCATGTAACTTTTGAGTTTGTGCAGGGCCTCCGCTTGCTCGGGCCCCCAGACTTCTCCTCGTGCCGCTCTTATTGCTTGAAAGAACGGCCTACACCGATCGGTTAACCGAGAGATGAAACGACTGAGGGCCGCTATTCTTCCGGTTAGCACCTGGATTTCTTTCCGGGACTTTGGCTCAGCAGTCTCTATGAGAGCTTTGACTTGTGCAGGGCTAGCCTGTATTCCCATCCGGTCAACTATGTGCCCCAAAAACTGGCCTGAGGATACTCCGAAAGAACATTTGGCCGGATTGAGCTTCATATTATGCTTCCGGAGGGTGTTGAATACCTGCTGCAGATCGGCTAGATGGTCTCCTCTCTCCTTGCTTTTGACCACCGTGTCATCGATGTAGGCTTCGATGGTGGATCCCGTCATCCCTTGGAACACCCTTCTGACCAACCTCTGATAGGTAACACCTGCATTCTTTAGTCCGAAAGGCATAACTGTATAACAAAATGTACCTGACTCAGTGATGAAGGCAGTCTTTTCCTGGTCCTCCGGAGCCATTCAGATCTGGTTATAGCCAGAGTATGCATCCAGAAAGCTCAAGCGTTCGAATCCTGCGGTGGCATCTACCATCTGGTCGATCTTTGGTAAAGGGAAACAGTCTTTTGGGCATGCTTTGTTCAGATCAGTGAAGTCGATACATACCCTCCACTTGCCGTTCTTCTTCTGGACCACCACCACGTTTGCCAACCAGGAAGGATACTGGACCTCTTTTATGAATCCTGCTTGCAGAAGTCGATCAACTTCTTCGGCTATGATCTGGTTTCGATGGGCACCCATTCGTCTTTGTTTCTGTCTAACGGGCTTTGCGCCGGGATCCACATTAAGAGAATGTAGGGCAACTGATGGATCAATACCGGTCATGTCCATATGGCTCCACGCAAATATGTCAGCATTGGATCGGAGAAGGGATTCCATTTCCTCTTTTTCTTGTGGATTAAGGCCAGAACCAACATAGGTAAACCTTTCAGGGCGATCGTGACAAATTTGAACTTCCAGTAGTGGTTCAACTGCTATCGGTGATCCCGAACCGCCCTCCTGTAATTGCTATTTGGCATCAAGTACTGTCTTGGACTGCGACTTTTGTTCTGGTTCCGTTCTCCTTTTTAGACTTCTCATAGTGACTGCATAACACTCCTTTGCCGCTACCTGATCGCCCCTGATATCGATTACGTCAACTCCGTTCGGATCAATACACCGCATGACCTGATGCATGGTAGAAGGGACTCCGTTCATACGATGGATCCATCCCCTTCCCATGAGGAGATTATAGGAAGGTTTGACATCCACCACCACGAAAGTCTCTCGGAGTGTGCGCCTCGCTGCCGTTACTGGCAGTTGGATTTCCCCCACTGGTTCCACTCTCTTTCCATCGAATCCTGCTATCGGGCTTCTGGATGGGACTATTTCTTGGGGGTTGATCTCCAGTTTCTCAAAGGCCCATTTGGTGATAATGTTGGCACTACTTCCTGGATCGACCATTACCCTCTTGATCAGGCAGTTGGAGACCATGAGGGAGATGACCAGGGGGTCGTCATGAGGTGTCTGAATATTTTGCATATCCGCAGAGGTGAAAGTAATCCGGGCATCCTCTCTCGGGCTTTGAAACTTGGAGACTTCTCCAACCCTTCGTAACTTCTGGGCTTGCCGCATCTGTGATCTACGAGCTTCTTCCGCTTCTGATCGACTGGGCCCTCCATGGACCATGTGAATGACCCGTACGGGTTGTCCCATAGCCCCCCTGGTAGGGGCATGCGTTGCTTGATCTGGTCGGGCTCCTTCCTTGGCAACATACTCGGTCAATTCTCCTTTTGCAATCATGGCTTCCACCTGTCTTCTGAGGCTTCTGCACTCATTAGCGTGGTGCCCGTACTCGCCATGGAAGGCGCAGTGCCTTGACATATCCCTTTGGTCCATCGGCTGTTTGATGGGATGTGGCGACCGGTAGATTCCTTTGCCCTTTGTTTCCTGGTACAGCTTTGCCAAGGTCACTTTTAAGGGGGTGACCTTCTCCTCAAACCTTGGTCGTTTCATTGGGGCTGGGGAAGGAGCAGGAGGTACGCTCGGTCTTTTCCGGTCTGGTGCCCGATCCTTTACCCTGGAGGGTTCGGACGCTCTGGCCTCTACTGTTGCAAAGGCGGTCCTTCTTTGTCGTATCGCCAACTCTTCCTCTATTCGGAGGTGTCCTTGTGCCCTAGAGTTGAGCTCTCCAATATCGGTTGGCGGCCTCTTGACTAGGGACTGATGGAACTTTGTTCCAGGTATCAGGGCCATTCTGAAGGCTTCAACGGCTGAATGTTGATCGCAGTTGTCAATTGAAGACATCTCCACATTGAACCTTGAGACAAAACTTTTCAGGGATTCGCCCTTTTCTTGGATCATGGTGAACAGACTAGAGATAGTCTTCTTCTGCCTTTTATTGCCAAAGTACTGTGCGATAAATAACTCGCAGAGTCTGAGCCAACTACCGATCGATCGAGTCGGTTGCTTTCTGAACCACAGGAGGGCTGCTTCGGTCAGGCTGGTGGGGAAAACTTTGCATAGTAAGGCCTCGTTTTCGTTGTAAACATTCATCTTGGTATGGACGTGATAGATGTGTTCGGTTGGATCTTTTGTACCATCGAACAGGGTGAACTTCGGTAACCTGAACCTTTCCGGGTAGGGCACGCTGGTGATCGAGACGGTGAATGGTGTCTGAACGGCGTCTATGGATGCCTCGGATGCCAGATCGATAGGGGTTTGTACCTTCAGGTCCCTAAGCACATCCCGCTGGAATCTGGACATGATTTCCTCCAGTTTTTTCATGGTCAGGACCTCCTCCGGATTATGCGCCCCAAGGACCTGTAGGGATGACTCTGCCTGTTCCTCATGATCGTTGTGGGCTCTAGCGGGTAGGTCATCCATGTGTGCCTGGCGGCCAACAGACCGTTCGTGCTGTGCGGACTGCTCGTCGTCATGGGTCTCCTGTGGATTCTGTAGTTGAGCCAATTTTGCCGCCAATTCAGCGTTCTGCCTTTCTAACTCGGCAGTCCTCTCCTCTAGGGCTCGTCTGATCGGATCTTCTGGTTGCTGGCCTCCGTTTGGAGGTAAATCGGTATGTTGTGAACGTGTGATCGCCATTGTTGGTACTAATCTTAGCTTTTTTGCAGAGGGTGAGAAACTTATTGAAAAAGGATTTCAATAATAGGTTTTCCCACAGACGGCGCCAATTGTGTAAGTGCAGAAAAATTACACAATAGAAATTTTGTTGGAAGTCCTCTTTTCATTAATCAAAGTCCTCTATTTATACAAATTATGACCAATGGGTCAAGCCCATGTACCCAGGTTTATCAATCCCTTAAATCAAGGGATTTGATAAACCCTAACCTTTTTTGGACTCTATATACTATAATTGGGTTACTTCTTGTCTTGTGGACCACACTTTAGCTTCTAGAATTTTCCATGGGCCCATTGTTATTTTCGGCCCACTTGTTTTCAGCCTGTTTGTCTTCCGGTCCATCGGTCTTTGGCCCATCCGTGGTCGGCCCATCGGTCCTCGTCCCATTCGTCGTCGGCCCATCAGTCCAGTGGCCCACCTATAATTGGGCCAAATATTTCAACCATTACACAGGGGTATTTCATTTGCCCCCTCGTATTCCCACGTTAGGTTGCAGGAAATGTCATGACTACGGCGGCATGCGGTGCAATGGCAGTTCCCTTTTATTTTTCTTGTTACAGGTTTTGGAGTTACGCCGGGTGATGCGGTTACGGTTGCAGCGCGACTGGTTTGGGGACGATAGTTATCTGCTGTCAGTTTCTTTACCCATTTTGTATGGGATTGTCATATATTTCTCTTGAGAGCCAGTCTGTTGGCATATCCCTATTGGTGTATCTTTTATTTCCTGTATTTATTATTTCAGGATGTCATTGTATCTATTCGGCACTGCTTTGTCCATTTCTGTGTTCTTATTCGAGCATTTGTGGCTCTGTTGATTATAGAGGGTTGTGTAGGGGTTTTGGTTCCTTTCCACTACCTCGGCCCTAGTAGGATTGATGAATGTTGGGCCTGTGAGCCATTATTATTATTGAACTGTTATTGACAGGTTATTCCATTGTGGTTGGTTGTCCGGATGTTCCATTTACAAACGGAACTCTGCCGGATTTTTGTTAGATTCTGCTGCTTTGTTCTATCATTCATTTGGGTATGAAATATACCATTTTTATTATTATTCCATACGTTTTCATGGTTAATGATATCTTAGTTGGTAGTTCGTATTAGGGATCACATCCTAGATTCTTTGGATGTCCCGGTTTGGGAGTCGTAGGAATTTAGGGATGTGTCAGTTTGGTATCCGAGGATACTATTGAGTTTTTAGTATTCGTTTGGGCATGGAGTATATCTTTCATTGTTATTCCATGTATTTTCTTGTTATTGTTGACTCTTGTGGTCGTTTAACTGACGTCATCCCTTGAAAATTCGCTGATTCTCTATATTAGAGTTTCGGGAATTTTAGGGGCGTGACAACATGGTATCAGAGCATTTTTGTTACCCTTTTGTGGGTGTTTGATGACTGAAGGTCATTTGTTCTCGTTTCTTTTTACTTTCGCATTCACTCCCTTAGCTCTTAGGCTCAGGTTTCGGAGTCCTAGGAATTTGGGGCGTGACATGTTTGTTCTAAATTCTTGTCTTAGATGGAATGAATGTATTATTTTGCACAACTATGATTATTCAATATGAGCAAGAACTTGGATGCTTAATTATAGTTTTCTACACAATGGTAGTAATGAAACTTGAAACCCTACGTTGACACAAGTCGTGCCTTGGCGATTCAATATAGACATGCTTTAGTTTATTTTCATGTAGTAGGAGTAGATTAGAGTAGTATAATTGGCATTTACTAGTTAGGTCAGTCATGAGACGAGTTGTCGCAATCCGGTTTATGGTACTCCTTTTTGGGCTCGTATTTACCTATTTGCGGTACGACCTGATTCACAGTTATGGATCGCCCTCTTATAATTGATACAGAGAGGAACTATATTATGCGGTTAGTGGTGGAGCGATGAAAATCCTAATTTTCTCTCTCATCTGAATCATAACCAATTTAATTTTCTTTCTAGATAATTTGGTCTTTGACCACCCAAACAAACTATTTTCAAAAAATTATAATTCAGTGTTTTTGAATTGCTAAAGTGAACAATCTCAGTCTTTGTGGGATCGATATCCCTTACTCAAGCCATTAATATACTATAATTAATACGTGCGCTTGCATATGGTAAAATCTAGAGTCGTTAAGGTGTTATTTTTAACCACATATTTTTACACACCTGACGTCGCATCACCCCCTCCCGTTGAATTTCTCCAAGTTGTATTTGCAGTTCGTACACTTGGGATTAATTGTCGAGGTCAGAATACATCTGGTGAATATTATTCCAAAGTTCTTTGGTAGTTGGATACATCTCTCTCTTCTGTACCTCTCTAAGGATTCGAAGAATCTCGCTTTCCCATTGCTACCAAATCTAGGCTTAAAAATGTAGAGACTTTAAACGATGTCTAGAATTGCATAACAACTTTACCTAAAACATGGAACAAACAACTTATAAACCTAAGATTAAATTCAAAAGTCCATACATTGATGAAGCTAAATATATACAACACACGACATGGTCCAAAACTACACAATGCCATAACTGGTTGATTTCTACTAAGCCGCCCAAGATGACATAGTTTCTGGTTTTGATTTCAAAAGTAATTTTTATTCAACAATGCTAAAAGAGAATTTTTTCTATAATTAGAGAGAATAATAAGGTTAATAGAAACAATGCTAAAAGAATGTGTTGAACACTACGAGGTCCGAGAAAAGCTACAAATACATTCAATTCAATAATATATAATTACTAACTCATAGCAAAATAATAAGAACAAACTCATAATACCAAATCGTAAGCTCAAGAAAACAACATCATGTTAATTGTAATAATTTCTTAACTTTTTACTTTCTTGTGCATCGTTGTCTGAACCTAGCCACTTGGAAACACTTGCACTACCCTTCGAAACCATCATCTCCTTTATCGACGCAAAAGAAGAACCCGCGACATCCATCTTCTCTTTCGTTGCGACAACGGTGGGTCCTTTCTTCGCGACAAAACCTCTTGGAGGTCGTGACCCTTCCTTAGTTGTATCCGTGACAGATTGATCCACTTGACTCGTCCCGACCCTAGCAGTAATAAACTTGTGAACAGCGGGACTGGCCTTGGAAGACGTGTGCTTGAACCTAAGCACGCCACTAGGGCCAGGATTTTTCTAAATGTTATGTTTCAACGACGATTATATATTTGTGTTATTAAAGCTTCTTGGGTGACACTAAAAAAACAACAAAACTTCATTAAATTGGGCAGAGGTATAATATGTGTGCCACAAGACTCTTCAATATGCAAAATTTAATCATGCAAAAACTATCATTTGGATTTTAGTTCATACACCCCATAAATGACTAGACATATAGTCCAGATAATGATTCTAACATATTGGAATGACTAAGACGCACTGTTAGAATCCTCGAAACCCAGGGTGTAGGAGAACCAGAGACATAAGGATCAGACCCTCTACTTTAAAATTAACACCGTACCCAATTGCCTTAAAATGTGTCTTACACCTCTGACCTTTAAGTGACTCACGAAGACCAGCCAGATGTGCACAACCAAGGTTTGAAATTTGAAATAAGTCTTCTGGAAGCAAGGGACACGGCCAGGTGAGAAACCATCACATCGCAGCTGGTATCCCACACCTTTGAAGCCCATTTGTCTATCGCAACCACGCCAGAAATCTCCATATCAAACCTTCCAACAAAGCTTGACATTGTTTCTAATTCTTAAATTGTCTCATAGTAGTCCCATGTAATGATGAAGGTGTTCAGTTCAGGTAAAACATCATAACAAATCTAACTTCATTTAGCTTTAACATTAATAATTTAGCAAACATCTTGAAGACAATCCTTTATACTGTGTGGTATCTATCTTTTATTTTCCTCTGAAAACAGTAACACGTTTACTTTTTGATCTTTTTTATATCCCTTGAGCAAGATTATTATTTAGTTGTGTGTTTGATTAATAAATTTTTTATTCAGCAGTTCTTTACAACAAAATATTTTGCTTGTGATCATTCAAGTCAAGTCTGCCAAAATATCCTTCCAGCAAAGAGATTGATGCAAAATCATGGGATGACGAATCTAGAAGGTGTGTGATCCAAGATATTCTCATTTCCATATGCAATATGTTAGTCCTACCTTTATCGCAACTAGTGAATTCATGTGATGTATTTGATATGATTATTGAATACAATTGTGTTCCATTACAAGCTTGTTATCTTGGGCCACAGAAGGAAATACAGTTGAATAGTTAGTGAAGTAGCCCTCGTTGTTGAGACAGAAAATCTAATGGCTTCACCTCATAGAAGCAGCATATCTGTTGGTTACAGATATTGTAGAACACTTGTTGAAAAAATCTTCAAATTTATACTTGTCTACCTACATTTGCATTTTTCATTGTGATACTTGTTATTTAACCTTATGATAGCTTTTGGGTTCAATAAATGATTCCTTACTTTTACACTATCAGTGACTTCTATGGAATGGGAGTATAAGTTTCCATGTCAGTTGTAGCTATTTTGGTTTTCTTAATTAGAATGTCCATTTAGAGGCTTACTTGCTAGACATTGCATTTTCGTAATGTTAATCTTTCCAAATCTTTCCACAGGTAAGGAACAGAAGGTTCACAAGGAAACAAGTGATCCAAAAGATCCTAGGGCAATTTCAGTGCTTAATGTTAATGCTAAGTTGTTGAAGTCAATGCAGGTGCTTTATACAATGTTGTTATATTTTAATTCTAAAAACTAGTTGCATTTAAAGCAAAACCTCCTAATAAATTCTTTAAAGTTCCACAGAGAACATGGAATGCAAGTAGTAGTCAATAACTCTTTAAATTAGTGTCCATTAGTCTCACATAGGAGAGAGATCACCCCATAATCAAGAGCATTGGCATAACAAAATCACAATTATCAAAATTCTTGAGACCCCATATATAAACACTAAAAACCATTCTGAAAATATCAAGAAACCCCACTATATACCTTGCAATACTAAACATTTTGGCAAAAGTCTTGTTTTTGTGACCACCCCATATATATCTATATCCAATAACACACAAAACATGCATTCCCATATTAAAGAGAAATCACCCCATAGTCTAACAATCCCTATAGTGTCCATTACCATCATAAAATCACCACAATATAAAATTCAATTCATCTACTTACGACAAACTAGATCACAAATATAAAAAATTTTAAGACCCCGTATATAAATTCCCAATGCCATTTTGATATTATCAAGAAACCCATTTGTATATCTTGCAACATCAATACCACACATTTCTTATGAAAAGAGAAAAAAAAACACCAATACCACATATTCTAGCAAAACTCATATACGCAATATCCATTTTAACTGCACTAAAATACCAAATTACCAAAATTTGCTCAAGAGTAGCCACCAGACCTGAATGCATGATTCTAATTGGTAGTGCTGGAGCACAGAAACTAGAAATAAAAAACCCTCCTCAAACACAAGAGAATCTACAATCTAAACATGTAAAATAGTATCAGGTAGTAGAAAAAAGGGTGGTACACGGGAGAAACGTAATTAACAAAAAGCAATATTGATTTTATCTTCTTTAGTCTTATGGATTTGGACCTGAAACTTGCTGCTAGTTTGAGCTGTCAGAATCCTCAATTGGCATGTTCAAAGCATGAGCTGGTGGAACATTTTGTTGAGCAGCACCAACTGGTGTAGGGGCTCCTTGAGCAGCTTCATTAGCCAAATTAAAATGCTGAGCATGGGGGAATCCGGGATCTTGCTATTGCTGGTTCGAAGGAAATCCTCTGAATCCCGCTTGTGGATAATTGAGGAAATTCGGGAAAATGTCCTGCCCAACTAGTGGAGCATGAGCTGGTGGAGCATTTTGCTGAGCAGCACCAACTGGTTTAAGGGCACATTAAACAGCTTCATTAGCAAAATTAAATTGCTGAGCATGGGGGAATACGAGATCTTGTTACTGCTAGTTCGGAGGAAATCCTCTGAATCCCGCTTGTGGGTAATTCGGGAAATTCGGAAAAATGTCCTGCCCAGGCACTCCCCCCCAAGGCATTGGGATGATGTGTTCTGGTGGCACGAGTGGGGGTGGCATAACTGGCAGTGGGCCTCCTAGTCTAGTAATGTAGTGCAAAAGATAATCAAGCTGGAATCTTAGGTACTGAATATCCTGTTGCAAACTGGTAATGGTAAACCAACCTCTAAGTGAGTCCCATTGAACCTGTGTATGGTGCACAAATTTGCTGTTGAGCTTCCCAAAGAAGCGAGTTGACCACTATACCTCTAAATGACATTGGTGTTCTGTTTAGGTAATTTCTCAAGTTGATTGTTCTCGTATTTCTCCTGATGAAGTCAAACTTTTTGGGATCGTTGCTGGGAAAATATAAAGCGTATAGACAGCCAGGTGAACAATCATTTTACTAGAAACGGAAAATTGCACATCGATGGTCAGCCATTTGTTCCCTACATAAAATTAAAGCCTAGTGTTTTTGACAATGTTTACAAAAATGTACTTGGATTGCTACAAAAAAAAATTCCATTGTTGTTCAATGATTAATATTGTATTCCAGGCACACACAAACACACACACACTCTCTCTCCCTTTCTCTAAATATATATATAAAGAGAGAGTCATTTGTTCCATTGTAAAATTGTTTATGAATTTATTGAAGATATGAAGTGTCCTGGTTTCTGAGACATGTACTTAAATTGCTACAGAATATTTTCCCATTTTTCTTCAATCAATAACACACACTCTCTCTTTATCTCACACCCCCCTCTTTCTCTTTCTCTGTGTATATACATATATATATATATATATATGTATATCTATTTATCACACACTGTAATCACTATATATTCTCTCACTCACACACATTCACACATACAAAATCTAATTCCAAATATTTGATATTCAAACCCTAAAAAGATTCGAAGTAAAACACATATTAAAACCCTAAACATATTAGAATGGAAGCAAAATACATAGTCAGATTTTGATACATTAACAGTCGATGCAAAATACATACCTAAATTAACTATAATCGTATTGAGAGAGATATATGTTACTTTCTATCTGAAGTAGAGAGATTTTCGCCGAGAACACCGCCTACATCTTTGCCAAGAGAGAGAGTGCAAAGTAGAGAGAGAATTAACACACTAAAATTGAATTAAAATTGAAGAATAACACCAGCAAAATAAATTAATTTTAATGCATTATTTTGTGTATGAAGCGCTTAATAAAAAGTAGTGTAGGTATAAATTTTTGCACTACCTTCCGAATATTTTATTGAGTCTCACTTATGATACGGATTAATGAGGATACAAACGTCGGGCCAAAGACATTCATAAAATGCACCGAACAAGAGAGTTCGTGTTCTTTTGACCGGGTATGTATCATTAGAGTTTTCATTTTATGTTTAATTATTTTTCATTTATTTTAGGAATTTAGGATTAAAGTAGTGTTCGATGGATCGAAACCACGTTTTAATGTTGAACGTTATTTAGAAAGTTTAATTAGAGACTTAAAATAGGTTAGGATGCATCTCGGTACTAAAAGGAAGGATCAAGGGTTCAAAAATAGTAGAGTTGGGAATTTCAACATTCTCGAGTTCTCGATAAAATATTATCGAGTACTCAACCACATATGAACTGTCGAGTACTCGAGTGTCATCTCGAATACTCGAAAACTTAAAATTCAAACTGAACTGGATAAGAATTCATTTTTTCATATTAGCGTTTACTATTTTCTCTCTCAAATCACTCTAAGCCTTCATTTTCTCTCCAAAAACCTAAACCTAGCACTCATATACTTTCTCCTCACTCGATCCAACAACAATCACCCCATACATATGTGCAGTATATTGAAGTAGACCTTCTGTTAGTGACTGAGCATGCCCAATATGCATCCGTATAAGCCTCAATACTTTGCTGTGTAGTCTTCTAGTAGAATAGACCTTTCCCTAGTGTGCTCTTAAAGTACCTCAAAATTTGATACACAACCTTAAGATGTTTCTCATAAGGGGAATGCATGAATTGCCTTACTACGCTCATAACAAACACAATATCAGGTCGCGTATGTGACAAGTAAATCAACTTTCCCACTAGTTTCTGGTACCGAGATGTATCCACGTGATCTCTCTCATTGCTATCACCAAGCTTTTGATTATGATCCATTGAAGTGTCAACAGGTCTGCAACCGCTAATTCCAGTTTCTTTGAGAAGATTAATAACATATTTTTGTTGTGAGACAACGATTCCCTTCTTTGAACGAGCAACTTCCATTCCGTGAAAATATCTTAGAAATCCTAAATTTTTAATCTATAATTCTGATGAAAGGCACCCCTTTAACCAGTTCATCTCGGATAAGTCATCCTCAGTAAGGATAATGTCATCCACGTATACTATTAACATTATTATCTTCCCATCACTGGAATTCTTCGTGAACGTGGTATGGTCAACTTATTCTTGGATGTACCCTTGATTTTTCATATTGGGAAAAAATTTCTAACCAGGCCCTTGGTGATTGTTTCAGTCCATACAAGGACTTTTTTTCAACTTACACACATTAGATCTGAACCTTCTATCAAACCCTGGGATGAATTCATGTATACTTCCTCCTCCAAATCTCCATTGAGAAACACATTTTTTACATCCAGCTGATGTAGAGGTTAGTCAAGATTTGTTGTAAGAGACATGAGTTTTCTCACAATATTTAACTTTGCAACAGGTGCAAAAGTTTCAAGATAGCCAATGCCATAGGTTTTAGTAAATCCTTTGGCGACTAGTCGAGCTTTATACCTTTCGAGAGATCCATCCGACCTATACTTGATTGTGAACACTCATTTACAACCAACCATCATTTTTCCTCTTGGTAGATCCAACATATCCCATATTTTATTCTTCTCAAGAGCTCTCATCCCCTAAAAAATAGCCTTATTCCACTCGGGAAACTTTAGAGCATCCTGCACATTCTTTGGAATCTCCAGACATGATAGTTGTGAAGTAAAAGCAAGAAAAGTAGGTGAGAGATTTTTATACGACATATAATGAGACATGGGATGCTTGGTACAACTCCTAACACCCTTTCAGACAATAATAGGAATATTGAGATCATTTATGGACTCAAAATGTAGACTCGGACTAGGTTGGACATGTTGTACAGACTCGGTTGGGATGTTACTTGGAGGATCTGTGGAGTTCTGGTCTTGCCCAGGTTCAGACTCATGGCTCTGCAAGGGAGCATCAGACTTTTTCCCTGGAGTTTGCTTCTTCCTCGAGTAGACTTTCGAGTAGGGTATCAAACTTGTCGTCTCAATACATATTTCTCATCCATCACTGGTAGGAATATGACCATGACATGACATTAAGGAAGGACAAGTGTTTTTCCTATTTCAAGAACTTGGTTCAACAGCTATGATAATATTTGGACCAACAGGTTGAATTAAGATTGTAGTGGGTTGACTATTCGGTGATTGCTCAAGTTGAAAATAATCTGAACATTCTGAATCTTCATTTCATCTTTTCCCCTGAAGATGAGAGTCACAAAAAGGTTTTAACTCGAAAATTGTTACATCCATGGTGACAAACATTTTTTTAGAACTTGGATAAAAACATTTATATCCATTTTGAGTTGGAGCATAGCCGACAAACACACACTTCCTTGCTTGTGGATCAAGTTTTTCACATTTTTTGTCATGAATGTGGACAAAGGTTGTACAACCAAACAATTTTAAAGGCAAAGCTAACGAAAGCCTAGATGTAGGATAAAACTTATGAAAAACTTTTAAAGGTGTTTCAAATCATAAAATTCTAGTAGGCATTCTGTTTATAAAATATGTAGCAGTAAGGATTGTTTTGCCCCAAAGATATTTAGGAACCCTATTTATGAAAAGTAATGCCCTAGCCACTTCCAAAAGATGTTTGTTTTTTCGCTTGGCTACCCCATTTTGTTGAGGAGTAGCATTGCAAGAATTTTGATGCACAGTTCTTTTTTCTAAGAAAAATTGTGCCAAGATTTTGTTGAAATACTCTTACTCATTATCACTCCTAAAAATCTGAATTTTTTCTTAAAATTGTGTTTATACCATGGTGTAAAAAAAATTGAAAATCGTCTCCACGTCTAATTTTTCTATTAGCAAATACACCCAACTTACCCTTGTATGATCATCAATAAAGGTAACAAACCATTTTTTCCAAAAATTGTAGAAACCCTAGATGGTCCCCACACATCACTATGAATCAAAGAAAAAAATTTAAATGCCTCGTAAAGTTGTGGAAAAAAAAGGTACAAAGGTGTTTAGGTAATTCACAAAATTCACATTAAAAAAAAGATGAAATTTTATTCTGAAACAAACTTGGAAACAAGTACTTTAAATATTAAAAATTTGGATGGTCTAACCTATAATGCCATTACATTATTTCATTATCCATAGAAATATAATCGAATTCGAAACAAGTACTTTGAATGAGTCTACTTGATTTTTTTTCCATCTTCAAAGAAATAGAGTTCTCCATTTTCTCTAGCATTGCCAATCGTCCTCCCCGTGGTCAGTTCCTAAAACTGACAATGAGATGAATTAAAATTAGCTCGACACCTGGAATCATAGGTTATTTTACTTATGAACAACAAATTACAGGACAAGTTAGGAACATGAAAAACATTATGAAGAGTTAAAAAAGCTGATATTTTGACTGATCCAGTTCCGGCTATCGCCGAAAGAGAACTATCTGCAATCTTAATTTTTTTGTTCCCTTCACATGGGCTATAAGATGAAAAAAACTTTGAGCAACCTGTCATGTGATCAGTTGCCCTAGAATCAATGATCCTTAGACCTACTTGTTTGGACTGACACTAAGAAGAGCAGCAGTGAAGTAATTACCCTTTTAAGCCAAAAGCAAGATGAATTTACAGGAAATTATGGAGATTGTAAGAGTTTGTACAAGTGTTCTAATTGTTTCTTTGTGAATGGAATTGTTTCTGAGTTGATTTGTTGCTCCTAAGACTCCTCATTTGTGGTTTGAAAAGCACGTCCATCACCACTGGATTTTTTCTTCCAATTATGCGGTTTCCCATGAATTTTCTAGCAAGTCTCCTTAGTATGCCATGATTTCTTGCAGTGCTCACACCACAGTTTCTTTCTTCTTTCTCTTTCAAAATCAAATCCCCATGACATAAAGGCTAAATTCTCAGGTTCTGGGCTGAAAGTGGGTTCAGGATTGCGCAGCATGATCTTCCACCTTGATTCATCTCGCCTAACTTCTGAGAAAACCTCATGAATGGATGGTAGAGGTTTTCGACCAAGGATCCTGCCTCTTAGATCATCCAAACTTTGATTGAGACCTGCAAGAAACACATATACTCGATCATTTTTCCCCTTTTCATATACCTTGCACAATCGTTGGGACTTTCCCACTCATCATCATAGAACTGATCTAACTCCTGCCACAAAGTCACCATCTCATTTTAATAAACAGTGACCTCGCGATCGCCTTGTTTGGATTGCCAGAGTCTTAAATTTAACTCAAAGATCTGAGAAAAGTATTCTAAGTCTGAATGGCACCTCGTACCGCCTCCCACACATCTTTAGCAGTTGGTAGGAATAAATGTGGTTTCCGATTGTATGTTCCATATAGTTGATAAGATAAGTAGTCAATAGAGAATTTTTGAACCTCCATGCATTTAAATTTGGATTGTCCGCTGCTGTTCGTTTTATCTAGCCCGTCAGATGGCCTAATTTTCCTCTTCCATCAATTGCTAACTTCATGGACTGAGCCTATTCCATGTAATTTTTACCATTTAATTTGTGAACAGTAAATTAAAAATTGAAATTTTGGGAGAATTGGTCTACACCACTGCTTGACATAATGAACCCAAATTGAGTTTTATCCGATTAGGTCTCAGGAGTGGTGGTTTTTCTAGCTCCGGTCATCGTCTTTTTAACCATGTCTCTGATACCATGTAAGTTTTGGGAAGAAATAATAGTTTTTTTTCTTCTGAATAAACCGTGAATAAGTACAATTATATAGCAGAAATTAGTCCACAAACTTCTCAACTAATTTAGCTAAAAAATAGGAAACCAAACCATAGCACTAAATAAGAATCATTCTAACAAACTCTTTAAACCACTGAATTCAAATCAATGAATTCAGATTTATTCAAAACAGAAAAGAAAAAAAAAAAACAGATTTTCCTAACTCCTAGATTTTCCTAAATCTTCGACACTATTATTACTTGGTTATTAGATAGCAAAAAAATTCACATGCACTGTTTCCTTTGTTACAGGCCTATTGTGGACGATGTGGAGAATGCTTCTTATGAGTCAATGTGCAATCAAATCTATTCGAGGTTTGTTTTTAAATTTGTTTCATATTTTGAAAATTGTTATTATTGATACTATTTCATTTACGTCATCTAAGTCATTTTGTTTAATATGTTCATTACTAAGTTGTTGAATATGTTTTTCAAGTTCAAACGAAGTGACCAAAATATCTCCAGTTACTAATTGAGCCATGACTGAGGATGCAAATGGATGTATTAGATTTTTAGGCTTTGAGGCCTACATCTATTTTAATTTGGTTTGTTTTGAAATAGTTAAATGAAGAATTTGACACTTCAACGTATTGAACTTTGTTCAGTTTCAGAATTTTATGGAAAGAACTTAAGTTTTATTTCAGCTTCATCTATTTTTAAGTATTAAGTTTTTTCATCCCCAATTTGTAGTACTAAGTTGTTCGTTTTGTAATGGTCATCTGAGTGCAAAAAATATTGCAGTCTTGTTATTATATTATTTAAAAGGACATGGGAACTTTAAAAATATCTCAATTACTAATGGAACTATGATTGAGGATGCAAATGGATGTATTAGGTTTTTAGGCTTTGAGGCCTACATGTCTTTTATTAAGCTTTAATTTAATTTGGTTTGTTTTGAAATAGTTAAATGAAGTATTTGAAAGTTCAACGTATTGAACTTTGTTCAGTTTAAGAATTTTATGAAGAGAACTTAAGTTTTATTTCAGCTTCATTTATTTTTAAGTTTTAAGTTTTCTCATCCCCAAGTTGTAGTACTAAGTTGTTCGTTTTGTAATCTTATTGCAATCTTTTTTTATTATATTATTTAAAAGGATAGGAGTAATTCACTACCATGAGTATGGTTTTTAAACCTCTTTTGTTGGTTGCTGTTTACCATGAAAAAATTTAATTCTCATTCATTTTCCCTTGAAAAATTATTGACAATTCACTGCCATGAGTATGGTTTCCATTAAGTTATCGAATTGCCCTTTGCCAAGTTATGGGGAAAAAATACCATGTTGTAAGCAACTATATATATAACTATACATATACGACAGTGTGTTTGTGCCATGTTGATTTTTTTATACTTGATCTTTCTTAGGCTGTTGCAGTGAAATCAAATGTTAGGGAAATTGAAGCCAAAGCGAATGTTATTGAAAGGTATACGTAATAACTCAAATACACCTAAGACCACCGAAATAATTTTTTTCTTTTTTCTTATTGAAAGAGAACTTGTTTATAGATCATAGACAAGTCTCGTGCAATGTATTCTATTTAATCAAATAATAAAGAAATAAATATTGACAAAATATCAGGTGTGTCCCTTAGATTTGTCTTGAAACTTGGAGAACCATTTGCAATATTCCAAGAGCATCTTTGTATATTTTTTAATTCTACAGAATCTCAGAGATCAACAATTTGCAACTCAGAAAAGTCCGTGGCTCCGGTCGCTGCCACATTTGGAAAAATCGCAAACAATAAATCAATGATTGTAAACTGAGTCAAAATTATGAATTTTCCTCTCAAAGGCATGA
Source organism: Cornus suecica (assembly GCA_963922005.1). NCBI lineage: Eukaryota > Viridiplantae > Streptophyta > Magnoliopsida > Cornales > Cornaceae > Cornus > Cornus suecica. Next base: position 60,629,348 of record OY998240.1, on the reverse strand, counting down.
ACATACCCATATGGGTTTTTTAAACCATTATAGAAGGCAAGAAGCTAAGAGGATTTGAGTCAAGATTATGGATTTGGGTTTGATTGAGAAGCTAAGAGGAGGCTTTTAATGCCATAGAATTGGGCTTCAAAGATGTGATCCAAAAGTATTTTAAGCTTATCAAGCCGCTCTATGTTTGGGTTTCGAAGAGGCACGCCGAGAAGTTGAGGTTTTCGATGGAGACACCGTTGTCTTCTCTGGCAATGGCATGTTCGCAGGGCAATCAATGGGAGGAGAAACATGGGAGTGGGACGGCGGTGATTTGGATTTGGATTTGGGTTTGGTTCCATGCTCAAACTACAATTAACAGAGAGATCAAAATAATACCTTTAGTTTGCAATCAATTTTTGGGGTTTAAAGATTAGGTCTTGAAGATGCAGATATAACGATTTGGCTAAAAGCTAAGAGGAGGCGTGGAGGGAGGGTGATGGAGAACTTTTTATGGGTATTAAAAGATTACTTACCTTTTTTGAAATAATATAAGTGGTATGGGGAGAGTTAAATTTACCATGAGTGGTTTTGATATAATTTTAAAATGTAGAATGATTTTAGAATATGACCCTTGAATTTAATCCAATGACTCATATTAAAAGTAAATATTTGGGGAACAAGAGATGACCACTGTATACTTATATATGTCAAATATAAATCTATATCTATATTACTATTAAAAGTGTGAAGAGTTTTTAGTATTTATAGAGTAAATTCTCTATGTGATTTTTTCAATCCAATTTCTACTTGTATTTTAACTACAAAATTTAATTGAATTTTATAACTTCAATTCAAGTAGAATCCTATTTAAAATCACCAACACTTATTTATGTGTAAATTATTTATTTAAATTCTTTCACTAAAATTTAATTGTATTTTAATTATATTGAATATATAAATTAAAAATCTGATTGAGATAGAATACTAAAATTTTAAATTATTTTTATATTTTATTCCATTCTCTTACTGTAATTTTATTATAATTAATAACTCTAATTTTAATTGGATAAAAAATAAAATAATTAATCCCATTTATAATTGTATTTAACAATTCTAATCCTAAATTGAGAATCTCATCTTAATTAATAATCCTAATCTTAATTATATAGGGAAACATTTTGGACAGGTAAACCTAATTGTGATGTGATTAAAAGTCATTAAATAAAAAACTCTATATATGTATATATATTAGTTTAGATTGAAATCAAGCCTCGGATTCTTCAACTTCAACCCAAAATCATCATGTTTGACGCTTCATCTCTCTATTCTTCAATTTTTTATTTTCTTCCTTTTATTGCAACTGAGTTTTATCATTTTTGATATGGAATTTTGTCATTCTTCAATTGTTTTTTTTGGTTCAAGTTGTAATAAAAGAGATTTCAAGACAATTGTACCAGCTAAGTTAGTATTTATTTTTTCAATTTTCTTTTATTGTAATTCAATATTTATTTATTAAATTTGATATAAATTATTTTTATTTTACTTTAGTATTTATTTTTTCACTTTTCTTTTATTGTAATTCAATATATACGTATTAGCTTTGATACATATCTTGATATGCATTGTGGTTTGATCAAGCTTAATTTTTTTATTTTTTTATTTTTTAATAACTGAAGTTATATAAATTTATTTACACTACTATTTCAATAAATTTTTATTAATCATTCTTCTTAAGATATTAATATATTTAATATTTATATTTTGAGTATTTATGGTTTTGTTAATCTTATTTTGCAATTGTATTACTTTTTTAGTAGTATAAATATATATATATATATATTTACATAGACTTTAAATTAAGTGTAAAGTACTGTTTTTTACTAGTATATTTTTTGAAATTTATATATGTTTTTCGAAATTATATAATGTTTTGAATTTTTTTTTGAAAATATATATTTTTTGAATTTTATATATATATTTTGAAATATATATATTCGAATTTAAATATTTTTCAAAATATATATATATTTTCGAATTTTATATATTTTTTTATTTTGATATATATTTTTTGAAATTTATATATTTTATTCTAATTTTATATATTTCTTTCAAAATTTAAATATTTGTTTTCGAATTTTATACATTTTTTTGAATTTTATATATTTTTTCGAATTTATATATATGTTTTTTGAAATTTTATATATTTGGGGTTGGGGCATAAAGGTCATTTCACGTTACGCTTAATATTTTTGAATCTTATGAAGGGTATTTAGGTCATTTGGGGTGTCATGGCAAGCAAAACCAAACCTGAGGGGGTGTTAGTGTCAAAATTTCAAAAATCAGCACCTAAGTGGAATAGATGCAAACCTCAGGGGGTGTTAGTGCAAATTACCCTATATAGAAAGAGAGTAAAGAATAGTGGTCAGCGGGGTCCACCATAAATTATATATATATATATATATAGAAAGAGAAAAAAAAAAGATGATGTGTAGTGGAATGCGGGGCCCACCTAGCATTTGTAAGGAAAAATATTTGGTCTTAAATTGTAAAAATCAAAATCCATTTGATCTTTAAAAGAAAGCAAAAACAAGTCAAGACCAAACCAAACTAAAAATCAAACAAGGCCTAAAGCTAGGGTTTCAAAGGAATGGGGAAGCTTTTTGTCTCCTTATCCGATTGGACTCTTGGAGTTTAAATGGCCGTGGTAGCCCAAAGAAACAAAGTTTTTAGGAGTATGATCGAGTTGTTGAATAGGCTTGGGCTTAAAAAGTTAAAATGTAATAAAGTCATTGGGCTTAATATTTATATTAAATCTTTTCTAAAGTAAATTATGCCTTATAATAAGGGGTGTTCAAAATTCCGTCAAATCCGTAAATCCAATTTCGATCCGGATATATTGGATCGGATTTTTTATGGATTGGATTGGACATGGATTCAAAAATACCCAATCCGGTATGTTACGGATTGATTCTGGATTGTCTTTTCAATAATCCGGTCCAATTCGGTATTGTTCATATATATTTCAATATATTTTATTAATAATATATCACATAATATATTATTTTAAACTAAACTATAATATCTTATCTCAATAATATATTATTCTAAATTAAATCATAATATTTTATTTTATACTAAATAGTTATCTATATCTATCCATACTATTGTAAAATTGTAAGTCATTTATAATATTTTCATACATTAAAACATTCACTATTGCATTTTTCATAAAAATATAATGGAAGACTTTCTATTAGTTATTTACTATTATAAAAGAGTAAGACCTCTAAAATATTTTTATACATTTATTCCATTTGAAAAATTACAATTAAATTTTAATTTAATAAAGACTTTAATAACTAATTTTTTTAAAAAAATACTACTAAAGTTGTTGAAGCCTTGATTTGTGCACAAGATTGGTTACGTGTCTTGTAAGTGACGATTCAAATTGAAGCACAAATGGACGAAATTGAAACACTTGACTCTTTTGATATTGAATCAAGTATGTTTATTTTTCACTATATATTAAGTATATTTTATTTATTCACTACAATTTATTTATAATTATTTGTTAATAATTAACTAAACTTAGTTTTACTTTTGTAGCCATAACTACTGTTTGAGGAGTTTTGAAGGTAGTACCGCACTTTTGAATCAATCCGTTGAAGTTTTCGGATGCTGCATGAATATTTTGTTTATTTACTCCAACTTTAATATTTTTTGTTTATGTACAATTGCTACTGTAACACTATGATTTGTATGTTTATTATCTATGTTTGTGTCAATTTACTACTGTGACGCTATCACTTGTATGTCATGTATGTTTGTTATCTATGTTTGTGTCAATTTGTTACTGTGACACTATCAATACAAATCATTAGTATTGTTTATATCTATGTTTATGTACAATTTACTCAAATTCATTTTCTGTATTTTTGGATCAAGTATATTTAGTATTGTTATCTGCTACAGCCTACTCTAACACTCACTTTTATTGGTAAAAGTTTCTTGTCATTCTCTTTGTTATATTTATTTTTTAATCTTTGAATCCGATTCGAACCAATCCAGCTCATCGTGGTCCAGTTTGGATTGGATCCGTTGGGCAAACGAATTGAATTGGATCAATAAATGATGAATCCAGTATTAGTGGATTGGATTCAAAATACCTTCAATCCGGTCTAATCCGATCAATGAACACCCCTACTTATAATGTATGTTGAAATTAATTTGAATGTATAAATAACACATATATACATATATAATGAACATGTTCACGAACAAATTGTTCATAAACATGTTGACAAGCTAGCGAGTCGAGTTCAAAATTGTTTGAGTTTGACTCGTTTACGAAACGAGCTTTTATATAATAAATGAACACGAGTAAAGTTTTTATCAATTTGAGCTTGAATTGCTTGTAAAAGACTTGATTCGTTTACAACTCTAGTTCATAAGCACTAAAACTATGTATCTAAAAACATCATGTTGTACTTATGTTTGTGTAGCCCGATGGTATTTTCACTACCTCCCCGTACAAGGTTCTTGAAATTTATTTCTAATAAAAAAATAAAATAACAATTTGTTCCAAAAGAGAGAAAATAAATAAAAAATGGACTTCTCGCACGAAATGTGTTTAACCAACATTCTTCATGGTTCTAGTCCGGCAGAAACCTACATGGAGACAAAGGTTGATTTTTTATTTTTTTTTGTCTTTATATACTCCAAAATTTACTATATTTCAGTCTATACCCCCACTGAAATTCTTTTTATGCTTATGCCCCTACTAAAAGTTAGTATATTTTTTATCTACCCCTATTTTTATTTTATTTTACAAATACACCCCCATTGATGTAAAGTTCCTAGCTTTCAATTGTTTATGAAGAAGTAGTAATTGGTACCAGACAGGGTCAGAAATTTGAGTTATCGTATTTTTGCAAATAGCCTCCTTGATTAATAAATTGCTCCTTAAACTATTTGATCTCTTGCAGTTAAAGTCTAATTTACTGATTAAATTTGTCATTAGTCATTGACATTAAAATTGTTTTTCTCTCTCCTACTTAAATTTGTCATTTGTCATTAGTCATTAGTCATTGTAGTACTATTTTCTTACATATTAACGTATTATTACTGTTTACTCTTTGTATTAATCTTTTTATACTATGTTGAAGCTTTTTTTACCATAAAAAGCAACTCGTTTTTCATGCAATATATATGAATTGCTAATATATTAAAAAATAAAACATGCCTCATTTTTCTTGCAATATCTACATGAAATAGTAGAAATTTACTTAATTCATTTTAAATTCAGATTTCTATTTAAATGAATTAAATTTACATATAAATTCATGCAACTTCAATGGAGACTATGTCTTCAAAAGGTATGATGTTATATGTAAATAACTATATCTATATATATGATACATTTCAATAAAGAAATAGATAAAATATAATTTTGTAAGAGAAGACACTTAAGGTTATTTGGAAAGAGAGAGAGAGAGGAAGGCATGACGGCATTTTACAGCAAAATATAACAATTCAAACAATTTCGTCCTTGTCTTCCAACTATTTCACATGTTTCACTGGTCTTTATGCTCTGCTTGATTTGTATGTCTGAGAATAATTTTCCATTTTTTGAAAACTAAAAATCAGAAAATTGTAAAAAATCTGCTTGGTTCAGCTTTTTGAAATTTCAGTTACAAAAATGGTTATTTTCAAAGAACTCAATTTTATGAAAACAGTTTCTGAAAATTCAATTATAAAAATAGCTATTTTCAGATAATTCATTTTTATTGTTCTCAAAACTGTTCTTTGTTCTTGGAATTCTCAAAATTAATTTTCAGAAATACAAACCAAGCATGCCCTATAGTTTCACAGATTTCACTATTTTCCCAAAACCACTTCAACTTGCAAACATTCAACCAATATTTGATACAAGTAGTAATACATTCTTAACTCAAAAAGTAATACATTGAATGTAACAATTATAACACCTCCCAAATTGAGAAGAAAATTAAGAAGACGGTAGACAAGGCCCTTCCCATTCAAGTTCTTCATAACCTTACAAGTGGTATGAGTAAATACTCAGCATAAAAGAGCTGCAAGATAATAACACAAGTCAAGCATGAGCAATTAAATTAAATTAATTAATTCTAAATAGAAACAAGTTAGATGTTTTACAGGTATAAACCATTCCGAACTTTTGTGAGTAGGCTAGGTCTCGACTCATTAAAAGTTGGGCATAAACTCGTTAAGAGCTCAGCTCGGGCTCGTTCATTTATTAAATGAACCGAACCTGAATATATTTTTTAGGCTCGTTCAATAAATGAGCCAAGCTTGAATATTGAAGAGTTCGGCTCTCCAAGATCGTGAATAGGCTCGTCTACGTAAATTTATAAGATTATCTCAAATTCGACAATAGATGGTGTTCAAATTGAAGAAATTGCGGAGAGAGTTGTTGAGAATTATAGTACGGATGTGTTCTCTTCGTAAGAATCACTTCAAAAAAGATGTACTAGTAGAAAAAGAATATAGATAAAAGAAAATAAAGGACGATCAAGGAACATGATATTCGAATAATGAAAACATGTTGAAACAAACCTGCAACAACTTAATCCAGACGATTATTGGTAAGAGTAATGTATGTTGCATTTGTTTGTAAGCAGGCGCGGGCTCCACTTGTTAAAACGAGTACTCGGCTCGGGCTCATTTGTTTAGCAAATGAGCCGAGCCTAAGCACATTATTTAGGCAAGTTCAATAAATGAGCTGAACTTGAATGTTCCAAAGCCCGGCTAGGCTCTGTTCATTTGCAGCCCTACCCCCACCCAATGGAAATTCTTCATTTCCTTAATAACAGGAAATGAGAATTCCTCAATGGGTGGTGGTAAAATGTTACCAGTACCTGGGGTACCAAATAACTGTTCTTAGTTGGGAGGTCCTCGTTAACCAAATACATACATCCCTAAAGCAAGTGAAATGGAAATGGCTAGGTTATTACAACCAAAAAGTATGAAATACATCCCTAAAGCAAGACTTTCTTGGTATAGGATCATTCACATTCCTAAACTGAAAATTCTGCCAGGGGTTCAAATTTTGAGCAGTCTTATAGTAGAAGAAACGGTTACCTTCCATATAAACATGTAGAATGATGTTATTGCAGCTTTGCTCTTCAGATCAATGGATTTGGCACGGTTCTGAAGCAATGAAGCCAACAGTACATGACCCAAAACCTATATCAGTGGAAGAGAGTAAATTAGTTGTTTAGAAAGCTTCAATGTTTGACTGAAACCCAGTGTCAAGTTCATCGAAAAGCTTTTAGAATAGTTGGTGGTTAACATGGTATTAGAGCAGAAAGTCTTGTGTTCGAATCTCACCGTCACCCAGTTAAAAAATATTGTTTCACACGTTGGACCAAAAAGTAGGCCACACGTGAGGGGCTTAAGTTTTTAGAATAGTTGGTGGTTAACACAAGCCACTAGGAAAAATTCTAGTAAAGGCGCATAAAGTTGAATATGAATCATAAACTAAAAATCACCATGTCACGCGTCCTACTGTAGGAAGAAAATTTTGCAGTTTCAACCATTTTTCTATTAGTAATTAAATCAAACCCCATCCAGCACATTAGAATGATTAAGGGAGAATAATTGGTAACATACTGTTATGTATTTGCTCCAAAGGCAGGAAGATGCTACCCCCACTAACACGGCGACACCATAGGCCATTTGAAGTAGTGAAATACAGATCCAGAACACCTGCAGAAGTATATTTTTTACTCAGACTTTCCTTTTCTCTTTCTTTTCTTATTTTGAGGTGGACTATAGGCAAGACACGCTCGCTTGCTTTGTCCCAACAAAGACATGGATCCTCAACCTCCTTACGGGGAGGTCGAGGAGATGCCAGAAAAGCAATCATAGTCCTTTGCCAAATGAAATAAACGAACTAATTAAAAGATTCTGGAGGATCCCGGATTCTGTGTATATTAGAGGACTGACCCGCTCTTGACCCAATCTGACAGTAAAAGAGCGGATACCATAAATCTTGTCTCCATCCATATCAGGTATATCCTGCAAAATATCAAGCTACAATTAAAATCAAATATTAATTTCTTCCAGTTAGAAGTACTGCGTATATTTCACCAACACCAAAGATAAACTTACTACCGCCTTCAACTATATATATGTATTCACCTATGTGCATTAATTATCTAGAATTATACAAAAACAATAGATGACTCAACACAAGAACCTTATGATCCATGCGGCCCACCAGTTAAAATAACAAAATGACTTTCAGTTTGCGTCATTTTGCCATCATTTTGGTTTGGATGGATACTTTCTCTAATTTTATCTTTGAACAAAGGGGAAAATTCATAAGAGCTCCAACCTTGAAAGCATTGTGTCACTTCTCGATACTATCAACAACCAGGGGCCTCCACTTATGTAGAAAAAGAATTTACCTTAAATAAGGCTATAACAACTGAGAAGAAGCTCATGAATGCAGTTGCGAAAATCAAAGGCCTTGAAAGCACAGCTCCTCTTTGGTAGACAAAGGTCTGTAAATTGTTAAATAAATAAGTAATCAAACGATGAAATTGCATCACAGCATGTAGAGAAATCACTACTAATAAACATTTTAGCAACATGAGACATGTCATTGTCCATGCAAGTTCAATACTATACCGGGCTCGGACATCAATGTCAAAGTAGTGTGTTTGGAGGCTGCTATTTTGTTATATAGTTGATTCGATAGAAAATAATCGCACTTAATGAAAAGAGACTTATATGATACAGAAGATGCCATTTTTTTCCTTTTTATTTTTTCGTTGCTGTTTTTCTACAACAAAGTGTTGCAATGGTATAACCTCACCCCCAATTGATTTGAAAACAAGCATTTTGGATAATGTTTCACAACCACATTAAGTTGGAGATTTTCTTCTGTGATTAACACATCATCCATCAAATTACATGCCAATTTTCGTCACACGGCCACCGTGATTAAAAAGAGAAAATTAAAAATGAAAATAAAGAACTACAAGTAGAAGAAGAAATTTGAAGTTACTAAACGAACCATGTATCTTAAAGCATTCTGAACAAAAGGAAAAATAACAGTTTAACTTGGGGCTGAGGAAGGAGCAGAACCTGCATGTGGAGATAAAATGCAATTTGAACAATCACTGCTCGTACAGCCAGGATGCACATTGCTGCAACGAAGGCAAATCGCTTCCATCTCAACAGTGGTAGCTGACACAGTAAATAAATAAATAAATGAGTTGTGATCATTAACATAGAAAGCCATACTCTGCAATATGTAATATAAGTCCACCATCATATTTTACGAAGTAATAAACTTTATATAGAAGGTTCTTTGATGTTATTAAAATTATGAGCTGAACATAGTAGTGAAGTGTATATGCTCATATGCATGCACAAAGATAAAGATATGTGTAGATATTACAGAAAGAGAGACTCCTTGAGAAAATGACTATCTATGAAGGAAAACATGATTAGGGTCATTTAGAAATGGCAAGGATAAATTTAGTTTGAAAATTTCAAAGCACTGCAGGACACCTTCTGGGTTGAGATTAGCTGAAAATAGAATGAGCTATCTAGATATATTTTGAGGTCCTAGGAAGCATAATCATATGTTCCATCACCTACCCTTTCATTATTCTGCTCAAGGAACAATGGCACCATAACTTGGGGAGTTAATGATGACAATGCGAAAAGTAGAGCATAACCTAGTGTTATAAAAAATAAAAATAAAAATAGCATAGGTAACTAATGTGCAACTTGTCTAAATTATCCACCTGTCTATTTTTGCAAACTCAAAAGGAAATGACCTGGTTGCTTGGCACAAGGATGCGGTATTATCATTTTGCATGGCCCTAACTTAAGGACAAATAAGTTTAGTCCTTAATAAAAAAGAAAAAGATAGTTACCAGGTTAAAAAAGTCACTTTCAAGTGATATATCAAGCCTTAGAGATAATGACAGTTCAACAAAAAATTTATCTGTGGAGAAAAATTTAGTTCAACGCAAATTTTTTTTGGTCAGATTTACACTATAAATCTTCCAAGGGCATCTTAGTCAACCTTCTTTCTCTAAGCACCTAAGAAAGAAGGGCTAGCGAGGGCACAAGGCTCCAGCCACTGTGGGGTTTGGGGAGGTGCAGATGTAAATAGCTTTATTTTTGCATGCAGAACATTCGTATCCCGTTCCGAACCTGTGACCTCCACATCACAATGAAGCAACCTCACCATCCACCAAAACCAGGCCTCAAAATCTACCTCACTTTCTGCTTTCTTTTTTTTATTTTTTTGTATCACAGCATCCAAATCATTATCTCAACTATTTCAAGTATATGATGTACCAAAGAACGGCTCTATCTCATTCAGCTCCCAATCCTGCTATGACCTGAGGCAGTGAATGTCCCCCCATTTACAGGTCTACCACTTCAAGTATTGACCACAATAATGAATGGGTGAAAGTAATGCATACTCTGTATCAACTACTTTGCATCAATAGAGTGTGGAAGAATATAGTTTCATTTATATATTTTTTCCGTAGGATTGGACGCTGAGAGTCTTGATGCAAGTGCAAATTAAGTACAACAGGTATTCAAAAATATATTCTGTTGCACGAGAATCGAATTTTAAATAACTGTGTCCTTTCCAGGGGGATGAAGTGGGATGACTAGAAAAATAACCAAATAGCTGTATGTAGAAAATTAAAAACTCACATCGATTGAATATGCAGTTCCAAGTACGAAACTGACAAAGAGAGCACAAAACAAAGGCCACGAGCCAACAATCCATCCGAGAGAAAAACTCTGAGAAGAACAGAAATAGTCAAAATGCAACGTTGTTTCTATACCAAGAAAAGAAGTTGCTTCTTAAATGAATCTATAGCAAGAAGTGTAAAGTATTCTAACATGCGACACACCTATGTGTCGTCCTTGATACATACTGGACCTATTTCCTTGATTTATTAAGGATAAGGCATTGCATTTGTAAGATACTGACAATGCAATTCGGTAAGATAAAGATTTCTTAAGAGGAGAAGATTGACAAAGATTCGGAATAAGAACATCCAGACTCTTCAGTCCCAAAAAGAAGGGTTAGACAGTAACAACACATGGTTTCCATCACATCCCAAACTTAAGTCACTATTTTAATAAGGCCTGATAAATTTTTGGAGTTAAAAGTAATTTGCTATGCTCTGTGCGAGTGTGTATATAAAGGCAGAAGGACAGTTTAGGACTAATCGAACGGTTTCCTTTCTTACCTCATATGTTAAGAAAGTAAGAAGTGATGGAGATTTTAGTTAGAATACAAAACAATAAATACAAATACCAAAAGAAGTTCTAGATCTTAATTAGACAGAATTAACAAAGGGTAAATAGAACCAATATCTTTCATGGAATCAAACCTGTAGTCATATGAAGGAGCCAAACAAGCTGAAAAGATTTAGTCCCATAGTGCAAATTGAAGCATGAAAAGTAACATTTATAACACCACCATAAGTTTAATGATAAATTTAAATTGGGCATATAGCTTTTTATTCAAATGCTTGGTGACTAGTACCATCACGGCAAAAGACGAAACAATCATGACACCAGCTGTGATGGAATATTCCCCAGATGCTAATGGAAGATACGGCTTGTTAACCTGAAACAGAAATCATCACATGTTCACTAGAGTTCCAAAATGAAGAGGTGCAAAACGTTTGAGAGGGACACTTCAGAGTCAGAATATTTTACTACAGTTAAAACAAATTGATTTGTCTCTTAAATCCTAAATGGGTGGAAGATTTTGTTAACAACAGCACCTACAAGGTAAGTTTTGAGTTGAATTCCCCTCCCTTGACGCCAACTCAAGGGATTTTTCCCTGAGTCAAAACTGGTGCATGCTTTGGGGCTTACCACGTGTCCAGAAGGTATTAGTCTCACCTAAAGGTGGGACAGCCCTCTAGTCACAAGAAGTTAAAAAAAAAAGAAAAAGATAGAGATAATTATATACACATATATAGGCTTGATCTCGTAGTCAGACATGTATCTACTCTGCCAATATGTTGATTCTATACCAAGAAAAGACGTTGCTTTAATAATACAAAACAGATGCTAACAGCAACCATAAAAATCAAATTTCAAAACAAAAAGTACTCCTAGCCAGAATAATACCAATCATCCTATGCTAAAACAATAGGTGTTTGAGATGGTACAGTAAAAGGAGAAACTGAAAAAGCATGGTTACACTGGACAGCTATACCACTCAATCCACTAAAGCTTTGTCCCAAAAAATATTACCAGCAAGAACACAGTACGGTTGTTCCTTCTGTGACAATTTCCAGAGTAGAAGTTTAAGCCATTCACGTGATAGATATTCATCACTAAATACTATACAGGAGTTACCTTGTCTATGTCTATGTCAGACAATTGATTCAAACCAACAATATAGATATTCATCAGAAGGGCAGCTACAACGGCCTGGAAGAAAATATTGCAAATTAAAAAACTTTAGTAAGGAATCATAATTATCAGGTTAAAAAAATTGTTCAAACTATAGAATCACCTCCAGCACCCCAGTGAAAAATAACGGTGAAAAATCAGATAAATTCTCGACTGCAAGGAGAGAAACTGAAATTATGCTCAATACCTGCTCAGAGAAAAGTAAAGAAGGTCTTAAGGGGTAAACATCTAATTGACTAATAAATATGAGGCACATCACAGTTCACTGATGCATGAGACTTCCTTTAAATTAATAATAACAAATTTTGAACCTAACTGTTCCTATGACTGTGTGAGGTCGCGAAAACCTGTAGAAAGCATCTAACGAATCCTGAAAAGATTTCCAAGGTCTTTGGGGATGATAAGCTCCGGACTCCGATTCAAGAGGGTGTCCAGAGGCTGCTTTAACCAGATATCTTGCATTACGTCTCTGGTAAAAGAATGCAGATTGTTCATCAGTTCTCCCAACATAATGCATAGCAACCTGCCGATGGAACCTAAGCACATTGTGTTTTTCTAGGATATTCACAGGTCTGCACCTTGAAACATGTACTGGTACATGTTTACCTGTAAATTCACAGTGTAACAATGATAAGAATTATGGCACCAAAGATTTAAGTAGAATTGATAGATTATAGTTTCAAGAGAAACAATGATACATTGCAGCAACAACCTAAGTGCAGTCCTGGTGGAACATAGGAAAAATCTACTGATAATAATGACACACAAGTTCAGGGTTCAAGGCTATCTGTCCCAGCTTTTAGGAACGCATTAACTAATTGTCTAACCAAGAGATACTTTATTTCTTGACAATTAGAAAGAAGAAGAAATACACCAAATGAATACAATCAAATATTTGCAGCAAATTCCAGAAAATTCGCCACTCCAGCAGCCAAATATGCAAAAGAAAAAGAATGGACTAATAAAACATTTCAAAAGGAAAAGAAAGAGAAAAGGCATATATTATGTGACTTGGATCTTGAGTAATTCTCTTTTACAGTCCAATCCTTCTCAAGTAGCAAGCATGCAGCACAAACTAGCACCATGCCCTGTAGCAACAACAATGTACTGAAATAGAAAGATGCACCACCCACATACAACACCTGATAATGACTCCATATGTATCAATAGATCACGTGTTACATACATATCTTCAAATGTTGTAGTACAATTGGTACTTGATGTTGAGAGAGAAGTATTAATACATGTAACTCAAAGTCGATAGAGAAGTATACACTCAAATATGTTATAAAGTATCTATTACAGTCCATAACTCATGCAAAATGAGGAGTTGTTTCTGTGCCACGGGCTGGGTCAGCCGAGGCGGGTGCAGGAGAAGGGAATGTTCAAAATGGATTTCGAGACTTTGAATAGCGGGATACCCCAACAGGCAGGGGTGTCCCCGGGATTGTAGCCAGGGATCGTCAACAAACCTTAGCTATTTGTTGGATCTTTTAGCACGTACAAATGGCGATCTAAGCATGTAAACAATAAAGCAAATGGTTGCACAACACGATCTTCCTTCAAGGATAAAAGGATATTCAACTGAAATTATGCAGAGAAAATACCCAACACCGGACCATATACAACCCCACTCCAAGCTATGGTGGTTGATGCCTGAGCCTTTCACATGTAGCACTCCACAAGATTTCTTAGAGGCCATCAGTGTTACATCCACACTCCTAAATCATCGAACATGTCTATACAAGCCATGAAAAGTAGGGAAGTCCGGACCTTAGCACACCTAACTTTCGTCATGACGTTACATCTCTCTTACTCTTAGAACTATAAGCACATAACCTAGGTTTCTATACATTAAGTTTAGAACCTAAATTCGGGTTGACAAGCATACTGTTCCTAGAACCAAACTCCTAAATAAAGTAAACTAAAGATAGAAAGCTACAATTACAATAGAAATTAGAGACATAATATCCAACAATATCGGTCTTGGCCCAAATTTCATCAAGTCAACCATAGCTTTCCATGACCATTGAGTGCGACAATATATTGCTACTCTAATCTAGCACACAAACTGGATCACCATTTAGAGACTTCAATCAACTGACCATTCCTAACACCTTTATTCACCCAATGACTCGATTCCTTCTTGCCTTTTGGATTGCATGCTTAGACGTCCTAATCCTTTACAGAACTCTAATTATCCCCTCTATCTTGCTTGATCAGTCAAACCTTTCCCTTATTGGTCGAGCTCCATGCCGTGTTTGCTATCACGATTTTCCAACAACCGCAACCAACAAAGTTGATCAATTGACTGACCCCACCAACAAATGAAATTCGTTGCACCACCTATTGAGATTTCTTGTGTTTTCTGGGTCTCCATTTAGTAGACGAACTCCCATAGACAAAACTCGGGCTCTGATACCACTTGTTAGGGCAGTAGGAACATAACCATATGGAAATGTAGTCACAACATATCAGACAATTAGGCAAATTTAATGTGATTTAGCATAGCCTGGTCCATGTCTGCGGATATGAAAGATATTTTACTATAAACTATGTAGCGGGACATGAAAAGAACGAACACTACGATACTTCAAATCCCAATAGAGTAGAAGATGTACACACCGCTAATACAAACTATATAGTACCATGTATACCTTTATTCAAAAGAGGCGGAATCTATCTCTATTCTATAAGGCTAGGAACCTATAGTGTAAAATGTGTTAATCTAGTATTCGAGATGTGTAGCTAAATGTCCAGAATGTATCTGCCAAGTGTCTGGATTAATAAAAATAAAAATAAAACAATTCTCTAAAGTATGACACGCCCATGAAGTATCAGAAAAATGTCCATGCGGACATGCATGGTACCTTTATACTTCCTGAATTTTACTTATGTAGAGATGGTGTACCCAATTTCTGTATGGTTGTTTTTTTTAGGGCTATTAACATAAAAACCCCCCTTGGTTTTAGATTTTTAACAAATACCCCCCTAAGGTGTCATATTGCCCCCTCCGGACCTCCACTATGAAAATCTTTCATAGAACTCCCTTTTCGACTTCAAACGACAGCATTTTAACGTTTTTTTGCCCAAAAACTATGTCGTTTTAGGACGGAAAGGGGGCCGTGAAAGATTTTTATAATGGAGGGGGCAATATGGCACCTCATGGGGATATTTGTTAAAAATCTGAAACCTAGGCTAGAGGGGTTATGTTAATAGCCCTTTATTTTATACCCAAAACAACAATAAATAAGATGGGGTGATGAAACCATCCCATAGCAAAACTCCCATCATTCTACAGTCCCACTGTCATAACCCCCAATTCAGGAGAACAATTCAACTTCATCGCAAACGCACATAAATTTAAAAATTAGGCCATGTTTGGTATGCGTTTGTGTTTTGTGTTTTTTGTTTGGTATTGTAACATTTTTTCCATCAAAAACATGTTTGGCTGACTTTATTTTGTTTTAAACTAAAAAATGTTAGCAAGAACAAACCCATTTTTAACAAAGAAAAGGTTTTTGTTTTTGCTTTTGTTTTCAACTATTCACTCAAAATCCTAGCCCGTGTGTATTGCAAAGGTATAACCTCATCCCCCAATTGGGAGGTGAGGGGTTTGAACCTCTTAGGAGACATTGTGGGTATGGTGTGTGAGTTTCTTATCGTTCAAAAAAAAAAAAACTTTTCACTCAAAAAAAAAAAATATATATATATGCATATATCTACACCACCACCGACAGGGGTGGAGCCATTCAATGGCTGGGGGGCATGACCCCTCCCCAAATATTTTCAAAAAAAAATTTTAGCCCCAAAAAATTCATATATTAGAGATATGTTTGTAAAAATTGCATATGGCCCCTCCAAGTTTTTGAAAAAACTCCCTTTAATAACCTGGAAAAAATATAAAATTTACCAATAAAGTTGTAAAAAATTGCATTGGCCCCGGGTCAATTTCCTGGCTCCGCCTCTGACCGCCGCCGCCACCACTTCCCTTTGCCCCGAAACACCACCACCGCCTCCGACCACCACCCCAAAACACACATACGTATAAATTAGCAGGGTATCCAATATGGTCAAAAACAAAAACCCAGAGGAGTCAAATGCTAATAAGAAACCTGCATAGTTTTTTACGACTCTGAGTCTGAACATAAAATCCAATATATAAAATCGTGAATGAATTGGAAAATCACTACAGATACAAATTCAAAAAACCAAAGCCCTAAAAAATCAGAAACAAAACCAATCAACCAAGTTGGTTGAGAAATGTGAAGATACCATATAGCTATGTAATCAAGAAGTAGTAGTACCAGTTGTGAGTGAGGACAAGTCAGCAACAACAGGGACAGAAAGTGAAGATGGTTTGGGAAATGACCCAAACAGCAGAGACTCCATTTGGGTTCCTTCACTCAATAAAGCAGTCAGCAGCAGTTCATGGACAAGGGATTTCAGATGCCTATATGGCAATGTAACTATATATATAAAAATATGTGTGTATATATATATAAGTCTCTCTCACTGTCTCACATAGAGGGTAGAGAGAGTCAAGGTATACTAGAAGAACAATGTTGGGTGGTAAATTATTTTAATATTTAATATCTGGGACAAGTGAGTGACTAAAGACAAAAGGGCTGACTAGTCCAGACTCCAGAGAGTGTTTGGCTACTACTGATTCTTGAGATTCAGTCCGTGTTTTACCCCCTTTATTCACTTTGCATTCTCATAAAAAAATAAAAAATAGAATATACATTCAGTCAGGTATATTGATTGTAATATATATCTAATATGTTTTTATTGATTAGTAAGTAATAATTTATTTATGATAAGTATATTGGTTATTGGATATGATTGGCTTAAATAAATTAATTATTATATATATATATATATAAATATAACAATTACATCCAAGATTAACGAACATTATAAGAGAGTTCAAATAATATTTTTAATGGGTCTCGCGTTTTATCCCCTATCATATAAACTTTTCCGGTTCTTAGACCACCCTACCCTATTATTTGATTTACATGCGGAGATCTCGCAATTTACATTTTTGGTTATCAGAATTTTTAATTTACCAAAATACCTTTAGATATAACCTTTTAAAAATATATTTTAACTTAAGAAAGACAAAAAAAAAAAAAAAGTCCCCAATTTCTATGTGTCATTTCTCATTTTACTTTTTGTGCGTGCTCAATGGCTCAGTTGATTAATTACCCCACGTTTCAGTGTTGTGGCCAGGATTCGATTCATGTTACATACCTTGTAACTTAATCTAATAACTAATTTCCTTATCATGTCAAAAATAAAAAATAAAAATATTTCTTATTTCACCTTCTAACCTTGTTTGGCATAGTTTTTATTTTTGTTTTTAAGTAGAAGAAAAAAAGAAGCAAAAGTTATAGAGCCCGTTTGGGAACCTTTTATTTTTGTTTTTGTTTCGGAAACCAAAAAATAAGAACAATTCTTATTCTTGTTTTTTCACACTCACACACACAGTTGTCAAAGGAGGTTTGATGGTGGTGGTCGATTGGTGGTGGTGGTTTGGCCGATTGGTGTTTGTATATATATATGTGTGTGCGTGTGTGTGTGTATATATATGTGTGTGTGTGTGTGTATATATGCGTGTGTATATGTGTGTATCGGAGGGTAGTGACGTGGTGGTGGCGTACGGAGGGTAGTGGCGACGGGGGTTTGCAGGTTTTTCCCTATGCTTTCTGCACTGTTTCATTATTATTGTTTCCAAATTGAGAACAAGAACAATATTGAAAATGTTCCCAAACATGTTCTGTTCTCATGAACAGTGTCAAAAAATAAAAACAATGTTTCCAAACGGGCCTATAACTTCTCTTTGACTTATCAGTAGTGTTTGGAAAAGCTTTCTGATGTCAGAAAAGTTTTTTCTTTTTGGTTGGCAAAATATTCATTAAAGCACTCCCGCTACTAGAAATACTTGTAATACCCTGCAGCCCGATTACCCCAAGCTTCCATGTCCAGACTCCAACCCTTCGGTTATATATATACATATACACACACACACACACATATATGTATAAGTATCTCTTATATTTTTCTGTTCAA
The DNA here is from genome assembly GCA_963922005.1 of Cornus suecica. Lineage (NCBI taxonomy): Eukaryota > Viridiplantae > Streptophyta > Magnoliopsida > Cornales > Cornaceae > Cornus > Cornus suecica. The sequence goes on along the minus strand of OY998240.1, from coordinate 60,610,844 downwards.
AATTATTACTCCACTCCATTCCCATATTCTTAGGACTAGAGATTTAATTCGTGATTGACAACCTATGGTGTAGAATACCACTTCAACTACTCTCTTTGTCCCAATTTAAGCGTTCACATTCACTATTCAATTCATTCCAAAATAAGTAGAGTCAATGTCACTTTATTTGATCAATTTATCAATTTACATTTCAATCATTCAAGTTACAAAATATCTAAACTACAAATATCACATCACTTGGTAGGACCAAGGATAAAATTAGTTTTTCATTCACTATCACACCAATAAAAATCATCATCTCAAAAAATTGAATTTCCCAAAAGAGACTTATAATTTGGGATAGATGGAGTACTTTTTACTTATCAAAAAAATAAATACTAACTACTTCATGGTCCTGCCGTAAGAATTGTCCTTCAATATTCAGTCTTCATAACAGGTCATGTTAATTTAATTTGGGAAATAATTGCACTCAATTTTATTAAATTCACTGCTATCGCAAAATCCATCTAGTTGTAAGTAGTTCACTCGTGTAAAACTATTCAAGATTTAAGAGCATAGCAAAAAAAATTGAACTAGACATATATTATATAAATAAACAAGATAGAATGAGAAGGAACCAGATGAGTATTGTTTGTTCTTGAAGAAGAGATTGTTGTTGTCGTTGTTCTTTGAGTGAATGATATTAGGGTTTAAAACATATACACTAATATTTTATTATGGCATACGATGTTATTATATATTTTAATTATCTAAATGACAAGGGTACGTTTGGTATTATAAGAGAAACTGCTCTTAGGCCCTGTTTGGCATAATTTTTGTTTCTGGTTTTCCGCAGAAGAAAAATAGAAGCAGAAGTTGTTTTGAGAAGCTGGTACCCCCGGCTTCTTTAAAACGCTCTTCTAAGGCCCAGAAGCTCTTCTAAAAATTTTGTCAAACACCGTTCAAAATAGTTTTTACCTCCAGGAAACCAAAAGCAGCGTTTGAAAAGCTAATCCAAACAGGGCCTTAAACGCTCTTCCAAAAGCTAAAAACTCTTCCTAAAAAATTGCCAAACACCGTAATTTTTGATTTCCTCATCGCAAAATTTAAAAATAAGGTTTCAAATATCATTCCAAACATTCTAATAACTAACTTTTTTTGCCACGTCAATATATATATATATATATTTCTCATCCCCAAATAATTCACCAACTTTCTTCCAATTTGATGTACATAACCTGTGTAACACCCCGCTCCAACACTTGGTATAATATTGTTCGCTTTGGGCCCAGCCCGCACGGTTTTGCTCTTGGGCTCCTCCCAAAAGGTCTCATACCAATTGGAGACAACACTGCACATATAAGTATATCCCCAGACCTCTACCCGGGCGATGTGGGACATCACAATCACCCCCTCTTGGGACCCAGCGTCCTCGCTGGTGTTACCCACGGGCTTGTGCATGCACCCACACTTAATTCCGGCCGGGCTCTGGCTCTGATACCAATTGTAACACCCCGATCCAACACTTGGTATAATATTGTCCGCTCTGGGCCCAGCCCGCACGGTTTTGTTCTTGGGCTCCTCCCAAAATGCTTCATACCAATTGGAGACAACACTGCACATATAAGTATATCCCCAGACCTCTACCCGGGCGATGTGGGACATCATAACCTGGGTCCACCTCACGCACCATCACATTCCTATTTCTTCCGTCAAACCTCACACAATGTGACTAACCATGGGCTCAGTTTACCTTTTTCACAACCATATCCATCTATCTATCACGATTCATAAACTTCTCCCACCTATCATACACATATACAATTACAGATATACATATATATATATATATATATATATATATATAAACAAACACACATACATCAATATGGACCAAGACCATGAAACCCAGAAAAGAAAAACAAAAAAACTGAAATCACTTGTTGGTATTTGATTTTTTTTAGAGTCAATGGCGGCGATAGGAAAGACGAAGCTCGATTCCGGCTGGTTAGCGGCCACATCGACCGAGATCCACCTCACTGGGTTCAGCTCACCACCACTCAACCGCCCTCCGCCCCGACTTCACCTTGGATGGAGGCTCTTGTCCCCGGAAAATGATTTTTCCTCATTTCATATATAAATATATATATACATGTATGTATATGTATTTATATATGTTTGGTACTAATTGATATGTATATCAATCTATCTATATATATTATTAAAAATGTGAAGTATTTCAATATTTCAGCATTTCAGTATTAAAATTGTAATTAAAGTATAATTTTATCTCCAAAATTTAAAATAATTCACCAACTTGAATTATATTTGGATCAATTAAAAAATACCGATTCCATATCAATTCACTATCAAAATACTATTTTTTAAGAGGGATAATTATCGATATAAAAAGAGAGTGTTATTTTTTATCTTCACTAACTTGGATTCTATTTGGACCAATTAAAAAATACCGATTCTGTATTAATTCACCAATTAAAAAATACCGACTTCATATTAATTCACCATCAAAATACTATTTTTTAGAAGAAATAATTATTGATATAAAAAGAGAGTGTTTTTTTTTGTCTTCACTAACTTGGATTCTATTTGGACCAATTAAAAAATATCGAAAACAATTATTAAAATTAAAATTGAAATCGAAATTAGTAAACTCAAATTGATATATAGTTAAGAAAAAAGTAACAAATAAATAAAAAGAACCACAATTAAATATAGCACGGACCATACAAAAAGAAAAAAATAGATAATCAAATAGGAAAATAAAATATAAATTGTGTAGAGAATTTAATTCCTCAATTTCAAATGAATACATAAAAAGATATAAAATAAATAAATAAAATTTCAATAATAATGAACATCAATAATATCAAAAACCAATAAGAAACAAAAAAAATATATATTTCGTACTCATCTCAAATTAATATATAGTTGAAAAAAAAAGTAAGACTAGCATTTTATTTGAACAAAATAATATATATCATTAGAAACGGAAATAAACGTTTCAAGTAGAATTACTAATTAAACTTTATATTTTAATTGTAACTAATAATCATACATACATGACATAGATATATACAATAAATTATATATACAAAAAGATGTGAGGAGTATTTGAGTTCAAATAGAAGAGAGAGATGTACTGAGATAAGGTAATCCTAATCTTAAGTCAACTACAACTATACTACTCCATTTCATAATTAATAATTATCAGTATCTTTTAAAATACCCAAGTCAATTTTAATACCTTGGTCTGACTTGAAATTTGAGAATTCCCAATCACATGGCTTCTCTCTTCATACATTTTTTTTTCTCTTTGAGGCAACAGTTCATCTTGTTGCATTTATTCATGTATTTGTTCTATCAATTTGGCCTGAAGACTATTAATGGTAATGATTTTTACGAGTTATTAAACTTATTCTATAGCTATGTTTTCCTATTTGCTTCATACATTATTATTACATTAGAGAATGCGTAGTTTAGAATTTTCGATCTAAGCCTCTATGCATTGGGAATCTAATGCGTTTTTTTAAAAAAAATTTAACCCATGCGTTTTTTAAATTTAAGCTATTCCGTTTCTAATGATATATATTATTTTGTCCAAATAAAATGTTATTCTTACTTTTTACTTTTTTCAACTATATATTAATTTGAGATGAGTACGAATTTTTTTTTTTTTTTTTTTTTTAATATTGGTTTTTGATATTATTGACGTTCATTACTATTGAAATTTTTATTTATTTATTTTCTATCTTTTTTATGTATTCATTTGAAATTGAGGAATTAAATTCTCAACACAATTTATATTTTTTCTCCTATTTGATTATCTTATTTTTTCCTAGTATGGTTCGTGCTATATTTAATTGTGGTTCTTTTTATTTATTTGTTACTTTTGTTTTCACTATATATCAATTTGAGTTAATGAATTTTGATTTCAATTTCAATTTTAATTTTAATCTTTTTAGGTTTTGATATATTAGTCTAACTATTTTTTAAAATAAAAATTTATAGTATTATTAAGATAAATACAAGGTCTTTCATAACATAGTATATTGGGTCAGGTACGAAAAACCCCTGTGGTATGCATATAATGCGTATAATCCCCCGTGGTTCTTTGACACCCCATTATTTTTAAATATGTGCGTATTGCCCCCATTGTGACATGAATTGTCTGAAATACCCTTAGAATAATTCGAAAAACATATATAAATTTTGAGAAATTATATAAAATTCGTAAAAATATATATAAAATTTGAAAAAAATATATAAAATTAAAAATATATATAAATTTCGAAAAGAAAAATATAAAATTCAAAAAATTATATAAAATTGGGAAAAACATATATAAAATTCGAAAAAATATATAAAATTCGAAAACATATATAAAATTCGGAAAAAAATAAATAAATTCGGGGAAAAATATAAATTTTGAAAAAATATATTAAATTTAGAAAAAAATATATAAATTCGAAAGAAAAGTTGTATTTTTGCTCTTTGAAGTTTTAATTAATGTATACTTGTATAGTTGTTTAGCCTCTGTTCATGGTTTTCTACTTTCTTTTACTTTAATGTTGTTCTGGTGTATTATACTTTGGTTACTTATGTTTTTTATATTTCTATTTGCACAACTATTTGAATTTTATATTTTTTTACGAATTTTATATATATTTTTCGAATTATATATATATATTTTTGAATTTTATATATTTGTTTCAAATTTTATATGTTTTTTTTGAAATTTAATATTTATTTTTTCGAAATTTATATATATATTTTGAAATTTATAAAAAAAATTACGAATTTTATATATTTGTTTCGAATTTTATAATTTAATCAATTTATTTATTTTATTTATTATTTATTATAAATTATTATTATTAATTCAATATTTATTATTTTTATTAGGTTAGAATGGGTATATTAGGGATTTTATTTCGTTTTGGGGGTAAATCGCACATTTTTGAAAAATAATAAATTTATACACACATTTTGAAACTGTAAGGGGTTTTTCGCACCTAGTATGAAATTGCAGGGGATTTTTTCGCAAATAACCCTAGTATATTTTACATTTTGGTAACATATTTTGTATGATATTTACTATAATGTAATTTTTGTTTTATGATTTTATTGTCTGTTTACTAACTATTTCTGCTTTCTGTTTTCTGTTTCTGTTTCCTGAAATTTGATAATAATATGAAAAACACGTTTTTTAATTTGTTTCTGTTTTTTGAGTTGAGAAAACGTTTCCTCTCATTACAAAGAAAAGAGGAAGCAAAAAAAAATGTGTTTTCTCTTTTTGTTTCCTCAAACTCACCATAATCATCAATAATAAAAAGAATAAGAAATATTAAATCAATAATAAATAAATTATAATAATAAATAAATAAAATAATAAATAATAATTACATAAAATATTATTTAAATTAAAATAAATAAATAAATATAATAAGAAATAAAATAAAATAAATAGAAAATTAATAAAAAATAATATATTAATAAACAAAATAAAATAACTAAAATAAATAATAAATAACTAAAATGATTAAAAAAAATAAAACAATGATTAAAAATACAATTAATAATAAATAATAAAAATAAAAATTGATAAAACAATATTATTCATAAATTAAATAAAATAAAAATAATAATAAATAAAATTGAATAAATAAATAAATAAAATTAATTAATTAAATAAATAAATAAAATTAATGAAATAAATAAATAAAATTAATTAATTTAAATAAATATAATTAATTAATTAATTAAATATAATTAATTAATTAATTAAATAAATGATAAATAAATAAAATAAAATAAAATTTGAAAAAGGTAGCTTAATATTTTTTTCAAAATAGTTTTAATGTTTGTTTTTGAAAAATTAGTAAACATAAATTTAGTTTTTGTTTTTTCTACAGGCAACAGAATCTGATTCTGCTTTTTCAGGAATTAAAAACAGAAAGCAGAAACAGTTAGTAAACATGCCCTAATTCTCTTTAGTATTCACTATCTTTCTAATCAATATTTAACCATTTACCTTTTCAACAATCTTTCATCTTTTGGCTTTGATAAAAAAAATAATTTACTTACTGTTTTCATTGTTTTATTTTTAACTCTCTATGTATGATCAATAGCCATTTACCTTTTTAAAACTCTTTTATGCTAGATATTTACTATCTTTCTAAGCAATAAATAACCATTTACGTTTTCAATAATAATTTACTTATTGTTTCCATTGTTTTACTCTTAATTCTCTATGTATGATAAATAACCATTTACCTTTTTAAAATTCTTTTAGGGTATGATTCTTTATCTAATTTTATCTCAGTTAAAAGACTTTTGCAATCACAAATGTGATTTTATTTTCTTTTCATTTCCCTTTTTACATAACTAAAATAGATGGATTTAAATGAAATGGAAAACAAAATTATGATAACGTATTAATGATTTATTTACTCCAAAAACTTTCATTTTCTACTTTAAATAGTTACTAACTAATAATTATATGTTATTTTGTAGTTGATAGACTTTTAAGAATACTATTTTAATTAAGTAATTAAACACTATGAATTTTAGCTTACACCATTTGGACTTTATTTTTAAAAAAATTGGGTGTCTATACAATAATTGTCATTTATTTTAACAAATTAGTATTTAATTTTTGCAATTAGCAAAGATTTATTTTATTAGTTGTGATACATAATTACTTGGTTTAAAAGCCTTTCAAATCATAAAAGTGTAATGGATTTTAATGTTTAGTACTATTTATTATTATTCTAAATAGTTTTACTCTCCCTAAAAAGAGATATATTTTTTGTCGTGCTACATAATCAGTGTTTCGTTTTATCTTAGTTACAATTCTACTTGGTTTCAAACCCTTTTTCAATAATCTAATGAATTAAATTTACTTTACAAATTCTAATTTATCTGTACCGAATTTTAATGTTCAAGTTCATATTTATTATTATTTTAAACTATTTTACTCTCAATATAAATTTATATCAATTGAATCATAATACATAATTAGTTTTCAACTTATTTCAGTAACAATTTCACTTTATTTAAAACTCTTTCTATCCTTATAATATTACATGTTTTAAAGTCCTTATGCAATATTTTATATTTGCTATCAATTTTTAAATAATTTACTCTTTTTATAAATTTACATTTTTTAAGTTGTAAAACCTAATTAGTTTTCAACTTATTTTAGTTACAATAATGTTCTGTTTAAAAATATTTCCATTTATTATAATATTATAATATCTGCAACGACTTCCTTTTGAAATATTTCATCACTTATACTTTTCTTTAATTCCATAATCTAATGTGCTCAAATATCTTACTAATGATAATTATATTGGTTATAATTTTATTCTGTTTAATACTCTTTTGTTATGGGCAATTTTGAGGTCCATATTTCTTTATAAATGTTTTCAAGATAATTTCATACTTGGAGTACTTCCATATATACTTTGGATGGTTGTTGATGCAACAACTTTAAGAATTACTCCTTTCTTTATGGTTAAGACTATGAGGACTACTCTCTCTTTTCTATTAATGTGTTTTGACATTTCATTAAGTTAGATTTTGGTATTTGGTATGCACATGTTACTTTGTAGTAATAATTTTGTATGTGCATATTTTGTGTCATTAATATTTCTTAAATTTATTTTTAAGTAAATTTTTAATTGACAAAGTAATTTATCTATTCAAGTATAAAGGGATGGAAGCTCATGTACTTTAATACTAAAGTAGGTAATAAAGTTTTTTGATGGGTGTTTTAAAATGAAGGTATAAATTAGTAACATATATATTTTAATTTATATTGTAAATGTTTTTCAGTTGCGTATCGCATGTCCATTTTACTAATATATATATATATATCTTTGGCACTAATTGATAAATAAATTAATAAGAATTAAAAACACAGATAGATGTATAGTGGTGAATGGTGATGGATAGGGTTGGTAATTGCTTACCACTATATGATTGCTGACCGACATTTTTGAAGGCAACTAAAATCTGTTTAGTGATGTAATTGCAAGTTTTGTTTGTCTAGTAGCCAGTTCAAATGGACTTTCCTTTGTGGGCTCGGATTGTGCTGTCTGGTGGGAAGGGGTGTAAGCTGTACGACGTTAATGGGGGCAAATTAGAGAGAGATAATTTGAAGGAAGAGGGCAAAGTAGAGAGAGAATTTGATTTCGGAGAGAGAGCGCGAAATATTAATATCCAAGTGTGTGGGAGACAACTTGCTGGTAATGGTTGTTAAGCGAGAGACAAAGCCCACCTACTTTTTTTTTTTTTTTTCTTCCTAAAAGCCACCTAATTTGTGCATAGTGGATAGGGATGTCAATAGGACGGGACGAAGATTCCATCCCATTCTCGTTTAATTTTATTATTTTGAATTATTTTGAATTATTTTTTATAATTTTTTTATTTATAATATTAGTGTAAGAATATTTATTTATGTAATGACATTATTCTGATAAAAAATTATGTTGAGAGTTATGTGTTTTAAATCGAGTTGTTAAATCATTATATGATAAGGAGTTTATGTGTCAAATCAAATATAAAGTGGTGAAAATACAAGAGTGTATTATAAGGAGTTTATGTGTCAAAACAAATATAAAGTGATGAAGATACAATAGTGAAATAACGGTTGGAAAGAAGTGAAAACGTGACAAAATTATTTTTTATATTTTCGCAATTTTGTTCCACCGAGTACCCGGTAAGGTAAAAACTTATGCACGGTTTGCGCAAAAGGGGAAAAACCACCAGTGTGTTTTCTGAACTTGCGCACGAAAAGGTTCACCGAGTACTCGGTAGAACAGTCACCGAGTACTCGATAAGTGGGTACCCAAAATGATTTTTGAAAAGGTTTATTTTGATATGTAATTGATTCCTAACCACTTTGAGACGTGATTATAAGCTATTATTAGTATATTGGACTATTATTGACATATTTATTTATATTTGGAAGATTTAAATGGTGAAAATATGAATCCTTGATTGGAAAATAATTCTTACCATTAATTGAAGACTCTTCTATATATATATGAGTTAAACCTAAGAGAAAAACATGACTTGTGGCTTTTGTGAAAGATCCTTACAGATTTATATTATTCTACAGAGATATATAAAGAGAGAAAATAATTGAGTGATTATATATTTTATAGTTCTCTCTTGGTTTGAGTTTTTCCAATTGTGTTTGTAGACCGAAGATCGTTATGCACAATTGAATGATCTAGTTACTGAGAATCATCACACCACCGTGATCGAAGTAAGAGCTTCATGATTTTTTGATCTGTTGAGAGGCGGAGCCGTTAGAGTACGTAGATGGGAGTGAGAGCTTCGTGGAGCACGAGTGATTCAAGACCGTCAGACGTCGAGTGGAGAAAGATAAATCAAAAGTGATTTGTAAGTTTAAAACTTCATAGAGTTTTGTACTTCTTGATTTATAGTGCATCGATACCCGAGCGTATCCGTGATTTTTACTTGGAGTCTTTTCAAAGTTTTACCCCATAAAAATATTGGTGTCGTCTTTGATTTATTTTCTGAACTTATATTTATTATTGCGTGGTTTATATTGTGATAGAATTGAATTAAAATTGACTATTTCACAATTAAATTTTTAATTTGTCAATTAATTCATAAAAAATATATTCACCCCCTCTAAACTTAGTTCACCATCTTCTAGGTAATTTCAATTAGTTATTAGAATTTATTTGAGACTTCACATTTTTTAAGTGGATTTAACTATTAATTGCATATATTTAATAGAACTTCTCATTGTTAAATGTGTAGTTTTTGTTTCTTTTAATCTTATATACATACGATCTTCATCAATATAAAAAGGATGCTAAATTCAAAATTCCTAAAACTATTGTGAAGAAGAGAGGAGGAGTCTAGGAGGGTGGAGTGAAAAAATTGGTTGTTGATGATGGTATTAATTTGAATATGTTAGTCGACTCCTTCAACCTTTAGAAAAATTATTGGTTACTTTCTAAGATGAAGAAGACGACATATCCAAATCTTACCAACAACAAAAATGAGATGGTTGAAAGAAATAAAATAAAATTTTGAATCAATTATTAGGTTTGGATCTTGAATCGGCTACAATGGAGAGGAGAGAGGAAGAGACGAATGATTTTTGTTTGCAAAAAATAAATGACTGGTTTATTTTTTCTATATATTTTGTTTTCATATATATTATAATGTTGAGATGGAATATTTATTACAAAAGGGAAAAAAAACTTTAATTTCATTGGGTTGTAATATCATATGAGCTTAATGACGTTGTATCACCGTTATAACAAATAATATGTATTATTACAAGAGTTTTTATTTTTATTTTTTTTTATGTACTTTCTCCTTTTCTTATTCAGTGGAGTGTAATCATCTGTGTTTCCATTGTGTATATAATACAATATCACATAAAATTTACTTTTATACCTTTCCACATTTTTTTAGCATATAGTAGTTCCTTCTAAATTTTAAATTACCCCATTACATGATTTCGATCTAGAGGGGGAAAAAGGAGAAAAAATAAAAATAAAAACATCTCATTCTACCAATTTTTTATACTTTGTGTCACTCATGTTCCACCATCGAATTCAAATATTTAAAATATTTGGTGAGTTCTTAATTAGTAAATTCTCTAAAGCTTTCTGCTATTAACCTAAACCTTAATCCAATTCACTATTTCACGAAGATGACAAATAATTAAAAAAATACATTACTTCTAAGGATAATATATTGTGACTTGTTCATAGGATATTGTAATGAACATATTATAGCGGCAAGTTTACAGCTCATAAGAGGAAAGATAAATTGACTTTGTGTACCACAAAATCAGTGGTAGGTATAGTTTTATTATGATACTTCTCATTTATGGAGCTTCATTGGACCACACAATTGAAGTCTTGCACACCCTAAAAGACCATGAAGAGGACCACTCTTGAATTGGATTTTTTTTTTTCTACTTCAAAATTGATAGGACACATTTTCAGGTGAATTATGGCATAGAAAGAAAAATTGTATTTTTCTTCTTTTCGAAATAGGAATTATTTGAATAACCATCCCATTTCTTCTTTTATATATATATTTTTTTCAGAAAATAGTTAGGTCTTAGAATATGGATCCAAAATGGTGGGCCCAATCCCATCATTATTGAGGCCCATTTCCAGTCCAGACCAGACTTGAGCCCATGAGGTTTTGGCTATGAGGCCCGGTATGAGTTTTTGACAACCCTAGCCCAATACATGATTACTGGGCTCACTTTTGGGCCAAATAAGAAACAATCTGAAGCTGCAATAAAGTCCTACTTCTAGCTTAATCCATTCAAATTCTATGATCATTGTTTGGCATAATTTCTGCTTCTTTATGCAGAAGCAATGGCAGAATTATATAGAAGCTACAGGGGCATGGCCCCTCTCAAAATTTTCATTTTTTTGTACTTACCCATAAAAATATATATTTTACACATAAGCCCATTAAAAATTACATATGACCCCTCCCAAAAAAATTTAATTTGTTTTTATTAACCTACAAAAATATATAATTTATAAATAAATTTATAAAAATTACCTATGGCCCCTCCTATATATATTTCCTGACTCCGCCTCAGCACAGAAGAAAAAGAGAAGTAAAAAACTCTTCTAAAAATTTTGTCAAACATCGTTCAAAATAATTTTTTCCTTCATAAAATCAAAAGAAACGTTTGAAAATTTAATTCAAACAGAACATATATATGCAATTGGATGTGATTTGATACAGATAGATATATGTTTATACTGTCTCATTTTTTATTTGCTTGGTTTAAATTCGTATTTCGTATGAGAGGATATAAATTTCTTCCTTGATCTTTGTTCTATCATGACAATTTTATGTTATGACTCGTTGATCAAATTGCATAAAACATTCAGTTCATTCAATGTTCTATTATTTATTTATTTATTTAAAAAAAGTGAAGCGTTTATTTTTACCCACAATGCTCCACTGAAGCTTTGGGAATTAGAGGCCGGTACAGATATGCCATTAAACCTTTTGTTCAATTCTTCATTAAATTTAATATTTATTATAAAAATTGGCTAAAACATCATTATAACATTAACAATCATATAAAAGCCCACATGGAGATAACAATCAAACCAAAGGAGACCCAAAATTTTTGAAATCTGTCAAACTACATTTCTAGTCACTAACTTTCCATTTTGTACGAGCTTATATAAGTATTTTATAGTGTCATCTGCTATTTTTATTTACAATTTTTTTTGGCAAGTTAGTGCCCTTTACTTTGCATTAGTATAATGTTACTTTCTTTAATTAATATTGTATTTTCGATAAGTGTAATACAATCGATATATTTAGTTGACTTATTCTCTTTGTCAATTCAAAAATATTTTTAATATAAAATATTCGAAAATATTGTTGAGTTATCCCACATCAATTGTGGAAGAGATTCATAATCACTTTAAAAATGTGAGAAAGTTTCACCCCCTTCAAGTTAGGACCATAACTTAACCTAACCAATTATGTTTTTAGTCGTTAATTTTTTATATGGTTTTTAATTATCACATATATTAAACCAACCAAACTAATTTGATCCCACAAACATAAATATCATGACAAAAAGTATGAGTTTGGTCTCTCACCCCTTGAATGAGAAATCAACCAAATGATCAAACTTCATTGTGTTATTAATCAAATGAAAGTTGTCCGAATTCGTTTTACAATAACCATGTGTGATTGACCGTTGACCAATATTACAAAACAAACATACATAAAAATCGCCTAATTACTTTTTCACTTCGCAAATGGGATTGAACACTCATTTTGTACACGTGTTTATGATATATCATGTAAAGATGCCAAGTTTGCGTTAGCCCAAAGCTCTCAATTCGTAGCTAACACACCACACCGACCCGTCCCTAACCGAGCCTAGATATTTCCATTTCACAAGGGTGTGTATGTGTGTGATATCGAGCATGTCAACGACTAACCCGTCTGTCTCTCAAACGGTCTGTGTATCACCAAATCGCCAAATTTCCCCCACCACTCATTTTCTCACTCTACCCTCTCTCACATCATCTTCAAAACCCTAACACATCTCCACACTTTCTCTCTCTAAACACCACACCTGAGGTTTGTGGGCGATTTTTAGGGCTTTTTCCTTCCTTCTTCTTCTAGGGTTTTCGTGGCTACGGGTATTGACTTTCTGTGATTGTTGATTTGGATTTGAGGTCATGGGTTGAAGAAGAAGAAGAAGAACAAGATTAGAGCAATTGATGGAGTGGGACAGCAATTCTGATCTGAGCGGCGACGAGGAGGGTTTCCTCTTGAACGATGGCGGGCCGTTCCCGTTCCCGGTGGAGAGCTTGCTTCATCCGGCGCCGTGCGGGTTCATCGTCACCGACGCGTTAGAGCCGGACCACCCGATTATATATGTCAATTCTGTGTTCGAGATGGTCACTGGGTATCGAGCTGAGGAGGTACTTGGGCGTAACTGGTGAGTTTTATTGATTACCATCTTTCAATTCGTGTAGAATGATAGCCTAATTGCGTTTTTTGAAGGATTTTTGTTATGGGAATGTAGATTCTGTAGATGGGTATATGTTATTTGTGTTCTTGTTGTTTTTGGACTTTGTTTATTGTTTTTAAATTGGCTATGGTGACCAAATTTGGTGGTAGGGACTAGCGATTGGTAGATTTGGGTACTTTATAGCTTTTGATTACGAGAAATGTCGGAAAGCTGAACAAGATATAGGAATTGAATCCGGAAACAGTCGTAGTATAAGCGGTAGCTATAGAACCAGAAAGATAAGTTTTTTAGAAATTCATATTTCGCAAAATGGTTTAACATTTGGTTTTGGTTACTTGTGTTTTTTTAAACTCACTTAGTATCAATATAACCCCCGAGAAAAAGAACTAGTTGTGGTCTGTTACTGATCTCCCTGTCAACAAAATTGCGAATTTCTAGTGTTGAGAAGTGGCGTTATGGTTCTCCTTGTCAATACCATTGATAACTTTTGTTGTTCAGATTTGAGAATGGGGTAAGAGGGGTTTATAAATGGATATTATTGAAGCCGTAGGTGGTGGTAACAGTATTTTTATTTTATGATAATTAATGCATCTTCAGTACTGCTAAAAGTGCTAGCATGCCCTTGTTCTTGCTTTGCATTGGGACGCCACCCGTTTGAGTGTGCCTTTTGGTAGATGCTTCTTAGTTATAAAAAAGAAGGGTGTATTGGATTCCACAAGAACTTAACAAGCAGTCTCTCTAGTGCTCTAATAGCTCTATTTCCGTATGAAAAGGTGAATTTTAAATGGAGAGCAAAAGCACTATAGTTATGATTTACAAAAAAAGAAATAGAGAATTTTTTTAAAATGAAACAACTAACGAGGAATTAAACGTATTAGTCATAATGTAAAACTATGAAAAAGGGTAATAGATCAAAATTTAAGAAAGATGTACAGTGATATTCAGTTTGGATTCTTGCAGGACGATTCAGTTGGAACTATTAGGTAAGTTTTTAGGATTGTTTTCCAACTTAATGTTGTCGTGATGACATATTCACTTGAGATTATTCATATTTGTTGAAGTCTCATTCAATAATGTGATAAAGTAATTGAAGATTTGAGATTTCTTTTTGACTTGCCTTTTAAAGCTTCTCTATGTGCGTACACTTTAATGAGACTTGATTTTCATTTTACAATTTGAAATCCGACCAAGTTTTAGTTTTGATTATAAATATGTATAGCAAACCATCAATTTAATTATCAAAAGGGGAACATCTCTTGTGATATTGGAGTCATGTTTTGAACACGACTTGGTTTTGACCCTAAGATCGTTTAGGATTTAGAGTGGGATAACAAGGAAAGGCTGTATTTCGGAGTTTGAGAGTTAGAGCGAGAGCGAGAGCTTGAGTTTGTATCCTAATTTCGTTTACCAAAATCTTTCTTTGGATGTGTACCATGGACTTTTAGCTTGTTTTGGCTGAAAGCAGGTAAAGTTTTGTGGTGTTTTTTTTCTTCTTCCTAAATCGTGATTCTTGGTATATTCTTAGTTTGTTGCATTTTTTTGTACCAGTTCTTAATTCATAGACTTTATGATGCTCTTTGTTGGATAGAGGTTGAGAGTTCCTTGATATAGTCGTTACTGACTTTATTTGTGGGGATGAACTCAAAGCGTTTGCCGTACTCCGAAATTATTCTATGTGGAAATTCCTTAAAGAGAGTATTTTACAGGGAGGGAACCCCTTGAAGTATGTTATTTCCCTTCACTCTCTATGAAGAGTTGTTTGGGAAACACTCCTTTGAGAAACGGTCAATAGACTCTGTGCTCTTTACTATACTATAAAGGTTGACAGCCCCTTGAAACAATTGCCACATATTTTATTTGTCATCTGTGGGGATGAACTCCTCAAAGCGAGTTTGAGTTTTATATATGTCAACAATTCCTGAAAGGGTATTTGTGCCAGTTATACATGGGATTCAGAGCCCCTCAAAATATTTTCTCCCCCGGGTATGTTGGGAAGAGGTCTTTGAGGATGGCTCCTCGGCCAACTGTTAATAGACTATTGCTGTTGGTTAAGTGTTCCTTGAGATGATTGTCCCCACCTATAACCTTTATAGGTGGGGACCTCAAAGTGGTTTGTCATACGACGAGGTTCGTCTGTGGGAATTTCCTTGGTTTATTTGTATGAGCAGTTCAAATTATTTATTTCCCTCGAGTCTGTGGGGTAGAGCTCTTGGCTTTTTGGATCTGTTGTATAGATAGGGGCTAGATGGTAGAAGCCCAAACCAAGGCACCAAGGCTGGAGCCAATGTATGGTTAGAGTGCGCACCTGCCTCCCTTGGCCTGGTCCTGTGCACTCTAATATTGATGGTTTTTTTGTTCTTTTTGTTTTTTATGTATACAAATGTACACTAGTCTCTTAAAAATGTCTCTTTTCCTCTTTAAATTTCTATATATATTTTTGCTTTAAAGTTCCATTAATTTTGTCCTTTTCTTCTTCTTCTTGGCAATTTTTGTGGAGCAAAACTTGTGGAGTGTGGTCGAAATGTGGTTGACTGTGGACCAAATGTGGTGGTAATCTTGGTAAATTTATTTTTGCGGGGCATGTCATTGGTTTCTCCTTCTTAATTATTAGTTCGTTCATCTCTCAAAGAGCAATCCAAGAGAGAGCTATTTTTGTTGAGTGCAGACCAAATGTGGTTGTAACGCTTGGTAGCTTTATATTTGTGGAGTTTTCATTGGTTTCTCTATCTTAATGATTAGTTTGTTCATATCAATCAAGAGAGTTAGATGAAGACAGCATGGTAATTGCATAGGACTAAATTTGATAGTCTAGATAAGTTTGATATTCTTCCAAGGAAGGTTAAGTTAAACTTAAGTGGATACTTGATAAAATTTGATACTTACGTCAGTTCGGTTGGCAAAAAGTGATTTATTCAGATTAAAATACCTTAAAACAAGTTTAAATGGATTTACAACTGATACCTACACTGGAGTGCTGAAAATTTGACCCATCTCCTTGTTTGACTCCTGAGGTTTTTATGTTTGGAACCTTTCTAGAAATCAGATATGATAAGCTTTTAAATGAAATTTTATATGCTCGAGTAAGTTTGTTTGGTCTCTCAACTAGGCCTTGATAGCACGGCCTTTAATGGGCTCAAATAGTGGATCACTTGGTGGAGGATCATTCCTCATGGATCATGATAAAGATGAAAGAGGGCAATCCATTGGCATCCTTTCGTGAGTTTGAGTACATAAAAGTTTCTAAAAAGTATTGTGAGCTCGACTTATCAAAAAGAAAAATAAAAGGTATTTTGAGCTCGGTTGGGACCCTTAAACTCTATTTTAAGGCTTTGTCCCTTTGACTATTAAAGAAGGCTCCCACCTTCCCACTCCCAATCAGTCATAATGATCATCTCATCTCATGCCATCGGTGTCTGAGATTTTATTATCCTTTTGAAGTCGTTAATGTGCATATAAAATTAAGCCATATCACTTAGCAAATGATTCACTGTTATATAACAGAGCCAAGCAAATCCACAACCAGTACTTGGTAGGGGTCAGGGTTGAAGGTTGCACAGAATCGGACTAGGCGATATAATCATTCTTCTCACTAGCTGAAAAAAGGCTAGAGCTGGATGATAAATGTAGAAATGAGGGTAGTCCATTATAATTAGGCTGCGTGCTGAGAATTTCACCTCACTAGCATTAGAAAACAGAATTGAGTATCATAAGAATACTGGATAGAGGGTAAATAATATAAAAGCCTGTATGATGAGGCTGAGCGCAGAGAGTTGGGCAATATTTCAGTCAGCTTACAAGCTGAAAAACTGACTAGAGCAGGCTAAGAGAGTGGAGACTACAAATATATATATATATTTTGATAAGTAAGTAGTGATTATATAAAAGACACTCAAACGGGGAGTGCGTCCCAAAGAAAAAAAGGGATGCCCTAAAGACCAAGCGACCTCAGAAAATCAATCTTTTCATCTATAGATGTACAATGTCTACCCTCCACCCAACAAAAATGAGAAGAAACAAAAACATCCTTGATGATGGCCGGAGAATGCTCAATCCCCTCAAAGCAACGCCTGTTCTGTTTCAGCCAAATGCTCCAACAAAGACAAATGGGAGCAACCCTCCAGAAAGAGCGAGCGTGAGGCCCCACAAAACACCCTCTCCAAACATCAAGAACACCTCGGACCAAAGCCAACATCACCCATTTGACGCCGAACAAGGCAAGAAGCAAACACCAACAATTATACACAAACATACAATGAAGGAGAAGATGGTTAGTTGACTTGCCATCGTTCTTACACATAAAGCACCGATTAACCACTACAAAGTTGCGCCGCCAGAGATCATCCAACGCAAGAATCTGGTTCCACGCAGCCGACCAAACAAAGAAAGCAACTTTGAGGGGGGGGGGTGCCAAACCGCTCTCCACGGGAGAGGCATACAAAGGTGGGCCGATAAACAACGGAAGAAGGACGAAACCGTAAATTTCTTGTCCGGCGAAAACCTCCAAACCAAAGAGTCTGGTCCTTGACCAGGCGAAGGCTAACTATGCAACAACTCCAACAACCTCTTCAAGCTCCCAATCCTGAAAATGCCTTATGAACTGGAGGCTACGATTATTAGAAGTCAATATTTATTTGGCTGAGTGGTGAGAGGTTTAGAAGCTATGAAGGAAAATTTGAAGTCTACTGGACCTGTTTGCACATAATCAGAAGCCAGAATATTGGTTAAAACCTGAACTTTTATTATCAGTGTCATAACCTATGTAGCACCGATACGGATGTGGTGCAGATTCGATACGATTGATACGGGGATACGCTAAATCTTTAGAAAACATGATACGTGTACGGCAGGATACAACAAAAGAAATTACATTATATATATGTATATATATCTAAATTTTGGTCAATGTCTTAAAATATTTCGAAACTAAATACAATAATTAATATAACATAGGAGTTCCTTTCATAGTACTTTAAACAAGCCTTTGTAGTCAATAGTTAATAAAGTTATTTTGTTCTTTGACTCTTATACTATGATATTATTATTGGAAGAATTACATTTTATTTTAATATTTACTTGTTAAAATATTTTATTTGGTATATGAAAAGTATTTGATACATGACTAAAGTATCTAAGAAGTATTGTGTACATGATCGAAGTATTGGATACGTGTTGTTAATTAAAAATTATAATTTAAATCATTGGATACAGTTAAGAAGTATCGGACACATATCCGCCGGGGAGTATCGGATACCGACACGTATTCGACACAGGTACATTACTCTTCTAGAAGTATCCGGGTGGAGGGGGTATGGGGTTGGGTCAACCCGGTGGGGCTCCAAGCAATGTGGATCCGGGTATGGAGCTTAACCCGGATCCGACCCTTTTCATGTCAGAATCGACTCTCGACGACGAGGATTCAGATCGGAATTTCATTCCGGTTGCAATGGAGGCCGGGTCATTAAAGGATGATGCTGTTTTAAGGGTGAAAGGGGTTGACGAAAGTATGGGTGTTGTTTCTCGGCGAAGAGGTAAGGAGGCTGTTGTCAGGGGCGTGTCGCGAAGGGTTCATATGGAGCGGCGGTTTGCTTTCGATGGGTCGAGGCCAGGATCTATGCAGAGATGTGGGATCGTGAATCGAAAGAGAAGGTTCGTTGGTCCCTTGTTACTGTCGGCGAAGCAGGGGTGTGGGATTACTGTGTGTACTGGTGTCTACGATAAGCTTGGGGCTGATGAAGGAGGAGTGATGCGTCTGAATAAGGAGGCTGTGAATGGGCCTATGTGTAATGATTCAAATCTTACGTCGGATTTGTCTTTGGTTGAGGAGCTCGACTCTGGCAGTGAATGGGATTATTCTACAGGTAGTGAAGGTGCTGTTTCTGGCAGTAAGGAAGTGGTTGTGATGATGAAGGGTAGGGAGGAAAATGGTGGGGGTGTGGCAGGTGTGTTATCGGTGGTTTCGGGGGGTGGAGGGTCTATATTATGTAAGGAATTGGAAAGTATGGAAGTGATGGAAAATGTGGTACCCGTTGCAGTTGATTGTTCGGAATTGAACTCGGATAATTGGGTCAAGGAGAACGTTGTGAATGTTGCTTCATTGATAGGGGTCAAGTTTGGAATCCATAATAAAAAAGGTGAGGAACTTATTTTGGATTTGGTGAAGGAGTCGGGGGAGGATAAGAGTAGTAAGAATAGGGCTGTAGTGGTGCATAGATCTCCTTCATATTGGAAGGGGGAGAGAGAGTTGCGTAATTTGGTGTGCACGGTGAATTATGATGGGTGTGGGAGTGGATCTAGGGGTCCCGAAGGGGAAAGGGGTGGGGGAAGACGGAGGGGTGCGGCGATTTAGAGTTTTTCTCATGTTGTTACGAATACTATCATGGAATGTACGGGGCATAAATTGCCCGGTCAAGAGGAAGATTGTTAGATTGGCTCTTGGGAAGTGGAATGCACATGTTGTTTGTTTACAGGAGACGAAGTTGGAGGCGGTCAATGATAGGATGATTCGAAGCTTGTGGGGTAATCGGTTTGTGGAGTGGGCTTTTATTGCTTCTAGTGGAGCTTCGGGAGGCATAATTGTGTTATGGGATAGGAGATGGGTCTCTTTACGTGATACGCGTAAAGGTCGCTTTTCGATATCTTGCTCGTTCTCAATGGTGGAGGATGGTTTTGGTTGAGTGTTTTCAGGTGTTTATGGGCCTGGGGATGATGGGGGGAGGTCGGTATTGTGGGAGGAGCTCAGTGAGGTGAGGCATGTGTGGGAGTTACCTTGGTGTGTGGGTGGGGATTTCAATGTGGTCCGGACGCCTACGGAAAGATCTACGGGGGGAAGATGGACCAGGGCGATGATTGATTTTTCAGAGTTCATTGACAGACAGTCGTTGCATGACTTACCTCTTAGCGGGGCGTCTTTTACATGGTCCAGTGGTAGGGCGACACCGACCTATTCCCGTATTGACAGGTTTTTGGTATCCGGTGATTGGGAGGAACATTTTCCTGGGGCCATTCAGACTATTGCCACCAGATTTACTTCTGATCATGTGCCTATCTTTCTGGATTGTGGGGGTATTTCTTCAGGAAGATCTCCGTTCAGGTTCGAGAATATGTGGCTCAGGGCAGGGGATTTTCAGCAGCGGATGGCGGAATGGTGGGCTTGTCCGGTGCGGGCAGGTTCTCCGAGTTATGTGTTAGCTTCGAAATTGTGAGGGTTGAAGTCATCTCTCATTTCATGGAACAAAGAGGTTTTTGGCAATCTGGTGTGGCGTAGGAATGTGCTATTGGCTGAGATTGACGGCATCGATAGAGCTGATTTGAGTGGGGGAGTGGATGGGAGCATGCGATCGAGGAGGGCACAGTGCATGTCTGATATTGAGGAGATTGCAATTCTTGAGGAGATATCGTGGAGACTGAAATCTCGGGCGATTTGGTTACAAGAAGGGGACCGGAATACAAAGTTCTTCCACCGCGCGACAAATGCACGGAGGAGGAAGAATTTATTGGGAGTTTAACTATGGAGGGTACTATGTTCGTGACGGAGGAGGAGATCCGTGCGGGGATTCCTTCGTATTATCAGAGGTTGTTTACCGAAAGTGAGAGTTGGAGGTCGAATTTGGATGGTCTTGTTTTTTATACTATCGATGAAGGGGATCGCGACAGGTTGGAGATTTCTTTTACTGAAGAGGAGGTTCTGAAGGCGTTGAAGCAATGCAATGGTGACAAAGCTCCTGGTCCTGATGGTTTCTCTATGCGTTTCCTTTTAGAGTGTTGGCCTGTGGTCCGAGAGGAGGTGATGGCCACGTTTTGTACTTTCCATGAGGAGGGTCGTTTCGTGAAATCCCTTAATGCCACTTTTATCTCTCTACTCCCAAAAAAAGGGGAGATGAAGGACATTAAGGATTATCGACCGATTAGCCTTGTGGAGTGTGTGTACAAGTTGATTGCGAAGGTTCTTGCGGCTAGGATGCGCGGTGTGCTGGACGGGGTTATTTCCGATTCTCAGAATGCTTTCATTGGGGGTCGCCAGATATTGGATTCTACCATTATTGCTAGTGAGTTGGTGGACGCTAGGCTGCAGAGTGGTATCCCAGGAGTGTTGGTGAAGCTGGATGTGGAAAAGGCGTATGATCATGTGCATTGAGGTTTTCTTTTGTATATGATGGAGAGATTGGGTTTCGGGGCGAGATGGCGTAGATGGATTCGTTTCTGTATATCTTCAGTACGTTTCTCTGTGATTGTGAATGGGTCTCCATCCGGTTTTTTTGGGAGTTCTCGTGGGTTGAGACAGGGTGATCCTCTATCTCCACTCCTTTTTTTGGTAGTTATGGAGGCTTTTAGCAAGATGATGACTAGAGCCACGGGATTGGGTTTATTACGCGGTTTCAGGGTGGGGGATGTCACTTCCCAGGTTGAGGATGTCTCACACTTATTATTTGCTGATGATGCTTTAGTTTTTTGTGATGCGGATGTGATGCAGTTGCGGTATCTCCGATGTGTATTGGTTTGTTTTCAGGCAGTTTCTGGTTTGAAGATAAATACTTGCAAATGTTCTTTGTATCCGGTGGGTGAGGTGGCCAATGTGACTGACTTGGCTTCAGCATTGGGGTGCAGAGCGGATCAGCTTCCCACGGTATATTTGGGTTTGCCATTGGGATCCTCAGGGCAGCGTCATGCCTATTGGGGCTCGGTAGTGGAACGGGTGGAAAGGCGTCTTCTAGGTTGGAAGCGGCAATATCTTTCTAAGGGTGGGAGACTCACTTTGGTGAAGAGTACGTTATCCAATCTTCCTACGTATGCCTTGTCTCTTTATCGGATTCCCATCGGGGTGGCTTAGCGGATCGAAAGGATTCAACAACATTTTTTATGGGGTGGTTGTAGGGAGGGTCACTCTATCCCTTTGGTGCGGTGGAATGCGGTTTATCGGCCTTATAAGGAAGGAGGGTAGGGTATCCGTAGTGTGTTGCCTTTCAACAAGGCTCTGTTGGGAAAATGGTTGTGGCGTTTTGGGGCGGAAAGAGACCGTTTGTGGAGGAGGGTGATTGCTTGTCATCATGGAGAGATTAGAGACGGTTGGTGTTCTGAGGAGGTTAGGGGTCGGCGAGGTGTAGGGGTGTGGAAGAATATCCGAAAGGAATGGGACTCTTTTGCTTCTTTTATCAACGTTAGACTTGGGGACGGACGTTGCATCAGTTTTTGGTCGGATTGGTGGTGTGGTGCGGGCTCTTTGGAGTCCTCGTTTCCTCAGCTTTATAGGATTGCTCGGGACCGTCATGCTTCAGTAGCCGACTGTTATCATCTTGATACCGGGACGTTAGTGTGGGATGTCAGTTTTGTTCGACACCTTCAGGATTGGGAGATGGAGGAGGTTTCCTTGTTTCTGAAGCTTTTATACTCACTGACTATTACCGGTGGACCGGACTCATTGATGTGGAAGGCGACTACTACACGTCTCTTTTCAGTTTCTTCCTATTTTCATGGTCTTTTGCCGAGGACGAACGGACATTTCCCTTGGAAGGCGGTTTGGCTTTCGAAAGCACCTAGTAAGGTTGCATTTTTTACATGGTCGGCGGCGTGGGGTCGGATTCTCACTATGGATAGGGTGCAGCGGCGTGGCATGTCTTTGGTCAATCGGTGTTTTATGTGCAAACAGGATGGGGAATCCATTGATCACCTCCTTTTGCATTGTCCGTTAGCCTACGACTGTTGGTGTTTTCTATTATGTCTGTTTGGTGTTCATTGGGTGATGCCTGTCTCGGTTCGGGATGTGTTGCATTCTTGGAGGAGCGTGTCGATTGGCTCGCAAGTTCATCTTTTTTGGAGGGTGGCTCCGCTTTGCCTCTGGTGGTCTATATGGATGGAACGCAATAGGCGTTGCTTTGAGGGGATTGAGTCCCATGCGAAGGATTTAAAAGATGCTTTTATGTTCTGTTTGTTTAGTTGGGTGGAAGGGCGCAATTGTAGTTCTATTGACGAAAAAATTGAGTTTATGGGTTCTCTTGGCCCATAAGGGTCGTTGTATATGGGATGCATTCCCCTTTTGAATGCGTTTCTTTTTATAAATTTCTTACTTATAAAAAAAAAAAACAATATAAAGAATGAAGAAGTGAGAATTCTTGTAGGCATGACAAGAGGTGTTGTTGTTGATAGTGTGTTTTAGCAAGTTGAGACTATGTTGATCTTATCATCGCATGAACATACAAGTATTTTTGCAATGGTGGATGAATCAAGTCGAGAACAGGAAGTTCTTAGGCCTTTGATTGTGGGGGCATTATTTTCGAGGAGTTGTTGAGGGATTTATAACCTACTCTTTTCTCAGTCATCTAGCGCATTTCTGGAGGAACTGAAATGCAAAAGTCACGTCCCTTGGAAGTTTGAAGTAGTGAAACATAATATAATTAGTTAACACTGTCAGTGCAAAATGAAGTTTTAAACAAAATTAACACAACTGTTTCTCACCATAATAATCTTTCTTAGTGCCCGTTTGGCATGGATGATAGAATCATAAAAAAGCTTTTATCAGTGGAACTGTCATAAAATAGATGTTAGAAAAAAGTATGTGAAGCGTTTGGTGATTCATCATATAAAGTAATTTTTGTCATTGAAGTATTTTAAATTTGTTTGCTAACAATTGTTAAAGTGCTTATATTACTAATTTTATTAGAGTTTCCGTTAATAGAGTTATTGTACTATATAATAATAGGACTTAAAGGAAGTGTTGAAATTGTCTTCACAACAATGAAGAAGAAGGTTAAAATTGTCTACTGAATCAGCTGCCTAAAATATGAACCCCTGCTAAACAAGGTTCTAAAAGTTACTCCCTTTCTCCCAAAATACGTGTCCATATTGGGGAAAGAATTTAAGGGAACATGCAATTAATCCATTCTCCCCTTTGAAATTAAAAATTTATCCTTTTAAGTTTAAATATATAAAAATAACCAGGTTGAAATTTTTTGAAAGTCGAAGTGCATTCATGGAAAGATGTGGAATATTGTGATAGCCTAAAAGAGAAAGATAGACACTTATTTTGGAATGGAGTAGTAGAAATTTTAGCCTAATTAAAAACCTCCACAGTTCTAAAAGTGATAACCATTAATATGCTGTTAATGGTTATCAAATCCATCTAGTTGTAATTTTACTGAATAAAAATTCTTTGAAGTGTTTGAAAAGCGATCACCAATGTCCCTAATTTGATGAAACATGAGGCAAATCTCTCTCATGCGTGTGGCTTTAGATGCTTCCGCAGATGGATATGAAGTACATGTTACTATTTTGGTTAATAAGCAAGCCAATAATGAGAACATAAGGAAAGATAGACTTTAGATGACATACTCAAATCGACCTTTAGATGTAGCAATGAGGATTGGTTTCTTTAGAAGGTAACAAACAAAGAGGTCAAGCAAAACTAACATGGATTTGGAAAATAAAAAGGAAAAATAAAAGAAGAATAATATTTTCTAAAATCGAATTTTAATAGGAGAAATCATTTATGATAGAGGGAGGAATAACGAATCCATGTGGCTGACACAGTCCATCCTCCATCCATGATAACGGGCTGTTGATGATCAGTTTCTTGGTGGGACTTCATTTATTAGTATTTATTCTTTCACGAGCACCCACATACATGCTTTGTTGTGTTGCATTTTTGTGATCCTCTGCTTCATTATGCATTTTTCAGATAGCTGGTTTGCCATCACATTCTACAGGGTTAAATGCCCAGTATTAGGCTTGGGTCCACATTCTCTATTCTATATATGAGACGGGTAGGATTTCGTTCTATAGTCGTACTCAAGGTGATACTGATCTCGTAATCGGTTATTACTAAACTATATGAGCTGTTTTACATGTGAACAATCAAATACACATGGAATGGTCAATTGACTCTCTCTTTGGAGCCGGACTGTTGCTGCTTGTTCTTATTGCTGACCAATTTCATAAATTCTGACGTAATAACCAGGTCGGCAACTGCATGCAGTGAAGATGGGAGTATATTCAATTTTTGTGTTACTTTTTTGTTCTTATGCATTTTGTGTTTTCTTTTTTTTTTTTTAGGAGTTTTTGTTTGTCAGGCTAAGTAAGAGAAGTAGAAAAAGGTAATAATAATAACGGTTTGCTTAAGCTTCTATGCCCAATTAGATTTGGTAGACAAATTCATGAATGAGAATGTAATGTGGTAGATGATGGTAAATAAT
Organism: Cornus suecica; assembly: GCA_963922005.1. Classification (NCBI taxonomy): domain Eukaryota; kingdom Viridiplantae; phylum Streptophyta; class Magnoliopsida; order Cornales; family Cornaceae; genus Cornus; species Cornus suecica. The sequence continues at coordinate 60,585,128 of OY998240.1, read as the reverse complement.
ATATACTAAATCTTAAAATAATAATCAAATTTGAGGATATAATATATGAACTAGATAATAAATTTTTTTTGAGGCATTAAATCCATACTGATATGTCTTGTTGGAGGGAGGCGCCCTTGTGCATTTGGTGGTATATTGGAGGAATTTGAAATCTCTTTTTTGTTGTGTGTCGATTTTGTACATCCAGTGCTCATGGCGCTAGAGGTCCTCGGGAGCCTAGCTTCAAGGCGCAAGGCGAGACACGTGCCTGAGTGAAGCGAGGCACACAATGAGAAATGTAATGGAAAATAGAATTATTATTCAAGTATTCATATTCTATGATCAAGGTGAGGCAATATGTACATTTATAGATGAGACAGTTGAGTTTTTCTGCCCTTTGTGGCCCTGTAGCCCTTTGTGGCTTCATTTAGTTCCTTGGGATGTGTTTTTTTTTTTGAACTCTTTATATTTTATCTCTACTTATCAAAAGTACAAAAATGTTTTTCCTTTTGGTTGATTGTTAAAACTTTTTAAAATTCATTGAAACATCATTACAATAGATTAAGACAGTGTATTGCAGATAGGACAGTGGAGGCCAGGCATAACATTTTATTACCCAACTGATCAGGTAAGTCTACTCCTTGTTCCAACTTGGCCCAAAGGGGTAGACGAACAGCTGGGTGAAGAAGGTGAACCATTTTACTCCTATAGCATTATTATGACTATGGTTGCTCGGTTTAGCATGTCATCTACCATCTGGCTGCTTTAGTGATAAACATTGACCCAGGGTTGTGAAAGGCGTGCCTTGGCTCTAGGCGCATAGAGGTGCAAGACTTGCGCCTATTATGTGCTCAAGTGCGCCTTTAACAACATTTGCTCCATTATTATGGAATATGAATGCTTTAATAGTAATTTTACATTCCCATTGGATTTTCATTGTGTGGCTCACTTTCCTTGGGCGTGCGCCTCGCCTTGCAATTTTTGCCTACGCTATAGAGGACCTCTAGTGCCTTCCTGCGCCTTGAACCTGTTATAACACTGCATTGACCATATCCAACTGGTATACATGATTTGGATGTATCTGCCTTGGCTATGTTAAAAACATGGGATGGGGATTTCTTCCCCCGCATGTTGTTTATGTGTGGCTTCAACCCATTGGCAATATGACGCATTTCTTGATTCACTTTGGCAACAATATTTTTAGTTTGACACATTACTTGATACACTTTGGCAACAATATTTTTAGTCCAAGAACTTGGAATTTTGTCTTGAAAGTATTACACTTCTTTCTATTCTGCTTCACTTGAGAGAACAAAGTTTGTGTTACTGCTGTTTTTGTATGTGACAATGATGAATTTATTAATTTTGCTATATGCCTCAACTTTGTAGTTGCAGTGTTTGTTGTCAGTAATATATATGCGTATATATATATTTAATAGTGTGGGCTTTTGTTTCAGTCGTTTCCTGCAATGTAGAGGCCCATTTGCTAAAAGAAGGCATCAGCTCGTAGATTCCACTGTAATTTCAGAAATACGAAGATGTCTTGAGGAGGGGGTTGAATTCCAAGGCGATTTGTTGAACTTCAGGAAAGATGGATCCCCATTAATGAATAGGTTGAGGCTGACCCCTATTTATGGAGACGATGACACAATAACTCATGTTATTGGTATTCAGTTCTTCACAGAAGCAAATCTTGATCTGGGTCCACTTCCAGGAGCTTTTACGAAGGAGTCGGCAAAATCTGTTAGGTTTCGTTCCAGTCTCTCCTCTTACCGACCAGTTCTAGATGGAGACCGAAATATCAGTTGTGGCATTTGCGGGATCCTGGAGTTGAGCGATGAGGTCCTCTCTCTCAAGATTCTTTCACGGTTGACACCAAGAGATATTGCATCTGTTGGCTCCGTCTCTAGGAGACTGTATGAACTAACAAAGAATGAGGATCTTTGGAGAATGGTTTGCCAAAATGCATGGGGTAGTGAAACTACTAGGGTTTTAGAGACAGTGCCTGGGGCAAAGAGACTCGGGTGGGGTCGGCTGGCAAGGGAATTGACCACTCTTGAAGCAGCAGCATGGAGAAAACTAACTGTTGGCGGTGCTGTTGAACCCTCTCGTTGCAACTTCAGTGCATGTGCAGTTGGGAATAGAGTGGTTCTTTTTGGTGGAGAAGGGGTCAACATGCAACCAATGAATGATACATTTGTTTTGGACTTGAACTCCAGTAATCCCGAGTGGCAATATGTCAAGGTGAGCTCCCCACCTCCTGGACGTTGGGGTCACACACTTTCTTGTGTAAATGGATCTAACCTGGTCCTGTTTGGAGGCTGTGGAAGGCAGGGATTACTCAATGACGTCTTTGTGTTGGACTTGGATGCAAAGCATCCAACTTGGCGTGAAATCTCTAGTTTGGCCCCTCCGCTTCCACGATCGTGGCATAGCTCCTGCACCCTTGATGGTACAAAGTTGATTGTTTCTGGTGGTTGTGCTGATTCTGGAGTTCTTCTTAGTGACACTTTCCTTCTTGATCTCTCAATGGAGAAGCCTATTTGGAGAGAGATCCCTGTAACATGGACCCCACCTTCTCGTCTGGGCCACACTCTCTCTGTATATGGTGGTAGGAAAATTTTGATGTTTGGGGGTCTTGCCAAGAGTGGACCACTCCGATTTCGCTCTAGTGACGTATTCACAATGGATCTAAGTGAGGAGGAACCCTGTTGGAGGTGTGTAACTGGGAGTGGAATGCCTGGTGCTGGAAATCCTGGTGGCATAGCTCCTCCTCCGAGGCTTGATCATGTGGCTGTGAGCCTGCCAGGTGGCAGAATCCTGGTCTTTGGTGGGTCTGTAGCAGGCCTTCACTCAGCCTCACAGCTTTACATCTTGGATCCAACTGATGAGAAGCCTACGTGGAGGATATTAAATGTACCCGGGAGACCTCCAAGATTTGCTTGGGGACACAGTACATGTGTTGTTGGAGGAACAAGAGCTATAGTCCTTGGTGGTCAAACTGGAGATGAATGGATGCTGAGTGATCTTCATGAACTATCTTTGGCGAGTTCTGTTATATAAATTGGAAGAAATGGATTTGGGAAGCTGTACTCTCTTACAAAGGAATCAAAAGTAGTCCTCAATCTCGTGGGATAAGATAATCATCATGTGGAAATGAGTTGAATTTGCTAAAAACGCGATCAATATGGCCGTGGTCAGTAATATTCTACCATCAGCATTTGCATTTGTGCATTTTCTTGTATGAGGTATTTCTGACTCGTATTGAATAATTCTGGGGGGGGGAGGACTTCAATCCAGTTTTTATGTTGCGAGGTTTATATGAAACTGTTACCTGTACTTGACCGATATTGGTAGGTGGTATCAAATATGTAGGTTTAGTTCTATGCTAGTATGCACATGTGTTGTGGTTCACGGTATGTAATCTGAACCCCTAGGTAAACGAAGAAGAAATAGTGTGTGTATATAGCAAGTGACATGCTGCTTGCATCTTTTATATGAGCTGAATCTATGTTTCATATTTATCTTTAAACATGTCATTTGGTTTTCCCATCTGGAAGCAAAGCTTAGCTCAGATGGATGGAACTGTGGATCTCACTACCGCTTCTTTGGCCTGGATACAGTGTTTCTGACATTCGACTGTTTGCTGGATACTCGAGTATGTTCTTGTATGATTGAAAAAGATCGCTGTGTTTCTAACTACACTGGTAAGGCAGCGTAGATCAGCGCCGCTCTTCTTTTTATGTGCTGGTTCGTTTGTGAGATATACTGCCGGATACTTGTTACAGATCGTATTTATTTTAGTTTCTAAACTGTTGTTATCATTGCCAAATGCTTTTGGAGTTGGGATATTTTGCTTCAATTGCCAAAACATAATTGAAGTAATGTCACATGTATATATTTTTGAATGGTGAAGTAATGCCACGTTGCCACTTATTGTATTATCATTTTTCATTTGTGTTGGTCCTAGAGGTACATTTAGAATAATGCGCGTTTAGGTTGGGGTATTCAATTATACCAGGAAAATGCCCTAAATTTAGTTTTATTTATGACATGTTAATTTTTTTTATCAACTCTCTAACTGAAAAATCATTATCAGAGAATACGTTGATTTTACCTCTCTTTTTAATTCAGTATGGAAATCTTTTAATTTAGTATGGAATGTGGATGGCTCTTTTTGATTGTTTTTAATATAAATCCATTGTCATTAGGGGAATTCAAAATAAAACCAAGGCACTATAGTTTTTAGGTAAACAAAAAGTACTCTATAATCACCCAGTAAAGAAAAACCAAAGAGAAAATAAATGTAAATAAAAAAAGTGGAGAGTTGAACTTTTCGGCACACGGGGAATATTCATTATTTTGTTAGTAAAATAGGTCGACTCAACTTAAGGGAATTGCCAACTTCTGACATTTTGGAGTGGTGGGAAACAAAAACCTCTTATTATTGTATTCCCTTCACATATGCTTTGTGACATTTTGGCCATTCCTAAATTTGCCATGGAAGAAAAGTAAAAGAACTTGGTGAGATGTTTTCGGTTAGAATGGTTGATTGGTATGATTAAGAGATGGAGTTACTTGTAGTGTTCGTTTTTGTGTTAATAAAAATGAATTTTGTAAAATAAAGCCAGAGCAAGTCAAATGCTTAGTTGCTTCATATTTTTGTATTGATTTTATAGGTTTATAAATTTGTTTTGAGGCAAAATTTGAATATTAGCTGTGTAATATTAAAAAAGAGTTAAGTTAGTATTATAGTTAACGCCACAGTGAAGATGGATATATTGGTCTGAAAGTAACAATTAATCATTCTTTCAATTACACATTCAATTTAATAATTTGGGTTTTTTCTATAAATATATTTTTAAAAAAAGGTATTCCTTCCTATATATATATATATATATATATAGGAAGGAACATTAAAGTTTAGAATACTCCAATTCCACAGAAATACTAGTGTACACCAAAGCTATATAAAATGTACAAGTTTTTTTTTACAATATCTTATAGAACTCTACACTCTTTTGGATAGGCAAGACAAGGGCAAACAAATTTAATCTTGAAGTTTTAGCGATCTTTTCTGATTAATTAATTATTATTACTATTATTATTATTTATATTCGAACCTACATTACTCTTATTTTTTGAGTTTCATATGAAAATTTTAAAAACTTCTTATTTATTAAAAATGTGAAGAATTTTCTTTTGAAAATAAGAAAAATATATGGTAAGTTTACAACTTACAAACATATATTTTGTACACTATTTTATCTTATCTATTAATTAAGTATTTTCTTTATTTTAAAATAGTATTTTGATTCATGTTTTTATGTTTTACATTCATTGTTGTTATATTAGAGATCCGGAGAGGTTAATCTATATTTTGATTAATGTTCCTAAACAAAAGGTCTAATGTTATTGCCAAAAAGCTAGAATCAACTTTCATTTCCAAAACTTTTCAAAAAAAAAAAAAAACTTTCATTTCCAAAGGACATGATGATAGAGCTAAATATGGAGGACTTTATCGGGAAACACAGCATATATGCTCACATAGAATGAAAAACAAGAAAAGCAAAAAAGGAGAAATAAAAAAGTCAAGAATAGCAACAACAAATCTCTTAAGAATGGCAATTCTGTTGTTTATTTAAAAACAGGTACCAAAATTACACTCTCTTTCTAGAATTATACTTTACGAGTAGTAAACCAACAGTCAATACAGTATAGAAAGACAAAGATCCACCCACATCAAAACGCGTGTATCCCCCTCTCTCTCTCTCACACACACACACACACACACACACACACAAGTTCACAACACATAGTTATCTGTTTTCAAATTCACACAGCATCTCACTCTCAACTTGCTCTCACTCCTCATCTCTCACTCCTATCTATTCTTGAGATCTCACTTTTTCCCTACATTTTCTACTTCTCCAAACTTCAGCATTCACATACTTTCTCTCTCTACACCCACACACATCAAAATGCCGATTAAAACAGAATCTTCGCCTCCCCCGATGATCGGAAAGATCGGACCCTACACCGTCTTTGTCACTCCTCCGGCGACCCCTAAACCTTCCGAACCTATCCCTCCGTCGCCGAACAAGGCCTTTGATCCGCCGCCGTCGCCGGTCCAGCCTCCGCCGCAGCAGTTTTGTAAGCCCGCTTCTGTACGGTCTCCATCAGATACCTCGAGGTTCGGGTTCTTCTGGAATGCTGTAGAGAAAGTCCAAAATGGTACACTCTTCATTGATCTCTCTTTACATTTTTTGGTGGCTTGAGGATTTTTCTTGTCTTCAGTTTGTTTCCTGAGAAAATTGGCAGAGCAAGGAAAATGTCTACTCTCTATCTCTTTCCTTAACCAAGTTAACCTCCTAAATTGTGAACAATTTTAAAACAATTGGCTGAGCAAAATTTTCGGGGCAACCAAACAGAGTTAGAGTATTTTATTCTAGTCACTTTTTAGCACATTAGGGTTTGAATTTGTTGAATTGGTGTCGAATGTCGACAAAGTAGAAGGAATGGTCTGAAAATGTCATAAATAATCGATCTTTAACATAAATGGTTTAGTTTATTTTAGTCACTTTTTAGCACATTAGGGTTTGGATTTGTTGAATTGGTGTTCAATTGTCGACAAAGTAGAAGGAATGGTCTGAAAACATCATAAAGAATCGATCTTTAACATAAATGGTTTATTTTATTTTAGTCACTTTTTAGCACATTAGGGTTTGGACTTGTTGAATTGGTGTCGATTGTCGACAAAGTAGAAGGAATGGTCTGAAAATGTCATAAAGAATCGATCTTTAACATAAATGGTTTATTTTGTTTTAGTCACTTTTTAGCACATTAGGGTTTGGATTTGTTGAGTTGGTGTCGAGGAAGTAGAAGGAATTGTCTGAAAATGTCATAAAGAATCGATCTTTAACATAAATGGTTTATTTTATTTTAGTCACTTTTTAACACATTAGGGTTTGGATTTGTTGAATTGGTGTCGATTGTCGACCAAGTAGAAGGAATGGTCTGAAAATGTCATAAAGAATCAATCTTTAACATAAATGGTTTATTTTATTTTAGTCACTTTTTAGCACATTAGGGTTTGGATTTGTTGAATTGGTGTCGATTGTCGACAAAGTAGAAGGAATGGTCCGAAAATGTCATAAAGAATCGATCTTGAACATAAATGATTTATTTATTTTTGTTATTTTTTTTTTCAAAACACAAGTCTTATACTAATTTGTTCTTCTTTGAAGCGCATTCGAGTTTGGATGAGCATGTGGCACATTGGTTCGGGTTGAATCAATCCAAGTATCAGTGGGCATTGGATGATTACTATGAAAGCAAAGGAATGGTAAGCTTATCATCAAATAAGTTAAACTTTTGGGCTTTTTGCTTTAATTTGGTGAACGTGTTAAGTATTGGCACATGTATGCCTTGGGTGCTCTGCTTTATAATTTAAATTTGAGCTTCAATTTTGTTTGATTTTTATTCAATGTGCTTTTCCGTAACCTATATAGTATATAGTATCTGTATATTGTAATTCTGTTGCTCTAGTTTGTGTTTATTGTTTGGTGCTTATGAGATAAACTCGATCGTACAATTGTTATATCTTATGAACTTATTTGGCTTTTTACTTAACAGCTAAGAACTTCAAAACTACCCTTGATATGCTACTGTGGCTATGTGTGACTGTGTGTGGCGTTTATTGTTTGTGTTTCTCCTTCTTTTGCAACAGCCAAACAAGTTTCCCCCTCTTCTATTGGTAACTAAGAATATCGAAGCCCTAGGCTTTCTCCCCCCTTGCCTGAAGGTGTACGCGTCTGATCTTCGATAGACTCAACCAGGGTCTTATACAAAGTTTTTCCTCATTTGATTTGTTGATCTACGTGGTATTACCTATAGAAGAAGCATTCTTGCGCAAAGCTTCTAGTAGAGTTGCATATCGATGTCTATGCTTACCACATTTTGTGCACTTGGAAGCACATTCATATTGAGATCCAATTACTTACATTTAACAATGACACAATATAGCCGGCTCATTTACACCTTTTGAGAAAATAGATGATTCAATTTAGATTTCGTATTGAGTTATAAAAGTAGAGAATACACAACACTCTAATACCTAAATTCGTGCTTAATGTACATAGTGGTCAATAATAGAGCAGTGCGCATAACAACTAAAATATACCTAAATATGATCATGTATTAATTGGATACTTGTCCTTGGTGTTATTGAATCGTGAAAACTAATGGGATTGTAGCCCTTACATATCCAATTTGACAAAATTGTCAGGTCTTGCGAAGTAATGGGATTGTAACCCTTAAATATCCAATGCGACATAAATCCCAATACCTAAGCATTTATTTTTAGAGTCTTTTCCCAAGTTAGTTATTTCATTGTAATTTACAATTCCCAAGAGTTCTCTTAAAAACCTATAATAGATAAAGGGCTAGTCAAATTATGAATCTGTGACATATCTCAACATCAACCTCGTAATACAGGTTTATCAAAACTTTAATGTGCTATAGCTCTATAGGCCTGTCATGATCCAAGGTTGACCCAGTAACGTGGACCAATAGGAGGAATATGATCTCTTAACATCAAGCATCCAAACCCAGCTGACCTGCAAACTAATAGATCAATCTCTACTTTCATTTTATCTGGTCTGAGATGATTGGAAAATTATGTATGTATAAGTCAGTGACAAAACAATACTCTAATAAAACTTTTACCTCAGAATAGTTGTGTTAACTGCATGATTGATTATGAATTTTTGAAAATGTTTATTTATTAGTTATTAGCAGATTTCAATGATGAGATCAGATGTTCTATTGTCAACTGATTTGGATTCTGATTCTGATTAGTGCTGTGATGAATGGTTGGAGTATTGGATCTGATGATATGACACTTGGTTATCCCATCAGTTTTGGGTAGCAGAATTTGCAAGCCTAAGGTGACATAAATTTATCACATCATGTTTTTGTTAGGCCTCAAGTTTCGTACAGTACAATAGCTGTCATGGTTAAAGTTTGGTATAGAAAGGTGACATTTGCTCAATCTGAACTTTGGGAAGACAAAGATACTTGGGGCGGTTTAGTGGCTTTACAGTACTATGAATAGTAATTCACGAACAGTAATTTATGCCAATGTTGAAGCTTCTTTTGATGGCTAGATTGAATATTGAATGAAAGAGTGACTGTTGTTATATAGAACCAAGCTTTCGATGAACAAGTCGAGCTTTGACTCTGCTAGTTAAGGGGTCGGTAATGTTGTTTATTTAACGAGTGAGCCTAGTTCAAACAAAATTCTTAGGCTCATTTATTAAACAAGTCAAATCTCAAACAACTCTCTATTCAGCTTGTTTATTTATGAATTGTTTAAAGGCTCGTTTTGAGCTTGATATGTTTATATACACATACAAACATACATATATTTTTTTATAGCATATGTAAAATTAGATCAACCCACATAAAAAGAGTCTCCTCAACCATATAATGATGATAATCATCCTTCACGTACATATAATTTCAGCCAAAATGATATTACCTTTTTAAAGTATAATCCAAGTCCAATATGTTTCTTAATGAGCCCATCGATCATTTAAGCACAAGCCTAATCACTATATTCTCATAAATATATATATTCCAATTCGAAAGAGAAAATTGTTGTTTGCTCCCTTAGCAACAACACCCACTACCAATATGTTCCAAGTATTGGCCATTCATTGGACCAACTTGATTGTCCAAGGTTCTCTCCCTCCTTGTGATATCCGCAGTGCAAATCTTGACTTCTGTTTTATTCTGTAAACAAGATGGAGATGGTGCAAATATGAAATTTATAGCATTCAGTGGTGAGTTATTCCTCCTGATATGTAACCTGTGTCAGTGGGTGTATACATAGGTTCAGTTCGGAGAGCATTTCTGCAACATGATTTACACTATGCCACCAGAGTGGGCAGGGTTCAATCATTCATTATTCACCGGACCAATAGAAGTCAGTTAATGGCCTCTGAGTCGTCAGCATCAAATCAATAGAGTGAAATTTGGCCAAGACCTCAGTCCCAGATTCCATCGCTGCGACCGTCATAATCTGGGAAAGATAAGGGCTTCACATCTGTCTTCATTGGTCGAAGAAACTCGATCCATTGGTTATATTCAGCTCTATGTTAGGTAGCCTCCTCTATCCATTTATTCACTTGGCCAAACTCTTAAAGGCAGGCCTGCCCAAGGAAGAGTTGGGTTGAGTGAATAAATGGATAGAGCCCTATGGCTTCAATTAATTATAAATTATAGGGTAAGAAAAAGTGACGAGTTCATGTTTGAACTTGTTGGCTTGCTCTTGTTTTTCATATTCAAAGATCAACCTTGCAATAGAAGATCGTCTTGACTTTCTCTTTAGGATCAGTAAGCGGACTGTGGGAGCATGGAGCGGTATCGGCTTTTGACTCATAGAAAGAATACCTATGTAAACACGAAATCATGGAGGTTGATGAATAGTGATAATCGTAAATTAGTTCGCTAAGCCAAGCTTGAGTTTGGTAAACAATGTTTAGTCTACCTTGATCTTGGTTAAGTTTGCCTTAATCAACTGCAAATGCCTTTCTAGATTTTAGAGCGGTTTATAATATACTTATCAAAAAAAGAATTTTTTTTATTAGACATGTCAACGGATCGGATTCAGATCAGAACACCCCTGATCCGAATTCAAATCTGATAAGCTTATAAGAGATCTGATACGGTCCGATAATTCGACGAATTTTTTAATTAGTTAATCCAAATCCGATTGCTTTAATAATTGGATCTCCGATCCGACAATCCGATCCGATTATTCAATTATTCAAAAATAAAAATTAACAAAGAATTTTAATTTTTTGTTATTATCTTAGGAATATTAAAGACCAAATCACATGTTTACTTATCAATACTTATAATAATTATCCATCACAAAAATGAAAATCAAATAACAAAAGAAAAACATGGGAAGAATTAGATCTGTTGATATAAAAATCTGCCTGATCTGCACCCAGGTGTCGGCCAGGGGCACTTCAACGGTCAAGTTAGTACTTGAGCAGTCAAGAAGAAAAAGAAGAGTAATCTGAATTTTGTACCTCCCCTTCGATGTGCCATCTCTTCCCTTTTTATAGATAATGATTTAGAAGTCGTAGTATCATCAAATACTTATTCAGTTAACTATTTTCATTCAACTAAAAAAATATCAAAGATAAGATTATAAAGTTGTTATCCTTATCTTTCTAGTGTAGCTTATCCCATTCCTTTGACACATTTTTCTCTTCTGACTTCTTATCAAATTAAATCTCCTCTATCAGTAGCCCCCCATGTCTGGGTTTGCTTGTCAAACTTACGAAATGCTATTTAACTTTGTTTCCATATGTTCATCTTGAAGAACAAAGCAAGAACTCATACATAAATCTTCATCTGTTGTAAGCAGTGTTGTCACGAGCACGCCTAGGCGCCCCAGGCGAGCGCCTATTTATTTTTCTATTTTGTGGTGAATTTTTTAAATGTCTTCTATTTGATATTTTTGTATTTCTACATTTTAATTTATTGGCTTTTAACTTTCTTAGCAATGTTTTATTAGTTTAAATGTCTTATATTTGTTATTTTTAATAATTTATTATTGAGCACCTCGCTTCACTCAGGCGAGCGCCTCGCCTGGCGCCTAGGCGATAGGAGGCCTCTAGCGCCTAGGGTCGCCTCATGCCTTTAACAACTATGGTTGTAAGCATGTGATTAGTTCTCTCACACTATCAGATATAAGACATTCATGCATAAGAGCAATATCTGTTTAAAACAATCACCAGTTTGTGACATTTATGGGTTGTTTTGAACTCTATATTATTTATTCTTAAAAACAAAATCAACCTCAATTGTGAAGGGATGATTGTTTGAGGCTTTTTTTTCCTTAGGTGTAGTAGTAAATAATTATACTTATCTTTATGAGATCCTTACGTAACCAGCATCAACATTTTGAGTAATGCCCTTTGGAGTAGTGTATCTTCTAAGGAATTGCGTTCCCTAAACTCCTTTCAATTAAAATTGATTTTTGGATTCATCATTTCCTTGATCGTATATCATTCAACTCATAAATCTCAATCGTTAGTATATTGTATTTGCTGTTTGTATACTTAAACCCTAGGTAAAGAATTTTTATTTTTTTATGGCTGAGCGAGTAAATCATTTGGGGGCATTTGATGTTGGGTGAAAATAAAAAGTCGAAATGACATTAAAAAACTTTTTGTACAGTTTTTTCTCTCTTTCAAATGAAAATAGTTTAAAAAAATAGTAAAGAAACACTTGGTGTAGTTTGTGGTAAAAATCCATCAGAATTCTTGTGAAGTTGCTAATTGTTTCCTGTGTGACACCAAAATCTCTGGCCTATTAAGCCCAAATCAAGTAAGACCCAATCCAAGATCAGCCCACGAAAACCGTCTTGCATGACTAAGTTTCATATGTATAAGGAAGTATTTTGGCCCAAAGAGTAAGCCCGAAGGGCACCTGCTCTGGACGGATAAAGCACGACAAGCAATCCCGCCCAAAGAAGGTCCGAAGAGGCCGAAGATGTCCCCCGATACAGGCTCATTCAACTCCAGGAAAGGTCTTCAGCCGACCACACATTCAACCAGTGCAGGAACGAAGACAAACAAAAGAACATTCTAGAGTAAGCACGGTCCTTTAAACATACCTTTAGCTTACCTACTAAGTAACCCAAGGGGTATTCATGTAATTCATTCCAAAATAGCCAGAATAAGACAAAATGGGACCGTTAGGGTATTCTTATTGGGGAATGGGCAAAAAAGCCCATTCCACCTTGTATAAATAGGGAAATAATCACCCAGAGAGGAGATGATACAATTCCTATCGAAAGAGATAAAAAAAGAGACAGTTCATTGAAAATCTTATGAACTATAAGTCCTATCAACCAAAAAATAGTAGTCTTTATTGACTTTGTGAATCATATATATATATGTATATATATACATATAAAGGTGAGAGAGAGAAAAGTGAAGGGGTCAATTTAATGATTATGAAATTTTTTGGGATGGTAGGTAATAATTTTAGTTATTACTATTCACCCACTTTTGAATCAATTCGTATACACATGTGGGTGTATGATGACGATCGATCACATCAATTAAAAGTGAGAGAGAGAAAAGTAAGGAAGAGAGAGAAGTGAAGAGAGTCCCTTTATTAATGATGAAAACATTTGGTGCGTAAAGCTAATTATGTAGGTCATTACTGTTGCAATTGATAGGGGCACTCACCTTTACTTTAGTTACGTGTATATATTTATATGTAACGGTGTGGGGGCTTGGAGCAGTGAGCAACTACCAAACATATTGCTTGCTAGTCGACCCAACATTCACGTATGATAGATTATATATATGCATATGCATACACATGGATGGGTAAATGAGAGAGATATAGTGCTTGAGTACTTGGGTGGCAAGAAAAGTAAGAGAGATTGAGAGAGGACAAGTGCATGAGAGAAGGTTATGTGGGAGGGTGTACCTCTTCATGGGCTATATAGTTCAACATTGGAGGCAACAAAATATAGGATCTCGGGCTTTCTTTTTTTGTGAAGAGGGGAGAAAGTTCCCGAAAAACAACCCTCAAAGAGATATGTATTTATAGAGTATTCATATCTATGTACATTTTCTCTTTCTTAATCCCTCATACGTGGATGTTGGGTCGACTAACAAACATTTTGCTTGATAGCTGCTCATTGCTCCAAGCCCCCACACCGTTACATATAAATTTATACACGTAATTGAAGTAAAGGTGGGTGCCCCTATCAAATTGCAACAATAGTGACCTAAATAATTAGCTTTAGGCACCAAATATTTTCATAATTACTAAAATGACCCAATTCACTTCTTTCTCTTCCTTACTTTCTCTATCTTACTTTTCATTGATATGACCGTTCATCATCATACACCCAAATATATATATATATATATATATCTATATATAAATTGATTCAAAAGTGGGTAAATAGTAGTGACTAAAATTATTACCTACAAGCCGATTTTTTTTCAAATCAATAAATGGACCCCTTCACTTTTCTCTCTCTCAACAAATATATGTATATATATACTAATTTTTTCTCGTCAGATCATGCTCCCCTCTTGTTGGATTATGGGGGTATTGTTGCAGGGCACTTTCCTTTCAGGTTTAAGAACATGTGGCTTTGGGCGGAGGATTTTTAGACCCGGGTTGCGGAGTGGCGGGCTTGTGTTATTCGGCAGGGATCTCCGAGTTTCATCTTGGCTTCTAAGTTACGTTCTCTGAAGTCTTCGCTTATCACTTGGAATAAGGAGGTCTTTGATAACCTGACGTGGAAAAGAAATGCTCTGTTAGGTGAGATTGATGACATTAGTAGAGTTGATTTAAGTACAGACATGGATGAGACCATAAGAGCGCGGAGGGAGCAGTGTTTGACTGGTATTGAGGAGATTGCTATTCAGGAGGAGATCTCATGGAGACAGAAATCTCATGTTATTTGGTTAAATGAAGGTGATCGGAATACGAAGTTTTTTCACCGTATGGCGAAGCTCGGAGGAGGACCAATTTCATTAGGAGTTTATCGATTGATGGTTCTTTGTTGTCTTCGAAGGAGGAGATTCGCCGGGGGATTCCTGTTTTCTACTAGCGGTTGTTCATTGAGAGTGAGAGTTGGCGACCGAGTCTGGATGGGATTGGGTTTGATTATTGATGAGGGGGATCGGGACAGGTTGGAGATTCCGTTTACGGTAAATGAGGTTCTGCGGGTTTTGAAGACTTGTAATGGGGACAAAGCTCCTGGCCCTGATGGTTTAACTATGCGTTTTCTCTTGTAGTGTTGGCCTATTGTTCGTGAGGAAGTGATGGGTACTTTCCATGCTTTTCATGAGGATGGTTGCTTTGTGAAGTCTCTTAATGCCTCTTTCATATCTCCCATTCCTAAAAAGGAGGATGTGAAAGACATTAAGGACTTGAGACATGTCAGTTTGATGGGGTGTGTTTTAAGCTCATTGCTAAGGTGTTGTTGACTCGATTGAGTGGGGTGCTGGATGAGGTTATTTCGGTTTCTCAAAATGCTTTTGTTGGGGTCCGATAGATTTTGGATTCGACTATCATTGGTAATGAGGTTGTGGACGCTAGAATTATGAGTGGAATCCCGGGGATTCTGGTTAAGTTGGATCTGGAAAAGGCTTATGACCGTGTGAATTGGGGTTTTTTTACTTTATATGTTGGAGATGTTGGGTTTTGGGGAGAGATGGCGCAGGTAAATTGAGTTTTGCATTTCATCATTTCGTTTCTCCATTCTGGTGAATGGTTCACCTTCTGGCTTCTTTGGGAGTTCTCGTGGGCTGAGGCAGGGGGACCCCCTCTCTCCTCTTCTCTTCCTTGTGGTCATGGAGGCGTTCAGTCGGATGATGACTCGGGCCACGAAGTTGGGGTTCATTCATGCGTTCCGTGTGGGGGAGGTGTTTACTCAGTTTTTGGATATTTCTCACTTATTGTTTGCGGATGATACCCTTGTTTTCTGTGATCCGGATATGGCTCAGTTGCGGTACCTTCGTTGCATTTGGTTTGCTTTCAGGCTGTTTCAGGTTTGAAAATCAATACTAGCAAAAGTTCGATATTCCTGTTGGTGAGGTGGGGAATGTCTTTGCGTTGGCTTCTGCTCTTGGTTGTAGGGTGGGTCAGTTGCCTGCTGTTTATTTGGGTTTACCTTTGGAGTCTTCTGGGCAGCGGTTGACTTGTTGGGATGCGGTGGTGGAGAGGCAGTTGGCAGGTTGGAAGCGTCAGTATCTTTCCAAAGGTGGGAGACTCACTTTGGTAAAGAGCATACTCTCTAATCTTCCAACTTATGTTTTATCCCTGTATCGGATCTCGTGCAGTGTGGCTCAAAGGATAAAGAGGCTTCAGAGGCAGTTTCTGTGGGGAGGATGTAGGGAGAGATCTTCTTTTCCTCTGGTGCGGTGGGAGGTTGTGTGCCGACCTCTTCGGGAAGGGGGTTTGGGTATTCGGCGGTTGATTCCTTTCAACAAAGTGCTTTTAGGCAAGTGCCTTTGGCGTTTTCGTACTGAGAGGAACCGTTTATGGAGGAGGGTGATTGCTTGCCGTTATGGGGAGGATAGGGGTGGTTGGTGTTCTGACGAGGTTCGGACCCGTAGAGGGGTGGGTGTGTGGAAGGACGTTCATAGGGGAGGGTATCCTTTTGCTGCTTTTCTCAGATTCAGGGTGGGGGTTGGTCAGTTTGTTTGTTTCTGGACTGACTGGATGTGCATGGAGAGCTCTCTTGCTTCCTCTTTCCCTCGGCTATTCAGAATTGCCCGGAATCGTCATGCCGTTGCTGATTGTTATCGTCTTGATACCGGTAGGTTTGTGTGGGATGTTCTGTTCAAGCGCTCTTTCCAGGATTGGGAACTATAAGAGGTTTTTGGTCTGTTGGAACTTTTGTACTCTCAGGCCATGGGCACCGGGCAGGATGCTTTGATTTGGACTCCTTCTCAGTTGTGGATTTTCTTGATGGCTTCTTTCTTTTCTTGCCGTTCTTCTAGGGCGGATGAGGGGTTCCCTTATAAGGCGGTCTAGTGCTCAAAGGCTCCTGCCAAGGTTGTTTTTTTCTCCTGGTCGGCCGCTTGGGGTTGCATTCCCTCTTTGGATGTGCTGAGGCAGCGAAATATTATTGTGGTTAATCTGTGTTTCTTATGCAAGAAGGATGGGGAGTCCGTTGATCACCTCCTCTTGCATTGCCTGGTGGCTTACGAGTGTTGGTGCCTTCTTTTTGGTCTCTTTGGTGTTCAGTGGGTGATGCCGGCTATGGTTTGGGATGTGTTAGCCTCTTGGAGATGTTTGCGGGTTGGGCCTCACGCTCGTCCTTTCTGGAGAGTGGCTCCCCTTTGCCTTTGGTGAGGCATTTGATTGGAGCGCAATCGACAGTGCTTCGAGGGTATCGAGCCCCCTGTAGGGTTCATTAAGGATTATGTTATTTCGAATTTGTTCTGGGTGGAGGGTCGTTATTGTATATCCATTGATGAGAAAATAGAGTTTTTGGGTTCTCTTGGCCCTTAGGGGCTTCTTTTTGTACATGGGATGCATTCCCAGTTTGAGTGCTCTTTTTTATACACATACTTATAAAAAAAAATAAAAATGACCCACAGTCAACAAAGACTACTATTTATTTGGAATTGTTTTGAAAAGTTCCATTTCTCAACTTATTTATAGTGTTTTGAGACAAACCCAATTCTTGTAAAGGGTTTTATCATCTAAAGAATCAGTATACGTAGAAAATATGTATATTAAAGGAAAACTTTCATTCCCTATACCCGACAAGCGAATTCAGGAACGGGGGGCAACTGATAAGTATCAAGAGTTCGACACGGAGAAGTAGCGGAAGGATAAGTCCTATCAACAAAAGGATAAGTGACTACCTGTTGAATTCCTATCAGACTCTACAACTGGATAACGGCGACATGGTTACCATTTAACCAGAACTACAACATTAAAGACTCTATAGATAGGGTCGGGGTTAAACTCATGAAGAAGCCCAGACATAGCATCAACCTCTACACAAACCCTTGCAAAACTTAATCTCTGACATTGTTCAATAAGGGAGTCAACATAGAGAGGTCTACCAATTGCACTAGCTAGGTAGCTTAAACCATCAGCACTCCAATATTCAAGTGGAACATTTGAGAGCTTTACCCAAAAAGGGATCGTAGAAATTTCCTCCTTGTGTATGGATAAACCCACATGCCATTTCTTAAGAACAAGAAAATGGTTGGCAAAATGCCAAGGGCCTTGGCCCAACGCTGAATCACAATCCCCCTCAGTTTTGAACTGGAAATAATAAAACCCTTTCTCCCCCCCAAACACCTTTTGAAGGCCAACACTATACAATAATTTTGTGGCTATAGAGCTCACCACAGAGTAAGGTAATTTCTTGTCTAAGAAATTCCCTACCAGACAGTTTTTCCACTTACACACCACCCTCCTCATCAATAATGGATGGAGGAGTCACATGGACTTCCTTGTCAATCAAGGACGGTGGGAAATATGCTAGCTTCAGCTTCTCAGGTTTAGTAGGTTTCAGCACATTAGCCCAAGAAGAAGGAGCAAGCTGACTCTCAGGACGTAAAACCCTAGGTAAAGAAACACCCACAACCACTGGTGCAGATGTGTTAGTCAATGGAGGAAAATCTCCCACCAGATTAGGATCAGAAGAACCACCGTCAGGCACCTCCACAACCTCTACCATGTTTATTAGAGCCACCATGATCAGAACTTTCTTGTTGTGAGAGAGAAGCAATAACACCCTCACTTTCACCCCGTACTCAAGATGTCTTCCACTTTTTACCGTTGTTGGGACTTGGGACACAGACACAGTATGAACTTAAGCAGTAGGATAAGGGCATCGTATGGTCAAATTCCTAGAAAATAATTGGAATGGACATGGAAATAAAAATAATAATTATTCTGTATTATCTGTTGTATATGAAAATAAGCTCTCTCTCTCTCTCTCTCTCTCTCTCTCTCTCTCTCTCTTTCTCTTCGCTGTTTTATAAGAAAAATTGCATAAAGGGAAAGAAGAAGAAAGCAAAGAGATATACCACTGGGACATTACCACAGCTGGTATCACTGGGACATTAGCACAACTGTTTACTTCTCCCTTAAAAGAGAGGTGAGGGGCTCGAGCCCCATAATGGGTATTTGCTGGTGTTTATAGTTATAGAAAGAAACTAAAGAGATATCATAAGATAATGATATGTTATGTGCATTATTGATCTCCAATTGTACTTGTATTCTTCTTATATTAACTGTGTTGGTTGGATGTTTATCTTGTTGGCCTTCTGTACTCTCAAAATATCGCTTGAAAAGAAATTTTAGACACTGGGTGTATTTAACTTGTTCCCAAACTTGACTGACATAATCAGTATAGATTGTACTATACGTGCTTTGTTATAGGAGACTTTGAAGATGTGTCTGCTAAGTGTTTGTACTACACGACGTTTGGTGTTGGAGGTGTCTAAGAAGTGTCTGCTAAGTGTTTGAAATGAATATTGATCAATGAAATTTATTTTGAAATGATTGAGTGGTTTTTGTTTTTGTTTGATGTTTTTTGTTTGTTACTGTAGTTGTTTTCCAAACAAAAATATGTTTGGCTCTTGTGTTTTGTTTTGAATAGTAAAAAACGTTTGTGTTTTTTGACCCCTTTTTGCAAACAAAAAAAGCTGTTTTTTTTTTTTTTTTTACTATTCACTCAAAATATATATGTATATATTTACACCACGACCACCACTTCCCTTTGCCCCGAAACACCACCACTGCCTTCGACCACCACCACTTCCCCTTTGCCCCAAAACACCACATATACATATGTATATATTTACAACAAAAACATCAATACCAAATGTGCTTCTGTTTTAGATTCCAGCACTCCACAAACACAAACATGTATTTGTGTTTTTCTAAATTCCACAACAACAAACACAAACAAAAACCAAACAGGGCCTAAGTGTTGGAAACATGTTTGGAATACAGAGTTGGTACCTTTCTATATTTGTCCTTGCTTCTTAGCATATACTACTGCTACACATTTCCATGAAAGGTTGGTACCAAAATGTTGTCACTATTGGTTTTCTCCTCTTTTTTTTTTTTAAAAAACAAATGCAGAAATGCGCAATATTAATTATTACATATATTCCTATATTCATATGACACTATTACATATGTGTTAATTACCCAACTACTCTTAAAGCTTGGGTGATGGTGAGGTTTGAAAACATGATTTCTTGCTCTGATACTATGCTAACTATCCAATTGTTCTTTAAGCTTAAGATGTTAGAGAGGGTCCTTCAACAAAATGCAAAGAGATATCTGTGGTGTTATATTAGGAGACTCTTGTCGAACTAGAATGTATATGACTACTGTATCCCATAGTAAGGTAGGTACTCAAGGGGAAGTATGTGCTGACCTTTATTGTACTTGCTCAGTTTCTTGCTAGTGAGGTTATGTTTATGCATTGAGGAAAATGTCTTCCAAACTTTGTTTTTACATTTCTTGTATGTTGTATGTTGTCATTTTGAGTGTGAAAGATATATGTATGTGTGTGTATATATATATATATGTATATTTGAAGATTTGAAGCTTCTCGCTTTGAGAAAGGTGGGAGCCAAGGCTTGGGTTTTCTATTCTATTTTAGGGGAAGTCTATCACAATCCCCTTCGATTTTGCATCTGATGCTTTCTTCTTTAACTTACAAATTAACATGGCACAACAAAGATAAGTATAGTACGATTAATCTCTAAAGACCATCATTTTATCACCTGAACTTTTCAGATATGAATGCAAGCTGAAGTTTTTCCTAATATATGTGAAGGTGGTTATGGTACATGTGTAGTGTGTGAAGTTACAAAAGTAGGGAGATTTTGGTTTAAACTGTACATCTGATCAGTTTAATCCCGCGTTAATTTTCTAATATTTATTATAGTATATATAACTTGTTTTTTTGTTTCTCTGTACAATTGATTAAGGATGGTGAAATATATCAACTGCAGGATCCTCTAAATGCCAAAGTAGAAGATAAATCCAGCAAAGTGTAATGTGCTTGTTGGGGCAGGTAACAGAATGCTTGAAATTGTATTTGTTTTTCTTGACTTGTGATATCGGAGTTCATTAAACTCATAAGTTACGGTTTTTGCAGGATTTATGTCAAGCAAGGAAACCTGCATACTCTCCTTTCAGTACACTATTTTACTATATACATTAAATAACAGAATTTATTGTTGATGCGTGAAATCTTCGGGTGTGGTTGTTGCAGTTCTCGTGCAGTTATCCTGAAGCAACTAATACTTAACTTGTCTTAGAGGCCATATGCTCCATAATCGTGACCATTACCCTCTTCTGTGCCATTTTTTCGTTCACGACTTCTGCTGAGCAACTCTCATTGTTGATTAGAGTAATTGTCTCTCCGAGCAATGCACCTTTATGTTGTATGCTTGTCGATGATTTTTTTTATATTTATTTTGATCTTGTTAAAGCAGCAGCTTGCTTGCAAGATGAGGAGCGATGGATGCACTGTTGAACTGTGATATATAAATTCCAGATTTTTTGTTGTTGTTATTTAATATTTACATTATTGCAATAAGTTTAGTAGTCTCTCAGGATGTAGTTGAAATTCCCTTTAATCTGTTGATTGCTCTGTATAATCATATAATCAAAGATATAAGGTTGTACTTGTACTGTATGGGATGAGTTTGAAAAGAGAGAATGTATTGACTTGATGATAGAATGCACCCACTTGTGTCACATCCTTGTCATTGTAGATACAAATGTTGAGGTTGTATCTTCTAATCACAAAGCAATACATGGTAGATGTTTTAAGGAATTGTCTTCTAATTTGAATTCTCCATTTTGCCTAGTCCAAGCACTATTGATTTAGATCTCTAGAATGATTTTTTTTGAAAATTGACAATATCAAACCAGAATAAATGATCTTATATATAATTGAAAATTGAATAACCATTTCCAATCATACTACATTGTTTCCTTGTCAATTTAAGTGATCCAATGTAGCAAGAACTCTTGAACATGCCTGCTTTGCTATAATCACTTTGGGTTGAAAATAAGAGCAATAAGTTTGGTATAACGAAATTGAAGAACATATGAAAATAAAATCATCAAGATTAGCTTATCCAAAATATATTAGAAAATCCCATAATTGCATACCTAAAACATATTTGAGCAATCAAAGTTCGTTATTATTGGAGCTTAAATTACATTCATGGTTGATCATATTGGCCAATACTTTATGTATCGTTCGATTTGTAACGTTTCTGAAAAGTATTGATACCGTTACGCAATATATATTGATACCCGTTTAATACTCAACTTTAAAACTGCTATTATTCAAGTCCATTATACCGCCGACGGTGATCAAATCGATACATGGCAAAGTATGATTATATTAGGTGGTATGGTTAGAGTAAATCCCCACATTTGATGATATTGTCGCTAACAAGACTTGTACAAGAAACAAGACCTAAAATTCCAATGATGTAGTAGTATTAAGATGGACCGATGGATCAAAGGTCAGAATTTTAGTTTTCTTTTTTCATGTTTCATTAATAGTTGTCAGAATCCGATTCTAACTTACGATTTTACAATTTTGCTACGATTCTATATGATTCTGAACAATTTTATGATTTTACCACAATTCTACTACGTTAAAATAATATTGTTTGTTAAGCCCTCCGTATGAAATGTCAAAAAATTTAATGATTTAGTCCAATATCCCAATATATGGCCTAAATAAGACCCAATGTATTATAAAATTTAAATTTTTTAATATGATTTAGATTTTTAAATTAAATATTTAATATTTAATATTTTTTTAAAAAAATTAATACGTTTAGGTAGAATCTTATTATTCTACGATTCCAATTATATGGGCCTAAACTCCCGATTCTAACCGCCTTGGTTTCAATGTAGAAGGGTGGAAGGTTGAATTCCAACATAAATTAGTGGGGAACGAGAAATAAAAACTCAGACAAATGGTTTTTATGTTACATCTGTGGTTTCAACTTCTTTGAACTGCTACAGTTAGATAAATGAGGCCAGCTTAGAAAAATATTCAATTCTGCAAACGCAAACCATGGTATCAATTAACAATTATTTGCAGAACCGACCGACGAAATATTTAAAGAAATACCAAGGACCAGAAATAAAAATTCAATAAATTATTCTTTTATGTATACGTGTCTATGACTACGCGTGTAACAAGGTAAGATGCATAAAATAGAATAGTCAGCCAAGAAGGGTTGAAATATCCAATTCCTTATACATCACAAAGGAACCCCAAGCAATGCCCAAAATCTCTGTCAATGCCATAATTTTGGATGCAACAGGACTATTTAATTTTACGTTGTTTTCTCTATTACATAGAAAAATATATGTTCACACCACTGTATTCACCTATTGTCCGGCTCAAAACGTATTTGGAAGGTATCGATACCGTTACATTGCTCGATTCGTAATATTTTATGAAGGTATTTTTACGCACTAAATTCATCACATACTTACTTTTAAAATCAATATTCATCACATATTGCTTTCAAAATCAATATTGTTGATTCATCACATACTGCTTTCAAAATCAATATAGTTCGAAATTGTTACACCGTTATCGCGACATCGAAAACAAACCATGCGTCATTGGGAATTATAAATGTAACCCATCATTTGTCTTACTTTAGTACTTGTTTCTATGCTGGAATTTCAGCTTCCCAAATTTCCATGGTAATATTGAAGCAAGGAAAAGAAAATCATAGATATAATATAGCACTCCTACTCCAAATTAAAGTATAACCATTTAGTGTTTGGACAACTCTCAACCTCCCACCCTCAAAAGCACTTGGGAAAATAAATAAATAAATAAATAAATACATAAGGAAAAAAAATAAAAAAAAATAAAAAGCAAAGAAAAGAAGGTGGATTGATTGTGGGAAGAAGAGAAGAAAAGGCATTAATAATGTAAATGTGGCAAAAAAATATCTAGTACTGACCAAAACCTACCTCTTTATGCATTGGTATGGTAGTAGTTAAACTTATCACACTAGACCTGTGACCACTTTATACCTACTTGGTTTTCTCATCAAAGGCCACGCCTCTGTTTGTGCATCATAGTTGTTTGTGGTTGCACTACCCCATCTTCCTTGAGTCTTAATACTTTATCAACTTCCTATCCATTTTGTCACCCTATTAGCCCTATGATACTACCAACCCCCCTCTCTCTCTCTCCATATTTCTCTTTCCACATGGTTGAACTAATATATTTTGTGGCCTCAAAAGTGCCATTAGGTTCAATTGAAAATTATTGTGTATATTATACTCATCTCTTCTGAAATTTGGACAAATCTCTTATAAGTCGAGGAATCGAAATTTATTATAATTATCTCTCCTTAAATCGATTTGTGAGCTCAATTGCTCTCTTTATCAGAAATTGAAAAATGAAAAAGAAGACATTCTTTTATGCGAAAAGACAATGGAAACTTTATGTATACTGAAATGACTATAATAAATAAAAAATATTAGGGTTAGAATAGACTTTTCAACTTAAATTCTAACAAGAAGGATGTCATTGTAATAAACATTAAACGCTTTACTTATGTAAAATTCGTCCAAACCTTGAGGGGGTCAATATAATTTGCCCAAACTTTCGTGTCAATGAGTTAATCTTGTCGAAAAAGATTTGATATACGGTGTCTCACATACATTAGGTCTCATGTTTGATTTCTATTAAGTGCAAACATATTCCGAACTTTATTCAATTTGTGTGAAATGGTTATTTTGCACGGATTAGTAGATTGAAAGAAAAAATTATTTCAAGGCGGACAATTTTTATTGGTTTTGGCAACCACTGGTCTTCACTCACATTAATTAAATCAGTCTAAGTTGTTTAAGTTTAAAATTATTTATCTGTAGAAGATCCTGCACAAACAAGTGTAGTCAACTCCATTATACTTTAACAATAAACAAGGGCAAATCTATATTTGTTCCTCATGCGCACAGACATACTCACATATATTTATTACATATGCTAGTAGGTGTATATCTATATAATATAGGTATATAATGTAGTATAAATCTAGTATAGAATCCTTGTTGATCTATAAGAGTTAAAATTAAATTTAACATATTCAAGAACATTAAATGTAATGTGGCCACCCAATGTTGTCCATTTTATATAAATTTAAGTTCCACTAGATTGTTGGTTGAGATAGTGTTGTCAACCCTTTTATATTGCCAGCTATAGTTTCCCCCCCACATGCTACTCTGAAATAAAACCTAAAATTTAATGAATACACACTCACATGGTGGTTTGGATAATTTTTATTTTTTTATTATTCATCCGGTTAAAAAAAAAATACGTTTGACAAATGAGTTTACTGTTCATTTTTTTTTCCTCAAAAAAATTGTTTTATGTGAATAGTGTGTAAAAGTGATGAAAATACCAAATACAACTTTTAGTTGTTTTTTGAGTTTTTTCACTGTTTAGGGTACCACCTCCCCCACTGCCCCACTGCCGCCGCCACCAACCACCACCAGCCCCCACCTCCGGTTGTCGCCGCCGGCCCCCGCCACCTCCGGTCGCCACCGGCCGCCGTCGCCGCCTTTGCCCGCAGCCAGTCACCCACCACCACCGCCGCTGGTCACTGCCGCCAACCAATACCATTTTATTTTTCAATACAAATTTTCATCCAAACGTTTTTTTATTTTTAGTTTTTTGCTGAAAAAAATTAAAGACAAATATAAAAATAATTTTTATATTTGAAGACATAAAACAAATAAAAAAAATAGAGCGGTTTCAAACCCACCCATACTGATTCGTATACATCCTCCACTTTTGTTTTTTCTCTAGATTAATTAATGATGCTATATATACGTACAAATTACAATACATGCATGCCAACAAAGTGGGACCACACTTTTTGAACCAATTCAATCACATTCGTTAGATGGATTCATTTGACATATGTACGTTTTTTTTTTCTAGTAACAGGATGAGTTGGACCAGCTTACGTGCACCTCGATTAATTTTTGGGGTCTTGAAATTAACGACCGGATGAACTTTAGTGGCCAACGAAAACGTAGTTGAGAAAATTTAAATCAAATATCTCATGATAAAGGATCATGGAACTGTCCCACTCACCCGTCTGGGTTTGTGACATCTATACGTTGATAGTGTTATGCTATGTAGCACTGATACGGATACGGAATGCATATACGATATGATACGGATACGGAGATACGATAAATTTTTAAAAAATAAAGTACGGATACGGCATGATACGACAAAACAAAATAACACTTTTTTATATGTATAAGACTAAATTCTGGTTAATTCTTAAAAACATTAAAAAAATTGAACCATTATAAATACATGAGTTTCTTTCATAATACTTAAAACAAACACATGTCGTTGATACATAATAAAAATTAAATATTTCTTGACTATATTTGGTATTTAAAAAGTATTGGTTACGTGATCGAAGTATCTTACAAGCGTCAAATTTGTGATAGAAATATCTTAGAAGTATTTGATATGTGTTATAAATTGAAAAATATAATTTAAAATTATGGATATGTTTAAGAAATATTGAACACGTATCCATGAATATATGAGAAATATCGGTATCCAATACGGATATATTACTCTTTTAGAAGTATCTGTGCCAACACGTATCCCATAAGGATATATTGCTCTTTTAGAAGTATCTGAACTTGATAGGTGTTATGTGTTTCAAAATATCTTTTTCAATATCTCTATTGGCATGTCTTCCTAAATTGTATATATAACCATTTATATATATATATATATTATAATTAGTATAGGTGGTGGCTGTTGAGTGTTGAGAGAAAGAAGCAAAGGCAAAAACCTCCTTTTAAAGTTGCTTGATTTAATAAATTGGAATGAAAAATGATACGTGTGGTTAAGACTCATTGACTGCTTCCGCTTTCATAATCACACTATCTGAAATATATTCACTCTTATTAATACTTTTACAATGTCAGACACATAATTCCTTATATTGTCGTTTGTAACGCTTTTGAAAGGTACTCTTAATCAATATTGATACTCATTTAATATATATTTTTTAATTCAAAAAACACTTTTGAGAGGAGATGTTACTTAACATTTTCGATATTTATTTTTAAATTTGATATTTTTTGAATTCATAAGAGCATCAGCAACGCAAGAGAAAGTAGTGCATGTGAATACGTGTGGCGAGAAAAATGGACTAAAGTGTAACTCTCTACTTGATGGGTCCCATGTAAAACATTTTATCTCATCCTTTGCATTTGGCGAGTTAAATGACGCCTGACATTTGTTTTGGTGAGACCAATTTATTTGATTTCTGTACAATATTCAAAGTTCATTCACTTTTTTTTCATTTATATAATATTCATCTATTTTTATCTTTTCATTCCAACTATTGTATATGCACCTTTTTTTTTTGCCGAGTGTTTTTTTTTTAATTTATTTGCACTTTAATTTAATTGAAGTTATAAAAAACTTACTTTGCATAATAATTTAATTTAATTTATTTATTTTTTAAAAAAACTCTTGCCTTTTAACTTAAATATTACAATATTTAATTATTCAATTGATAAAAATAATAATTATATTTATTGTATCTAATCCACTTTGTACAAAGTAATATCTTATTTATATATAAAAAAATTGATTCCATAAAATTGTGACATAATAAAATAACATAATAATATTAAAAATACATTTTCTGCGATTACACCAATTTAAACATCTTCATCACCAAATTGATTTTACAAATTTTCCATCAAATTTCTTCTAAGATCAACATTACTTGCTTTATTGCGAATCTTTTTAAGCCAACTGAAAATGTGTGCCACCAACACTGCTGGATCCCGAATGTATTGCGGAAGGACTATTGGCTCATCATTTGGAGGTGTCCATTGCAAAATGTCTTCGCGCTCATCCTCAAGGGATATTAATGTATTTTTTTTCATGTGTGTTAATGTGTAATGTATTTTTTTTCATGTGTGTTAAATTATTTTAATGTATTTTTATTTTTTTGCATATTTAATTTTTATCTGTACAAAATTTAATCTTATATTTTTTTAATGACATTTAATATATTTTTTATATTAAATATATTATTAATAATTAAAAATTTTATATAATAAAATAATATAAAGTAGAGTGAATCATACAATCTCATACCATACAATACCCACACTCCAAATAAAACAAAATGCCCCACATTCTAAAAGAGTCACAAAGTGGAGTGTCTAAAAGTGTATTTGCAGATACTCTAAACAGTGACAAAAATCGATACCACAACGACGAATCATAATCACACCTGACACTCAATTATATATTATTAAAATATATATACATATATATATATATATCATTATATACATTTATACAAAGTCATTTTTAGTTATGTCACTAGTTAGCAAATGTAGAAACTGGGATATTTTGCTTCTTCATTGTTGGTATTTATTCCTACTCCTACCATGACAATATAACAGCTCAAAGGAAAATTTGAGTCAATTTGTATTGACTTTTGTGGATGATTAACATTGATGATGTTTCAATAATTGTGTCAGTGCCAATGAATTCTTTGTCTGGAATAGTAAATTTGTAGTTCAAATTGATTGTCGACGGCACATGTACTTCATTAATTGCTCAAATGATGTGCATCAGTGAAATGATATAACAGCCAATAAAATTCCTTTCTGGTGCAGTGGTACTCTCATTGTCCCTCAAATATTTAATTCCTTAATTACATATATATATATATATTGTTTGCGTAAGATACTAACCAAGGGTGGTAGTGAACTCCTGTAGCTGCATCAAAAAATGATTTGGAGGACTTTAAGATAATTATGTAATGATTGTATATATTATCCAAAATCAACTGGTACTAGTGCTCATTACAGTCATGAAACCTTTGGATTATTTGGAAATGTGAGACAAACTCAACTTGATATTAGAAAGAATAAAGCATACTGTGTTGGGATGTATTATTATATCTGTAATACTTGTGATTGCATAATTGACATTGCAAAGCTATTCCAAGCATATTCTTCTAAGCAATAGGGACCACTAACATGAGGGTGTAACCAACACTAGAATTCCTATGAAAATAATTTAATTTAATTTATTTATTTTTTTAATTTTTAATTTTTAATTTTTTGGGTACAAATTCAACAATTTTCCAACATGTTAAGTTTTCTGATTGAAATTTCATTAAATCAGGTCAAAGGACAAAAACAAGCAAATGTAAATGTCTGATGAGTTGGCCAAAGGCAAATGGGGTCTGATAAACAACCACAACTGCACATTCACCAAAACTTCTCAAAAGGAGAGAGTGATTAGAAATAAGTGGGGTTGATACAAATTAAAGTTGCATCTATATAAAGTATGTAACTTTTTATATATACATATACATGAAAGGTGGATTAGCTGGTTTGGGTACTAAGAACTCTTGGTTGAGAGTGAGATACAGTCATGTTGAGAGGTTGAGAAGGAACTGTCACATTCACATTCACATTCAAGATCCTCAAAACCCCAAAACTCTTCTTGTTCTTCCTCTTCCTCTGGCATTTTCCATTTCTCTTTACTCATTTCCCCTTCCTCAATAACTTCCAACACCTGCCATTTCACACAAAAATCGCTCATCTTTAGACTCGGTTCGATCTTAGAAAAATATAAATTAAATTAGAAAAAAAAAAAAAAAACCTTTTTCCGTATATGACGTAAAAAGTGATATCTATGATCATTTCGGCTGAAAGAAATTCTTCAACCCTCTAAAAAGGATGTAAAAATAGCTTAAGTTTTTCGGTTGTATTAATAATGCGAAGGACATGCCACACTGTTCTCAACCAATCTTATTATTGAGCATAATTGAGTGTACCTTGTTTTAATGTATATGTCATGTTGTGTATAGATGTACTGGAATCAATTAATCAGTGTAGTTGTTCTAGCAGATAACATATTTCTAATCATGCAACCAAAAATAGAGTAGTCCAACACACAACACCATTTTGAATCGAAATGAGTTTTATTATAAGGCCATTTTCACTACTTTGTTTAGTTTATGGTGTTGTTAATCATATCCTAATCTTCTAATCACATGGGAGGTTAATATTATATGCGTGACGAGTACAGCATAAGGATTTAGGGTTAGGTAGGATAGAGCATCGACTGACTAACCATTTTTGAATTGGTATGTTCGCTGTCCTAACTTATGAAAACGATATATAAATTTAAAGTCATTAATGGCAATTAGAAGCTATCATAAGATGACAAATGGTACTTAATTAGTACTATAATAAGACATTATAAACTTCATAATTTTTCTACTTGCCCTTGGGCAGGTCAACTAGGAGGGTTCTATTCCATTCACGAAAATGCTTCTACAACATTGCCTTATCAGGACAAAAGGTCAGCCGAGAAAGAAGGTCAGTCAATATACCGCATAATTTATTTAATTATTTTTGAAAAAAAAAAAAGAAGAGGAAAAATAATTCAACAAGGGGAGGTTGGGAGGCATCGAGGGAGTGAGCAGAGTTCAAGCCATCCATAAAAAACAAAAACTGGAAAAGAAACATATAGCATGATCTTTTTTTTAACATTTCATTGAAATGAGCAAGTTTGTTCTCCATTTTCACACGGTGTTAATTTAAAA
The DNA here is from genome assembly GCA_963922005.1 of Cornus suecica. NCBI lineage: Eukaryota > Viridiplantae > Streptophyta > Magnoliopsida > Cornales > Cornaceae > Cornus > Cornus suecica. The sequence goes on along the minus strand of OY998240.1, from coordinate 60,554,907 downwards.
CCATTATTTACATAATATCCATATTGAGGATTGACTGGATTTTCAATTGCTGCACTAAGCATGGTTGATATTGCAATTTACCCATACAGCTACTAGTTGTGACATGTATGTGGTAAGAAAAGATTGAATAAAACATATAGTTGACATATAGCACAGTAGTTTAGCTACCTCACTCATGGTAGGACGCCAGACGGAAGATGATCGAATGCAGAGAGACGCCGCAAAGGTAAGCCTACTAAGCTGCATTACGTCGTAACCCTCTCCAAGCTTCGGATCTACCAGCGTTTCAATTTCCCCGTCATTCAGAATAGGCTTGGCCTATAAATTCATAATTGGCAATTAAAATGTTAATGTAAAACATATAACCATATATTAAATCACTTCAGTAAAAAGAAGTGAAATACTTTAGTTATGATGTGCCATACCCAGCTATGCAAGCTTTGGTGAGACCCATCGACTGGTTTCTTGCCTGAGATGATCTCCAGTAGAAAGACTCCGAAAGCAAACACATCTGTTTTCTCATCCACAATCCCATGCATAAAGTACTCTGGTGCCAAATGACTGCACAATTATAGCATTTCCACTATTATTATAATACTCATGTCAAAATACAATTCACTACCTTGGATGGTTTTTTTTTTTTTTTTTTTTTTTTTTGTCGAATTGAAAAATACCCAAATGTCCCTTCGATTGGAATGATGGAATGATGAGTCCATTGCGACGGAAGCCATTTCGCAAGTCCAAAATCAGATATCTATTGTAGTGAAACATACAATGTTATCAGCAAATTGGAGCATTACAAGTCTTATTTCTGTACTTCAAATTTTGACAGCAAATTATTGCGCAAAAATAAGTGTACATGTGGTTCAAAATCTATTGTAGTGAAACATACAATGTTATCAGCAAATTGGAGAATTACAAGTCTTGTTATAGATACTTCAAATTTGACAGCAAATGATTGTGAAAATAAAATGTACCTGTGGTTCAAAATCTGCAGCCAAGAGGATGTTGTTAGCCTTGATGTCGCGATGAATTATCCTTCTCGGACAGACTTTGTGCAAGTAATGGAGGCCTCGAGCGGTCCCAAAAGCAATCTTATACCTTGTTTTCCAATCCATTGTAGGCAGATTTTCATCTACAACATCCAAATTTAACCCATAAAAATCAAAATTAGTATACTCCTAGCTGTCATTCTCATGACAAGTACTATCAAAGTATGTTACAGGCTATAGATACAGTTTCATATACCATGTAATACTGAAGCAACAGAGCCTCTGGAAGAGAACTGGAAGATGAGATAGAGCCCATTGTCAATACAACAACCCAAAAGTGAAGTCACATTTGGATGACAAACATGGCCTAGAGCTCCAATCTCTGTCAAAAACTCCTTCTCTTTCCTCTCATCTGTAGGTGCTTTTGTTAGCCTCTTCACAGCAATTGCCTGACCATCTCTTAACATTCCTCTGTAAACCTCTGCATACCCTCCTCTTCCCACCAAATTCTCTGATACCCACATCACAAAAAAAAAAAAAAAAAAAAAATTGAAATTTCATTTCCTCCCCAAAACAATAGTGGATTTAGAAATACCATTTTTTTTTTCAAATTTCAAATCCTACCCAAAATAATATACCAGATTTAAATCCTTTATTTAAATGATTTTGTGATACCCATTTGAAGAGAGGCATAGAAAGTTGAAAAAAAGGTCTGAAATAGGAGTGAACCTGGGGTGAAACAATTGGTTGCATCAGAGATTTCTTCAAAAGAGAAGCATTTCCAAGTGGGTTTTTGAGGGGGCTCTGTGAATGTGCCAATCTTCAAAGCTCCATTGTTGTCTTCCTCAGTGGAATCAGTTTCTTTCGAGAGTTGTTCATCGATGGTTCGGCGTTTGATTGAGAAGAACCTCTTGAAGCTACCTGTGCGTATATACCTCATTTTTGGATAGAGAGTTTACCAGAGTTCTGGGTTATACAGGGGACCAAATATAAACGACATTATGGACCAGCACTAAAGGCTAAAGCTGAGGACACATAGAAAGTCTCACTCTTATACACCTGTAAGGATTAAGGAGACATTAGAGAGAGACAGAGAGATAGAGAGAGTCAAAAGGGTCTCTGTAATTGTGTGTGTGTATAATATTGCTCGTGAGGGGAGTCCTTTAGCAGGGTCTTAAATGCTTTCTTCGATGGGGAATTTCTGTTTATCTCACGCATTATTATATAACTTTTATATATATATATATATATAATAGGGTGAATGACACAAAATCCTGAATATAATCGCGGACGAATCTAGACATTATGGTCGCTGGATATTCTTAATTTTAGGGGAGGTAATGTAAAAAAAAAAATTAATGAAAGCTTTAGCCCATTTTTTTTAAAAAATATTTGTGGGAGGTGAATGCTAAATATTCCAAATTTAAAAATAAATATAAAAGAAAATATTAGTAGGCCCACCGCCTCCACTCGTTCTCACATAGGTCCGTGTTTGCATATCATATATATTTGAAGCAAATAACCCCATACATTCCCATTTTCGGCGCATGAGATATTGAATTACCATCTTATTGTTATTTATTTGTTTTACAAAAACACTAAAACGTAAAATGATGATTTAGACCCTCTTTTTTGTTGTTGTCGATTTTCAAGTTTGATGTTTAATCACAAATGAGAGCATTTTGGTAAGTTATTAAGGACATTTTCGGCATTTAGGGATAAAGTATATTGTATGTGAAAATCATGTACCTAAACTCAGGCCAAGAAAGTGAATAGAATCTTGGTTGAGGAGGTCAAAGTGCACATTTTTGCAATATTGATGGTGCTCATATACATATTTTGAAGTTTAGGAGTGTTATCTGTATATTTTTCATACCCTAGGTGGTTTTCCGCCATTAACCCATATATAATATGATACATAATATGTATGAATTTAGGTGGGGGGAGGGATCCTCAACTTAAGTGGTACACGACTACGTTTGCCCCACTTAGACCCCCTTATCCTCATCACTTATTTTCTCTTTCTACTAGTTGTTGAGTGAGTAGGAGGACGATTCTTAAGTTACTTGTTGTATCCTGCTTTGGTGCTCATATATCCATTTATTTATAGAGATAGCTCCAGACCAAACCTTAGCGGTTCCATCCTTCTTCGAGCCTCCTCCTGGGGAGAGGCCGACTTGGTATGCACATTTATATTTTGGATTATTCTCATTTTCACCCTTGGAGATTTGTCCTAATCATATTTTTACCCCTCAAATTTCAAATATTCTAGTTACACCCCCTTGAATTTAGTTTTTGCCCCACTTAGATCCCTTAACCTCAAATCACAATATAAAATGTCTAATAACAAAACGATTGTTTTTTTTCAAAAATAATATAATATTAAGGGGTAAGGAGGCAATTTTACGTGTTTTTTTTTTTATTAAAAAATATATAATATTCCGAGGTAATTTCACAAATCAAATAGGTTGTAAGTGGGATATTTAAAATTTGAAGGGATGAAAATGGAATTAAGAAAAACCTCAGGGGTAAAAGTGAGAATAATTCTTATATTTTTTATTGGTTAACAATAAAAAAATTATATATCTTCATAATGACTCCCACCCTCTCATCATTTTTGTACCTATTTTTTATAATTTTTTAAAGTACAGGTAACTTTTTCAACATTAGTGTATTTTTTTAACCTACCATATATTAGTGTATTATATATTCGAAATTTTAATAAAAAGGGTAAATTGCACTGACACCCCTTGAGGTTTCTCTCAATTTCACCTAGATGTCGGTCAACCATTTCGGACAATAACACCCCTGAGGTTTGCAAAGTGTTGCAACGACACCCCCCTAATGGCATGAATTGACTTTTATGCCCTTAATTATTTTAATTTTCATACAAAAAGTTTAAGTTATCCCATGCCTAAACATTATACATCACCCACTACCCCAACCACCTTTATTAATTACCACATTCTTATTATTAAAAAAATCAACAATAAATCTATAAGATATACAATATATATAATTTTATTTTAAATACAAAAATTCAAAAACATTTTAAATATACTAAAAATTATATTTAAAAGTATTTTCTACCTGTAAATATATTTTATTAATAATATAATATATAAATCAATAAAAAAAACCATATTTGATTATTGCTTTTAATTCTAAATATATTGCCATATAAATATTTCACAAAAAAAATGAAGGGTTATAACTCAATCATTATAATTATTACATACATAATAACATATACATGCTATTTTTTATTTACCTATACCAAAAAAATACTTATATTTCTATACTATTGTGAATCAACAATTTTTGTGGAATTTGATAATATAATAATATTTATTATTGATTTAATAATAATTACTAATTTTAGTGGAACTCTCAAAATAGTTTCGGAACATGAAAGTGTAAATAAATTGTAACAAGTGTAAACAAAAAAAAAATTATATAGAAAAAAAATATTGCTTTGACATTGTAAGTAATATATTTAGTGAAATTTTAGTAAATAATTAAGGATGTGGTGATAAGGGTGGTTGAGATAGTGAGTGAGGTGTAATGTTTAGGCATGTGGTAACTTAAATTTTTTGCATAAAAATTAAAATAATCAAGGATATAAAAATTATTTTATAGTGTCATTGTAACATTTTGCAAACCTGAGAGTGTCACTGTTCAAAGTCGATTGACCGACATCTAGGTAAAATTCTTCCGGATATCTAGGTAAAATTGACCGAAACCTTCGGAGGTGTCAGTGCAATTTATCCTAATAAAAAAGATGAACCAACTTCTAGGGAATGATAAAAATGATACTATTTGTGTCTTACCAATTATACCACTTACAACATGAAATGAAGCTCACATCACATATTAACAGCGACTCAGGGACATGGTAACTATATTAGCAAAAACCTGTTGTTATCAACTAATGATTTTAGAAGCCAACAATGTAGTCACCAGTTAAATTGCCAATATGATGCAGGGGGATCAGCACAAGGGTGACAGGAAATCATAATATGCTGTTTTTCTTTTCAAATCTTTATTTTTAGTTAATTTTTTACTACTTATGGTAATTTTATATTTGTCAATTAGGAATTGATTCTGAACCCGATTTGGGCCAGATTTTGATTTCTTTCCGTATTTCGTTTTGGTAAGACTTTTAGGGTTTTGCTATTTTTGGTAAAATTCTTGATTTTTAGCTATTTAAACCCGGCTTGTGGGTTGTTTTAAATTAGTTTTGAATATTAAGAATTTTATTGAATTTCAGAGTATTCTCTGAATTTTGGGTCGAATTTCTCCATTTTTCCCTTGCAAATTACCCGTTGCGCTAGCCTGCAGAATAATCTCTATTCTGTCCGGCGTCAATTGGTATCAGAGCTCAGCATCTTCCTGAGGCGGTATTTTCATCAATTTTTGATGGCTGGTGGTCGTGGTCGTGGTGGTCGTCGTGGGCAGGTTCCGATTGAGGAAGTCCCGCACCGTGATCGTAACGTTCAGGATGTCATGATTGAGGATTTGCAGAGGCAAGTGGCAGAGTTAACCCAGCGCCTGGCGGCGCAGGAAATCGGTAATCATGATGTGGAAGATTCTGATACCGACAATTCCACCTTCGAAAATCCGTATCCACCGTTATGGCCAATATTTTTGGAAGATTCTGATTCAGAAGATGATTGGTTGAAAACCCTTTCGTTGGAGAGCCAGTGTATGACACATAAGGAGATGAGGATGTGTTGTATGGGGACGACCATGAAACTCTAGTCATTCCTAAGAGCCTCCTGACTCCCAGAAGCGATTCCGAAGATGATTGGTTGAGAACCAATATTTTCCATACAACCTGCACCGTGGCCAACAAAGTCTGCAAGATGATTATTGACACTGGCAGTTGCGAGAACGTAGTCTCTGAAGACGTTGTCCGAAAGAAGGGTTCTCCCTCGTCAGTCTCTATGATGTCTCATTCTGCATTTAATCAGCCGATGTCTCCGTCGTCTAATGGCCAACATCTTCGAGGAATCCATGAGCAAGTGAAACTAGCCATTCATGAGAGCAATGCCAAGTACAAAACTTGAGCGGACAATCATCATCGTCAGGTACTTTTTGATGTTGGTGATTTTGTTTGGGTTGTATTAACTCGTGATCGTTTCCCTGTTGGCAAGTATAATAAGCTTAAGGAGCAGAAGATTGGACCCTGTGAGATATTGCAGAAGATTAATGACAATGTATACAGGTTGTGTCTCCCTAGTCACTTGAAAACATCTGATGTCTTTAATGTGAAACACCCGAGTCCTTGTTTTGCGGATTTTGCTGATGCTGCTGTGAACTCGAGGACGAGTTCTTTCCAACTCGGGGTGATTGATGCAGGAGGATCAGCACAAGGATGACAGGAAATCGTAATCTGCTGTTTTCCTTTTCAAATATCTATTTTTAGTTAATTTTTACTACTTATGGTAATTTTCTAAATTGTCAATTAGGAATTGATTCTGAACCCGATTTGGGCCAGATTTTTGGCAATCTTTTGATTTCTTTCCGTATTTCGTTTTGGTAAGACTTTTAGGGTTTTGCTATTTTTGATAAAATCCTTGATTTTCAGCTATTTAAACCCGACTTGTGGGTTGTTTTAAATTAGTTTTGAATATTAAGAATTTTATTGAATTTCAGAGTGTTCTCTGAATTTTGGGTCGAATTTCTCCATTTTTCCCTTGAAAATTACCCGTTGCGCTAGCCTGCAGAATAATCTCTATTCTGTCCAGCGTCACAATATAACAAACCATATAAAATTTCAGAAAACCGGTTTTCTGAATACTAACGTGTCCGAACCTTTAAATCACAGTTCTAGTACTATTTCGAAATCGTGTCCCAATAAAACAATAAGAGAACTGAATCAAATTATGTAGTGGGAACTATTTTGGAAATCACGGCTATAAGTCTGGTATCCCAAATCAATTAACACAAAGGTTGGTTTATACGCATAAGTGATAGAATCTGTGCGTTCATTACACTTATTTTTTTTATTGGTTTGGGGTACCACGTGTATAGTTGGGATTGGATGGTTTGGTTCATTGGACAGATTTTGCGCTCGACTAGTATTTTGTAACAAATTATAATAGTTTAAGGGTTTATTGCACAAATCATAATTAAAGAAGGTTATTTATAAAATTAAATATAGTCAGGGATTGACCTAGACATTCTGGTGAGTGGGGGCATAATCAAAATATCCTTAATTTTAGGGAAGGTAATGTAAAAAAAAATATTCAATAGGGACTTTAGGCTATTCTTTAAAAAATTCAGTGGGAGCTTAATATTAAATATCCCAAAATTTAAAAGAAATTATGTTAAAAAAAAATCAGTGACATTTATAACTGTAGGAACATTTATTTGTAATGACATATTTCTGATAAAAAAAATCATGTTGAGTGTTATGAGTCGTGGTTTGGGTTAATCAAATTGTCAAGTCAAATGAAGATCAACAAATATGTCAAATCAAGTTTAAAGTGATGAAGAATATAAGAGTTGTGAAGTAAAGTTGATCGGAAGAGGCATTGCAAAGAAATAAACAGAAATTTGATTTCTGAAATTGCCGACTACTCAAGATTTGGATTTACCGAGTACTCGAACTTTTCATTACCGAGTACTCGAGATTGTGCGTCTTGGCGCACACCATGGCGTGCATTCCAAAGACTTTGGTGCATCATCCTACGCTATGCCACACTATGTGAGAATTACCGAGTACTCGAAGATTCTCTATCGAGTACTCGAGATTTTGTATTTTCGAGTACTCGAAGTGCAATTACTGAGAACTCATAACTTCCGACTTCAATTTTCAAATAAGGTATATTCTGATGCCTTATTGACCCCTATTCATTTAAGGACATGATTATGAGTTATTATTGGTATATTGGTTTATATTTGGAAACTTTATGAAGACTTGGAGGACAAGAGAAATACTTGGAGATTAAGAATTTTTTTTTCATAATTGAAGACTTCTCTCTCTATAAATATGAGGAGATATTGAGAATAGATGATATGTTTTTGAGGGTTCTGCAATTCTTCCATCCTGTAGAGAGAGAGAAAGAAAGAGAAAATTATTGAGTGATTATTCAATTTTTAGTTCTCTCTTGTTTTGGGGATTCTCCAATTGTGCTACAACACATGTGAATTTTATGAACAATTGGATGACATAGATATTTGAAAAATCTACACACCATCCGTTGCATTGTGTGTGCATTGATCCGTGAGAAGCGGAGCCGTCAGAGTACGGAGATCGGAGCAGGAAGCTTCAAGGTTCATTGATCCGTTGAGAAACAGAGATGTTAGAGTATGGAGATCGGAGCGAGAGCTTCGTGATAGCGCGAGTGATTCAAGACTTCCAAACGTTGACTGATGAGAGGCAAGTTAGAGTGATTGTAAGTCCTAACTTCATAGAGTCTGTGTACTTTTTGATTCATTGTGCATCGATATCAGAGAGTATCCGTGATTTTTACTTGGAGCGTTTCCAAAGTTTTTCATGTAAAAATATTGGTGTTGTCTCTACTTTATTTTCTGCACTCATATTTATTATTGCGTGGTTTGGATAATTAAATAATTAAATTAAAATTGACTATTCCGCAATTAATATTTTAATTAATTCATAAAAAATCTATTCACCCCCGGCTTATAACAAAAAATATTATTAGGTTAATTTAATGAGAAGAAGGAAGATAATATGCCTCATATTCAAAATTCTTTTGCAATACAAATATTGAACTAAATTAAAAGAATATTGGTAGTACAATGTTTTACGTTACGAGTTTGGGAGGACTGAATTAGGTCTTGAATTTAGAATTTGAAAATGAGTAGTCTAAAATCTTGACTGAAATTCTTTCTAACTTTTATTCAAGCTAATAATTGGATATTGGCATGTTTGGAAATGTTTGGTTTTCGTTTTTCTGCTTTGCTTTCATATTTTTGAGAGCAAATTATGTTTGGGAAGATTAGTCTCTAAAAAATATTCAATAAAATTTGGAAGCAGACCGAATCACTTACCAAACAGAGTTTCAGATCAGCGACCAGACCAGACCAGATCACTTTCTAAACATGATGCATTTCTTTTGTGAATATATAAAGCAGTTTCTCTCTTTTATATATGTTTATAAATGGATTAAGTTGCTTCTAAAAATCAATAGACTCTTAGGCCCTGTTTGGTTCGCGGTCCGGTCCCATGTGGTCCGATCTCATAATGGTTTTTTTGGGACCGGACACTGTTTAGCAACACGGTTCCAAAAAAGCGGTTCCAAAAAAACAAGGATCACTTGGGACCAAAATGGGTAATTTGAGACAACCAAAAATGATGGTCTCAAGTGGTATCAAGTGGTCTTATATACAATTGTCTTAACACATGAGACCATAAAATTTGAAAAATATATATAATTTGAAAATAATATATAAAATTAAAAAAATAATATAAAAAATTTGAAATAATGTATAAAATTTGAAATATATATATAATTCAAAATTAATATATAAAATACAAAATATATATTTAAAATTTGGGAAAATAAAAAATTCCAAAATAATAGAAAAAATAAAAAATAATGTATAAAATTCGAAAATAATATATAAAATTTGAAAAATAATATATATATTTTAAACTAATGTATTAAATTCGAAAAAAATATATAAAAATCAAAATTAATATATAAAATTTTAAATATATATATAATTTAAAAAATAATATATAAGTTTTGAAAAATAATATAAAACATTTGAAATAATGTATAAAATTTGAAAAACAAATATAAAATTCAAAAATAATATAATATATAAAATTCAAAAAATAATATAAAAATTTGAAATAATTTATAAAATTTGAAAAATATATTATTTTTGAATTTCTTATATTATTTTCAAATTTTTTATATTTTTCATACTTAATATATTTTTTGAATTTTATATATTATTTTTTTATTTTTTGTATTATTTTCCAAACATAAGACAAAATAACTTGAATAAGACCATAAGACTAGACAATTTTACCAAACAGACTTTCAGAACACCACCCAGATAATACTAGACCAGACCGGACCAGACCAGATAAAAGCAGACCAGACCGCCTACCAAACGGGCCCTTAGAACGGCCATAGAATCGGGCCTTAATAGAGATTAGAATATCTTATCAGGCTTCTACCAGCAGAACTTTGCTATAAACTTGGTAGAGATTAAAATACTAAATACATTTTATTAATTATTAATTAGTTAGACATGAATGAAGTTTCCCCCACTTATCCAGGAGGCTTTGTGATGAGTAAATCCTGTTTCTAAGAATGAAGTGTCAAAAATAATTTGAATAAAATAATTTTAAAATAGAAAATGTGTTTGGTGAAAATATTTTAAAAAGCTACTTAAGAATTTAAATATGTTTGAATTTAAAAAGTAAAAAAATGATTAAATATTATTGGAGAGGGAAAGAGTCCTATGGTAATGTGATTCTATCTAATATAGGGATAATTATGAGAAAAATAAGGATAAATAAAAAGATATTTGAGATTAGTATGAGAAATATAAACTATATAATGAGGTTAAATTAATAAATTTAGAATAGTTGTAGATAAATAGACATATGACTTCCGGAAAGTTACTCCAAAACACACTTTTAAATTGTTGGCTTCTCTTAAAAGTTTATTATATTAAATTTATCAAACACTCATATTTTATTAAAAAATAGTTCTGTGCTCAAAAGCTTGAAGGTCCTCAAAAGTCCTCCCTAACGGGGACATGTGGCACTTAAGACGGAACCTATTTGATTAGGTGAATCAAACACCAGATACCATTGGTGTTGTTTGGGATTAAAGTACTGCAATTATATATATATATAGGGTAAATTGCTTAAAACCCCCCTCAAGTTTACTCCCTTTCTCTACTATACCCCCTAAACTTTCATTTTCTTGCACCGTGGACTTGCTCTCAAATTTTACCCTTTTACCCTCCAAACTTTTTGTATTTCCACCTTACCTTTAATCACATCCTTACTATTATATTTCTTAATTCTTTAAATTACAAAAATATTATTTCTTTTAATTAGAATATTAATTATGTCATTTACCTTTAATATATTAGACTAAATATACTCTCAAATGTTAGTTTTTTTTTTTTTATAAGTTCAAATTATTTTATTTGTAAATCAATTAACTTGGTATTAAATTTTAGTTTGATTTAAATCATAAAACTCAATCCTAATTAATATATTCATAAATAAATCACAATTTATGAAAACAATATATATATTTTGGAAAATATATATATATATATATATATATTGGAAAATATATATATATATATATATATATTGGAAAATGATATATATTTCAGAATATATATATAATTCGTCAAAAATATATATTTTCCGAATTCTTTTAAAAAAATATGAATTTTTTCTGAAAAATAATTTTTTTGGGAAAAATACATATTATGTTCCAAAATATGATTTTTTTCAAAAAATAATTTTTATTGAGAAAAATATATATTATTTTAAAAAATATGAATTTTTTCCAAAAAATAATTGTTTTGAGAAAAATATATATTATGTTTCAAAATATGATTTTGAGTCATAATACTTAAACTACCATCAATAGTATAGGAGGGTTTAGCGAAATCAAACCTTCAAAAAAATTATTTTTCGAAAAAATATGTATATTTTGGAATATATATATATATATTGGAAAATGATATATATTTCGGAATATATATATATATATATATATGATTCGTCAAAAGTATATATTTTTCGAATTATTTTTAAAAATATGAATTTTTTCTGAAAAATATACATTATTTACTAAAATATATATTTCGGAAAAAAATCATATTATTTTAGGAAAAAAATCATATTTTGGAAAATAATATATATTTTTCTCAAAAAAATTATTTTTTGGAAAAAATTCATATTTTTTTAAAACAATTCGAAAAATATATATTTTTGACGAATTATATATATATTCCAAAATATATCATTTTCCAATAAAACTTAATTTGATTTAAATCATAAAACTCATTATCCTAATTAGTTTTTTTTTTTTGCCAAGTGAAACTTTCTTTTCATAAAAATATATTCATAAATTGTGATTTATTTATGAATATATTAATTAGGATTCAGTTTTATGATTTAAATCAAACTAAAATTTAATAACAAGTTAATTGATTTACAAATAAAATAATTAAAACTTACAAAAAAAAAATTAACATTTGAGAGTATATTTAATCTAATACATTAAAGGTAAATGACATATGTAGATACAAAATTTGCACAACACAAAAAAATGCTTTCTCATTACTCTTTATTGGATTATATACATTTGCCCTCTGGGCCTTTGGCCCATTAGGGCAACATTTTCAATTTTGGAATATTATCCTTACTTTACACATCAACTATTTTGTCCCTATACTACGTCATTATTTTGAGCTGCAGGTCGGGCCATATGATGGGCCTGGTGGTCGGGTCTTAGGGCGGATCACAGAACAAACGTGTCAGTCGGGTTATAATGTAGGCTCAGTGATCGGGTCGTCATCTCGGGCATTTCTAGGATCGATCTGATTGGGATGAGACTTTTTATATGGGTTGGGAAAACTCACATGTACACAGGCCCTCTTTCAGTTTATGGGCCTGTTTTTTAATAGGCCCATTAGGTGAAAGAATCGTGAGGCCCATCAAAAAGCCCTTGAGGTTGGTACGCGGGACGCGTGCCTGATGACGCGGAGTTGCATTTAATGTTGCAGCCGTCGTAATCAATTGCGATTTTGAATTTGTGGTTGAGACGGCCTAGGTATGCGCGAAATGGGCCGGGTTATGTCGGTCCGATGCCTTGGACCGGGTAGTTGAAACGTCACGCCTATATAACTTCATATACATCATACTTATATCATTTTAAGACTGATTTGCCTTCTTCAATTTCTCTCTGCGTGGCCTTCTTCACTTTCTCTCTGCTACCTTTCCAAGCATTATTTGCAAACTTAAATTCGTATAATTCCAAGTTTGTCTCATCAATTTCTGCTAATCTTAGTGGTCTTGGTCGAGTAGTCCATTGTGTGGAATGTTTTGAGCCTTGTTGAGAAACGTTTGATCGGACATCCCAATTCTCGCCTGTTGGTACAGTTACCGAATTCTGCACACATTTTGCCGGAGAAAACAATCGGGGGACCGCCTGAATCTTCCTTACTTGTTTGTAAGTAATTTTTCTCACTTCGTCTACCTTTCTTCCAATATGTCGGGGAGTGATGACACTAGGTCGGTTAGTGACTTGCAACTGACATACACCAATTTGACAATCACCGACCTCGAAGCCTCAGTAAGCACCCCATCCTTAGAGATTACCCGAGTCACTAGAACTAGTCCACCAGAAGTCAATCAGGATGTTGGGGGTCGAGTTGTAGAGGGTCGGGATGATGGGAATGATCAGGGTCAGGGTGTTGAGGAAGAGGAGATTGTTTATGCTGACCCGCTCCCGGCCAAGTACAGGAAAAACGCTCAACTTAAGAGTCTCGGGGTTCTCGAAGGGGTAAATGTTAGACATTATCCTCGGGACAAAGACTTTATGATTGGTGATGGCCTGAAGGACGGGGATATATTGCTCTTCTCATTCCACCTTGCCATACTAAAGTTTCCTATTCACCTTTTCTTCCTCCTGGCCTTAGCGACTTTGGGTCTGGCCCCCTTCAAGTGGGTCCTAATTTTTATAGGATCCTGGCCATAATCCTATTGATCAACAAAGAATTGAACATAGACTTAGGTTTGGCTGAGCTCCTGTTCTCGAATAAACTTCAGGAACAGAAAGATAATAGGGGTCGGTACAACCTAACCTTGTACGTTAAGAGGAAATTATGTGACAACGTCCCGACATCCAATAAGGGATGGAAAGAAAGGATGATTGTAGTGAGTGGGAGGTGGAGGCATCCCAACGCCATAAACATACCTGTCAGCCACGTTTTCCAATAAACCCGACTTCCCGAGTTTAAGAGTTTCCATACCCGAGCTTCATGCCATTGTGATCTGTGTAATGATAAGTTGGGTATGCTAGTAATGGGTTTCCTTCAGGCGCCTCAGGAGAAAAGGGAGGTAGGGTATATAAGATCCCGATTTGAACTGTTGCAGGCCAGAGTATGGAGTCAGGATTTAAGGGATAACCAGGGTTGCCTGACCGGGTCTGTATTGCAGGAGCTTGCATCGGGAGCATCTGCTCGACGATCGCCTCGGGTTCTGTTGCAACTACGCCTGGGTCGAAGAAATTGAAGTCCAAGTCATCAGTAACCCAAAAACTCAAGAGAACTATGTCGGGGGGCCAACAGAAAAGGAAAGCGGTTAGCATGCCCAAGCTTTCAATCAAGAAGGCTAAAAAAGCTGTCACTGGCTCCACATCCTTCATTTGTGGGGTTGATATCTCTCAAGTCCCCGAGAACCCTGTAGTCAGTTCATCAACTGGACTGACTGAGGGTCGAGCTGCTATGCCCCCACTACCTCCTCCTCCGGCAGAGGATCCTTCGATCCGCCTCCGCCTCCGCCTTCTTATACCCCACAAACGGCTGCATCGGGGGTGGTCGAGGTCGGGGATGATCATGCTATGGTCCCGATCTCTGGAGGTTTGGATTAGAATTTGTCTCAGGCTCAACTTTCAGTCAGGTTCGGTCCTAGCCTCGGTATGGCCTTAGAGGTTCCTGCCTTGACTTTGGATGCTCAGAAGTTAGGCTCTGACGAAGAGGGTCAGGGTTTATCCCGACCTACCAAACTGTGCACTGTTATCACACCTATGGTCAGGAAACACGACCACAGGGAGATTGAACGCGTTGCTGAAAGTGGGAAAGAGTCTCCTCATAGGCCTCGGTTCAAGCTGTACACTCGGAAGGGCAACCTATATCTATCTGTGGGGGATCAGACGATTGGGAACCCGAAAGCCTTGTGGGAGATGGCCCTGGGAGTCTGGACCCCGGCCGATAGGATGGCCATGGGGCGATATGATAGGATGAGCTTAACTTTGAATAGGCCCGAGCTTGCGATGAGGGTAATTTCATATTCTTATACTTAGCTTTTTATTTTGCTTCGTATCTTCTGTGCTGACACTCTCTTCTTTCAGATGTTTCATGCTACTTAGGCATACAATTGCAAGCTCGAGGATGATGCCCGGGTCATAAATGCCCTGACTCGGGACGTTCAGGTCCATAAAGTTGGGTGTGCCAAGGCTCTTGAGCAGTCTAAGAGGGCTGAGGACAAGATTCAGTCCATGACCTATAGGGCCATTTCAGCTGAGGAAGAGCTCGTAGGTGCTAAGGCAAAGATCTCAGAACTTGAGAACAAAGCCCGGGAGGATGAGTAGAGGGCTGATCGGGAGGCCCAGGCTCGGGAAGCCTTGACTGTCCAAGTGCAGTCCCTGACTGAAGAAGTTGAGAAGTTAAAGACTTCGGGGCAGCAGTTGCTTGGGGAGAAGGTTAAGGTCGAGAACGCCCTAGGTGTGGAGAGATCTCGGGTGGAGATGTGCCACAAGGGTGGTAACCAGATGATCTCCCGCTTTGAGCTGACCTGCAAGTACCGTTATGAGCAGGGTTGGCGGGAATGCATAGTAGAGCTTCAGATGCTCGAGGAGGAAAGGGAGATCCCAACTATTGAGGATCTTGATCTCAGCTTCGGAGTGGGGCCTCCGTATGAAGATCCGGAGGCCGAGCCCGAAGACATTATCTTTAGCGAATTCCTTTAGGCTCCCCCGCCCTCTCCGCCTTCTCGTTCTGGTCTGGATGAGTCTGAAGTTACAGGGGAACAATCCCTCGGGGCTAAAGGCTCAGGCGGGAATGGAGATTCTCCTGTGGTGGTTCAGGGGGAAGGTGATGAGATTCCTGAGGCGGAGACCCATCAGGGGAAGAAGACTTCGAGATAGGGCTCTCTCTCTGGCTTCTTGCCCCATCTCTTGTTTTTTCTTTATCTGGTATTTGAACCGATTTTGTAACACATCATTGTATCAGCCTTGGCCACCGGGACTTTTCAATATAAGTTTATTTATTCATATTTTGTTGTAGATGAGCCATACTTGTTTATTTTGATAAGGTAATAACAATCGAGATTTTGAATTATGACTTAGCAAAACACTTAGGTTTTGGAATTATTATTTGTAAAACCCGACCATTGGCGGGTCTGTGTTTATCTCTCGGGCACTTTGGACCCATGGAGAGGATGCAACACTTAGGTTTTAGAATTGATATTTGTAAAACCCGACCACTGGTGGGTCTGTGTTTATCTCTCGGGCACTTTGGGCCCATGGAAAGGATGCAACACTCAGGTTTTAGAATTGATATTTGTAAAACCCGACCACTGGTGGGTCTGTGTTTATCTCTCGAGCACTTTGGGCCCATGGAGAGGATGCAATACTTAGGTTTTAGAATTGATTTTTGTAAAACCCGACCACTGGAGGGTCTGTGTTTATCTCTCGGGAACTTTGGGCCCATGGAGAGGATGCAACACTTAGGTTTTAGAATTGATATTTATAAAACCCGACCACTGGTGGGTCTGTGTTCATCTCTCGGGCACTTTGGGCCCATGGAGAGGATGCAACACTTAGGTTTTAGAATTGATATTTGTAAAACCCGACCACTGGTGGGTCTGCGTTCATCTCTCGGGCACTCTGGGCCCATGGAGAGGATGCAACACTTAGGTTTTAGAATTGATATTACTGAGAAAAACCCGTCGGATAGAGATAATCATGGAGATGATTTCGATAATCGTGGAGATGATCGGGAAAAATGGAACTTTCATTGCAATCTTTTTGGGCTCTAGTGGCCTTTCTTTACAATAGCCAAAACAAAGTATTCCTAGGGATAATACCTCTTAAGTCGGGATGCATTCTGTGTGTTGGGCTCCCTTTTGTTATCAAAGTTCCTGAGTAGTCTGTAGGCCCTGCGCCCCATCACTTCAGTGACGGTGTAGGGTCCTTCCCATGACTCTTGGAGCTTGCCCACGTGTCCAATCTTTCGCTTAAGGACCATGTCCCAGACTTGGAATCCCTTTCTTTTTACTCTCTTGTTGAAGTGATTCCTGACCCGTTGTTGGTACGTTGCCAGTCTTATTCCGGTAATTTCTCTCTTCTCTTCCACCAGGTCGAGCTCGTGAGCCAAGCGTTGATTATTTGATTTCTTGTCCCAGGCCAGTGACTTCAGTGTCAGGACGGCGTACTCCGTCGGGATTACGGCCTCTGCCCCGTATGCCATAGCGAATGGTGTTTCACCAGTTGGTTGTCGGGGCATGGTTCTATATGACCACAGTACCTCTGGCAACTTGTCTAACCATGCTCCTTTGGCCTTCTCAAGTTTCTTTGCCAGGGTGTTGAAGATGGATTGATTGGTTCTTTTTGCTTGTCCATTGGCATGCGGGTACCCTATCGAGTAGGTATTCTGATTGATTCCATGCTCGGCCAGAAACGACCTGACCGGTTCACAGTCTAAATTAGTGTCGCTGTCCATCATGATGGTCCGAGGTACCCCGAACCTGCAGATGATGTGATTCCATATGAACTTGACCACATGGCTGCCTTTTATAGAAGGGTAGGCCTCGACTTCAACCCATTTGGTGAAATAGTCGGTGGCCAGGAACACATGGGTTGTTGACCTGATGGCTTTGGGAGTGGACCGACTATATCCATCCCCTATCGGGTAAAAGGATGTGGAACGATTGTCGGGTTCAAGAATTCCGGTGGTTGGAGTATAGCGTCACCATGCATCTGTCAGGCTTTGCATTTTTGTACATATTCCTCGGTATCCCGGGATAGGTAGGGCCAAAAGTAACCCTGGGATAAGATTTTATGGGCAAGAAATCGGGCACCCGAGTGATTTCCACAAGCTCCAGCGTGTATCTCTTGCAACACTGTCTCTTACTCGGAAGGGGTGACGCACCTCAAATATGGACCCGAGAAAGATCTTCTGTAGAGTTGTCCCTGGATGATCGAGTATCTGGCTGACTTCATTCTAATTTTCCTTGCCTCTGCCTTATCAGCTGGTAGCATCCCGACACTGAGGTAGTTGATTATGGGGTCCATCCAGCTCAACTCCCGGGGAACTAGACATATCTGCTCGTCGGGCTCTCGAATGCTCGGTATAGTGATGAAGTCGGTCAGTACTACTTAGGCCATATCTTCACCAGCTACAGACGCCTGATTGCTAAGTGGTCGGTAGAGGTGTTATCTTCTCGAGGGATTTGGCTGAATGTTAATTTTTGAAAACCTTCGGGCTCCTTGAGCACCAGAGCTCTGTAAGATTCCATTTTGGGGTCTCTTGTTTCGTACTCGCCGGTTATTTTCCTGATTATTAGTTGGGAGTCGCTGTATACAAATAGGGATTGTATTTGCAGGCTTCTGGCCAATCTTAGGCCCGATATGATCGCCTCGTACTCCGACTCATTGTTAGTGGTTGAGAATTGCAATTGCATAGAAGCCTGTAACTTGGTCCCGTCGGGAATATGGATCTCCACCCCGACGCCTGCTCCATTGGTGCTCACCGAGCCGTCCACGAATAATTTCCATGTTTCCAATTCAACGGGTTGATTTGTTTCATCGGTTTCCCCTTCTAATAGAAAATCGGCCACGGCCTGTCCTTTGATCGAGATTCTGGGAACGTTGGTTATATCATAAATCCCTAGCTCAATGGCCCATTTGGAGATCCTACTCGAGAGATAGGGCTTTTCCATAAGTACACGAATCGGAGTGGAAGTGGGGACAATGATTTGGTGAACTTCAAAGTAATGCCTAAGACGTCGTTTAACATTGATCAGGGATAGAACCAACTTCTCTTATTTGCTGTATCGGGTCTCGGGATCGGCTAATGCCTTACTGGTATAGAAAATGGGCATCTGGAGGTTCCCGTCCTCTCTGATAAGTACAACGCTAATTGGCATTGATGATACTGCCAGATACAAGAGTATGATATCATCGGGCTCGGGTGTCGCAAGAATGGGAGGCTTGAGCATGTACTCTTTCAATCAGGATAAGGCTTTAGTTTGTTCGGGCCCCCACACTTCTCCCTTCTTTGCTTTGATCGCCTGGAAGATGGGTCGGCATCGGTCGGTCAGTCTTGCGATGAATCTGCTTAAGGCTACCACTCTTCCGGTCAGAATTTGGACTTCTTTGTGTGTGGTTGGCTCTTTTGTTTCGAGCAGGGCCTTCACTTGGGTCGGGCTGGCTTGTATGCCCGATCGCTCAACAATGTGCCCCAAGAACTGCCCCGAAGACACCCTGAAGGAACATTTGGCTGGATTGAGTTTCATCCCATGTTTCCTCAGGGTGTCGAATACTTTTCCGAGATGCTCCAAGTGGTCAGTTTTCTTTCTTCTTTTGACCACTGTATCATCAACGTAGGCCTCGACCACTGTGCCCATCATTCCTTTAAAGATCCTGTTCACTAGTCTCTGAAATGTGGCTCCTGCATTTTTTAGTCCGAAAGGCATAACTTTAAAATAATAAGTACCTGTCTCGGTAATGAAGGAGGTATTTTCCTCATCCATCGGGTCCATTGGGATTTGGTTGTATCCCGAGTAGGCATCAAGGAAAGTCAGTCTCTCGTAGCCCGCTGTAGCGTCGACCATTTGGTCTATTTTAGGTAGGGGGAAGCTGTTTTTCGGGCATGCTTTGTTTAGGTCGGTGAAGTCGACGCAGACTCGCCACTTCCCGTTCTTTTTCAGCACAACCACCACGTTGGCTAACCACTCGGGATACTGAACTTCTCTGATGAACCCGACTTCCAATAATTTTAACACCTCGTCAGCTATGATCTGGTTCCTTTGGCTCCCCATTCGCCTCTGTTTCTGTCGGACATGTCGTATATTTGGGTCAACATGTAATGTGTGTCGGGCTATGGAGGGGTCGATGCCGGGTATATCAGTATGCTCCCATGCGAAGACGTCATGATTATCCTGTAAGAATGTTGTTAGTTCATTTAATTCACAAGCGGTGAGACTTGTGCCTGCGTAGGTGACCTTATCGGGTTGGCCGGGTATTACAAATACTGGCTGCAGAGGTTCTGCAACGATCGGGGGACCCGATTCCCAGTTCTGTAGTTGCTATTTGGGCTGTGGGTCTAGATCTTGAACCTCTTCTCGATCAGGCTTATCCTTCATTCCTTTAATAGTGATGGCGTAGCATTGCTTGGCCGCTACTTAATCCCTTTTGATATCAATTATGTCGTAACCATTCGGCTCGACGCACCTCATCATTTGGTGGAGAGTTGAAGGTACGCCTTGCATCCTGTGTATCCATCCTCTTCCCATAAGCAGATTGTATGAGGGCTTCACGTCCACCACCACAAAGGTCTCGGACAGAGTTCTCTGGACTGTTGACATGGGTAGCTTGATCTCCCCAATGGGTTCAAATTGCTTTCCATCGAACCCGGCGATTGGATTTCGGGAAGTTACAATGTCCCTCGGGTCGATCTCCAATTTATTAAAAGCCCCCTTGGTCATTATATTGGCACTGCTTCCTGGATCAACCATGACCCTCCTGACAAGACATCCCGAGACCATCAGAGTGATGACTAGTGGGTAGTCGTGTGGGACCTGAATGTCTCAGAGGTCATCATGGGAAAAAAGTATCTGAGACTGCCCCGTTCGGTGGTGGACTTCGTTTATCCCGGCTATCCTGCTGACCTGATGTGCTCTTCTCATTTGTGAGCATCTCGATCCTTCGCCGCTTCGTGGGTCGGGACCTCCATGGATCATATTGATGATTCTGACCGGGTGTGCTGGGGCTTGATTCCGTTGGTTATTTTGTGTTGGTTGATTGGCTCTTGGACCATCCCTCTGGACATAGTCTTTCAGTTCTCCTCGGGCTATCATTGCCTTGACCTGGCGCCTCAGGCTCCTGCAATCATTTGTCGTATGGCCGAAATCACTATGGAAGGCACAATGCTTTGACCTATCCCTCTGGTCGAGGGGTTGCCTGATTGGGGGAGGAGTCTGGAAGATTCCTCTGGCTTTGTTTTCCTATAAGAGCTTGGCAAGGGTCATTTTCAACGGGGTGATCTTCTCTTCGAATCTGGCACGCCTCTCGGGCTGTGGAGGAAACTGAGTTGAAGCGGGGATCGAGGGATTTGACCGTTTGCGATTAATTGGTTGTCGGGATGTATCCGACACCTTATCCTTCGACTTGATTTCCACATTGATCAATGTCGCTCTCTTCTGTCGGGTCGCCTCCTCCTTTTCGATCCTTAAGTGACTCTGAGCTCTAGAATTGAGTTCACCGATTCCCGAGGGTGGTCGTTTCACAAGTGACTGGTGGAACTTGGTCCCCGGAATCAGTGCCATCCTGAAGGCTTCCATGGCTGAGTTTCGGTCGCAGTTGTCGATGGAGGATGACTCGACGTTGAATATGGACAGGAAACTCTTGAGGGACTCGCCTTTTTCTTGAGTCATGGTAAAGAGGCTCGAGATGGTCTTCTTTTGCCTCTTGTTCCCGAAGTATTGGGCCACGAAGAGGTCGGACAATAGCTGTCAGCTGCCAATGGATCTCGGCGGATGCTTCCTGAACCAGAGGAGTGGCGCGTCGACGAGACTGGTCGAGAATACTTTGTATAGCAAGGCCTCATTCTCGGCATACATGGTCATTTTTTGGTGGATCTAATAATTGTGCTCCTTGGGATCTTTCGTTCCGTCGTAGGGAGTGAATCTAGGCATGACGAACTTCTCGGGGAAGGGTTCCCGTGTGATTTCTAAAGTGAACGGTGACTGAACCGAGTCGGCAGAGGCTTGGAGGGCCTGGCCATCGGTAGATCGGGCCCTCAGATCCTTCATGACCTTCTTTTGGAACTCCGCCATCATCTCCTGAAGTTTTTGTGATGTCAGAGGTTCGTCGGTGACGGGAACTTCGCCTGCGGCCGGGGCCTCGCCTGGTCGGTGAGAGGTTTCATCGTGTTCCTCCTGTGGTTCGGCTTGTTCTTGGATCTGCGATTGATCGGGAACTACCGGAGGGATAGTTTCCTAATTCAATCTCGCCAAGAGCTCCTCGCTCCTTTTCTCCCCCGCCAGGCTTCTCGCTTCGGCGGCCTGGCTTCGTCTCTCAGCTTTGACGAGCTGCTGCAAGAGGTGCTCGATCATTGGTGAAACACTTGGTTGTCTGTCGTCGGGGATATGTACTTCTGACTGGGATCTGGTTACCGACATGGTCAGATTTGGACGGAGAAGATGATATTGAAAATTTGGGGGTGGTATCTGGATTTTGCTCAGCTTTTTGAGGTAGGAAAATGGTCGGCGAAATGACCTAATTTCCCACAGACGGCGCCATTGTGTAGATACAAAATTTGTACAACACAAAAAGATGTTTTCTCATTACTCTTTATTGGATTATATACATTTGCCCTCTAGGCCTTTGGCCCATTAGGGCAACATTTTCAATTTTGGAATATTATTCTTACTTTACACGTCAGCTATTTTGTCCCTATACTACGTCATTATCTTGAGCTGCAAGTCTCTTCTAGAATCTTCAAGTTTTTTCCAGAATGCTCTTCGGGTTGGGCCATATGATGGGCCTGGTGGTCGGGTCTTGGGGCGGACCACAAAACAGACGTGTCGGTCGGGTTATAATGTAGGCTCAGTGATCGGGTCGTCATCTCGGGCATTTCTAGGATCGATCTGATCGGGATGAGGCTTTTTATATGGGCCGGGAAAACTTACATGTACAACATAACTAATATTCTAACTAAAAGAAATAATATTTTTGTAATTTAAAGAATTAAGAGATATAATAGTAAGAATATGATTAAAGGTAATGTGGAAATACAAAAAGTTTGGAGGGTAAAAGGGTAAAAATATTTGAGGGCAAGCCCATGGTGCAACCTTTTATGAAACTTTAGGGGGTTCTAAGCTCATTTCATAGTTGAGGGGGTATAGTAGGGAAATAGAGTAAACTTGAGAGGGGTTTTAAGCAATTTACCCATATATATGTATATTCAATATTATTGATATATGACAAAAACACGCATTAACTTTTACAATTAACCAGTTTTTCACTTTAAGATGTCTATAATATCCGGATGTCATCATACTAAAATAATCTTAACAAGCATAGAGCATGTACATTTTAAAATGAATTTTGTGTGATTTTCAAACATTGGGTATTTGCAATATTGAAAGTGTGCACGGGATTTTTTTGCACTTACCTCTTGATAGAACTTTATTTTAATATCTTTCCTTATTACTAATAAATTCAGTATTACTAGCAAATTTAAAGTAATTATAATTATTGTTATTATTACTATTTATACTAGTAATTTTTGGTGGCTAAATAAATTATCAATTAAGTTACAAAATATTTTGCACAATCATATCAACTTAAATATTATACCAAGTATTTTAATAAAAGATAAATATAATTACATTTTATTTAGTATTACTAGTACGTTTTATTTACAGAATATCATACTTTTAATTCATGATTGTTGCTCGAGGTTGACCATTTGGCAACTATCTTTGTGGTTCACCATTTGCTGCCTAATGAGCTGTTATAGCAACCACAAAGATTGTTGCCAAATGGTGAACCTGGAGCAACAATCATGAATCTGCCATAATATTATTGTCAAAGGACTCTAAATCAATTCTGTAAATTCCTCAATTTCATAACAAATAATTTTTCATAAAAGCTGAAATAGGTAAAGCTAAAATATTTTCATATGGAATGATTTCTTATACCGAGTGGAACTAGTGACAAACATAAAAGGTGATCCTTTTCAATGAATAAAGTTGCAATGTTGCATGGCATTGGTATACGTAGTATCCAAATTTTAAATGATTGTTGCAACTTGCATAGAAATTTATGCACTATGAATATTACAATGGTTTAGTGCTTTGGTGTAATTTTAAGGATTTTAGACTTCTGTACATATTTATCGACTTATATAGAAAGTAGGATACCTATAAATAGGGAGAATTCTGTCATGTGTAACTAAGAAGTTGTAAAGAAAGAGGGCAGTAGATTACGAGAGTGCATATATTTCTTTTATAAAGGATTATTTGAGAAAAAAATAGGAAATAATTATGGATCTCATCAAAAACAAAACGTGATAGATGATAGGGTGGACATGGATCGGATTAGACCGGATTAAGGATATTTTGGATCCGATCTATTACTACCGAATTTTTAATTTTCGGAACCAATTCAATCCATTTATCTAATGAAACTAATCCAAACCGAACCGCGGTGAACCGGATTGGTTCGGATCGGTTTCGCGGATTGAAACATAAATCCATACACTGCACAATATTATGTGAACCACAAGTACAAATTTAAAACAAGTGATGACCAAAACAAAATGCACACCCACCAGGTAATGACCATAATAAATTTATACATTGCAGTATATTAGGACTTAAAAACACAACCATCAAACTGCAGTAGCATAAGGACTTAAAAACACAACCATCAAACTGCACTACAATGAAACTGCAATAGCGGACTAAAATGTCAATCCACCAACTCAAAAAAAATAAAAAATTACAAATATAAGAACAAATGAAACTGCAGTAGCACCACCACTTGTGATACAATGTTCTTATGCTACAGTAGCACATCCACCAAGCTGCAACATAAGCAGTAAAACATTGTCAGTAGACACATATTTTATTTTGAATTACTTCAAAACACATATATTTTATAAACATAATAAATTAATACTGAAATAATAGTTACCATCAATAATGTGACATTGCACGCACTCCGGTATTATCTTCAAAAGTCCTCAAGTACTAGTTATGGTTATAAAAGTAAGATTGAATTTAGTTAATTATTAACAAATAATTATAAATAAATTATAGCGAATAAATAAAACATATTTAATTTATAGTGAAAAAATAATACATACTTGATTCAACATCAAAAGAGTCGAGTGCTTCAATTTCGTCCAATTGTGCTTCAATTTGAATCGGCAAATCCCCTAATTCAAAGTAGTTTAATTGATAAAACCCCCAATTCAAAGTAGTGAAATTGAGCAAATCCCCCAATTCAAAGTAATTTAATTGAGTGAAATTGATAAAATACTCAACTTAAAGTAGTGAAATTTAGTGAAATTAAGTTCAATCGAGTAAATCCCCAACTCAAAGTATTTAAATTGACTTCAATTGAGTGAAATTGAAAAAAATCCCAATTTAAATTAGTAAAATTGACTTTAATTAAGTGAAATTGAGTAAATTCCCCAATTCAAAGTAGTTTAATTGAGTGAAATTGATAAAATTCTCAATTCAAAGTAGTGAAATTGAGTGAAATTAAGTTTAATTGAGTAAATCCCCAATTTAAAGTAGTTAAATTGACTTCAATCGAGTGAAATTGATAAAATTCTCAATTTAAATTAGTGAAATTGACTTTAATTGATTGAAATAGAGTAAATCCCTTAATTCAAAGTAGTTTTATTGAGTTCAATTGAGTGAAATTAATAAAATCCCCAACTCAAAGTAGTGAAATTGAGTGAAATTAAGTTCAATTGAGTAAATCCCCACTCAAAGTAGTTAAATTGACTTCAATTGAGTGAAATAAAATCCCCAATTTAAATTAGTGAAATTGACTTTAATTGAGTGAAATTGAGTAAATCTCTCAATTCAAAGCAGTTTAATTCAGTTAAATTAAGAGAAATTGATAAAATCTCCAACTCAAAGTAGTGAAATTGAGTGAAATTAAGTTCAATTGAGTAAATCCCTAACTCAAAGTAATGAAATTGAGTGAAATTGATAACATTCCCAATTTAAATTAGTGAAATTGACTTTAATTGAGTGAAATTGAGTAAATCACCAATGCAAGGTAGTTTAATTGAGTAAAATTGACAACATTCTCAATTTTAAGTAGTGTAATTGAGAAAATTAAGTCCAATTGAGTAAATCTCCAATTTAAGGTAGTTAAATTGAGTTTAATTGAGTAAATCCCAATTCAAAGTAGTGAAATTGAGTGAATAGTAAATCCTATTTTTAAAGAAAATATAGATCTTTAAATAATACATTGTTAATAGTACATTTTAATGAGAATATTATAAATATAAATAGATAATTATTTAGTGTAAAATATGATGTTATGATTTACTTTGAAATAGTATATTAGTAATATAAGATATTATAATTTAGTTTAAAATAATATATTATGTGATATAATATTAATATAAATATATTAAAATATATGTAAATAGTACCGGACTGGACAAGATTATCAAAAATAAAATTCAGAACCGATCCATAAAATACCGGATTCGGTGTTTTTGGATTCATGTTCAATCCAATCCATAATGAAACTGATCCAAAATATCTGAACCGAATTGGTCGAATTGGATTTTCGGATTCTCCAAATTTTTGTCTACCCCTAATAGAAACATTTCTTCTAACATGTTAAACCATTAATAATTTAATAAAAACAAATTAATATCCCTGCTTCGATGTAAATGCTCAAATTGGTTGGAGTAGCTTTGATTGCTTTTGTTTTGATTTATAAAATTGGCTTACCTGTAAGAAAAAAAATTAGGGATAAATGCAATTAACCCCCTGAATTATTATGCTATTGCAAGAAACCCCATAAACTAATATTAAATTGCATTTAACCCCTTCCAATTTACTTTCAGGTGCCGGAAATACTAAAAGACAAGATTACCCTTCAGAACAAGACGTAGTTACCGACATGGAAAGCGCAATTGGAGACCCAAATAGACTACAAGAAGATTAATTAGAAACCAAATAAGCATATCAAGCAAGCATATTCTCACTCAATTCTCCACCTACAAAACTCCCCACTCATTTTGATGACATGTTTCTTATAAACTAAAGATAATCTCTTTATCAACAATGTTCAGTAACAAACGCTACACCAAATTTTCATTGGTCTCCGCCGCAGTCATCTAAGACCACATTCCCATCATTTGAATCGACATTTTTTACCCCAAAGTTTTCAAAAACCCAAAATAGTCTCATACTCACATTATTCTGTATTTTCTTTTCCACAAAAGAGAAATAAATTGAATATCCAAATCTGTTGCCCATGTGTTAATCGCAACCGGAAGGAAGAGCAATGCTCAACCTATTGTCAAATAAATCTCAAAATTAGCAACTCGAGCACTTTCCAGTGGCTTCTGAAATTGCACAAGTCGGCAAAAGTATTAGCATCAGATTATACGAAAATTACGAAATATATGTGGAGAAATATTAAATTTGGGTTCCAAATAGGAGAAGCCACCGTGGTGCAAAAGTGGAATCAAGTGAAAAAAAAGTATTGTTGGAAGTGAATTTCCAATGAAGATTGATTCACCTTGTTCCACTTCCGAGGATATCAAAGAAGAACAAGAGCACAGAGATGAATGAGATTTAGGGATCTTGAGTGGATTTAGGGTTTTCAATTTTAGAAAAGCAGTTAAGACTTGTTTGGTTATGGTATTATTTGAAAAATGCTTCATTCTCCTCCCACATTCATAGGGGATAATATGGTCATTAAAGTAAAAAATTGTTAGTCACGTGCTGTTATTAGCCGTAAATTTCACCGGTTGGTCAGGGGGAGGGGCTGTCTGCAACAAAAATGCATAGTTCAGGGGGTTAACTGCATTATTTTTTTTATTATAGTTTAGGGAGATTTCTTGCCCATATATGAATAGGGTTAATTGCATTTTACCCAAAAAATTATGATACCATATAAATTCTTGATGTAATAAAATTTTAAATATTATAAATGAAATTATCCCGTATGCATAAAAACACTAATAGAATCACTCATGAGTTTACAACAAACATTTATAAAAACCGTTCATAAACATGAATCATACTCGATCCCTACAAAAAAGAAAGAAAGAAAAAATTGTATATGGCAAACAAAATCTATAAACATGTGATATTAATATAGTAAGGAGAGAGGAATACAAATGTCTAAATATTGACTTTATTTATTTATTTAATTTTGTTTTTCAGAAGAAGGAACTTCCATTAACACAATAAAGGATACAAATTAACAAGAGGCCACAGGCTCTGGAAACGAAACAAGGAGCAGATGCCAACAATCGAAACCAAAGGGACAATAAAGAAGCAGATGCCAACAATCGAAACCAAAGGGACAATAAAGAAGCAGATGATCAACCGCCTTCCCGTCGTTGGCACATAAAACACTGTTTGACAATAAAGAATTCCTCCTCACGTTATGAATGGTAAGAATCTGACCCAAACAAAGTCAAGCTTCTGGCCACGAAGAAACTCCAAAAAAAAGCAAAAACATCTTCGTGAAAGGCACCTCCACCTAGTATTCATCCCAAACTCTATCACACCCTTTCGCCCAATCTCCCAAACACGAACACCGCCACCCTGATGCCGTTGTCACCACCTCCAATGCCGCCAATGTCACCCCATTTGTATTGTCTTCCCACCAATATTTTCGTTTCAGTACTTCTCTTCAAACATAACTACTGGCACCGCCATCAGTTATGTTTTTTAAAAAGAATTAAGAAAATCAAAACCCTTATTTCACACCAAAGTCCTTGTAACCTAATGATATCACCTTCCTCCTCAAAGTGAGTGTGTGTGAGAGGTTAGGGGTTTGAGTCATATGGGACTCATGTGGGTGTGTGAGTATTTACCTACCAAAAAAAAAACCTTACCAATTTAAAACTCTTTTCTTTTGCTTAATTTTTTTTTCGAACGTTTATCTTTTGGTTACGGTTTACCACCTCTCTTTTTTTTTTTTTTTTAGATTCTAGATGCACCTTTTTTTCATTCATCTCTTTCACACTCTCTTAGCAACTCCCTCCCCCTCTCTCTCTCTCTCTCTCTCTCAAGCTTGCACACTTATGCTCTTTAATTTTTATCCAAAAAGGCTCGTACGAATTGAAGACAAAACTAAAACATATAAATGTATATATCTTCTAAAACAAATCATACGTCGCCGAACATAACAAAGTACTATTGACACGAAGAAGGTAGGATACTCTAACTGACTAGCAATTAATATTCCTACCCAGCCTAAAGTCTCCTTTGAAAACCCAAGTCAACAATCTGTTGGAAAATAATTGAATGAGAAATAAGCACACATACATATATCCATAAATATAGTTTATCTCTCTCTGCACTCTGCATATTCAGATTATGATTCATTCAAAGTGGTTCGAGAGTACAAACACAGAAATGGTGTTTGCTGGTTTTCAAAGATTGGAGTGTTATTTCTTTGAAAACGAAAATTCATTGTATCTTGGGAGATAGTTGCTCGGAAAACTTGAGCACCGGAGAGGGAACAAATCTATCTTAAGGAAACTGTGAGAATCACATGGCTCGGATTAATTCTCCTCAATCCAGTTTGGAATTTCTTTTCCTACTGTGAGTTTTTAGTTAAGTCGTTTATTGTATTTGTTATTTGCATATTCATATACTTTTTGTTTCGTTTGTATATCTGTATATATATAGACGTGTATGTTACGTGTTTGAATATATATATATGCATGTTGTTTGTGTTTTTCCCTACAACTTAAGATAGAATGATCGCATGCTATATATATATATTTTCGCTTCAATATATATTCAGTAGTCATTACTCCCTCCGTCCTACATTACTTGTCCAATTTGGACTTTTTAGCTTTTTATGGATTGAAGTTGACTAATGTGTAATTTTCAATTTTACCCTTAATAATATAGTATTATGGTGGAGTCCGGTATTTGTTTGAAGTTAGTGGAATAAGGGTAGTTGGGGAAAGTGAGTGGTTAAATTGCATTGGAATTCGAAATTGGACAAGTAATTTGGGACAAGTAAAGTTGCAATAGTGGACAACTAATATGGGACAGAAGTAGTATTATATAACAATTCAGACATATATATACGAAATCTGTTTTCTCTATATAAAAATATATATATTGTTGTCTTTATATATATTAATTAGTGAATAACAGAGTTTGGAATTTGTACATGTATATCTGTTTCCTAGTCATCGATTCATAATTTGAGTGAAAATTGAGTATTTCATAAGTAGGTGTTTATTGGTATAACTCTACATATGTGACTTGGATTTGTACAAGATTAAGTGTTTTAGTTGGATTCTTTATTTACTCCATTCAAACCCTTTCAATTAGTGATACAATCTTAAGACAATATCTGTGAGTTTTTTGGTTGTTCTGTTATATATATATATATTCGAAATATTACATATATTTATATATAACAGTGCATTAAATTTCTTTACAATCATATATATATATATATTATCTATTTTTTCGGTTACTATACATAGATACAGTATATTGCTTGTTATGCAACTTCGAAATTCACATATTTGTATTCCTGTATATTGTTTCATATACATATACAGAATATATATATATATTGCTTCGTATGTATAATATATATCTATATAGACAGATCACTGTTTGTTATATAAATATATATATATATTCTGGGTTTTTTTACATTCCGTCAAGTTTCATATATATAATATACTACACTGATACTGCATTGAATTTGTTAAGTTTTGTTACATACAAGAATTTTTTTTGGGTAAAGTGCACAAAACACCCCTGATGTTTTGATTTTGTGCAAATAACACCCCTGAAGTATCAAATATGTGCGAGTTGACCCCCTCAAGCTGAGTTCCGGCGCCTGAGGTGTTAAATTACTTAAATACCCTTATATTTATATTTTTGAAATTTAAAGAAAATATTGATATATACGAAATACCATGGGTATTTTAGGCATTTGAGTAAAATTCAATCACGTTTTTCGCACATGACCTATTTTTGGCCGTAAAAGTGATCGGAGGGGGTCAACTTGCACAAATTTGATACTTCAGGGGTGTTTAGAAACACGAAGGGGTGTTATTTGCACAAAATCGAAACATCAAGGATGTTTTGTGCACTTTACCCAAATTTTTTTCCTATAAAACCTATACTACATATAGTTTGATATTGCGCTATTCTATTATTGTTAATCCTGTGCTATACTACTCTGTATTAGTTTAAATCAGTTTGTTTATTTATATTATTACAATACTGTTATTATTAATGTGTGGGAATACAAAATTTTGTATTCTGGAAAAGTTGAACTTCTGTTTTGTAACATAAATGGTCACTAGAGTAATCCTACTGTTGTTACTATGCCTCTTGGGAAGAAGCCTCTAAATTTTAATAGTTCAGACTTCAAGCGTCCAATGAAATCAAAAGCTAATATTGTGGATGATTGATCAAAAACTAAAAATTTTAGTGGAGAAGGTCCGAGTTAAGGATTTAAGAAGTTGAATGGCAAGTGCTTTAATTATGAAAACTAGGACATCGGTCCAAGGGTTGTCAAATGTCAATGAACTT
Source organism: Cornus suecica (assembly GCA_963922005.1). Taxonomy (NCBI): domain Eukaryota; kingdom Viridiplantae; phylum Streptophyta; class Magnoliopsida; order Cornales; family Cornaceae; genus Cornus; species Cornus suecica. The sequence continues at coordinate 60,523,647 of OY998240.1, read as the reverse complement.
CAAGAAACCTAATGCTTAAAAGAATATAAACCTTTCTGATGTTGTTTTCGAAAATAATTTGGTTGGAAATAACAAAGAGTGGTGGGTGAACACTGATGCTACTCGTCACATTTGTGCTAATAAGTTGATGTTCACCAGTTATAAACCTATGGAAAATGGAGAACAACTCTATATGGGGAATTCTTCGTATTCTAAGGTTGAAGCATGTGGAAATGTGGTTCTAAAGATGACATCTGGAAAGGACGTGACTTTGAATGATGTGCTTTATGTGCCTGATATTCGCAAGAACTTAGTGTCTGGATCTCTGTTAAGCAAGAATGGTTTTAAGTTAATTTTTGTTTATGATAAATTTGTACTCACTAAAAATGAGATGTATGTGGGAAATGGTTACTTAAGTGATAGTCTTTTTAAGCTCAATGTAATGACTGTTGTACCCAAACTTAACAAAGTTAATAAAATTGGTTCTTCTGCTTATTTGCTTGAGTCTATCGATATTTGACATGTTAATTATGATACTTTACGTAGATTAATTAACATTAATGATTTGCCTAAATGTGTTTTTTATTCTAATCATAAATGTGAGACTTGTGTGGAATCAAAATTGACAAGAAAATTCTTTCAAATTTTTTTAAGATGTACTGAGTCTCTAGAATTAATTAACAGTGATATCTGTGATTTAAAGTTTTTGCAAACTAGATGAGGTAAAAAGTATTTTATTAATTTTATAGATGATTGCACACGATACTGCTATGTATATTTGCTAAGAAGCAAAAATGAGACAATTGATATTTTTAAACATTATAAAAATGAAGTTGAGAATTAACTTAGCAGAAAGATAAAATCTTTAAGAAGTGATAGGGGTTGTGAATATGAAATTCTTTTTGAGGAATTCTGTAAAGAACATGGTATTATTCACCAAACGACTGCCCCTTATTCACCATAATCAAATGGTGTAGCTGAATGCAAAAATCGAACTTTGAAAGAAATGATGAATGCAATGTTGCTAAGTTCGGGTGTACCACAAAACTTGTGGGGGAAAACTATACTTTCTACTAATTACATTCTTAACAAAGTGCCTCATAAGAAAACAAATAAATCTGCATATGAATTATGGAAATGTCATAAACATTCCTATAAATTCTTAAAAGTGTGGGGGTGCTTAGCAAAAGTGGAAGTTCTTAAATCTAAAAAGGTTAAGATAGGACCAAAAGCCATTGACTGTGTGTTCATTAGTTATGCTCATAACAGTAGTGCATATCGATTTCTTGCTAATAAATCTGAGATTCCTGATGTGTATGTTAATACAATTATAGAATCAAGGAATGCTTCATTTTTTGAGAATATATTTCCATATAATATGACATCAGAATTAGTCTCACGAAAGAGGCCTATTAATGCTATAACTAGTGATGGTCAAGTCAATGTAGACCAAGTATCTATAGAAAATGAACTTGGACGTAGTAAAAGGGAAAGTACCTCAACGTCATTTGGGCCAGATTTCATTACTAATCTGTTGGAGAATGATCCTCAAACTTTTAAGGAGGCCATGTCTTCTCCTGAAGCTTTCTATTGGAAATAAGCTATCAATAGTGAGATTGAATCCATTATGTAAAATCACAACTGGGAGTTGGTGGATCTTCCACTAGGAAATAAACCATTGGGGTGTAAATGAATCTTCAAAAAGAAGATGAAAGCAGATGGATGAATTGACAAGTACAAAGCTAGACTTGTAGCTAAAGATTATAAGCAGAGAGAATGGTTGAATTATTTCGACACTTATTCACCTGTTACTAGAATAACGTCCATACGTATGCTGATTGTTATAACAGCATTAAATGGACTTGAGATACATCAAATGGATGTTAAAATGACGTTTCTAAATGGTGAATTAGATGAAGAAATATACATGAAACAACCCGAGGGGTTCACTTTTCTTGGACTAGAGAAGAAAGTTTGTAAACTTGTAAAATCCTTGTATGGGTTAAAACAAGCGCCAAAACAGTGGCATGAAAAATTTGACAATGACATGAGGATAAATGGGTTCAAAATAAATGAATGGGACAAGTGTGTGTATGTCAAGAACTTTCATAATGCTTACGTTATTTTATGACTATATGTGGATGATATGCTAATTATAGGCAGTAATAATGATGTTATTAAATCTACTAAACAAATGTTAAAGAGTAAGTTTGATATAAAAGATCTTGGCATAATTGATGTTATTTTGGGAATTAAGATTTCTAAAATATCAGAAGGACTTGTGTTATCCCAATCTCATTACATAGAGAAAATACTTGATAAGTTCAAGAAGTATGAGATTGGTCCAACACGAACACCTGTTGATGTGAATGTTAAACTTTCCAAAAATAATGGTGAAACATTTCTCAGTTAGAATATGCTCGGATCATAGGAAGTTTAATGTATGTTATGAATTGTACTCAACTTGATATAACATACTACGTTAGTAAGCTAAGTCGATACATTAGTAACCCAGGTAAATGTCACTGGAATGCAATACTCAGAGTTTTGGGATATTTAAAATATACTCAAAACTATGGATTGCATTATACAAAATATCCAGAATATGTTTTCACTCTTGGTAGTCCAACTGTGTCTTGGAAATCCTCAAAGCAAACATGTATTGCTCGATCGACAATGGAATATGAGTTCATTGCTTTAGATAAAGCAAGAGAAGAAGCAAAATGGCTTCGTAATTTTTTAGAGGATATTCCAAACTGGTCAAAACCTGTGCCAGCGATATGTATACATTGTGATATGGCTACGATTGGAAGAGCTCAAAATCAAATATATAATGGTAAGTCTAGACATATTCGTCGTAGGCATCATACCATGAAACAACTACTCTTGAATGGAATAATATCCATTGACTATATCAGGTCAAATGATAATATTACGGATCCGCTAACTAAAGGTTTGACAAGAGAGCAAGTGGAAAGATACCACAATGGCAACCCAACCTAGTTGACTAGAGATCCCAAGATCTAGATTCAAAGGGACAACTGAATTGTGTATGACTTAGTAAAAGCACTATGGAGATTATTAACTTCTTCCCATTTCTATAATGAGACAGTGCATATTTTTATGGTAAGCTACGCTTTTAATGATTTATATGACTTGGACATATCCAAGTGAAGATGTATAAATATTCCTAATAGAATCACCTATGTGAGTAGAAGGGGCCGCTTCTTAGGGGAATTATGGAAGGCTGAATTCTCTTACAAATACTTATGAAACCAAGTGGTATCCAAGGCCAAAATGGACACAAATGTGAGAACCAACTGTGTTCAAAGGGGAACTGTGTGAATTCTATTGTTTTGGTTTACACAAACAGTTGACAATTCAAGGCATCACGTCCACTGATTAGCCAGTAAATCCGATAGTCTTTCACAAGGGAAAGTTCAAGGCTCTAAATCTACTTATCCTGATACAGTAACCTTTCATTGTACTCGAAATAGTGTTTTCATATTCATTTGCATATTGAAAAACTATTTTTCATTCATGTGGGGAATTGTTGGAAAATAATTGAATAGAATTGTGACTGTCTGAACCAGTATTAGTTAGACGGTTGGAGCCAACAGTTTAGATGAAGTTTCAAAACACTATATTGGCAGTTTGGACAATGTTCGGTGTCTTTTAATATCCCAAGGATACGTGATTTTCATTCCATGAGAAATAAACACACATACATATATCCAGAAATATATGTTATCTCTCTCTGCACTCTACATATTCAGGTTATGATTCATTCAAAGTGGTTCGAGAGTACAAACACAGAATTTGCGTTTGCTGGTTTTCAAAGATTGGAGTGTTACTTATTTGAAAATGCAAATATGTTCTATCTTGGGAGATAGTTGCTCGGAAACCTTGAGCACCGGAGATGGAACAAATCTATCTTAAGGACACTGTGAGAATCACAGGGATCGGATTAATTCTCCTTAGTCCAGTTTGGAATTTCTTTTCGTACTATGAGTTTTTAGTTAAGTCGTTTACTGTATCTGTTCTTTGCATATTCATATACTTTTTATTTTGTTTGTATATCCGTATATATATAGACGTGTATGTTTCGTGTTTGAATATATATATATACACACGTTGTTTGTGTTTTTCCCTACACAATCATTCTTGGCATCCTATTAAGAGCTTCCTCTTCACTAAGGAGAAGAGAAGGACATAGCGAGAGTCTCGTTACCTAAAAAATGTTAGCTGCTGAAAAGCGAGTCCAAGATCAGTTCAAAGGGAGCGGGAATCAAATGGCGGTTTGGAAGAACTCAATCCAACTCCCCCACTTCTCCCCCAATTCAATTCTCTTTATGTTATGGGAGAAGGTGTAACTAGCATGATCAAAAGCTAGCTTTCTCAATGTCAAGCTTGCGCAAGATCCTAAAATATTCAATGAACAATCTAGAGCCACAGAGACGGAGATGAACTCCTTCATAGTTGAAAAAATGGCTTTAACTATGTGCCCGTGCACATCAAGGTGCAACTTCAGCACCTTGCATATAATGAAGCAGTGTGTATTTAAATAGACGTGCTTCTATTCTCAAATGGCCAAGCCATCGAAGAAAGAATGTGGAATAAAGAATAAATATTTGCGGTAACATTTGATAAACCACGCTTCATTAATGTGAACTTTCCACCCTCAGGCAGGTACATCTCTTCCAATTCCAGCCAATCTCCTCTAAACACGCTCAACCACTAAGTCTCAACAGATCCCTCTTTGAGAATATTGGGACCCCAAAACATCCCCAGATTCAAGATAATATAGTAGATTTCTTTTTGTCTTGTTGAGTGAAGGTTTTTTTGTTTTTTTTTTCTTCGAGAGAAAGCAAGCATTAAGTTTTGAAGGCTTTTGATATAACTAAATTTACATATACAAGATTTAAAAAGTGGGGATATTTTAACTGGGATTTTAGGGTTACATTTCGTATCTATGGTTCATGTAAATTTATCCAGGCCATGGCTCGTAATTAATAAAACGAACGTGCATGCATGGGTACAGTTTAGAGTGCAAATGGTATTTCGCATCTTTGTTTTTGTTTGAGTAACATGCTAAATAAACACATTTGATATCAGATAATTTGTCATAACAATAATAATATATTAGATTTCGTTCATTGTCAATGTATCAATTTATCATCGATCCATAATGCTTCTTTTTTTTTTCTCGCCATTCATCTTATCAAGCTACCTTTCTGGAGATCATTCTTGTTTTCATTTGGTATGAAGGAAAAAAGAAAAATGCGTACGAAAATGGAATAATATGGTTATTGTTATATAGTTTTTAAGTCTCTTTAATTACCGAAATATGATTATATACTTATCATTGTTATCGTTATCATTTACATGATGTTTTGAGTAATCATATGAAATGTGATTTTCATGAAAAGAACATTTCCAAGATGAAAAAATTAACAGAATGGAGCATTGAAAAACCATAATCATAATTATGAATATACAAGATCTACGTTTAAAAATCTGGAGAGAAATAGTTCGAAGTGGTATTAAGTTTTGTGAGAATGTACAGTGATCTCCACTTGTTTCTTTTTGTAAAAGAATTGTCTTTAAGATCATCTGATACATATATTAATTATGGTTTAAGTATTATTCAACTAATAAATACAAAATGAAATATTTAATAATGCAAGTTGAGTGTAACTAAAAATGATGAGAGCAATTTTAAGTGTAAGGAATTTTACAAATTACTGAAAACTCAAAAGATATAACTACTTTTTTAGTACCATTAATATTCAACTATTATTTTATTTTATTTATATCCATTGTTCTCTCCTATCCTTACGCTCAAATGTTAAATCCTTAGTTACAATCCTGGTATAAGCAATACAAACAGTACTACTATTGGGTTTAGAGTGAATATCCCATTTTCGTGTGGGTGTATGAATGGAAAATTCATGGGTCACATGTTTTGATACAGTGTGAATTCGGGTAATTAATATGAATTGGTAACTTAAACTTACTAGGTTTTTTGTTGCCAGATTTTTATTTTTTTTATTTTGGTTTTGTTGGTTTTCTCTTTTTCACCGTTGAAGAAAACAATTATGTGAGTTTTGTGGCAAGGAAATAAATAAGAAATGCAATGAAAAAACCTCTCAAGCCCTCCCCTTTCCCACCCCTTTCCTCATCCACCATCTCCCATCCTCCTGTTTCCACCCATGTTCTAACACCATCCCTCTACTTGTTCCTATTGCCCATCCTACTCAGTCCAGTTCCTCATGTACTTCTTCCTATATCAAAGCTTCTAGCACCTCTCTACCTGTAAAACCCCCACCGTCCCTTTCTTCTTCTTATCCTCATGACTTGAATGAGGAGGATTCTGCCATCAACATGGTTGTTCAGTATTATCTAAAGCTTAATGCACTTATTAGGGAGCTTAATGTCGTAGGGATGGTTGTGGATATCCTTCAGAGAGATAATAGCTTGCTCCATAGCAGACTTTCCCAGTTGCAGCTTGGTGTCAATCAGCAAGCTGAAATAAGGAAAACCATTAATCAAATGGATGAGAGCAAAGTGTTGAGGAGGCAGATTAAGGCTCTCCAGGTTCAACTTCTTGCCAAAGGCTCTGGATCTAAGGATGATATGGTCCCTCCTATTGTTGTTGCTCCTTCTACTATGAATGTTGTCCTTTGTTACCTGTCCACCTCTCATGTTCCCTTACTTCCTCCCCCTTTTACCCCTCCCCCTCATTCCCATTCCCCTTGGTAACTCTGGTGCAAGAATGGAGGTTGCTGGTGACCTCCCTAGTGTTCCCTACGCGTCTAGGGCAGGTGGGATTATGGTTCCCCCTTCTTTGTCATCTTTTTAGCCAACCACTGCTCTTGATGTTTGACCATTCCTTATTATGCAACCCACCTTTTGTTGACTCAGGAAAGGGACCTGACGTCATGCTCCTTTTGCCTCTACTTTGTCATAACCCCTAACCACCCATTATTTCAATTGCACTCATTAATGTAACCAATGTTATTGACCATTTCCCCCCACCTCCCTTGTAAGGTGGGCACTTTGTCAAGTGTTGAGATGCTCTCAGGTCATTCGGCCCCTCCCTCCTTGTCTAATCCTAATCCCATTCAGCCTACTCCTAACCCCAACAACCCACTTCCATCTCAACCATTGTCTTTTTCCAGCCCACCTAAGTCTTGCTCTTCTATTGCTTCACCCTCTAAATTTTCAATGGAGTTTATCCCCCCTTGTCCATTGATGGTATTACTGTGGTGGAGCCACCTTCTTGTGCCAAGATTGAAGGTACCCTTGAATGGAAGGCTAGTCTGATTGACTTTTTCTTTCAAAAAGACTCCCCTATAATTTGGTACGCAGATTAGCCAAAAAGAGTTTGGCATGGCAGAGGTCTTGTGGATATTATTGGTACTGAATATGGGTTCTTTATCTTCTTTATCTTTAGATTCAAAAGTGAGTTTGAATGCAAATCTATTCTGGACGAGGGCCCCTGGATATTCTCTAATAGGCCCATCATCCTTAAGAAATGGGAACCAAATTTATAGTTTAATAAGGAAAGATGTGCATCTATTCCAGTATAGGTTAACTTCTTTAATATCCCATTGAAATATTGGAATGGAAAGGGTCTTATTAGTATTGCTAGTGCTATTGGGTTACCCCTTTTTGTTGATGAGATGTCTGAGTCTAAGAAGAGATTGTCATATGCTAGGATTTGTATTGAGGTGAAAGCTTCCCACCAAAAGGTAAAAATTGTCAAACTTAAGGTGGGGGATGAGTGCTTCATTGACATAAATATATAGTATTAGTGGATCCCTCAAGCTTGTGGGGTGTGTTGATGCTTTGGTCATATGGATTCTCAATGCCCCAAGGTTTGTAGGAAATGGGTGCCTAAAGTGAAACCCTTGATGATTGATGGCAAGGAGGCACAATGGACTCTTGTCAAGAAAAATGCTAGTGCTGCTGCACTTCCCCCTTGTACCTCATTCCCTGTTACTACTCCTTCTGACCCCATCTTGGCTCACTCTATTACCCCCACCCCACCCCACTGGTTATTGCCACCTCTTCTGTTAAGTTTTCAACCCCTCTAACCTCTCTTCCACCCAATTTCCTCCCCCCACACTGCCCCTCACAAACCTCTGTCATGGCATCCTTGGCATCCTCCCTTTCCAACCCCACATTTAGTAACCTTTTATCATCACCATCCTGCTCTTCCAATTCTACTAATAGATTTCATATCCTTTCTTGCCATGAGAATGATATCTACAGTGCTATTGTTGATACCGAGGTGGATGTTTCTTGTACAAATACTGGTCATGTGGCCTCTGATGGCTCTTTGGGAGTAAAGTCAACTGCTACTACATCTGAACCATGTGGAATGAAAGGTGAAGGTATGAAGGTGACCAACCCAAGATTGTCCCTTAGGGAAAGGAAAAGATTGAAGAAAAAGAATAGAAAAGCTGCAAAGGATAAAGATTTTGCTATCAAAGAGGAAAGCATTAGGTTTTTCAAGGACCTACAATCCCCCCCCATTATCCAATGAATTTTGCATCCTGGAATGTAAGGGGAATGAATAACCCCTCTAAGCTAAAAGAAATCATGAAATTTATGTTTGATAGCCACCTTGACATTATTGGCCTTTTGGAAACCAAGGTTAGGATAAACAGTATGACTAATATACATCAAGCTCTTTCTTGTTGGCCCCTTATTTCCAACATTGACCATGCACCTCTTGGTAGAATATGGATTCTATGGAATGATAGTAAGGTGAAATTTGATTGCATCTTAATGACTGACCAGTTTGTTCACTGTATAATGTATTGCATTAACACTGATCAAAGTTTTTTAGCAACTTTTGTCTATGGCCAAAACACCACTGATGAAAGGAGACAGTTATGGGGTGACCTTTATGAAATTAGCAACACTTGTGAGGAAAAACCTTGGGTTGTGTTGGGGGATTTTAATGCTATTAGAAAGCCCAGTGAGAAATTTGGAGGAAGCCCTAACTAGACCCCTGATATGAGTGAGTTCAATGATTGGTTGAGAGACATTGGTGTGGATGATTTAAATTTTAATGGCTTTTTGCATACCTGGTCCAATAAGTCTCATAGTAATGGGGTGGTTGCTGAAAAATTAGACAGAGTCCTTGTAAATCCAAAATGATTTTTTTCATACCCTAACTCCAATGCTACATTTCTACCTCATTTATGCTCTGACCACTGCCCTATGCTTGTCAACCTGGGCCAAATTTGTATTAGGAGAACACCTTTTAGATTTTTTAACTTTTGGTGTGATCACCCTGAGTTTTTGGAGACTATTGCAAAGGTGTGGGACTCTGAGATTATTGGTATCCCTATGTATAGGGTTACAACTAAATTAAAGATGCTCAAAACATGCCTTAAGGAGTTGAATTATAAATCTTTCGGCAATATTACTGAGAGGGTGAACCAGGCCAAGGGTGAGTTGGTTTCTATTCAAATTGTTCTGAATTCTGATCCAGGGAATGCTAGCTTGAGGGAGTAAGAAAAAATCAAAGGCCTAACCTACTCTAACCTAAGTAGTGTGGAGGAGCAGCTATTCAGACAAAAAGCTTGAGTGCACTGGTTGGCACTTGGGGATCAGAACACTAGCTTTTTCCATAAAAGCATCCAACATAGACAGAAGAAGAAGGATTACAAGTGTTCTCCTTCCTGATGAGGAGGTATCCAAGGATAATAAGGTGATTAAAGAGGCCTTTACTTCATTTTTCCAATCTCTAATTGCTAGCAATCCTCATTGCTACCTAGGTATGAATGCCATTTCCCATTTGGTTAAAAAAACAATGAATGAGGATTTTTTAATTAAGTTAAATAAATCACCTGACCCTGATGGTTTTAACCCTCTTTTTTTCAAAATAAACTTGGCAAATTGTGGGCAATGAGGTAACATTGGCTATTAGGCATTTCTTTGAAAATGACATGTTGTTAAAGCAAATTAATACTTCTTACCTTGCTTTAATTCCCAAAATCCCAAATCCAAACTCCCCCTCTGATTATAGGCACATTTTTTGTTGTAATGTCCTTTATAAATGCATATCTAAACTTCTAGAAAACAAGATTAAACCTATTCTTCCTACTCTCATTGATAATGCACAAAATACATTTATCAAGGGTAGAAAGATTGGGGATAATATTGTCCTTGCTCAAGAGTTAGTGAGAGGGTATCATAAGGATGTGGGGTTCCCTAGGTGCACCCTTAAAGTGGACCTTCATAAGGCTTATGATTGTATTGACTGGAAATTTATCCTTGATGTTTTAAAACTCATGAAATTCCCTATTATTTTTATCTCTTGGATAAGGACTTGTATCACCACTGCCACTTTTTCTATCTCTGTTAATGGTGAACTAAATGGTTTTTTCAAAAGTATTAAAGGTTTGAGACAAGGTGATCACATCTCCCCTTACCTCTTTGTGATTGGCATGGAGGTACTCTCTTCTATTACTAATATTATGACATCCAATGATAGCCTTTTTTCTTACCACTGGAAATGTAATGCTACCAAGCTATCACATCTCTCATTTGCTGATGATATTTTTATATTCTTCTATGGTAATACCTCATCAGCCCTTACCATAAAGAATGTTTTAGACATATTTTTTCATCTATTAGGCCTATCCCTTAACCCTTCCAAGAGCCATCTCTTCTTTTGTGGTGTCCAGACCAATGTTAAAAATGAAATTTGTGGGTTGTTTAACTTTCCTTATGGTGTATTTCCCATTAGATATTTAGGCATTCCTCTCATTTCCTCTATACTCTCTTCTAATGTCTGCCAATCCCTTGTGGATGTCATGGTGTCTAAGATGGGAAGTTGGACTTCTAGATCACTTTCATTTGCTGGAAGACTCCAACTTATCCAATCTACCTTGTTTAGAATTCATATCTTTTGGACCAACTTACTTATTATTCCTAGCAAAGTGTGTAAACAGATGAAGAGAATTCTTCAAAGTTTTTTATGGAATAGCCCTGCCTTGGCTAAACAGAGAGCCAAAGTCAACTGGGATCACATATGCAAGCCCAAAGCTGCAGGCAGCCTTGGAATTCATGACATAGAGACGTGGAATAAAGCTTATGTTCTGAGACATATTTGGAATCTATAATTTGATAAATCTACTGGAATTTGGAAAGAATGGGTTCTGAAAAATTTGGTGAAGAGGAAAAGTTTATGGGAGCTGCAAATTAAGGGTGAAAGTACTTGGTTTTAGAGGAAGTTTCTCCAACTGAGAGATATTGCTTAACCTATGCTTCAACACAAAATTGGTGATGGAAATATCACACTTGCTTACTATGATAACTGACTCCCTTGTGGCCCCCTATACAAGGTTCTCATCAACTCCCCTCAAAGACAGAGATGGCAGTTCAACAAGCATTTAAAGGTATCCTCATTCTTGGTTAATGGCTTATGGCATCCGTCTAGACAATTCCATATCTTGATTAGGCCCCATTGTGACTTGGCTACCCTTCTACTACCTAACACCACCACCACTGATTGTATTCCGTGGAACCTATCTCCCTCCAAGATTTTCACACTCAAGCACACCCTCCTAGCTATCCACCCCCCCTCTCCCTTCTACCATTGTCATAAATTAGTGTGGTTTTCTAATAGGATACCAAAACACTCATTTTTCCTGTGGCTTGCCATTCAAGGGAAGCTACTTACAAAAGACCAACCAAACCTTATTTACCTAAGGCAACCTAATGTGTGTGTACTTTGTTTCAATGCTGCTGAGAGCCATGAACATCTTTTTAACCAGTGTAGTTACACAAAAATGATTTGGGCTGATATTCAAGATAAGTGTGGATTCTACACCAGTTCTAACACATGGCATCAATTTCTTATACGGGCTTCCTCTAACTGGAAAAATAAATTGGGACATGCAAGGATTCTAACATGGAAATTAGCCCTGAATTACTATGTCTATCATGTATGGAGAGATAGAGAGAAATAATCGGGTGTTTAGAGACATTCACTTACCTCCTGCTAGGGTGTTCAAAGCGATTGTTGATGATATACGCATAAAGGTATTTTCTGTTAAGATTTGCTCATGCCCTCTTGCCCCTTCGATCGCCATGGAGTGGTGTCTCCCTTCATCATTCCATAAGATCACCTACCAAAACCCATTCTTCACATTTCCTCAACCCTACCATCCCTCTGCCTCCAACGGACATACCTCTGGAGCCAATCGATGAGCCAACTATTTCCCTCGCACCTATCCTCCATAGCCTTTACCATGGTCATCGCCATTGATGAGGAACGATGCTTGTTGTTCTGCCATATTTGTCTGATTGGAAGTGATGTGTTTCAAAAGGCTTCAAACGATGATTTGGTTAGGATTCGTTGATAACCCTAATCTGAAACTTAGGTTCGATTTGGCCTGCGTAGTGATGGCAAGAGAAAGAGAAGAACAACGATTGAAAATACATATGGTGATGAGGGTTTCGTCCCATTTTCCCCTTTCTGATTTAGATACCATTAATGTATTAAATGAGTTTGGTATGGGTTGTTGGGTTATAAGTGTTGATGTTGTATTTGACTTATGATGGTATAATATATACCTCATATTTTTTCTTTTAGGCTCCCTGTATTTTATGGGGCCATATTTTTGTAATATCATTTATATATTCTTTTTATTTACCGAAAAAAAAAAATTAATTTTATATGTTTATTTATTTTTTATTTTTTACAATTTTCACAAATTTTATGTTATTTCAAGTAGGAATTTTTTTGACTTAAGTCTTATTATTTTGTGTAGATTTTGAGTCTGGTCCCTTTTTTTAAAAAATATTTAAGATTGGTCCTATTTTAATATATTTTGTTAGTTAACTCGTAGTCAACATTAACCTTAAATGATATTCTCTTATATATTCCAAAACTGCTCCCGAAGTAATATTATATCAGGTTAATTTCATTTACACCTCCTAAAGTATGCTTTTATTTCAATCAGAGCCCCCTACATTTGAGAATCTTCATTTACATTCCTTGAGATTTGAAAGTGTCATCATTTACACCCCCTGAAGCATGACATCAGTCTGAAATTTTATTTTAATACCTAAACTACCCTTCATGTTATCCTTGTTGTGTTTGGAAACAAGGATTGATTTTTTTAAATCAATTTGACCCCCTAATTTTATAATTTACCCAAATATTCCTTATTTTTATTTTTATCAAATAACATATATAAAAAGTAATAAAAATATGAAAACTAATAAAAATATATTAAAATAATACAAGAAATCTGAAAAATAAAAAAATTAAAATTAGTAAATATATATAATGATATATTTATTCGATATAGAAAAAAACAAATATACAATGAACAAAGTTTTAAAAAATAAAAATCAAAGATAAACACTTAAAAATAATTTAAATATACATTATTGAAAATTAGTATATATATATATATATATATATATATAATGATGTATCTATTGCATGCATACATACATACATATATATATATATTTTAATTACCAAGTGATGTCAAAGTGAATTTCACATCTTCAATATTATTTAATTATGATGTTCTTATTGAAATTAAAATTGAAAATGAAAGATTAAATGAAATTAAAGCTGAAAAAAAAAAGAATTGAAAAATAAAAAATTAAAAGAAATGAAAATTGAAAAATAAAAGATTAAATGAAATTAAAGCTGAAAAATAAAAACATGGACGCTTATTTTGGCCTTAAAACTGCTCAGGGTCTTCTGAAGTTCTGGTGCAACAACAAGATACATAAACAGAAATGGGTTGATGGGGTTCAAAATCTTCTTCGTCGAGTATGTTGTAGTGAAGACACCGAACACTCTTTGAAAATTTTAAGTATTAATAAGAGCATATGATTTATGGATACATATGATGGTTTAAAAATTAGAAAGGATAAATACTTACTTGGACAGATTGAATCTTTAAAGTAAATCCAAATTTTAATCACCTCCCAAACTCTCAAATTTGTGTTGTATAGCTACTCTTGATGTAAAATTTTGGAAGAGTATGGCTGATTCGTCCATTGTTTGAGTTGGATAGCGGAGCTGCAGATCAATGGGAAGAAAGAGATAATCATTTCCATACTTATTCAAAAGCTCTTCTCAGATGCTATTATCTGCAATTTTTTTTATAGAATCTGAACACGGCAATGAGTGAAAAACCTCTAGTAAAATATGCGCATTATGGGTATGTATTATGTAACAAATTTTTGATAATGTGATTCAACAACAGTTAGAGCGTCCAAGCTTTTTCCTGCTATTGTTCTGCTCGGATTTTTTCAGTATTCTATTATTTGCAGCTCCCGAAGATAATGTGGTGGCGGCGGGGTGGGCACGACTGGGGTGGCAGCGGTGGTGAGGTGGTGGTGGTGGAAGGGGGGTGTTTAGATATTGGGTTTAGGGTTTGGATATAGAGTGTTTGTATACCCAGTTGGCAGCTCACCATCTCAATGTCAAGAATAGCTGCACCAAATCACGCGTGAAGATTTTCCAGCTCACCCACATGCATGCATCTCTCCAAATGTCAAGATTTGCAGCTCCATGTTGTGCAAGTTGGTTTTATCTTCTACTCTCCTCCACACCTATAAATATGGGTGTGTTCTTGTGTTGTATATCATCAATCAAGTAAAGAATCACAAACCAAGAGAGTTCTGTGAGAGTGAGGCAGAAAGTTTGTGAGGTTTAGAGTTGAGTTGAGAGTGAAGTCTGTAATCTCCTCTTGTCCACTATTTTTCTTCAAAGCATAGTGAAACTCTCTCCCGTGAACGTAGGCCACCATTTTTGGCTGAACCACGTATACATCTTGTGTTTATATTACTTGTGTGTGTGTGCTTTGAGTTGATACAGGTACAACAAAGTGGTATAAGAGCCATAGGTTCACAAATCATTCCGCACTTTTGAGCCTATTTCGAACCTATAAACTCATCCACACCCCCAATATATAATATACCATTGGAAATCTCGTTTGAATACGAATGCGTCAGTATAAAGTTCAGCCCCATCCGACTCCGGACGCGCCCACACACGCCCTCAGAAGTTTTTATGCGTGACACCACTCTTCCCACGCGCTCCACGCGTCTTCTTCCTCCAGCCGAGATTTTTAGACGATATTTTGGTGAGATTTTCATGATATTTTCACGATACTTTGACTCAGAAGCGACATCAGTAGTGACGTCATCATCGCCACATGTCATCTCCAAACACTGACACGTGTCACCAACTAGAAATTGACATGTGTCAGTATTATACGCTGCCACGTGTCATCCTGTGAGCTTGCCACGTCAATACTTTTTTGCAAAATTACCATTTTGCCATCCGTCACTAATTTTGCTATTCCTGGCTTATTTTAAGTCTGATTTGGTCCCAGTCAGAGGCGTTATTAAAGTTTTCGACCATTCTGGACATAACGGTACACTCCGTTTTGCGTGATTCATCTGCTAACATATCAAACAAGCCAAGTTGAGCTTAAAGACCGATCCTATTCATGGAGGAATCGGGGTCAGGAGCCATGATCAAGTTGATAGCCGCTAATTATACCATATGGAGACCTAGGATGGAGGATCTCCTTAATTGTAAGGATTTGACAAACCTGTTAGAAAATAAAGGCGCAAAACCCACAACCATTGCGGAGAAAGATTGGACCAATATGCATAAGAAGACCATTGGTCAAATCAGACAATTTGTAAATTTGAAGTTGAGGAGCAGAACCTTTATAGCCGAGCACACTAGTGAGTTTCAGAACCTGGTGAACCAGCTTGCAGCTATAGAGTTGAATCTTGGCGATGAAAATCAAGCCCTACTTCTGCTCAGCTCCTTACCATCCAATTGGGAGACATTGGTGGTTTCCCTCGGCAACTCAGCACCGAATGGCAAACTCACTATGATGGCAGTAAATGATGCCATATTCAGCAATGAAGCCCGAAGAAAGGAGGTCGACATGAACCAGACACATGCCCTCGTTACGGAAAGTAGAAGAACTGGAAGAGGCAGAAGCAGAGGCAGAAGTAAAGGAATGTCTCAAACTCGCGGCAGGCCCAGCGATGACAGAAATCAACAAAAGGGTAAATATGTTTGCTTCCATTGCGGCATCGCAGGACACTTAAAGAAAAATTGTTGCAAATTACAAAGGGAGCAAGGTCAACGCAACCACCAGCCACAAAAGAAAGATGGCGACTCCGTGGTCACTGTTACAGGAGATATCGTTATATGCTCAGTTGATGAAGAGGTGTGCCTCCACGTAGGAAACAACGAAGCCGAGTGGGTGGTTGACACAACAACATCTTACCACTCCACTCCTCACAATGAATTTTTCACCTAGTACAAAGCTGGAAACTTTGGTATAGTGAGGATGGGCAACACAAGTTTCTCAAAGATAGTGGGAATCGGCGATATCCAGATCAAGACCAGTATTGGTTGCACTATGGTGTTAAAACATGTTAGACATGTGCCTGACCTTCGCCTCAATCTCATTTCTAGGACAACCTTAGATTGGGAAGGCTGCGACAACTACTTCAGCAATGACACCTGGAAGCTGATAAAGGGAGCCATGGTTGTCGCCTGAGGACATATACATGGTGTTAGTCATTAATTGACCCTAGAGGGGGGGGGGGGGGGGGGGGGGGGGGGGGGGAGGGGTTGAATAGGGTGTTCAAAAATTATCTCTAACTATTTTCAAAAGTATAACAAGTTTACAATTATTTCAATAGTCAAGTGAATGATTCAATTTAATTGGTCTAATAAATTTTCACAAGACTAATTAGTATACAAGATATTAAGGTAAATATAACATGCAAAATAATGAAGTAAAGAACAAGAGATAAAGAGATTGACACTGTGATTTTTACGAGGTTCGGTAACTCCTAGTCCTCGGCTCAATGACCCTTTCTTGAGACTTTTCCCGATCCTTTCACTATGGCCCTTCCTTCACAGGTGGAATGACAAACCTTTACAACACAAGCCTCACGAGCTTGCCTCACAATCAAGAGAACAATCCTCTCTTGAAAAATCGTTGGATTTCACTTGTCCGAGATCACAAAATTCGTATGTAATCAATTGAATCACTTAAGAACAAAAACACTAAAAAATTCAAAGGTTTTTATGGAAGATAAATCTATATAAGCTCAAGTGTTTTTTGTGATTTCTCAATAGCTCTAGATATGTATTCTTAAAAGATATATCAATGAAAGATGTTTGGAGAATAAGAAGAAATACTAGAGTTTGAAACTTCTGAGATTTTTGTCGAAAATTAGATTTTTGCTTGCTTCCTTTCAATGGCTTTTTCAGAAAATCTGTGTATGAAAAATGAAGGCTTATTCTTTCTCTCAAGAACAATCTCTTGAATACAAACTACACATCCCATTTTATATATATGGAGGCTTTAGGGTTTTGAGAGTGAATATTGTAATAGAGAAGACAAGAGTCGTTTAAAGACCATTAAACATGTTGCTCAAAATAGGGGAAATGTTTCTGTCGAATCTGCAGAAAACATGGAACAACTAGTCGACTACATAGTCCATTTTAGTTGACTAGATGAAGCTCTAGTCGACTACATTGTGCTTTAGTCGACTGAATGGCATAGCTTAGTCGACTCAATGAAAATATAGAAAAACTTGTAACTTCTGATTGGTTTAGTCGATTACTAGAGATGGTCTAGTCGACTATGGCTTTGAAGAACACTTGTTTAAGTCATTTTTCCTTTCATTTGAGTTCGGTTCATTTTATACTTGAGCTTATACGATATTATCGACACATAAAATTATCTTGTTACAATGATCGCACCTCGACCTATCTACCTCAAGTCTTGAGTCTTCAATCTTTCACCTTTTCCGTTGAATATTTGATTTTTCATTTCCGTTCTTCAATTTCTTCCTTGGTTTTTCACTTTTATTCAAGCTTTTTTTCCTAGCTTGTTTTCCGAGTCATTCACTTGTCTTTTGCTGAAAACATGAACTCGATAATTCATTAGTATCAAACACTCTTTAATGGTTTGTTATCATCAATTTTGGTATTGTTTGTCGAAACTAAATCTCAAAGCCAATAATCTCTCCCTTGATGATAACAAAATATTTTGTGTTTGCTTGGTAATGGTGAAACATCAAGTGATGCTCCCCCTGAACATGTGCATAAAATATTTATTCAAATGCTCCCCCTTTGTAAATGAAATATGCAGTTTAATGTGCATTTTGATACAATTAATATTTTGGCACATTTGAGATAATAAAAACAACATTTCATAGATAATTCAATTTAGTACAAACCATTATAGAAACGAAAACATGGAAATAACAAACAAGCCGCAAGCTAACATAAACAAGCCACACAAAAACAGAAATTGCTAATGATATATAATAAAGTATTTGATACTACAATAGCATAATTTTCCCCCCTTTTTGTCAGCGTCGAGGGGCGTGCGAGCGAGGGGCCTCGAGTCCAATAGAAAGGTTATCAAGTGACCCAGTGAGACTAGTGATACGGCTAGATAATCCATCCTCAAAAAGAAGTATACGCTCATTTATCCTTTGAATTGCTTCCGTATTTTTGGTCACCGTTGCATCAAGGCGCTGAAGTATCTCCGAATTGCTCTGAGCAACCCCAAGAATTTGGTTGAGAAGAGCAGCCTGAGCACTATTCTCAAAGGCCTGAGGAGCCGAAACACTGTCCAACAGAGGAACCGAGGAAGAGGCTTCGTGGCAATGCGCAAAAATGCTAGGGGATGGGCGCGAACGAGGGATAGACGCACTCTCGGTAATGAAATTCCCTTCCGCATCAGAGGTGATACGCATATGCTTGACATGAATGGTGTCGAGAAAAATAGGATAATGCTCTAACACCTCATTTGGAAATGAAAAGCCTTTCCGCTAAAGTAAATATGTAATATGCGCATGACAGAAAAGTGGACCGGATGGCTTGCGTTGACATGTAAGGATGACAGAACCAAAAATAGTAGCTAAATCAACTCGTGTCCCTGTCATGATGTAGTAAACAAGAAACGACTTCATACGAGACACACTACTACGACTACCAATTTCAGGCAAAATAGAATAAGTAATGACATTGTGAATTAATCTTGCCTTGGGTAGTAGCATAGAAGCGAGAAGGTCGGATGTCTGCGTAATTTCCTTGTCTATGCAAATAGTCTGAACTGCCTCAATACAGTCGAACCCATCAGCCTTGTACCAATCCTTGGAAAAGTGGTGGATACCATCATTCGGAAGTGAAAAAATGCTATTGATTTTGCTGTCGCAAATAGTCACTTCGTTACCAATCAAATCAAAATGAAGAGTAGAGAGAATTTCTCATTGTGATTCGCAAGAGAAACGTAAAATGCTTTGACAATGCGAGGAAGAACTGGGATGTCGAGAGAAATGAAGAAATCCCAACCAATTGCTCGGAAGAAATCGAAGGTTCGTGCCCCAATTTCATTGGATAGAGCTTGAGTGACAATACGGCATGGTGTAGGAGGACGATGATAAAAAATGGTGATGAATTGATTTCGATCACAGTCATCAAGAAGAACTTCAAGGAGCAGAGGTTCATTCGAATCCTTTTCCTCTGCAACAACAGGTAAGCGTGAAGTGGTGGAGCTTTGACCTCCATCAATCCGTGAACGTTTCCGATGTAACCCGCGAGTCTTCGGTGCCATTGTAGAAAAAGATGCGAAAATATGTAGATATATATATATGGAGATATATACTGGTGTATATAGAGATATATATAGATGAGAGAAATATAATGGGTATGAAGAAATTGGGTGAAGAGAGTAGAGGGGAAATGATTGAAATGTGAAAGAAATGATAAATTTGTGATGAAGTGAGTGGGGAAATGAGAGTATGATAGGTATAGAGAGGAGAGGGAATGGAGATGGGTGAAGAGTGAGGGAGGCGAATGAAGGAGATGAAGTTAGGGTTAGGTTATATAGGGGGTTGAGTCGACTAGGGCTAGGTGTAGTCGGTTGGAGGAGGGTTGAGTCGACTAAGGCATAGGGTCTAGTTGCCTAAGAGGTCCATTTAGTTGACTAAGTCTAGGGTGTAGCCGACTAGAGGGAGTGTTTTAGTCGATTAAAGGAACATTTAGTCAACTAGGCAATTTGAAGGTAAAAATGAAATGTTCTGATTCATGTAGTCGACTAGAGGGCTATATAGGGCACATGAAGTAGTCGACTAAGGCAATGGAAAATATGAAAAAAATGGTAAAAATAGGTGAAATTATTACATAAAAATAACAAAAATATGAAAAATAAAAAATTATGAAAGAATTTAGGACAGTACATCAAAATCCATAGCCATTCCGATTTCTCTACGAATTTTAGAAAATGATTCGTCCGCGAGTGGTTTAGTGAAAATATCCGCTAATTGATTTTTAGTGTCAATAAAAACTAATACAACATCACCTTTAGCAACATGATCACGTAAGAAGTGATGCATAATCTCTATATGCTTGGTTCGTGAATGATGAATCGGATTCTTTGATATACAAATAACATTCGTATTATCGCATTTAATGGGGACATGATTGAAAATAAGACCGAAATCAAGTAGTTGTTGCTTAATGTAAAGAGTTTGAGTGCAACTACTACCGACTGCAACGTATTCGGCTTTGGCCGTAAATAATGCAACGGAATTTTGCTTTTTACTTGACAAAGATACTAGTGAGTGTCCTAGAAAGTGGCAAGTGCCGCTAGTGCTTTTTCGAGCAATTCTACATCCCGCAAAATTGGCATCCGAATAGCTAATAAGATCAAGTGAAGTTCCATGTGGATACCAAAGGCCTAAGTTAATTGTACCACTTAGGTAGCGAAAAATACGCTTCACGGCAAGTAAATGAGATTCTTTAGGACATGATTGAAAACAAGCACATAAGCATACACTAAATATTATATCCGGCATACTAGCGGTTAAGTAAAGCAAACTACCGATCATGCCTCTATAATTAGTAATGTCAACACATTTTCCATTTTCATCTTTATCAAGCTTAGTAGAGGAACTCCTAGGAGTTATGGCATGTTTGGTAACCTCCATACCAAATCGTTTTAGAAAATCTTTAGTGTACTTGGATTGACTAATGAATAAGCCATCCGAGCTTTGCTTGATTTATAACCCTAAAAAGGAATTCAACTCACCCATCATGCTCATTTCAAATTCATTTTGCATACTTGTAGTCAACATATATTTGGACAATTAACAAATTATTCTTAATGATTTTTGTAAAAAGTGTGTTGTCTACTTTGCCTCTTGTAAAACCATTTTGAGTCAAAAACCTGCTAAGTCTCTCATACCAAGCTCGAGGAGCTTGCTTTAAACCATAGAGAGCTTTAGCCAATTTGAAAACATGATTTGGAAAAAGATTATTTTCAAAACTGGGTGGTTGCTTTACAAAAACTTCTTCTTCTATGACACCATTCAAGAAAGCACTTTTTACATCCATTTGATGAAGAGTAAAATTTCTATATGATGCAAATGCAAGAAGCATTCTAATTGTTTCTAATCTAGCTACGAGTGCAAAGGTCTCATCGTAGTCGATGCCTTCCTCTTGATTATATCATTAAAGTTTATATATTTGATTTTCCATTTCCGCTCTTCAATTTATTTCTTGGCTTTTCGCTTTTATTCAAGCTTTCTTTCCGAGTTTGTTTTCCGAGTCATTCACCTGTCTTTTGTTGAAAACATGAACTCGATAATTCATTAGTATCAAACACTCTTTAATGGTTTGTTATCATTAATTTTGGTATTTTTTGTCGAAACTAAATTTCAAAGCCAACACATGGCACATTATACAAAACCCATGTGAAGGTAATTTCGGATAGTCTCAATGCAGTTGAAGATGAGACTTCACCAAATTTGTGGCACAAGAGACTCGGACACATGGGGGAGAAAGGGTTGCTTACACTAGCGAGGAAGAGACTAATCACAATATCAAAAGGTATTCCATTAAACCCTTGTGATCACTGTTTATTTGAAAAGCATCATAGAGTCTCTTTCAACTCAACTACCAGAAGAAGATTAGAGTTGTTGAGTTTAGTACACAATGATATTTGTGGTCATATAGAAGTGGAATCTTTAGGCAGTAACATATATTTTCTCACATTCATTGACGATGCTTCACGAAAGGTGTGGGTACATTTTTTGAAAACAAAGGACCAGGTGCTCAATTACTTCAAGGCATTCTACGCCATGGTAGAGCAAGAAATTAAGAAAGAAGCTAAAGTGACTCCGATCAAACAATGGAGGCTAGTACACTTCCAACGATTTTCGAGCATACTACTTTAAACGCGGTATCCGACATAAGAAGACGGTCCCACATACCCCACAGCATAATGGTGTAGCCAAGAGGATGAACCGGACCATTATGGACAGAGTTAGAAGTATGATCAGTATGACTAAGTTATCAAAGCCATTCCGGGGTGAAGCAGTTAGAGCCGTTGTCTACCTGATCAACAGATCACCATCAGTACCGCTATAGTTCGAAGTACCAGAAAAGGTGTGGACTAGAAGAGATCCCTCATACTCTCATTTAAGAGTGTTTGGGAGCAACGCATTTACACACGTATCCAATGAGCAAAGATAGAAGCTCGACCTGAAGTCAACTCCATGCATCTTCATCGACTATGGAGACGAATAATTTGGATACAGGCTATAGGATCCAGAATCAAAGAAGGTTATCAGAAGCAGGGATGTTGTGTTCCAAGAGAACCAGACATATAAAGATGCTAGAAAAACCATAGAGCCCAGTGGTTCCAGTACTAGCATACCAGACATCATCCCAGATCTTGTACTAGTACAGTTAACCCCGAATAATGAAGAAATACAGGATGAAATTCCAGAAACAAAGGAGGAAGAAGAACCTTAGGTTGTTGAGCAGGGGGAGCCACAAACCCCTACACCAGAAGCTACAGAACCAGAAGTAGCTCATCCAGTTGAAGAGCTTCAGCCAAGAAGATCTGAAATAGGTTGACCGCTAATTCCGTCGAGGAGATATCCATAGTCAGATTATATTCTGCTTACTGATGAGGGAAAGCCAGAATGCTTTCAGGAAGTGAAGACCCATACAGACAAAGGTAAATAGATGTAAGCTATGCAAGAAGAGATGAGTTCCTTGCAGAAGAACCAGACTTATGAGTTGGTGAGACTTCCCAAAGGCAAGAAAATATTGAAAAATAAATGGGTGTTCAAGATGAAGAAAGACGTCAACGGAAAGCCAATGAAACACAAGGCTCGATTGGTCGTGAAAGGATTCCAACAGAAGAAATGAATCGACTTTGACGGGATTTTCTCACTAGGGTGAAAATGACCTCAATTCGAGTGATACTCAGATTGACAGTTAGTCTGAACCTAGAGCTTGAACAGATGGACGTCAAGACATCATTCCTCCATGGAGATCTACAGGAGGAAATTTACATGGAGCAACCAGAAGGTTTTAAAGTTACAGGGAATGAGCATATGGTCTGCAAACTGAAGAAGAGTCTCTACGGTCTCAAGCAAGCACCAAGACAATGGTACAAGAAGTTCGACTCATTCATGATAGGTCACGGTTACAAGAGAACTGATGCAGATCAATGCGTCTAAATTCAAAAATTCTGGGATAGTAACTTTGTTATACTATTGCTGTATGTTAACGATATGTTAATAGTGGGACAAGATGCTAGTATGATCAGCAAGATGAAGCAAGAACTATCTAAGTCCTTTAACATGAAGGACCTAGGCCCAGCTCAGCAGATATTGGGCATGAAGATTGTTCGTGACAGGAAAACGAAGAAATTATGATTGTCACAAGAGAAGTACGTTGAACGGGTGCTTGAAAAGTTCAGCATGAGAAATGTCAAGCCAGTCAGTACACCACTAGCTAACCACTTCAAATTAAGCAAGCGATTGTGTCCCTCTTCAAAGAAAGAGATGGAAGTAATACCCTACTCTTCAGTTGTTGGTAGTCTGATGTACGCAATGGTATGCATAAGACCGAATATTGCTCATGCTGTAGGAGTTATGAGCAGATTTCTTTCAAAACCAGGCAAGGACCATTGGAAAACAGTGAAGTGGATTCTCAGATACCTGAAGGGTACATCGAAACTATACTTGTGCTATGGGGGAGCAGAATCAGTCTTGGAGGACTATACAGATTCAGATATCGCCGGTGACATTGATAGTAGGAAATTTACATCAGGATTCCTTTTCACTTTTGCAGGGGGAGCAGTCTCATGTCAATCCAAATTGTAGAAGTGTGTCGTTTTATCTACAACAAAAGAAAATGTTATGGGTGAAGCGGTTTCTCCAAGAATTGGGAGTCAGAGAGAAAGACTACAACTACAAAGTACATTGTGATAGTCAGAGTGCTATGGACTTGAGCAAAAATTCAATGTACCATTCCCGTACGAAGCATATCGATATTCGCTATCACTGGATACGCGAAGTGATGAAACTACAACTGTTGAAACTTGTGAAGATTCACACATACAAGAATCCAACAGATATGTTGACAAAGGTAATTACTCGAGAGAAGCTAGAGATATGCAGAGACATACCCAGGATGGAAATCAACTAAAGCGCAGTAGAAGACGTTCTCCTCCGATAGGTATGGAAGGGGGATAATTGAAGGTTCCATACCCAGTTGGCAGCTCACCATCTCAATGTCAAGAATAGATGCACTAAATCACGCGTGAAGATTTTCTAGCTCACCCACATGCATGCATCTCTCCAAATGTCAAGATTTGCAGCTCCATGTTGTGCAAGTTGGTTTTGTCTTCTACTCTCCTCCACACCTATAAATATGGGTGTGTTTTTGTGTTGTATATCATCAATCAAGTAAAGAATCACAAACCAAGAGAGTGAAGTCTGTAATCTTGTATAAGAAGTCTTCACTTTAATATTTTTTTGTTAAAAGATCAAAATATTAACAAATTGTCAAGTATTACAGTGAACATATAAATCAACCCTTCATGATGAATTACAGTGACTAAGGACATCCATATGGTATAGAACATGCAGAGTACTCAAGACAAAAAAAAAATGTAATCGAACAAGATGTACAGTGCTACAATGAATAATGTTTCCTTGTTCCCAGTAGCAAAATATTGCCAGTTTTCAAAGAATACTAATTTTCGAATTCTCAACTAAGTAAGAAAACGACCGAATTTGGAGATGGAGAGACGGGTTTACTATTGCATCAAGCAATGTATAGACACTGTCCAAAAGTGTTTTATTTCATTTGAAACAAAGCTGTCAATGAAGAACTAGGGTTTGCTATGAAGAATAATGGTGATTGGAATATAGAATTAGTTGGGTGCAATTTTGGAATATACAAAAAATATTTTTAAAAATAATGTTAATTTTGAGTTGACTAACAGATCGAAATCTATTAAAAAGGATCAATCTCAAAAAAAAAATTAAAAGGACCAATCTCAAAATTTACACAAAAATAAATCTAAATCGATGTGATCAATAGATAGAGAATTCCAAGCAGACTCACATACCGAAGTTCTGCCAAACAGGCGACACGTGCATGTAAAGGTTGCGCGTGCTTGACAAATTCCTTTACTTGTGTAGTCAGTCTATATACTCGAGGACTTCTATAGAAATTACAATGTATTAGTGTTATGGTGTAACGTAAAGGATTCAAGACTTATTCACCGAAAAAAGAGAGTAAAGGATTCAAGGCTTGTGTACATATTTATAGACTCATAGAAATTAAGTATGAATTTATGTGAAATATCATTCATGATAAAATTTTCAGGGCAATATGCTTATAAATTTATACAAATTCTTCATTTATAATCATGGTTTGAGAGCAAATAAATGTGATGTATGGTAACTTAAAATTTATCTATATATCGACATCACTAATAATATAGACGTTATGTTAATACCCCTCACATATTCTTTATAAAACAACACTAATAATATTATAAAAATAAAATAAAATATTGAAAACAAAAAATAAACAGGGACGGTCTCTATATCTTGTTCTATGTTTAAAGATAATGAGCAGATGCTCCATCCTCAAAACAAAAATAATCATAAAATATGTAATTGGTCTCGTAAATACTGGTATATGGTGAGAAAATATGTCTAAAAAATTAATAGGATTAATAC
This sequence comes from Cornus suecica, assembly GCA_963922005.1. NCBI lineage: Eukaryota > Viridiplantae > Streptophyta > Magnoliopsida > Cornales > Cornaceae > Cornus > Cornus suecica. The sequence goes on along the minus strand of OY998240.1, from coordinate 60,497,562 downwards.
TAAACATGCATATATAAAAAAATCCATATATAAAATACTAATCATGTTAATACAGAACGTGACATGTATAAAAAATTAATCTCCTTAATAATGATTGCATGAACGCAGTTATAAAATCTTAGAAAAAACACTAGTAAAAATAGTTCATATAAAATGGTTACTATAACAAATAAAAACAAATTTTTATAAAGCTTATTAATAGGAAAGTAAACTTATACAAATCTCTAAAACTCTGTGTTGCTATATTTTTATTTTGGCAGCTTTCATTAAACACAAGAAATGATACAATCACGATGCCAATCCTCCATAAACAAACCAAAGAGCATATACCAAAAATCAAAAGCATTGTTATATATGGTGACTCATTTTCTTGAGGGAAAAGATAACTCAGCCACCAAATAATCTTTATTTAGGTAGGAGATCAATTCCCATATGAAATTGATTGACTTGTTCACCACTCCATCTTCCTCTATAAATATAGGGTCTGGCCTATTGTATTCAATGTGCAAAAAATACACAGAGATAGAGAGAAGAGAGAAATTAAGATTGGTATTTTTTTTGGTGTGAGTGAAACACCGTGTGAGGGTGGGCGATACACGTGAGTAAAACACTGTATGAGTTTATAATCCTCTCATTGATCGATAGTGATTTGTGTCAATTATTTGGTGTGTGTTTGTGTGTGATTTTGATTTGTAGGTGTGCACAACTTCAAACTGAAGGTTTGGAATCCCTAACAAGTGGTATCAGAGCTTCAGGTTGAACCAAATCTAGAAGCCGCACCAATCTGATCCAGATTTGAAAATTTAAGTTGCTTAAAATCAAAATCCAATCACACCATCCGATTCGTCTCGATGAGACGAAGTCGGGGCCGTAAATCGCATCGAAAACGAAGGTCGGGAGAAGCCGCATCAGCCGTAAACTGCGTAAAAAACGGAGGTCGGGAAAAGTCGCAACAGCCGTCTGCAACAAACATAGTACATCTCATCATAAGATTGGTCAATCTGAAGATGTCCAAGAATGGAAAGGTTGGTGGACGTCTTAATATTCTCAATAAGATTGTTGGGCAGTTGGAATATGTTGATATGCCAATCACTGGTGCGATGAAAGCGGCTTTGGTCCTAAGCCAATTGCCAGAGAGTTGGAGCAGCACAGTGGCTGCGATTAGTAGCTCTTCAGGGAAAGAAGAGTTACAGTATGATTTCTTGGTCGGTATGGTACTCACGGAAGAAATCAAAAGGCAAACAACAGACTCTTCTAATAGTGGTTCAACATTAAATGTTGAGAGCAGAGGCAGAGGTTCGAGTAGAAAGAAAAGCAGAAATTATGGACATGGTTGTTCCAAGTCGAGACAGGGAAGGTCACAATCTTGAAGTCTCAGAAATTTCAAAGAGATTGAGTGTTAGAATTGCGGTAAAACTGGTCACTACAAGAACCACTGCAGATCCCCGCAGAAGGTAGTGGAGAACAAGATTGAGGCAAATATTGTCTTAGATGAAACAGATGATGCGTTGATATGTTCTTTGGAGAGCAAATCAGAGTTTTGGGTCTTGTACTCTGGAGCATTATTCATGTCACCTCAAGTCGAGAGCTCTTTGAGAGCTATATACCTGGTGACCTCGGAAAGGTTTATCTAGGTGATGATTAACCGTGCAGTGTCGTAGGGAAATGTGAAGTACATATCAGACTCTGTGGATCGATATGGAAGCTGAGGGATGTGAGACATATTCCAGACTCGAGGAAGAATCTAATCTCAGTAGGCCAGTTAACAAGTGAAGGTCATGTAACCACTTTCAGAGATGATGAGTAGAAAGTTTCCAGGGGGGCTATGACTTTAGCACGAGGAAAGAAAGTTAATATGCTCTACACTACCACCAAAGCTAGCACATTGATAGCAGTTAAAGAAAGCAAAGAGAATCGCAACCTGTGGCACCAGAGGCTAGGTCACATGAGTGAAAAGGGGCTCAAGGTTTTGCTCTCGAAGGGAAAACTACCAGGCTTGAAATCGATTGACATCGACTTCTATGAGGATTGCATGTTCGATAAGCAGAAGATGGTGAGTTTCTAGAGCAACAACAGAAATCTCAGAAAGGAGAAGCTTGAGCTAGTTCACACTGATGTCTGGGGGCTAGTAAATGTCTCATCTCTTGGCAGAAAGTCCTATTTCGTCACTTTCATTGACGACCATTCCAGCAAGGTATGAGTTTAGTTCTTGAAACATAAATCTGAAGTGTACAATGTGTTCAAGAAATGGAAGGATATGGTAGAGAATGAGACGGATTTGAAGATAAAGAAATTAAGACCCGACAATGGTGGAGAGTATTAGGACACCGATTTTAAGAAATTTTGCTATGAGAACAATATCAAATTAGAGAAGTCTGTTCCACGTACACCACAGTAGAATGACATAACAAAATGTATGAACTAGACATTAGCCGAGAGAGCCAGAAACATGTGTATACAGGCAAGGTTGCCGAAATAGTTCTGGGCAGAAATGATCATTACAATAACGTACTTAATCAATCATGGTCCATTAGTACTAGCACAAAATACCAGAAGAGGTATGAAGCGGTAAAGAAGAAACACTCTCAATTTGAGAGTTTTTGGTTGTGTTGCATATATGCATATCAGTGATAGTGTGATGGGTAAGCTTGATCCCAAATCAAAGAAATGGACTTTCATTGGATATGGCGGTGATGACTATGGTTACCGCGTGTGGGATGAACAGAACCGGAAGGTGATCTAAAGCAGAGATGTAGTGTTCAATGAAAATGTGATGTACAAGGATAAACATGCAACAACTTCAGATCCTGCAGTACAGAGTGATCATGTGTTAGATGATGTTCAAGATAATGAAAGTCCTCAGTCAGAAGAATAGATTGCAAACAACAATACTCAACAAGATGATACACCGCAGTCTTCGACTCCTATTCCTATACCTAGGAGAACTTCACAGCCGCATGTGCCGAACAGGAGATACATAAATTACTTGTTGCTCACAGATGGAGGTGAACTAGAATACTATGATGAAGCATCCAGTGCAGCAGATACGAGCAAGTGAAAGCTTGCGATGGAAGATGAGATGAAGTCCCTCATCTCCAACAAGACATGGAAGCTAACCGAGCTGCTGATAGGAAAGAAAACTCTCCATAACAAATGGGTGTACAAGGTCAAAGAAGAATATGATGATTCCAAGAGATACAAGGTGAGACTTGAAGTTAAAGGCTTTCAGCAGAAAGCAGGAATCAACTACACCGATATTTTTTCTCCGGTTGTGAAACCGAATACCATTTGTTCAATTCTTAGCATTGTTGCAGCAGAGGGCTTGTACCTAGAGCAGTTAGATGTCAAAACTGCTTTCCTCCATGGTGACCTAAATGAGGAGATTTATATGCAGCAATCGGAAGGTTTCTCAGTCAGAGGGAAAGAGAAACTTGTGTGTAAGTTGGAAAAGAGCTTGTATGGATTGAAATAAGCTCTGAGACAGTGGTCTAAGAAATTCGATGGGTTTATGCAGAGACATGGTTACAACAAGTGCAACGCTGACCATTGTTGCTACTTTTAGAGGTTTGACACGAGTTACATCATCCTCCTACTTTATGTTGATGACATGTTAGTAGCTAAGTCTGATTTTGCGAAAATCAGTAAGTTGAAGAAACAGTTGACAAATGAGTTCGAGATGAAGGATTTAGGCACAACGAAGCAGATTCTTGGTATGAGAATCAATAGGGATAAGTAGAATGGTATTTTGCAGTTGTCTCAAGCTGACTATGTTGTACGGGTTCTGAAGCGGTTCAACATGAATGATGCTAAGCCGGTTAGCACACCTTTGGCTAGTCACTTTCGGTTATCCAAAGAGTAGTCTCCCAAGACAGAAGCAAAAAGGATCAACATGGCTAGTATTCCTTATGCTTCAACTATTGGAAGCTTGATGTATGCGATGGTTTGTACGAGACCAGATATTGCATATGTAGTGGGAGCAGTCAGCAGGTTCATGTCTAGTCCAGGTAAGACTCATTGGGAAGTAGTGAAGTGGATATTGAGATATCTACGAGGTACCACAGACAAATGCCTTTGTTTTGGAAAAAGGCGAAGTGAAGCTACATGGCTATATAGATTCAGATTTTGCTGGTGAGATAGACCACATAAGAAGTACTATTGGCTATATCTTTACAGTTGGTACTACATCAGTCAGTTGGGTTTCGTAAATATATAGGATTGTAGCATAATCTACTAAAGAGGCTGAGTATGTTGTCGTGAAAAAGGTTAGTAAATAGTTGATTTGGTTACAAGATTTGTTGGCAGAATTGGGATTCAAACAATTAAAGAATGTTTTGAACAATGATAGTAAGAGTGCGATACATCTAGCAAATAATTCAGCATTTCATTCGAAGACCAAACATATAGGACTTCGTTATCACTTCATCAGATCTCTATTAGAAGATGAAGTGTTGACACTTGAAAAGATCTAAGGCAGTAAGAATCCAGCCGATATGTTGACCAAAGTGGTGACAACAAAGAAACTGAAGTTTGTCTCAACTTCAATGGGTCTTCAAGCTTGAAGACATAAATGAGGGCACTGTAATGCACTGATCATTGATGGAGTTGATTGTTGGGTGCAAAATCATCAAGTGGGACATTGTTATATATGGTGACTCATTTTTTTGAGGGGAAAGATAACTTAGGCACCAAGCAATCTTTATTTAGATAGGAGATCAATTCCTAGATGGAATTGATTGACTTGTTCTATAAATACGGGGTTTTGTTTATTGTATTCAGAAGAGAGAAATAGAGATTGGTATTTTTCTTGGTTTGTAATCCTCCCATTGATCGATAGTGATGGTTGTGCAAAGGCGATGGTGATGACAATGGTAATAAACATTGTGGTGATGGCGGGGCAATAGGTGCGTGGAACGCGGAGACGTTGATGGCTATGGAAGTAGTGGAAACGGATGATTGTGGCCGTCGTGGTGGTGGAAAAAAATAGAGATGGGGATGGTGGAAAGAAATATTAATAAGAGAAACAAGCTAGAGCCCATCATGCTAATGAAAATAAAAAAAATATGTGCTCTTCTTGATTGTCATGCACCCGTTATGTCTTTGATAATTCTGATAGATAAATGATCTAATGTGATATTGTTGTAGTTATACCTTCCAAAAGGTTAGAGGTGATCACTCATGAGCCGCAATAAATAAAATTCAACCAAGAAAAAAGAAAAATATATTTTATAGTTAGTTGATCAATTTTCGCTAAGAATCACATTTTAACTATACATGTTTGATTTGAATTTACAAGTCATGAATCCTTTCCCTTTATTTTTAACTCTAATCAAATTCTTTCCCCTTCCAAAATAAAGGGAAAGGATTTGAGAAATTTCTCCACTTCCCATAATCCCATTCCAGGTATATCCCTTAGGCTAGGATGTCAACTCGAGGTGTCAAAATTATCCTAAGTAGCCATAGGGTCTAGGAGTAAGAAGTATGGGTATTGCCAAATTGAATGACTATATCTTATGTTGTGACTAGCCACTTCAGCATGAGAGATGATGTGACTATTAAGGACTTATGCCCAGTCTGGTACGGAGGCAAATATGGCTAGCTGGTAAGGGATTTGGCTAGTTTGGACATTGGTGTGTGACTGACACTATAACAAATATGATTTTTTTGTAACAAATCAGTTTGTCAAAAAATATTAATTTTTTTTCTCTAAACATATTTAGTGGCAAGGAAATTTTGTCGCTCGTTTGTCCCTATATAGCCATGGCAAAATGTCAACAGAGACGAAATATAGATTATGTCTCTAAAACTTATACTTCTAGGGACGAAACTACGTCGTATTAAAAACTTGAACTTCTAGTGACGAAATTCTGGTCGTCTCTAAATACATGTTTATGATGACAAAACTTTTCGTAGCTAAATCAAGTTATGATACGACGTCGTTTTGGAAATAGAAACGAAACCTTTGGTAGGTATGTCACGCCCCAAATTCCTAGGACTCCGAAACCCGAGCCTAAGAGCTAAGAGAGTAATTGCGGAAGTAAAAATAAATGAGAACCAACGACATTCAATCATCAAATACCCACGAAAGGGTAAAATGATCTGATACCACGCTGTCACGCCCCTAAGATTCCCGAAACTCAAATCTAGAGAATCAGCGAATCTCCAAGGGATGACGCTAGTCAAGCGACTACTAGAGTCAACAACAACAAAGAGACACATGGAATAACAATAAAAATATACTCCATATCAAGTAGAATGCTAGAAACTCACTAGCATCCACCAATACCAACTGACACGCTCCTAAATTCCTAAGACTCCCGAACAGGGACATCCGAGGAATCCAGGATGTGATCCTTAATACAAATGACCAACTAAGACATCACTAACCATGGAAACGTATGGATTAGTGATGGAAATGGTATATTTCATACCCAAATGAATAATAAACAAAACAGTGGAATCTAATGAAAATCCGGCAAAGTTCTGTTTGTAAATGGAACATCCGGATACACAACCACAACACAATAATCTGCCCAAAGCAATTCAATAATCACAATGGCTTCCAAGCCCCACATTCATCAATCCTACTAGGGCCGAGGTAGTGGAAAGAAACCAAAACCCCTCCAAACCCTCTAAAATCAACAGAGCCACAATTGCTCGAATAAGAATACAGAAAAGCACCTAACTGTGCGGAATAGATACAATACATCCTGAAAGAATAAGTACAGGAAATAAAGAATACATCAATAGGGATATGCCAACAGGCTGACTCCCAAAAGAGATACATAATAATCTCATAACAATGGGTAAAGAAGCTGACAGAAGAATACTACCGTCCCCAAACCAGTCGTGCTGCAATCGTAACCGCATCACCCAACGCAACTCCAAACCTGTAACAAGGAGACAAGAGAAAAATGTCGTTGCACTACATCCTGCTCATAGCCGTATATTTCCTACAACCTGGCGTGGGAATACCAAGGGGAAAATGAAATACCCCTGTAAGCAAATAAGCTCAGTGGGAAAGGATACTCTAACTACCACATCCTCTAATAGTTTAGGTAATGCTAAACCACCCAGTGAGATACATAGCTCACAACATAACCTAGCCACGAAAACCCAAGGTACGTGCTCATATACTACCGTAAGTAAGTATATAGGGGATATATATATATATATATATATAAATACACAACATGAGCCTATAAGATACAACTAAGACTCATACTCTCAGTACCAACACCAGTAGTCTACACTACTCTCACAAACGTACACTAGGTACACGATACTAAGGTCCAATCTAACAATCATCAAGCGTTCACGACGCTAACAAGAAAATCCAACCAGAGGGAATCACACTCACCTCTAATATCCACAAGGATCGAAATCTACCACTAGTACCAAGGAATACTCATAACTCACTCCCCTAGAACACAGGAGGAAAAACACTCACGTCATTGCGTACTAACACAACCGTCATCTATATATATATATATATATTGTAAATGTACAATATATATATATATATATATATATATAACAAACCTCATCCTATTCCTAGAGGAAAATCTACCTCTCAAAGGCTAGATCACCTCAATCATATCACCATACCATAAATCAAATCGACCTCATAATGCTATCATCAATAGGGTCAATCACATCACTAACACTCCCACTATAGGCGAGGAGAACCCAATCAAATCACTAGGAGTACACGAACTCAACTCACAAGAACGACCACCTAATGGTCACCGAAACAAAGCAAAGGAAAATACTTCCCAATGCTAAACTAACAGATAACCGAGACAACAATGTCAAGGTTAAAACACCACAAGTGTTTAAAGAGAACACTTGGACAAGGAACCCAATCCACTCGGTATCCATGCCCACAACATGTGGAATAACTTGAATCACCTAAGTGGTGACGTCAAAAACCAAGAAGAAAGGAAGGGCAACACTATATGTGTGCACTGAACAACACCAAGCCTCATACCCGAGACTTAGAAATGATAGGAAGCAAAGGTGAAACAATGGAACACCTTTCAAAACTCTACAGGATGAGATATTAAGAAAGAAGTCTCGAAATCTCAGAATCCCAAGAAAAGTAATAAAAATAGTTTTCCTTTTAAGAAACCACATAGTAAAAATGACCGTCTTGCCCCCGGTCTCCGTCAGTTGCCATCACCGGCTTTTAAAAGTTAAAAATCTTTTTAAAGAAGATCCTAAGATCATTTTACAAAGTACTAAAACTTTTAGTTGCTACGGGGATAGGCGAAAATAGGTTTTTCCTTTTAAATACAAAGAGTTTAGAAAACACCGTTTCCGAAGGACAACCAAATAAGGGTAAACACAACTCCACGGATTCCTATAATGTCCAAGAGGACAAGGAAGGAAGAGTACTACGTTGGGTTCACGGAACACAACTATCCGTTCCCAACCTCACGAAACCAAATGACAACACCTGGAAAAGGTTCGGCACCACGCCGTAACCGACAACTCAAGGAATGACGTGTAAGTCAAAGACATGTACTAGTATACAGAGTACAGTAAAAGAAATGCTTAGGGGAATGAACTAAGCACTAGAAACAACGCTACGACACCACAGTACCCCAAGTACTTAATAAAATCACTTAAACCCCCTAATATCACGAAAAAGGAAAACTAGTAGCCGATACCACGGGAATAACTAGTATCAATCAATACCTCTTCCAATTCATTATGACCTCAATTTCACAATTGATAATTAACATAATCAATAAGCCATTTCCACTCAACTAGACAGGTTCAATCACAACCACTTCTAACCGCACTCAAACCTCAAAAGCACGATAAAGGATACCTCCCCCTAAGTGGGAAAGAAACATCCGGGGTCAGTAATATGCAACCAACCGAAACCACAAAACTATCACCGCCTTCTCTAAGGCCTTAAATCTCCACAGATAACACATAACTAACCACAGAGGTCACTATGCCAATATACCTAACCTCCCCTAAGGGCACAAGGTACATAATCACAAGTATAAAAATAAGCATTTCATTAGACCTGATCTATTACCACATGTAATCATTTTCTTTCACGTTAATCATTATCAACTGAGCATTTTACAGAGATATGAATTTAAATTCGCAATATTCATACATAACATGCTCCAAATCCAACAGGCAATAATAACACATATTAAACCTGCTCCAACAACACATGTAATAATATCACGTATACATGTCAAATGAAATCACATAAATGCCATGAAAATACAATGTGACTCGACACCGCACTTTGCCTTATCATAGGTTAACGAATACGCACTCTACCCATAAATATGAGCTAACAGAGGGTCGCACCGGTACTTCCCAAGTGATTTTGAAACTTCTCACTTCAACAAGGAAGACGGTTTGCACGAGACGACCCGTGACCAAAGATTCTTCAACACGAATGCAATAGACGACCCGCGACTTCTAGAATGAGACGACTCACCCTATACCCCATTCACAGCTCATTATTTTGTAGGATGGGAACACCCCCTGGCCAGTTGTTGTGACGATTCGACACAAAGACACCCCACATGATTTCACAACCCACATATACCAATACCATGATTTGACACTACATGATATTCTCAATATGCATCCAGGTCCAAATGACAATCATACCTCAATATAAATATGTAATGCATCATATTTATATACAATATCCACATATAATTCACACGGCGCCCATCACAGGTTAACGGATACAATCCGACACAAAACCGTCCCTACATGATACATACCCCTGTACTCAGCATAAATATATAGTGCATCATATTTAAGCAATTACCCACATGGTAATGTCAACATGAATCTCAAAAATCTCCTTGCATGCTTTAAAATACAATAAATCATTTAAATCATATGAAAACAAATTCATATACAATTCATGTTTTCACAAATATATTTTCCTTAATTCTTTAGAAAATATTTCAATTTCTCTTATCATGCCTTTAAAATAAATTAAAACAATTAATTCACGTATCGTAGGGGAACCTAGCATAACGTCTAAGTATTCACGCCTCTTACGTCCACATATACACTAGTCCATTTAATCCTCAAGGGAAATTCTAAGCCGTCTATTCTTATTCAATTTAAATAAGAATTTAATTAATCTTGTAGGAATTAATTTAATTAATTTTCTTAAATTAATCTCTAAGTCCAATTCCGATTCTAAGTAAATTACAGATAATTAAATTAACGATTTAATATATCTATATTAAATTAAATAAGAGTTTGCACCCCTAAACTACTTTAATAATGCGGAGTGAGAAATATAATCTCCCACCTGAAATACGCTTACAGAACAACCGTTTCGGGTCCACCGTGAATAATACCGGCGCCCGAATATGACGCCTGACGACTAAAGTCGTCCGAAAAATATTTCAAATATATCGAAATGTCCGTATCGACAACCTATACAACCTATACAACCTATACGATATATATGAAGCCCATTAGTATTAGGTTAATTAATTTGGTTAAATCTAAATTAATCCAAACGAAAACTATAACCTATAAATGCGATTTTTGGGCAAACCATTCATCCTAAATTCACGAAATTAATATATGACGAATACCATGTATATACGGAGCTACTCACCAAAAATTGGCTCAAACCGATCACCGGAAGGTCGCCGAAAAAATGGCCGAAGCCTGGCCGGAGTCGCCCCTGCTCACGCGCGTCACTGCGATGGCCGTCCCTTGCGCCACCACCGGCGCCGCCCTGCGCCTCCTCCTCCAGGTCACGACGCCACCACTGCAAGACGCCGCCCTGCCGTCGCCGACCACCGCGAACCGCCGCCCATCCCTGCTCCAGCCGTGTCTTCCATGGCAACCAGCTCGAGCTCTCTCTCTCCAGCCGACTCTCTCTCTCTCAGCCGGCGACCATGGAGGTGGAGGGGACAAGGTCGTCGTGTGAAGGAGAGTGTAGCAGAGGTCTGATGTTGTGGAGAAGAAACGTGAAGCAGAGAAGGAGATGATACGGGTCTGTATATACATATACATATATATATGACCTAATTGCAAAACTAACCCTTCATTTCTCCAAAATCATGAAATAACCCCCACTACAATATATATATAATTATATATATATATATATATATATATATATACAGTAAACCCCAATAATTATCGAGAACGCCCAAACATAATCTCGTAAGCCCGAATTAACAACTGGACGCCCAATTAAATACATCGGGGTAGAAACTCAAATGTCGGAACACTTAAACAAGCCCGACCAATTAAAATGTGTCGTCATCCAATCGAAACACTAATCATTAAACGTCGAATAAACTAACGTCGAAACGAGACCGTGTAATTAACAACAAGAATTCACGTAGTCGTCAAAGAGAAACCGTAAAGTCATCCAGTCGACTTTAAAACTAAACGCGAAAAATTTACAGGTATCAAATACCAAGAATAAATAATATGTCATGAACAAGTGATGTCATTACCAAAATTAAATTAAATATAATTTCAGGAAAAAGGAAAATAACACGGGGTGTTACAAGGTTCCTTAAAAATTTATGCTATTTGGGTCTATAAATTTTGTCTCTGAAAACTAGTTCTCACAAAAGTGTGTTATTTAGCAATGACCATATTTTGTTACTAATTCTATTTTTTATATTTTAGTGACGCAACGGTTTAGTCACTATTCATCATCCTGAAATTACATTAACCATATTTTATTTTATTTCTTAATAAATTTTACTCATTTCAATACCAAAAATTGGTCTAAATTTGACAAAAATATGTCAAATGTCAAATTTTAATTACAAAATACAACTTCATTACATAAATAAAATCCACAAACTAAGTTACCTCATAAAATTTCAACAAATCCTAAAATTATAAATTCAATTGTTCAAAGTAGATTCAAATTAACAATAAAAACACAAACTAGTGGATCTTCATATGTACATGTCTTCCAAAACCTCAAAAAAATTTCCAATTTGTTTTTGATTTTACACTTGGCTCTTGACTAGGAATATCCTAATGAAAAGCCACTCCAAAACCTGTTACAAAAGAAAATATATTTTTTAGCAAATGGACCAACATGACCTATAACAATCAAACTATCAACTTAAAATTTTCAAATGATGCACATTTATATAACATAAGAATTATTTACCTCTATCATCATATAAGAGTGACCAATATTAAGTGTCCCTCCATTACTCCATTTTTTCCAAGACTTGTTATCCAAAGGAAAACAAACTCAGCTTCTACTATTGTAAAACAAATAAAAAATCAAAATGAGGGAACTATAGTAAAAAAATAATCACTAAAATAGGTGTCAATATAATAGAATTCTAAAGAAGTTTAATTCCATGGCATCTTAATTAATAATAAAGTTCCTAATTAATTCTCCAAGTGGCCAACACACAAGCTATACTAACCTGGTAAGAAATGAAATTCTGAAGGGTGTATCCATACCTGGAAATGCCATAAGACCATAGGAGTGCTTAGCCATATCTACTTTCCGTTGATGCAACAAAATTCAATTCGCCAAATTTCACCAATTAACTGCAAAAGGGACATAGCTAAATTGAGGAAAAAATAATATTAAGAAGTCATATATAAAGTGGAATAAAATCATAACAATTAGGTTCATCCATTATTCATAGAAATTCACACACGTGTATATGAAAATAAATGCAGCAACTAACAATGTCATATAACTAATTGGAATATCTATTGTGCCATAGAAATCCACCTATAACCATACACACCTATACAAATACATCAAATATAAAAAAAAATTACAGGAACTAACTATGTTATATAAACAATTGTTAATGACTATATTGCATTTACAAATATTTTTATTTTTGCCAACTATATATGTTTCCACATCTGAACTCTTTATCATCACATAAAGGAGCCCATTAAAATTTTCCAATGGCCTTGTAGTGTTTCTTTTAAGAATTTTTCTACTCCCTCATCTTAATCATTTAATTACTAAAAATTGAAAGAAATATTTTAAATCATTATAATGTGACTAGCATGTACTTAACATAAGAACAAAAATTGAATTATGAAGAACATGTTTGCCCATTACTGTCACCCCATACTACTTTGTTTTGCTCACTTTCTTATTTTTTAAATCAAATGATTAATGAGTAAAATAAATTATTTCACGAATCAATAAATAAAACGTTACAGCCTATTGAATGATACACTGTTGTAGCAGAAAGACCCAACTATGCACATTCACAGTGAAAACCTGGCTATTACGTTTGCTCTCATAAGTTTGTCAAGCAATATATAACACCTTTTGAAACCTGAACCTCTAAAAATGCCCAACAGGGGTAAAACATAGTTATTATCACCTAAAATTCTATTCAAACTCATATAAAACCAAAATTTTGATCTATCAAAAATTCACGGTAAATAAACCATAATATTCTGTCACTGTGAGGTAGGACAAAGGCAAATATCTAAATATATTAGATTATATAAATTAAAAGATTTCAAAATTGAATATCTCAAAAATTTCATAATTTTCTAGACTTAAGATATTTGAGTAGAGAATTCTAGACTAGATTATTGTAATACATCATAGTCATTCAATAATGATGATGATACCTATATATATGCCTATGTAATTGGTTCGTTTAATCATAGCCATTCAATAATGATGATGATAACTATATATATGCCTATGTAATTGGTTTGTATAATCGGGTAAAAAACTTATTTGAAAAAATTCTAACTTCAAATTTAATATAAAGATTGTTACAGTATCATGCTCTTCTGATATATTTATATATATATATATATATAAAACAACATGCATACAAATATAGATATATATATTGCAAGAAAGAGGAAACTGACCAGAAAATACAATAATAGTAGAAGGAACAGAAATAATCCGAGCCCTGTGTGATACCACAGTTTCCTTAAGGCAATGTTGCTCCCTCTACGGTGCTTAAGGAATCCGAACAAAATGCCTCCCAAGATAGAACGGATTTCACCTTCACTGTTGCAGCACTGCAATGATGAAGACCGGCGAACTCAAACTTTGTGTTTGTACCCAAACCTTAACCAGACCTATCTATATGTATTTGTGTATGCAGAGGGAATATATGTTTCTGGCAGAGTGAAAAATAAAAAAACGTATCTTTGAATGAACTGCAACAGCCTATACATATAGAGAATAGAGAGGTATCTCAACTGTATAGGTATCCATTCCAATAGGCGTTCAAACTGTATAGGTGTTGGTTGCAAATAAAACTGTATATGTAACTCTTCAGAAGAGACATTTGCAGTTTTTTACACAAAAAATAAAAGAAATGGGTAGAACCAAGATCCACCCACCCGCACTGCACCACGCCACGACCAGGCGGGCGAGCGGCGCGTGCGTGTGTGGTTGGTCCAAGACTAGCATGGTTCATGTATGGTCTAACTCTCTTCCCATATCTCTAGATATTCAAGTCACCCATCCAAAGCAACCATATATAAACACCTTTACACTTTACTTTATTTCCAATGTGGGACAAACATTCTAACCCAAGTTCAAATGGGTCACTTTGAGAGATAATTTATCATTCAATAATTAATAGTTTTGAACATGTAATTATACCAACTTGATCTCCTCACTAAGGAGAACACATTAGTGCTTGGTCCCGTTAAATTCGGAGTTCGGGTCCCATAATTATTTAAGCTCAAAGTTGGGTTTAATTACTGTTATTTCTAAACTATTTCCAACAATCCCCCATATGAATGGAAATTAGCAGTTCAAAATGCAAATGAATATGCAGACACTAGTTCAAGTACAATGAAAGGTTACTGTATCAGGATAAGTAGCCTTAGAGCCTTGAACTTTCCCTTGTGAAAGACTATCGGATTTACTGGCTAATCAGTGGACGTGATGCCTTGAACTGTCAGTTGTTTTTGTAAACCAAGACAATAGACTTCACACAGTTCCCCTTCGAACACAGTTGGTTCTCACGTTTGTGTCCATTTTGGCCTTGGACACCACTTGGTTTCATGAGTATTTGTCAGAGAATTCCGCCTTCAAAAAATTCTCCTAGAAGCGGCCCATTTTACTCACATAGGTAATTCTATTAGGAATTCTTCCTCACTTGGATTTGTCTAAGTCATAGACACCATTAAAAGCATATCTTACCCTAAAATATGCATTGTCTCATCATAGGAATGAGAAGGAGTTTAATTTAATCTCCACAGTGCTTTTAACTAAGTCACACACAATTTGGTTGTCCCTTTGAACCTAGATCTTGGGATCTCCAGCCAACTAGGTTGGGTTGCCATTATGGTGTCTTTTAACCCAGAGGCTTCAAGCCCATTCCCCTCAATGATCTTTCAACTTGCTCTCTTGCCAAACCTTTAGTTAACGGATCCGCTATATTATCCTTAGACTTTACATAGTCAATGAATATTATATCATTTGAGAGCAATTGTTTTACGGTATTATGTCTACGACGGATATGTCTAGACTTACCATTATACATGTGATTTTAAGCCCTTCCAATCGTAGATTGACTTTCACAATGTATACAAATAGCTGGCACTGGTTTTTGCCAGTTTGGAATGTGCTCTAAAAAGTTACGAAGTCATTCTGCTTCTTCTCCAGCTTTGTCCAATGAAATGAATTCATATTCCATTGTGGACCGAGCAATACATGTTTGTTTTGAGGACTTCCAAGACACAGCTGTATTTCCAAGAGTAAAAATATATCCACTAGTGGACTTTGAATCATTGGAATCAGATATCTAATTAGCATCACTATATCCTTCAAGTACAGCTAGATATCTAGTATAATGCAAACCATAATTTTGAGTATACTTCAAGTATCCTAAAACTCTTAGTATTGCATTCCAGTGACATTTACCTGGGTTGCTTGTGTATCGACTCAGCTTACTAACAGAGTATGCTATGTCAGGTCGAGTACAATTCATAACATACATTAAACTTCCTATGATCCGAGCATATTCCAATTGTGAAATACCTTCATCTTTGTTCGTAGAAAGTTTAATGTTTACATCCACAGGTGTTCGTGTTGGACTTATCCCATACTTCTTAAAATTGTCACACATTTTCTCTATATAGTGAGATTGGGATAACACAAGTCCTTCTGATGTTCTAGAAATTTTAATTCCTAAAATAACATCAGTTATGCGAAGATCTTTCATGTCAAATCTACTTTTTAGCATTTGCTTAGTAGATTTGATTACATCATTATTACTGTCTATAATGAGCATGTCATCTATATATAGACATAAAATGACATACGCATTATCATAACTCTTGACATAAACACACTTGTCACATTCATTTATTTTGAACCCATTTGACATCATGACACTGTCAAATTTCTCATGCCATTGTTTTGGCGCTTGCTTTAGTCCATACAATGACTTTACAAGTCTACACACTTTTCTTTCTTGGTCAGGAGAAATGAACCCCTCGGGTTGTTCCATGTATATTTCTTCATCTAATTCACCATTTAGAAATGTTGTTTTTACATCCATTTGATGTATTTCTAAACCATTTAACGCTGCTATAGCAATTAGCATGGGAATGGACGTTATTCTAGTAACTGGTGAATAAGTGTCAAAATAATCCAACCCTTCCTTTTGCCTATAGCCTTTAGCTACAAGTCTTGCCTTATATTTGTCAATTGATCCATCAGCCTTCATCTTCTTCTTGAAGATCCACTTACATCCCAATGGTTTATTGCCTAGTGGAAGATCTACCAGTTCCCATGTATGATTTTGCATAATGGACTCAATTTCACTATTCACAGCTTCTTCCCATGTATGGTGGAAGATCTGTTTTATGTACTGTTTCCCGCACAATAATATAATAACACAAAATTACACTCAATAAAACAAACGGATGTATATATATAAAATTCCGAAATAAAAAATCCAGTAAAATATATAAATACCCAATATATAATGGACTTGATTCAAAACATATATATATAATTATATTAACAGTTAATATAATTAAATATATATATATGTACAATTTTCAGAATATAATATATATATATATGTATAAAACCGAATATAATATATATATGATATATATACACATAATATATATATATATCAGACTACAAATTAAAAATATATATATATATAAATATATATATATATATATATATATATATATATATATTTATATATATAACATAATACAATTTCAGTATATATAGGTAACAAAATAAAATTTCAGTATATATATATAACAGAATATAATTTCAGTATATATATATAACATAATACAATATCAGTATATATATATAACATAATACAATTTCAGTATATATATATAACAGAATAAAATTTTAGTATATATATATAACAGAATATAATGTAGACTTCTGTGGTTTATAGAATTCTGAAATAACAAATCTGAAACAACACTGAAATGACACGCCTATATGTATACAAATGTAGTTTATATAATTCTCTAGTTTGTATAAATGACAGTCCCGAATGTATACAATACTCCAAATCACATATATATTTAAACAGAAACATACAAATAAATACACTGTAATACATATATATGTAAATATCTAAAACAAGTATATACACTGTATATTTATAAACCTATACGATACAATCTGTGAACATAATATGTATATACTATGTACTGTATTAATTTATATATATATGTACGAAATATATATATTGTTGGCTTTGAAATTTACTTTCGGCAAACAATTCCAAAATTGATGATAACAAACCATTGAAGAGTGTTTGATACTAATGAATTATCGAGTTTATATTTTCAGCAAAAGACAGGTGAACGACTCAGAAATCAAACTCGAAAAGGAAACTACTCGAAAAACAAGCTCGGAAAGAAAGTTTGATTTAAAGCGAAAAGCTGTGAAAGAAATTGAAGCGAAAAAGGAAAATCAATTAAACAGCAAAAGCGAAAGTCGAAGACTCAAGACTCGGGGTAGATAGGTCGGGGAGCGATCATTGTAACAAGGTAATTTTATGTGTCGATTTTATCGTATAAGCTCAAGTATAAAATGAACCGAACTCAAATGAAATGAAAAACGTTTTACCAAACTTAAACGGAAAGAAAAATATTTTTATTAAATGTTTTTCTTGTTATAGTCGACTAGAATCACCCTGTGTATTTTCTAGTAGTCGACTATTTCAACCAGTGGCTATTGGTTTTTCATCCACATCAAAAGAGTCGACTGAAACAAGCTTGAGTCGACTAGACTACTCATTGTAGTCGACTATAACTCATTCTAGTCGACTAGATGGTCCAAAGTAGTCGACTAGAACTCAATCTAGTCGACTAGATGGACCATTGTAGTCGACTACAATGAAGAAGTAGTCAACTAGAAGATTGCTTAAAATCTGCAGATTTTCAGAAAACAATTCCCATGTTTTGTGGATCGTGTTTAATGGTATTCAAACGGCTCTTGTCTTTCAATTACAATATTCATTCTTCAAAACCCTAATGTATTGATATATATAGAATGATATGTGTTCATTGTAGACTAAGAGATTGAAAAACAAAAGAGAAAGAAAAGAAAGAAAAGCTCTCAAAATTCTGCAGAAATTTTCTCTACAAAAGCCATTGAAACCAAGCTTTGAAAATCTGATTTTCTCCAAGTTTCTTTGAAAATCAAAACCTCTAGAATCTCTTCTTATTCTCCAAATATCATTCATTGATTATATCCTTTGAGAATAAATTTCTAGAGCTATTGTAAAATCACCAAAAACACTTGAGCTTATATTGATTTATCTTCCATAAAAACCTTTGGGTTTTGAGTGTTTTTGTTCTTGAGTGATTTTATTGATTACATACGAATTTGTAATCTCGGACAAGTGAAGTCCACCGATTGTTCAAGAGAGGGTTGTTCTCTTGATTGAGAGACAAGCTCGAGAGGCTTGTGTTGTAAAGGTTTGCCATTCCACCTGTGAAGGAAGGGCCATAGTGAAAGGATCGGGAAAAGTCTCAAGAAGGGATTCTTGAGCCGAGGAGTAGGAGTTACCGAACCTCGAAAAAATCACGGTGTCAATCTCTCTATCTCTTTATCTTTACATAAGTATTTTGCATGCTATATTTGCTTGAATATCTTGTATGCTAATTTGTCTTGAAATTAATTATTATAAAAGTTTAAATTAAATCATCCACTTGCTTATTGAGAAATTGATTTTTGATTATAGTGAGTTCCATGTTCGAAAAGAGTTAGACTTATTTTTGAACACCCTATTCACCCCCCCTCTAGGGTTAATTAGTGACTAACAATTGGTATCAGAGCCTAATCTCTATTTATTTTAGACTTAACCGTCTTAGAGAACGATCATGTCATCAAATTTAGTCACTCATATTGAAGGACAATCGAATAATAGGCCCCCATGGTTTGATGGATCAAATTATAGCTATTGGAAAACTAGAATGATAGATTTTCTTCAAGCTATCGATTATCAAATTTGGCAAGTAGTTCTTGAAGGACCATTTGTATTGACCAAAATTGTTGATGGAAAAACCGTCCCCAAATTACCCAATGAATGGGATAA
Organism: Cornus suecica; assembly: GCA_963922005.1. Taxonomy (NCBI): domain Eukaryota; kingdom Viridiplantae; phylum Streptophyta; class Magnoliopsida; order Cornales; family Cornaceae; genus Cornus; species Cornus suecica. The sequence continues at coordinate 60,478,009 of OY998240.1, read as the reverse complement.
TGATGACCGTAATCTCATGTCATACAATGCTAAAGCCAAAGTAAATTTAAATTGCGCTTTAAGTCCAAATGAATTTAATCGTGTATCTACTTGTTCAACGACAAAAGAAATGTGGGATAAACTTGAAGTAACCTATGAAGGTACATCTCAAGTACGAGAATCTAAAATTGACATACTCATGCATGAATATGAATTATTTTCTATGAAAGATGATGAAAATGTGAATTCTATGATGTCTCGCTTTACAAATATCTTGAATGGACTAAAGCATCTTGGTAGAATTGTTCCTAGATCCGATGCGTCACGAAAAGTGCTTAGAAGTCTCCCGGCAAAGTGGGATGCAAAAGTAACGGCTATCAAAGAAGCTCATGACCTCAACACCATGAGTCTCGATGAAATTTTCGGCTCTCTACTCACTTGGGAAATAACGTTGAAAGCTCGTGAAGACGACATCAAGCCAAGAAAGGGAATAGCTTTGCAAGCCTTCACTAAAAATGAAATCAATGAGCCGAGTGAAGAAGAAGAGGATGAGGACATTGCATTGTTCACCCAAAAATTCAAGAGACATCTTCAAAGAAAGAAAGCAAACGGTGGAAGATTCATGAAGAGAATCGAACCTAAAGGCGAGACTAGCAAAAGGGAACCCCCAACATGTTTCAATTGCGGAAAGCCGGGACACTACAAAAGTGATTGCTTTAAGCTCAAAAAGGAAAATGACAAAAGACCTAGCAAGATGGCAATGAACTTCACATAGGAGGACTATGACTCATGCAACTCGGATGAGGAGAAAAGTAGCGAGGAAACGGCAAACATTTGCCTCATGGCAAATGAAGAAGAGGTACATTTAAATTTAAGTGATTTAGATAAACTATCATATGATGAACTTCTTCTTGATTACAATGAATTGCAAGATGTGTTTGAAGAATTACATGATGAATTTGAAAAATTAGCTATAAAATATATCCTTCTTAAGAAAGATAAGTCTTCATGTAGTCTCACTAATTCAAACTTGGAAGTTTCTTGCAATAACAAAAGCATTGAGCTAGAGAAGGAAAATATTCGGTTGAAAAATACTATTGATGATCAAATAAATGTTTTAGCTAAATTTACAAAAGGAAAAGAGAACCTTAGTATCATGTTAGGAAGACAAAAAGGATCATTTGATAAATGTGGTCTAGGGTATGATGCTTTTGACAAGGATGCTCTTATATTGAAAAAGAGAAAATCACTTAGCTCTACATTTACTAAAAAATCATCTCATGCATCTTCAAATGATTATAAACATGTTACTTGCTACTATTGCAATAGAAAAGGACACAAAGCGAACGTATGCTTTCATATAAAGAAGAAAATTATGTCAAAAATGATTTGGGTTCGGAAAGGATCTATTGCATGCTCTCATAGAAAAGAAAATGTTGTAACAAAACAAATTTGGGTTCCAAAAGGAACTATTGCGTATCTATCTAACCAAAATGGACCCAAAACAGATTGGGTACCAATAAAAGTTACTTGAACTTGTTTTGTAGGTATGCTTGAAGTCCGCATCAAAAGAAAAATGGTTTCTCGATAGCGGATGCTCAAGGCATATGACGGGAGATAAATCAAAGTTTATTTCACTAAAAACATATGAAGGAGGAAACGTAACTTTTGGAGACAACTCTAAAGGAAAAATTATAGGAATTGGCTCAATCGGTATTTCCTCTTCTCTCTCTATAGATGATGTGCTTTTAGTTGATGGGTTGAAGCATAATTTGTTTAGTATTAGTCAATTATGTGACAAGGGCTATGATGTTATATTTAGGACAAATGCATGCATAATCAAGAAAGATGGGAAGCAAATGTTCAATGCCAAAAGAAATGGAAACTTGTATACTTTGTTGCTATGTGAATTGCATGACCAAGATGTTAAATGTTTTGTCACATCTAGCGAAAATAGTTGGTTATGGCATAGGCGTCTAGGACATGCTAGTATGGACCTCATTCATCGTTTATCCAAAAATGATTTAGTCAAAGGCCTCCCAAAGACTAAATTTTCGAAAGATAAAATATGTAGCGCATGTCAAGTAGGCAAGCAAGTTAAATCCTCTTTCAAGAGAAAGAAAGATATTACCACTTCTAGACCTCTAGAATTACTTCACATGGATCTCTTTGGTCCGGAGAGAACGGCTAGCTTAGCCGGGAAACTCTATGTACTTGTTATTGTTGATGACTACTCTAGATATACTTGGGTTCACTTTCTTGCTCATAAAAATGAAACTCACTCCATTCTTGAAAGATTTTATAGAGTCATTCAAAATGAAAAAGATTTGAAAATCAAGAAAATTAGAAGTGATAGAGGTAGGGAGTTTGAAAATCAAGACTTAGAGAAATTATGTGACGATCTCGGTGTTTCTCATGATCTCTCGGCCCCTAGAACCCCTCAACAAAACGGTGTAGTTGAAAGAAAGAATCGATCTCTACAAGAGATGGCTCGAACCATGTTAAATGAGCACAACCTTCCCCGAAGCCTTTGGGCGGAAGCGGTAAACACCGCTTGCCATATAATCAATCGTGTTATTATTCGGATGAAGTTGGGGAAAACGCCCTATGAGTTGTGGAATGGTCGAAAGCCCAATATTGGGTATTTCAAAATTTTCGGGTGTAAATGTTTTGTGTTAAATGATAAAGATAATCTTAGAAAATTCGACTCCAAATCAGATGAAGCAATTTTCCTAGGTTATTCTACAAGAAGTAAAGCATTTCGGGTTTATAACAAAAGAACTCTAACCATGGTTGAGTCTATTCATGTTGTCTTTGATGAATCACCCTCACCACCATCACCTAGAATTGACCTAGAAGAAGATGAGGTTGTTGGGATTGAAGATAATCTAAATACTCTCAGTATCTCAAACTCATCATGTAGCCAAAAGGAAATGAGGGAAGTTGAGCATCAATCCAATGATGACTTGACCAACTCAATGCCTAAAGCATGGAGGATTGTTCACAATCATCCTCTTGATCAAGTCATAGGTAATCCTTCAAAAGGGGTTAGTACTAGATCTCAACTTAAAGATTTTTGCAACCACATGGCCTTTGTATCGCAATTCGAACCCAAGAACTTCCACGAAGCTCAATGTGATGATTCTTGGATTGTAGCAATGCAAGAGGAACTAAATCAATTTGAACGCAATCAAGTTTGGCGTTTAGTTCCTAGACCCGAAAATCAAACTATAATTGGCACAAAATGGGTTTTTTGAAACAAAAAGGATGAGAATGGAGTAATTATTCGAAATAAAGCAAGATTGGTAGCTCAAGGATATAATCAAGAGGAAGGCATCGACTATGATGAGACCTTTGCACCGGTAGCTAGATTAGAAGCAATTAGAATGCTTCTTGCATTTGCATCATATAGAAATTTCACTCTTTATCAAATGGATGTCAAAAGTGCTTTCTTAAATGGTGTCATAGAAGAAGAAGTTTTTGTGAAGCAACCACCCGGTTTTGAAAATAATCTTTTTCCAAATCATGTTTTCAAATTGGCTAAAGCTCTATATGGTTTAAAGCAAGCTCCTCGAGCTTGGTATGAGAGACTTAGCGGGTTTTTAACTCAAAATGGTTTTACAAGAGGGAAGATTGATAACACACTTTTTACAAAAACCATTAAGAATAATTTGTTGATTGTCCAAATTTATGTTGACGACATTATTTTCGGCTCAACAAATAATTCTTTATGTAGGGAATTTGCCACAAGTATGCAAAACGAATTTGAAATGAGCATGATGGGTGAGTTCACTTTCTTCTTAGGGTTGCAAATCAAGCAAAGCTCGGATGGCTTATTCATTAGCCAATCCAAGTACACTAAAGATTTGCTAAAGCGATTTGGTATGGAGGCTACCAAACATGCTATAACTCCTATGAGTTCCTCCATTAAGATTGATAAAGATGAAAATGGTAAATGTGTTGATATTACTAATTATAGAGGCATGATCGGTAGTTTGCTTTATTTAACCGCTAGTAGACCGGATATAATGTTTAGTGTATGCTTATGTGCCCGGTTTCAATCATGTCCTAAGGAATCTCACTTGCTTGCGGTCAAACGCATTTTTCGCTACCTAAGTGGTACAATATACTTGGGGCTTTGGTATCCACGTGGAACTTCAATTGATTTTATTAGTTATTCGGATGCCGATTTTGCGGGATGTAGAATTGATCGTAAAAGCACAAGCGGTACTTGTCATTTTCTAGGACACTCACTAGTATCTTGGTCAAGTAAAAAGCAAAATTCCATTGCATTATCTACGGCCGAAGCTGAATATGTGGCAGCCGGTAGTAGTTGCGCTCAAACTCTTTATATTAAGCAACAACTACTTGATTTCGGTCTTACTTTCTCTCACGTGCCTATTAAATGCGATAATACGAGTGCGATTTGTATTTCAAAGAATCCTATTCATCACTCACGCACCAAGCATATAGAGATTAGGCATCATTTTTTGCGTGATCATGTTGCTAAGGGTGACGTTGAATTGATCTTTATCGACACTAAAAATCAATTGGCGGATATTTTTACAAAACCACTTGCGGACGAATCATTCTCTAAAATTCGTCGTGAAATCGGAATGGCCATGGATTTTGATGTTTTATCTTAATTTCTGTCATAATCTTTATTTTTAATATTTTTGCTATTTTTATGTATTTATTTCCTAATTTTTATCTATTTTTATCAATTTTTTCTCATTCTAGTCGACTCATCCTGTGTAGTTCAAACCAATCTAGTCGACTACTTTGGTCAGAAGCTACACCATTTCATGGTCTTCACCTTCTAGTCGACTCATTGTCATTCTAGTCGACTCATCTTCCATTCTAGTCGACTCAAACATTGTTGTAGTCGACTATTTTGCCTTCCTAGTCGACTCAAACCTAAATCTAACCGACTCACCTAGACCTAGTCGACTCAACCCACTATAAAACCTAACCCTCATCTCATCTTCTTCATCCGCCTCCTTCAAACCCTCACCCACCTTCAAACCCTCTCCTCTCAATCCCTCTCCTACTACCACTTATACCTTCAAATCTTCACCTATCCCTCATTAATTTCACATTTCCATCATCTTCCACCCATTTCCATCATCCAAATTTCATCATTCTCACTCTCTCACATATCTATATATATACACCATCATATATCTATATATCCCTATACATTTGTGCATCATCTTCTACAATGCCACCGAAGACTCGAGGTCTATTTCGGAAACATTCCCGCATTGATGGAGGCCAAAGCTCCACCAATCCACGCAGTCCTACGGCCGTTGACGAAGAGGAGTCAAATGAACCTCTTCTTCTTGAGGTACTTCTTCTTGATGATGATAATAGAAATAAATTCATCACTATTTTTGATCACCGTGCTCCTACACCTTGCCGTATTGTCACACAAGATTTATGCACTGAAATTCGGGCTCAAACTTTCGAGTTATTCCGAGCAATTGGTTGGGATTTTTTCGTTTCTCTTGACATTTCGGTATTTCCGTGAAATGTCAAAGCTTTCTACGCTTCTCTTAAAAATCACGAGAAGAAATTACTCTCTCATCTTCATTTTAACTTATGTGGTGAAGACGAGACCGTTGATGACAGTGAAATCAAGCGCATTTTCTTGCTTCCGAATGACGGTATCCGCCACTTCTCCAAGGACTGGTATAAGCAAGATGGTTTCGATTGTATTGAGGCTGCTCGGGCAATATGTGTTGACAAGGAAATTTCACAAAACGCCGGTATTACCTCTTCTATGCTACTACCCGAGGCTAGATTAATTCATAATGTTATTACTTACTCTATTCTGCCTAAAACTGGTAGTCGTAGCAGTGTTTCTCGTATGGAGGCTTTTTTGGTTTATTGCGTTTTGACAGGAACCCGCGTTGATTTAGCTTATATTTTTCGTTCCGTCATCCTCACATGTCAGCGCAAGCCATCTGGCCCGCTTTTCTTTCCTGCACATATTACATATCTACTGCAGCGGAAAGGTTTTAATTTTCCGAATGAAGTGTCCGAGCATCACCCTATTTTTCTTGACGTCACTCATGTCAAACATATGCATATTTCTTCTGATGCGGAAGGAAATTTCATTTCTGAAATTGCACCTGCTCCTCGTTCGCGTACTGCTCCTAGCGGTTCTGCATCGCGCCAGGAAGCCTCTTCCTCGGTCCCTCCGTTGGACGGTGCTTCGACTTCTTAAGCTGCTCTTCTCAACCAACTTCTTGGGGTTGTTCAAAGCAATACGGAGCTCCTTAGGCAGCAGGAACAAATGCTTCAGCGCCTTGATACGACCGTGAACCAGAATACGGAAGCCATTCGATTGATCAATGAGCGCCTTGTTCTTCATGATGAGGAAATGTCTACCCGTATTACAAATCTGGCAGGGTCACTTGATGACCTTACTCTTGAACACAGGTACCCTCGCTCACGCACCCCTCGACGCTGACAAAAAGGGGGAGAAATTATGCTATTGTACTGTCATGCATTTCATTATCCGACATTAGCAATTTCTGTTTTTGTGTGGCTTGTTATGGTTATTGGCGACTTGTTTTGGTTATTTGCGAACTTGTTTGTTTTCCTTTCCATGTTTTTCATTAGTATAAGCAGCTTGTATTAAACTGAAACATCTATGATAGGCTGTTTATTTTTGTTATCTCAAATGTGCGCCTATTTTTATATATTGTATCAAAGTGCCTATTAAACTGCAATTTTCATTTACTAAGGGGGAGCATTTTGATCAAAATATTATGCACATGTTGAGGGGGAGCATCACTTGATGTTTCGCCAAATGCCAAGCAAACACAAAATGTTTTGTCATCATCAAGGGGGAGATTGTTGGCTTTGAAATTTACTTTCGGCAAACAATTCCAAAATTGATGATAACAAACCATTAAGAGTGTTTGATACTAATGAATTATCGAGTTTATATTTTCAGCAAAAGACAGGTGAACGACTCAGAAATCAAACTCGAAAAGGAAACTACTCGAAAAACAAGCTCGGAAAGAAAGTTTGATTTAAAGCGAAAAGCTGTGAAAGAAATTGAAGCGAAAAAGGAAAATCAATTAAACAGCAAAAGCGAAAGTCGAAGACTCAAGACTCGGGGTAGATAGGTCGGGGAGCGATCATTGTAACAAGGTAATTTTATGTGTCGATTTTATCGTATAAGCTCAAGTATAAAATGAACCGAACTCAAATGAAATGAAAAACGCTTTACCAAACTTAAACGGAAAGAAAAATATTTTTATTAAATGTTTTTCTTGTTATAGTCGACTAGAATCACCCTGTGTATTTTCTAGTAGTCGACTATTTCAACCAGTAGCTATTGGTTTTTCATCCACATCAAAAGAGTCGACTGAAACAAGCTTGAGTCGACTAGACTACTCATTGTAGTCGACTATAACTCATTCTAGTCGACTAGATGGTCCAAAGTAGTCGACTAGAACTCAATCTAGTCGACTACAATGAAGAAGTAGTCAACTAGAAGATTGCTTAAAATCTGCAGATTTTCAGAAAACAATTCCCATGTTTTGTGGATCGTGTTTAATGGTATTCAAACGGCTCTTGTCTTTCAATTACAATATTCATTCTTCAAAACCCTAATGTATTGATATATATAGAATGATATGTGTTCATTGTAGACTAAGAGATTGAAAAACAAAAGAGAAAGAAAAGAAAGAAAAGCTCTCAAAATTCTGCATAAATTTTCTCTACAAAAGCCATTGAAACCAAGCTTTGAAAATCTGATTTTCTCCAAGTTTCTTTGAAAATCAAAACCTCTAGAATCTCTTCTTATTCTCCAAATATCATTCATTGATTATATCCTTTGAGAATACATTTCTAGAGCTATTGTAAAATCACCAAAAACACTTGAGCTTATATTGATTTATCTTCCATAAAAACCTTTGGGTTTTGAGTGTTTTTGTTCTTGAGTGATTTTATTGATTACATACGAATTTGTAATCTCGGACAAGTGAAGTCCACCGATTGTTCAAGAGAGGGTTGTTCTCTTGATTGAGAGACAAGCTCGAGAGGCTTGTGTTGTAAAGGTTTGCCATTCCACCTGTGAAGGAAGGGCCATAGTGAAAGGATCGGGAAAAGTCTCAAGAAGGGGTTCTTGAGCCGAGGAGTAGGAGTTACCGAACCTCGAAAAAATCACGGTGTCAATCTCTCTATCTCTTTATCTTTACATAAGTATTTTGCATGCTATATTTGCTTGAATATCTTGTATGCTAATTTGTCTTGAAATTAATTATTATAAAAGTTTAAATTGAATCATCCACTTGCTTATTGAGAAATTGATTTTTGATTATAGTGAGTTCCATGTTCGAAAAGAGTTAGACTTATTTTTGAACACCCTATTCACCCCCCCCCCCCCCCCCCCCTCTAGGGTTAATTAGTGACTAACATATATATATATATATATATAATATAACAGAATATGAAAGAGAAATCAATATTGCCTTAAGATTGTTACAGTATCATGCTCTTCTGATATATATATATATATATATAACAACATGCATACAACTGTAGATATATATATATTGTAAGAAAGAGGAAACTGACCAGAAAATACAATAATAGTATAAAGAACAAAAATAATCCGAGCCCTGTGTGATACCACATTTTCCTTAACGCAATATTGCTCCCTCTACGGTGCTTAAGGAATCCCAACAAAATGTCTCCCAAGATAGAACGGATTTCGCCTTCACTGTTGCAGCACTGCAATGATGAAGACCGGCGAACTCAAACTTTGTGTTTGTACCCAAACCTTAACCAGACCTATCTATATGTATTTGTGTATGCAGAGGGAATATATGTTTCTGGCAGAGTGAAAAATAAAAAAACGTATCTTTGAATGAACTGCAACATCCTATACATATAGAGAATAAAGAGGTATCTCAACTGTATAGGTATCAATTCCAATAGGCGTTCAAACTGTATAGGTGCTGGTTCCAAATAAAACTGTATATGTAACTCTTCAGAAGAGATATTTGCAGTTTTTTACACAAAAAATAAAAGAAATGGGTAGAACCAAGACCCACCCACCCGCACCGCACCGCGCCACGACCACGACCACGACCAAGCGGGCGAGCGGCACGTGCGTGTGTGGTTGGTCTAAGACTAGCATGGTTCATGCATGGTCTAGCTCTCTTCCCATGCCTCTAGATATTCAAGTCACCCATCCAAAGCAACCATATATAAACACCTTTACACTTTACTTTATTTCCAATGTGGGACAAACATTCTAACCCAAGTTCAAATGGGTCACTTTGAGAGATAATTTATCATTCAATAATTAATAGTTTTGAACATGTAATTATACCAACTTGATCTCCTCACTAAGGAGAACACATTAGTGCTTGGTCCCGTTAAATTCGGAGTTCGGGTCCCATAATTATTTAAGCTCAAAGTTGGGTTTAATTACTGTTATTTCTAAACTATTTCCAACAAAGATAAGAAATTCACATACCTTAACACTGAAATAGGTCAATTGTTGTTCGATAAGCTACCAGTAGTTAATAAATTAGATACTCTACGTACCAAATTGCGATAGTAGAAATAACCAGAAGTTTAGTTGATATGGGGGAGATTGTAAACAAATTGAATAAAAAGATGAAAAAAATTCACTTACCCTAACTTGAATTAGGTCAATTGTAGTTCGATAAACTATCAGTAATCGAGAAACCAGAGAGTCTGCTTCCCAATTGCAATATTAAAAATGACGTCTAATTGAGAAGAAGTTTAGTTGAAATGGAGTGTGAGAGAAAATGGAGTTAGTGGGAAACTAAAACGTGTCCCGTTATCCATTACCCATATCGCACATATAGTTATAATAAATTAATGGTTACAAAATAAATTGTTACCCTAACATAAACGATGTCGTAATATAGTATTGTGAAAGAAAACTAAAAAGCTGGAATTGTTTCAAGAAGCGCGCCAACTTCCCGCCAAAGCGCGCCAAGGTTTTCTGACACGAACAATCATATTTGTTTCTAAAACACATAGTAAGAGAGACAAACAAATATTTTATCTTTGATTGAAACACTTTTATGACAATTTTTAATTTTATCACTCAAAATTTGTCACAATAAAACATATTTGTTGGAGTGGCCATATGTGGCCCCCACACGCTGGTTGGCTATCAGACTCGCCGCAATCCTTTGGCTAGCAGGAAAACAAAATCACACACAGATACATATATATATACACACACACATATATACCAATCAAATATAAATCCAGAAAAATTAATCATGAAATTGAATATTTATATATATATATATATATATATATATATATATATATATAAATTTCTCTATCTCCTGTTTGATCGCCTATTAATCATTGATGATGTGTTAAAGATGAAGAAAAGATGTCTAAAGAATTGGAGATGGAGGCGGATAGATAGAGGTAGAGGCATTTTTTTAGGGTTTTCATCCTTTATTGTCTATATATATATATATACATATAATATATATGTTAAAAAAACATATCAAAATAAAATTATTAAAATATATATATATGTATGTATATATATATGGTGTAGTAATATATATTATAAACATATAATTTTAATATTTTATTTTAGTATACATATATAATTAGTGATAATGTTAATTTAATTTAGTCACAAAAATTATATTAATTTTAATAGCCCAATTAAATAACATAATTCAATATCTAAAGTCTTTAATACATTACCAATATTATCTATTTTAATAAAAATAAAATATTTAAAATTATTATTTATTCACCATAAATAATATAAAAAATACAATCCACTAAAATAAATAAACATACACTATATAAAAAATACATTTTATTTCATATATCTATTACACTTATTCATTACCAAATTTATTCCACAAATGATTTATGATGTCTTTCCTGATATCCAAATAATTTTCCGTAGTACGAATTCTACCAAGTCGGGTAAAGATGTGTGATGCCAAAAATGATGGATCTCGATTGTAGTGTGGAAACGAGATTGATTCATCTGCTAGAGGTGTCCATTTCAAAATTTTGGCTTCCGGTTCGTCTTCTATGATCATATTGTGTAATATAATGCATGTTCTCATTATCTTGCTTAAATATTCTTTTTTCCAATAGTACACCGGTCCATGTGTTATATCTCACCTTATCTCCAACACGCCAAAGGCCCGCTCAAAATCATTCCTAACAGTTTCTTATCTCTGAGCAAATAATTTTTCTTTTGCAGTTGTTGGATGTGGAATAGTCTGCATCAATATTGCCCACTTCGGATAGATATCATCAGATAGGGAATACTCTAATGTTCGTTGACGTTCATTCACCTCATAATTAACAAAAGGCATTGTACCATTGATAATACGCTGGAATATTGGAGAATGATCTAAGATATTCATATCATTGTGTGAACCAGTCATACAAAAGAAAACATGTCAGATCCACAATTTTTTTGATGCAACTGCCTTTAATATGAGCATAGGTTTGCGACCTTTTCCCTTATGTGTGTCATGCCAAGCTACAAGACAATTTTTCCATTTCCAATGCATATAATAAATAGAACCAAACATACTTGGATATCCTCTTTCCTCCCCTTCTTGAAGTAGACGTGTTACGTTGGCTTTATTTAGTGAGCGTAGGTATTAATCTGCATATAATTCAATCACAAAATCACAAAAATTCTTCAAGCATTGAATTGCAGTGCGCTCACTAACCTTTGTGTACTCGTCACATAGATCCACTGAAATTCCATACACAAATGTACGTATCACTACTATCATCTTCAAGATAGAGTTACAGCTCATACAACCAATGACATCGGACTTCTATTTAAAGAAGTTGTCATGACCAGTAATATCGTTCAAGATGCGAAAAAATAATTCTTGTCGCATCCGGTACCATCGATGAAAATACTCGGGTGGAAAAACGGGATTATCAACAAAGTAATCTTTAAAAACTTGTTGCGCTGCCTCTTCTCGATCACGTTTGATATATCGTCTCTTATTTGAACCAAATAATGCTTTTATCAGCTCATGTGTGAACTTTCCCATAACCGTTTTTGATTCGTTTATGGTTAACCTGAACTGTTGTCTCCCTCTCGTCTCGATCAGAACCCAACGAATCAAAGGAAGATTCAGACCCAGACTGAGAAGACAATGGTGGAAATTGGGATGAAGATGTCATGTATTTTGTTCTCATACAATATAATAGAGTTGAGCAATTATAAAAGAGAGAGTGAGTGGTTTATATAGGCATAAATAAAATATAGTCATTAGAATATAGCCGTTAAAATAAATGTGAGATGCCAATGAGTGATGAGTCCCCGTGTGCTTATTCATTTTATTTTATGTCTTTGGATTATAGCCGTTAATCACACATAATCCCAACCTATTTTATGTCTTTTATCTTTATTCATTTTATCATTATCCATCACACTCATGTCTAGTACCATCTTCTTTTTCTCTCCATTCAACTTTTCCTTTCTATTATTAAAAGCTCCACTAATAACAAACATCTATTATACATCACCAATGTAGTTGTTTGGTGCAGTTTGTAATATAGCTGTTGGAAGTGGTTTAAAAATATAGTCGTTATGATTCTAAAGTCTATAAATATCACACTAACTAAACTAAATTTTCATCATTCAACTTTTCTTCAATTCTCCATCTCAACCTTTCAAGGAAAAACCATGTATAATTAACATCCATTCAACAACCCTTACACTAACCAATCTGGTAACTCTGAATTACCACTCGAATTCAATTATAGGTTGAACTTTCAAGATCCTACCCAATCTAAATTCTTATCCCAACCCAACTTCCAATACGCACATCTTCCTCAATATGAACCTGAATACCAAATCCCACATCAATCACAATATGCATCTCAATTCCAAGTCCCATCTCAACAAACTTCTCAATCTCAACCCCCTTTAAGGCCAAAGAACAAAATTTGGCCAAAAGAAGAAGATGTAGCATTGTGCAAAGCAAGGATCATAGTTAGTGAAGATCCAGTCATGGGGACGGATAAAAGTAAGTCCCTCATGTGGCAACAAATTCACTCTCATTTTACTAGTCAATTGGGATACATGTTCGGAAGAAATAGTAGTGCTCAGATGAACCGTTTCTCAACCTTTCAAGCAAAAGTAAACAAATTTTCAGGATACTACAACAATGTTCATGACAATCTAGCCAGCGGCTACACTAATAAAGATATAGTAAGTTTTCATTATTAATTATAAGAGCAATTCGTTTATTTATTTAATAATTATTATAGTTTAAAAGTTGAATTTTATTTTTTCATTAATTGTAGATGGAAACTGCCAAAGAACTATATAAACTACAAGAAGATCATGAATTTAAGTTTGAACATTGTTGGATCATGCTTCGGGAGACACAAAAATGGTTCGTCCATTGCAATGTTAAGCACAAGTCAACTCAACACAAAAAAGAGAGGTATTATTGATTTTGATATTAATGAGCCTGGTAATTTATCTGAATCGATACCAACAATACCAGGTTCGTCGACTCCTAGTGTATTAACTTCAGGATCAATAAACCTTGGCAATGATGATACACGAATAGATATTGATGAAAGTTCGCATAGTGCCCGCCCCGCTGGATATAAATCAATGAAGAATAGTAGGGAAAAAAAAGGCATCAATGTTAGCGACAAAAAACAATTTGCTTGCAGAAATGCAATTTGTAGTAAAAGAGAACAAGAAAACTAATGAATTAGAAGTTGAACAAGACCGGATTAGGCTTCAAATTCGTTTGGAGAGACAACGAACTAAATAAATGGAGATACAATCAAAAGAAAGGATGACTCATAAGGAGTTTGAAAGAGAAATAATATTTCAAGATCCATCGAAGGCTCCAACAGAAGCATCAAAACTATGGATCATTGCACAACAAAAGGTTATTGAAAAAATATTAACTCAAGAAACTAGTGATGTGTAATATTTTTATTTATCTAGCGAAAACATATGTAATGAATTTTATTTAATGTAATGTGTTTTTTTGAAAGTTGTATTGTCTTTTTATTTAATTTTTTAAAATCTTTCATGGTTTGGCTAATTTTTATTTTTCATAAAAAAAATATGAATTAATTTTTTACAAACATTAATTTTTTACATATTTTAAACTTAAAAAAAACAAATAAATTGTAGTTGCACCATACCATGAGTTGGCTAGCTAAATTATTTATCTAGCCTCCCATGATGACGTGGCTAGCTATATTGCACCAATAGCTAGCCCAATTTGAGAGCAACCATACCGGTTGCTCTAAGAAGTTGGTATAGTGCTATGTAAACTAACGTGACTTACAATTCATAATTTATCACTAATACCTCCGCCTCCCTTTTTTGTTCTCTGTTATTTATATTTATATTTTTTTTACTGCCCCCACTTCACTAGCTATCAGCGTAACTATATTTAGCCAGCCTTCATATAGGTCCCACTAATAGCCAGCCTTATACAAAAGGCTTTTATTGGCTAAAGCATAATTCAAGGGGCACGAATCGTCTATACTTATTGCAACAACAATAAGTACCAAATGCTGCAAAACGACGTCGTTTTGCAGCAAAAAATAATTAAAAAAGGAAAAAAATTACGAAACGGCGTCAAACCCTTCTTCTTTAACCGTGTATAGGCGCAGTTTGGGGTTTCCCGCCCAGATCTCCTTATTCTCTCTGATCTCTAAGTTGATCTCTCTCCAATCCATCCCAAACTCTCTTCCTCTTCAAGTCATCACACACACAAACCGTAAGTGAAGTTTCTGCAAGAAACCACTGATTCGTTTGTGCAAGAAGCCATTTTAGGTACTCTCTTTCTTTTTGCTATACATATAGATATACATACATAAAATTTGAAAAAAATGAGAAAATATTTGTATATGAAAAATTATCTAGGATTTGAAATCCATGAAATTGAAAACTCATCTAGGGTATTTTGTTTTTATTAATGATAATGATTAGTTTTTGGTACTATAAGATAATGGGTAAATGGAAGTTATTTTTTCTAGGGTTTTTAGTCCACTGTTTAACAGATTAGTGGACTGATTTGGCTTGGGAAAGGGATTCACTGGACAAATATGTATGTATGTGCTTGTGATGGTTTGAAGATGAGAGTGGTTTGTGGTTTGCAAATCTGAAATAAAAAATGGAGAAAGTTTTTGTATATAAATTTTTTATAGGGTTTGAAATACATGAAATTGAAAAGTCATCATGGATATATGTACTCACTTTATTTTTGTTAATGATAATGATTAGTGGTTGATAATGGGCAAATGTAGATGATATTTTCTATGGTTTTCTGTCCATTGTTTTAAAATCAATGGACTGATTTGTTTTCTACATGTAAGAAATTGGGGTATTAGTGCTACATGTGGGTGTACAAGTGCTGGATGTGGCATATATTTTTGCTACATCAATTGCTTTACTATTTGAATTTTCATTTGCTGCAATTGGTATAAATATTGCTTCAATTGAAAATAGAGTTGTTGCATTTAAGTTTTCATATTTTAATGTAATATTTAATACTTTTTTAATTGATTTCACTTTACTCTATTTAATTATCAGAGTATTATGGCCCCAAAAAGAAAGAGGGGGGAAGACAGTGCTATGGCCCAAAAAAGAAAGAAGGGGGTGGACAGTGAGGCGTCTCTTCATAATATAGGTTCGTTGGACGTAGAAGTGGTATCTCAGAAACCTGCAAATGCGTTTTTTCTTTTCAAGTAAGTAAATGATTAGTTTTTTATTTGTTTTTGTGATATTTTATTTTATATTACAAATAATGTTTATTGCACTACTTTAATCAGAAACGAGTACCATCACACACACAATATTCGAGACAGCAATGAAACTTCTAATTAAGCTTCAATTTTATAGTATGACATGAACTATGTTATGAAGCAACCATATTTCACCAAATACCACAATATGTTTGTTGGCCTAAGATTTTAATCTAAGGGAAATTCCGTAATTTTGATGATAACAAATCATTAATGATGTATTCGTACTAATGGTTACAATGAGTATTTGTCTAAGCTTGTGAAAACAGGAAAATCATATATGTATCATGCGGTCAAAAAGATCATGGCGTTACTATTTAAAGCGACCGAGCAAAAGATTAAATGCAAAGAGATTGAAGTTCAAAGATGATCAAGAGCAAAGATATTGAAGCTTAAAGTTAATCATTTCAAAGAGGATCAACCACTACTTGAAGATTGGGTAGATAGGTTGGTAAGTGCTTAAGATTTAATTGTCAAAGTAATATTTGAATTATCTTTGAAGCTTTAGAAAATTGATTTAAACATGCATCACCTCACAAAACCATTTTTAAAGCTAAATTAAAATGTTTTTGAATAGTAAGGTAACATGACTCTACAAGTCAGATAGCCTAAGTTTTACAGAAGTTTCAAATCCTTTCTTCAGGAAAGTAAGGTAGCCTAACTTGATTAGTCAAGTGGCCTGACTTAAATAGTCAGATAGCCTAACTCTCAAAGTTAGATAGCCTAACTTGCCTAAAAACAACACAAAATGAGCTTCCAACGGCTCTTGACTTTTGTGTTTCTTTTCTAAGGGACTTGTCTCCCTTCAAACGACTATATTGCACTTTATATGATCTAAAGTGTTAGAAGAACATCCAAGCTTTGCTATAAAAAAGGCTTAAACTCTTTCTACAAAAACTACCTCTTGCAATATCAAAAATACACTTTCATACACATCTTTGCATCATTACTCATATATTTTTAAAGTCTAGAGCTTCCATCTTGATTCAAATTCTTACTCTAGTCTTGTAGCAAGAGAGCTATAATTGTACAAATCAATCTTTAAGAGATATTTTTATTGTACAAGTTCATTGTAATCAAAGGGTTGGTGTGACCCAAATTAAAGCTAAGAGAGGGTGTTCTCTTAATAAGGAGAAGTGGTGTGCTTCTTGTCAAGGTTTGCTCTTCACCCGTAAGGATGAGTGGTAGGAGAAGTGGTGTGCTTCTTGTGAAGGTTTGCTCTCCACCCGTAAGGAGAAACCATAGTGGATTTGGGATGTCTCAAGAGAACCTTGAGTCGAGGACGTAGGAATCAAGGGTATTCTGAACCTCGCTAAAATCGTTTGTTCAAGTATTTATATTTCTCTCTCTACTCTTATTTTGATTTATATTGTTTTGTGTTTTTACATTAAATCATCTAGCATTGCAATTACATTTATCAAATAGAAAATCGAATTAAATTCCATTGTTTAAGCTAAGACTCTATTCACCCCCCCCCCCCCCCCCCCCCCCCCCCCTCTAGAGTCATTTATTGGGCAACAATGTCCACACAATACAAGGCACAAATAGATTATGTTAAGAAGAAAAACCTCAAAATACAAAAAATGCTGAAAACGCATAATGCAACTGAAGAAAGTGTGGAAACTGAGCAAAAGATAGATGAGCAATATGATGAAGATGAAGAATATGAAGAGACAGTAAGTTCTATAAGCTTTAAGAAAAATATAAAACTCAGTTTTTGTTTAATTCCATTGATATTGAATTCATTATTCTCCCTTATATAGGTGAAGGACATCAAAATCTCGTACATGCCATTGAAGAAATGGAAGTCATTGGTAGCAAAGCTTTCTGATTTCCGAAAAGGACTAATTGCACGTGCAGGGTTCAGTGGAATTTTGGATTTTAGGGTTTGTCATTTAAACCATGTCCTAATTAGTCAGTTGGTGGGAGATTTTGATCTGAGGTTGCACCGGTTTCGGGTGGGTGATGTGTTTGTTAGTGTCAATGAGGACTCTGTTGTGGAGATATTTCGTGTACCGAAGGGTGATGATGTTGTGCCAAAAGGTCAAAAAATATGTAGGATTGGGCATCGAAATAAGATTTGTTGTCTGGCAGCGATGTGAGCTTGACTAAATGTTGAAAAGGCTGCAAAATTTGCAGGAAGAGGTAGACAAAAATGAAGATTTTGTTTGGTTATTCGTATTATATGCCTATGGGTGTATATTGAGCCCAAAGATCCGGCTAACAACTTACCGACGCTTTGTGGAGTCCATTGCCAATGTGGATAGGATCTCCCACTATAACTGGGCTAAAGTTGTCGTCTATGGCTTGGTTGTGCTTTTGTTACAGGTATGAGATCTCATTAATTTAATTAAGTTGTGACGTGCGACAGAAGTGTAGTGTAAATTGTTCATTTTGGTTAACTAATATATGTATTTTTTTTATAGGGTTAATTTCAAGAAACCCCCTATACTATTCAATTTAATCAATTAACCCCCAATGTGTCTACTTTGCCCCCATATACTATCCAATTTAATCAACTAACCCCCACTGTGTCCACTTTGTCCCCTATACTATTCAATTTCATCACTATGCCCCCTCCCCCTCATATTTTGAGTCAAAATGCCTAAACTACCGTCAATAGTATAAGGGGGTTTAGTGAAATCAACCCTTTAAAAAAATTATTTTTCGAAAATCAATTATGTTTTTCGTAAAAACTATAAATTTCAAAAATATATATATTTCGGAAAATATTATATATATATTTCAGGATATATATATATTAAAAAATGATATATATTTCGAAATATATAATTTTCAAATTGTTTTAAAAAAATATGTTTTTTTCCAAAAAATATTGTTTTTACTAAAAATATATATTATGTTCCAAAATATGATTTTTTCCGTAAAATATTTTTTTTTTGCGAAAAATATATATTATTTTTCCGAAAAAAATCATATTTTGGAAAATAATATACTCCCTCCGAAAAATAATTTTTTTAAATTGTTGATTTTACTAAAACCTCTTATACTATTGATGGTAGTTTAGACATTTTGACTCAAAATGTGAGGGGGAGGGGTCATAGTGATGAAATTGAATAGTATAGGTGGCAAAGTGGATATAATTGGGGTTAGTTGATTAAATTGGATAGTATATGAAGTTTCTTGAAATTAACCCTTTTTTATATGAACAGACTCTCTACTTGGTGTGTTTTGATGTGGATGGGCCCAAACCAAAGGACCCACATTTGGTGACATCATGGAGTGACGCTATGACCAGAGAACGTATCAGTTATGAGGAGGAGATTTTTGGTGGATTTAAAGGTGTAAAGGCAACAATGACTGACAAACCATTGGTCGACAGTGCATTGAAAATCGATGTTGGCGCTGATCCAAGGCCTACTCCATGTTACTCACCATTGCTTAATTATTTTTTGTAGGAAGTAGTAAAGAGACATGCGACATCCATCTCAGAAGTGAAGAAAAATTTGAGGGTAATGGAAGAAAGCCATGATGTGTTGTTGGATTGGTTTGTCAAGTCCAGTCCAAATGAAAATGAAAATGAACCAACAGTGGGAGTGGATGAAATGGTTTCTAACTGTGTTAATGATTTGATAAGTGATATACATTGTGATGGGCATATCGAAAAGACGATAGAATTGAGAAAAAGTCTGTTGCGAAAAATGTGCAATTAGAAAGGGAGCAGTAGTTAAGTTGCATTAGAGAACGTGATGGAGGCAAAGATGATGGTACAATAAAACAGGGTGGAGAAACACATGAAGAGGAAAATGATGAGTTTGAAGAAATATCTGATGATAATGAAGTCCATCTAATTACCACAGAAAATCCAAAGAGACCCGTGAGGACAAAAAATGATAGCCAATACTTGAAGTCGCCATGGGTGATTAAGCTAAAGGGAACCGATGGTTTGGATGCGAAGCAAAAACAAAAGTTTTTGAGGATTCTCAAATACGTGAATAATGATACACAACAACTGTAAGTTAAAATCTATTTGCCAAACTCTCCTTCACAATTTTTAACTTTTTTTAACCACATCGACTTCTACTTTATCACGATATATATATATATATATATATATATATATTACGAAATACATATCTTTTTTCGAAATATATATATTTTCCCTGAAATATATATATATTTATGAAATATAAATATTATTTTCTAAATATTTATATTTCAAAAATATATATATATATTGAAATGTGAGGATGAGAGGGTATGATGATGAAATTGGAAAGTTTAAGGGGCAATACAGACATATGAGAAATTAGTTGATTAAATTGAAAAATATATAGACAATCCGGACATAGAAGATGTTAGTTGATTAAATTCAATAGTATTGGGGGGTTTACCCCTTTTTTTATTTATTACAAATGCCAATAATTTATGCTTATTATAATATTATTTATAAAAATATTTGATATATTTGGTCAATTTGACTTTTTTGTTTTCCCCCCCTTTACAAAGTGGAGTAAGATCAAATTCTACATGGGTATAAACGTACATTCAGGGCCTGTTTGGTAGGCGGTTATGGTTCCATTTTTCTGGTTTGATCATGATTTTTTGAGACCAGACCATGTTTATTTTGTATTGGTCTCAAAAAATATAACCAGATCAAATTGAACCAAAATGACATTTTTTCAAACCAAGTTTTTTGGTGGTTCTATTTGGTTTGGTTAAAAAATCTATCCAAAATCTAATTAAAATGTCCTCAAATAATTGAACCACATCTAACCAATATATTTAAACCAAAATATAAAAATAAATAAATAAAAGAATGAATAATAAATAAAATTAATTAAATAATACATAAAATTAATAATAAATAAATAAATATAATAATAAATAAATGAATAAATAATAATATAAGTAATAAATTAATAAAATATTTATAAATTAATAAAAATAAATGAATAAATAAAAATAAAAATAAAATAAAATATATTTATGAATAAAATAATAATATAAATGATAAATTAAATAATGCATAAAAATAATAATAATAAATAATAAATTAATAAAATATATTTATAAATTAATTAAACAAATAAACAAATAATATTAAATGATAAATTAATAATATAAATAATAAATTAAATAAAGCATATTTATAAATAAAATAAAAATAATGAATAATAAAAAAAATGAATTAAATAATACATAAAAATCACAATAAATAAATAAATAATAAGCAAAATGAATTAATTAATACAAAAATAATAATAATAAATTAATAAATATAATACAAAAATAAATAAATGAATAAAAAATAAAAATAAAAATAATAAATGAATAAAATTGATTTATAAATTAATTAATTAAACGAAACGAAAAAATAATAAATTAATAATATAAATTATAAATTAAATGAATTATATTTATAAAAAATTGAATAATAACAAAATGAATTAAATAATACATAATAATTAATAAATCAAATGAATGAAATAATAAACAAAATAAATGAAATAAAATGAATGAAATAATACATAAAAATAATAATAAATAAATAAATATAATAATAAATAATATTATAAATAATTAATTAATAAAATATATTTATAAACAAATAATAATAAATAATTAACAAAATGAATTAAATAATATATAAAAACAAAAATAAATAAATAAATATAATAATAAATAAAAAGTAAATAGTAAATAATAAATAATAATAACTAATAATGGATTTTCATACCGTTTGTCAAATATGTTCTGTTTCCAATTTTGTTAAACGAAAATTATTAGACCACACATACCAGACCGGTATCAAACGGGCCCTCAATACCTTCCAAGTGGGTTTCAAATTCCTGCCCACCTTCAAAAGGGCAAACCCCAATCCGAAAACATGAAGCCGAACACCCTCACTCCTACTACCATTACAGCACCAGAGAATGGGAGACCGCGACAGAGGTCGCGACCGCGACCGAGACCGAGACAGAGAACGAAGAAGAGACAAAGACGATCAAGACCGTGACCGAGATCGCAAGGACCGCGATCGCAGTAAACGCTCCCGCACTCGCTCGCCGGACCGAACCCGTTCGCGCCACACCCGTTCCCGCACTCGCTCCCCGGACCGCCACCGCTCGCGCACCCGGTCACCGGATCGCTCCGGTCGGCGCCACCACCGCACGCCCTCGCCTGACCACCCGCGCAAGCGTCCCAGGCGCGGCGACGAGGACAGGCAGAGGGCGGCGGCTGCGGTGTCGGAGTTCGTGGACGGCATTGTGAGGGAGCAGAAGCAGCAAAAGGGCTCGGGGGAGGGCGGTGGCGCCGATGATGAGGCGGAGGTGGATCCGGATGAGGTGGAGATGATGAAGAAATTGGGAATTCCGACGGGGTTTGATTCGACAAAGGGGAAGCCGGTTCCCGGAGCCGATGTTAGCGGAGTTAGGGCTGTGACGAAACGACAGCCGAGGCAGTATATGAACAGACGTGGTGGTTTCAATCGTCCTTTGCCCGCTGAGAAGAATCGTTAATCTCAAATTCTTGAGGTTAGGGTTTTTTCCCCTCTTCTTCTGTTACCTATTATATCTTAATTGAAATTGATATTATTCCATTATTATGAACAAATTAGGTCAAAATAACAAATATATTTGAAAGGGAACGTATTATAGTGTTGTTCCAGTGACATTGTGGGATTGGGAACGGAATGGTATGGATTTGTTGCCTTATCCTGGTTGGAAAATTTAATGTTTAATTGAATATTTAAAATGTGACATTATACATAGTTTGATTTTGATTTCTTCCTCCCATTTTTGGCTGATGAATCTAAATTTTCTCTGTTGTATAGGAAATTATTGTTCATTGTGAAGAATATGAATTAGTTATTATGAGCTTTGTTTTTGGTACACTACTAGTAGGACACAACATTCACTAGTAGTAGTAGTACAAGAAAATAATAGTAGTCATTGTCTATGTTACATTAACTCTTCTAAGGTAGATGAAGTACCCTTGTACGACACTCGTTAGTTGGACATGTGTATGAAACATTGTGACCGAGACTTTTGGTAGGACACTTACATAAATTTAGATTCAAATGATTCCGTGTTGCTATATTATTATTTCAAATGAGTGAAATGTCTAGTTTGAACACTAATTTGGATAAACCATTGTTCTACACTTAAGAATAAAATAAAAATATTAAATAAAATGAATATTTAGCCGTGTCCATGTGTCCTCTTATAAGATATTTGAAACGTCCGACACCTTGATACCTACCTGTATCAGACACACCTATCCGAGTCCATGTAACATAGGTCGTAGACTCGTAGTAGTAGTAGAGTCACCACACGAATTATTAGTATTGTGGATTGTCATGATATTCCTTGTCCTTTCGTCTAAAGGTTTAAATGGAGTGTACTCTTCAAATTAATGAACAATCCTACAAACCACCAAAATTTTTTGACAGTTGCTCATTGGATTGTTTTATGGAGACCACTTTGCAGATGCAATTGGTGTTGCATGTTTTTATGGCTTTGTCCATGTAAGCTGAATTTCAGGCATCTATAGATTTGCGAGTGGTGCCTGCCTTGTTGAAGAAGATTGGAAAATAATTGTGTAGTTGGCTAAACATGTAAACCAGGGCAGTTGGATTTAATGTCATTGGAAGATAGAGCTCTATGACTTGGCCATTGGTCACTAATGTTGTGGCAATTTCCTGGTCACGAGGCTCATTTCCAGTTTATGCTCGTCTAGTTCATGTAGTACTGTAGTGGTGATTTTATTTGGTGGTTGTGGTATATTTCTTGTAGAAAGACTGTCTGTCCTTTTATTTTGCTTGTCCTCTTCCTTCTAATCTAATTTACTTCATGAACTAAAAAAAATAAAGAAAGTGTATGTTGCTTAGAAAGTAAGGTTATTGGCTTGATTACTATCACAGAGATTATTGTCCCCCTATCTGTTGCTTCTACTTAAAAGGTGCTAGATCCTCTTTAAGAATATAAATATGCATGTGTCCTCCTTGCTTTCAATAAAAGATCATTTCCAAGGCAACTTGTACCATCAATTGGTTAACAATCATGTTTATTTGGACATGTATTGACACTTGTTATGTTTTTCATAAATATACATGTCTTTGCTAGAACACGTCCATTGTGTACATATGCATGTGTCATCCTTGCTTATAATAGAACATCAGGTTCAAGGCAACTTGTAGCATCAATTGGCTGTGAATCATGTTTACTAGGACATGCTTTGCCACTTCAAAATTTTCATGGACTCGGAGAAACCCCATGTGAGTAAGATAAACAAGTATTGCCACTTGCAAATTTTTCACGCACTTGGAGAAAAGCCATGCCAGTAAGATACATAAGTACTGCCACTTGTTAACTTAATATGGATATAACATGGAAGAAGACCCATCTCTAGGCATGTTAGCCATGCAACCCTCTTATAAATTGAAATCATATCCACCAATGGTAAAGAACCACACAAGATCAAGACAAGTCCAAGGCCTATATCCTTTGCAGTGTTATTTTCCTCGAATCCTTTGGTCACTTTGTGAACCTTGAGGTTTTTGGGCATACCATTGTGGGAATGATCGTAAACACATTCAATTTAAGTTGGTTGGCCAAATGATGACCTAAGTGGTTATGGTTGTTCACCGTATGACTACGTGGTAACGTGGAGGGAACAAACAAGGACATAAAATCTTGCCCTGTGGTTGTTATTGGTCAGATAGGTATATGAATATTGTCCAGAATACCGATATTTCAAGGAAGATGGTGGTGATGGCGGATGGTTTTATGGGTAGTAAGGTTGTGGATAATACTTGTATTGAGATAGAGGTGGCGTAGTCTAGTAAGAACAATCATATGCCAAGGGAGATGGATAAATATGGGACTTCATATAAGGATCTATGTCAAATCAATCACATATTTTTGTCAGGTTAATATTTAGTACTGTAATACATTATTTTGGATTTGGTGGTTTACAGGAGTAGGGAGAGAAAGTTGCACTACTTCAAAGTGGATGAGAGTAAAAGTACATATACTTGAAGCTAAGGAATAAGTAACTAAAAGGAAGAGTTAGAGAGAGAAAGAGAGTAAGTTGCATGGATGTAAATTACATGGAATGTAAAATACAAGGAAGGATAACGTTGCAAGAACTGAAGGAGACAAGCCTCGGACTTGTCTTGGCTTGTCTTGACTGTGTGTGGATCCTTTGCACTGCAGAGAAGAGTTTTATTTGCCAGAGAGTTGCATGGGCTTACAAGTCTTGAAAAATGGGTTTTCTCCCTGTTTGGTCCATGAAAAAATTGACATTTGGCAGTAATTGTGTTTCTTGTTCACATTATTTTCCTTTGGCTTCATGAAAAACTTGGCATGTGGGATTCCATGTCCCAACAAATATGGTTCCCAACCAATTGATGAGACAAGTTGTCATTGAATGATCTTTTATCAAATGCAAGGCAGACAAATGCCTATACCTATAGAGAATGACAAACTATTTCTTAGAGCACACCGCCTTCCAATCTTTAGCTACAAAGAAAGTAGCAATATTATGGGAACAAAAATCCTATTTTTTTTTTTTATTTAAAGAAAGAAAGATAAAAAATAAAAAAAAAAGTCCAAAAAATGGCATGGTAGATAATAGGAAAGAATGAAAAAACTCATGTTGCCAACCCCCCGACCCTATCCATCTGGGATAATAGCTGAGCTGAGTATTGTAAGGTAATAGATTTTGAAGTAATGGCCAGTTGTTTGATCTGTTAGTTTGAGCTTGCTGATATGCAAATGAATCTTGCGCTTGGTTCAGTGACTCCTAGATAATTTGACCTCCCAAGTAGAGGCTAAATGGAAGAACAAAATTAGAATGCATCCCTGTTTTATATCACTTTTGCTTGCAGCCACAATAATTAGTGAACTTTCTTCGACCTAGAAAGCAAGGACACTTCCCCGGAGGTCCCGTGTCCGGCCCCGATACTCCTCGGACACGTGTTTGATACTCCGTAGGAGTATCAGATTTTTTAAAATTAAATTTTTTTTCCGGACACGGCTGGGACACGGTAGGACACACCTAGGACACGGCAAAATATATATATTTTTTAAAAAATAAAAAAAATTGCTAAAAATCTACCTTCCTTTCTTGTAATAGAACATGACTTTTAGATTGCAAAACTACTGGTTGTAATGTCATTTGTTTCTCAACTATATATCTAATATTTTTGTGATGAAATACTGCCTTTTAATCATTTTTTATAAAGGAAGTTATGAACATATGATTTATATATCTAAATTAATGAATGATTCAATGGTGAAATTTGATATTTAATGTGTGATGATATCATATCTTGTGTTTAATTTTTCTTAGTTTATTAACATTGTATAAAATACATTGAGATTTCTTATATTATAAAAAAATTGATAAAATTATTTTTTTATATAAATTTATTATTTATTATTTAATTTTTGCCATATCCCGCCGTACCCGTGTCCTTTATTTTTGAGATTTGCCGTATTCCTGTGTCTGTTTCGTGTCGTATCTGCACCTCGTGTCCGTATCCGTGCTACATAGTCTTGGACCAATATCAATCAACATGTTCATGCAAACGCAAGGTAATGAAGTTGCCTCACAAAAATGTGGAAATAATAAATGTGGTGGATTGGGTGTATGTGCCAAATCCTGAAGGAAAAGAGCCGAGTTTCCTCGTATTATTATTGGATTTTGGACCTTTGGAGAAACTACAGCTGACTTTAGGAGTTGTTACTTGTTAGTTGATTGTGAAAAGTTTATATATATTTTAAGAATTTTGGGACAATTCGACGGACGCTAGGAACCAATATATCGGGGCAGGATAGCATATTAGCATGATATCCCTTCCATCATTCTTTTCTATCTGAGCCTAGTATTTTCTGAAAAATATACTTCCGTCGTGCCTTCCTTGGGTTAGACACTGTTTATTATTTATTTATTTAATTTTAAGGAACTCACCCCCCCCTCCACGAGCCCTGTAGGGCTCGAACCCCAGACCTCGCCCAATTTGGAGAGGAATGGAAATACTATCAGACCATTGGTTTTGTTATTTATTTTTCCCTTTATTCTTGTTGCTGGTGGAGCACTGCTCCGCTCTTAATGGGTCCCATGCCTGTGTGCATGCTGATTGAATTGAATTAGTGGCAGTGTTCGGCAAGAATCAAAAACCTTAACCAACCGGGCTAGTAATAGATATGTGTTATATTATTGGCTAGTCTTTCCCGTTTTCTTTTCATTGTCTTTTACTTTAAGATACTGATTAAATGTATTTAAGAAAATCATGATTATAATTGTTAAGTATTTTGTGATTAGTATTTTCTACAAAGTTAACATAAACTTCTTAATGATTAAATTTTTCTTAGAAAATAATTGTGCATGTTCTCTACATGAACCCACCCTGGCTTACTGCCTCGGCTCTAATGTTGGGCTGGTTCAGAAATTAATTTTTCGTTGCTGAGCGGGTTTTGATGAGGGTTTGGCCTGCCCTGTTTACACCCCTATCTTTACCTCCACAATTGTGGATCTGAAACTAGAAGAGAATATTTCCCCAAGATGATTGTCTTACAAGTTTTTTTTATTTGTTTTGTTTTTATTTATTTGTTTATTTCCTTTTCCTTGTCATTTTCATTGTTTGATAATTTTAATATTTTACACTTTTAACAGATGGGGGAGCACTTGCTGGCATAACTGGATCAGATGGAGATTTTTGGTTCCCAAATTCTGTTGCTGGAAACTCGATAACGATGTTTGACACCCCTTAGAAGATGTATTGTACTCTTATATAAATCCCTGATATGGTTGGATTGGAACTTCTGTAGTGTTGTACTACTGATTTTATTGAACTTTTTGGTGCCGCTTAAAGATGATGAATGCTTAGACTGTACTGGAAAATTATGCTGGATTGGGAAATTTGTGTTCCAGGATTACATGATCGCGTACAATCAAAACATCGAAGCAAATGTCTTAGCTTTCTTAAGAGTTTGCTTGCTTGTTGAGTTGTAACGGGTCTGGACAATATAATCCAAATGAGATCATTCTCAACACTTGATTGCGTAAATTTTATACAAAATTTAGATTCTTGTTGAGGGTTTTAATTTTAGGGTCGTTGCTGCTAATGAATTTGGGAATCACAACTCCCAAAAACGCAAGGAAGCTCTGCTCTCATGGATGATTGAAATGTAGTAGATGATAGGCTTGACTTTATGTCATAAATGTAACAGTATTCATGATGGTGGTGGCCAGGGTTATTTTATCGGGTTGTAGTTCGTCTAATATTTTGTGCAATAGGCCACAATTATTTCTATGATTAGGAAACTATGCCTATTTAATTAAATTACTTTGGCAGTATGTTCTTTCGGGAGAGGCCATGATGTTTTTCCTTATTACTTTATTGTTGCAAATAAAGTTTGTTGTAATTTATTTCTCGGGTAATTTAAACAAAATCCCCTGAGGTTTCAAGATTTAATTATCAAATTCTCTGTTGTTCGTCAAATCCCTTGACATTTCAGATATTAATCAAATAACCCTCTTTCAGCAAATTTTTATGTGAAAATGACTTAAATGTCCCTCACATAAATTACAGTTTCACCCCTCTTGTTTGGACATGTTACACTTTCCCCCCTATTCTTTGAATAATTACACTTTCCCCATCTATAAAAAAATATATATATAATTCGAAACAAATACATAAATTTTGAAATATATATATATATAATTCATAAACAAAATATTAAATTTTGAAAAACTATATAAAATTAAAAATATATATAAATTTAGAAAAATATATATATAATTCAAAACAAATATATAAAATTTGAAAAATAATATATAATATTAGAAAAACTATATAAAATTCGGAAAAAGTATATATCATTTGAAACAAATATATAAAATTCTAAAAATATATATAAAATTCATAAATAATATATTAAATTTAGAATATATATATAAAATCCAAATAATATATATTAAATTTTGAAAAAAAATATAAATTTCAAAAAAATAAAATAAAATTCAAAACAAATATATAAAATTTGAAAAAAAAAAAAATTCAGAATATATATTTCAAAAAAAGAATTATATTTTTTTATGTCACCACGTGAGTGACATGTGATAGGGTGTATGGTTTGGACCAGACACGTGAGGTTGAATGGGGACCATGTCATGTTGTGTACTTTAATTTTTATTTTTTATTGTATTGTTAAATGGACAAAAAAATAAAGGAAAAAGTGGTAAAGGTAGGAAAGTTGTACAAGAAGAAGTGGGATAGGGTAAGATGCTGAGTCGATTGCTTATCTTTTCTTGGATACTAGCGTCATCATTTTCTTTTTCTTTCCTTTCTATTTTTTTTGGGGGCAAATTTATATATGTTTTTTGAAATTTATATATATTTCAAAATTTTATATATTTTCAAAAATTATATATTTATTCAAAATTTAGTATATATTTTTTCGAATTATATATATATTTTTAGAAATTTAATATATTATTTATGAATTATATATATATATTTCTAATTTATATATTTATTTCAAATTATATATAATTGTTTTTGAATTTATATATATTTTACAAATTTTATATAGTTTTTCTAATTTTATATATATTTTTTCTAATTTTATATATTTGTTTTGAATTATATATATATTTCAAAATTTATATATATTTTAAACTTTTATATATTTATTCAAAATTTAATATATGTTGTCCGAATTTTATATATTATTTGGAAATTTAATATGTTTTTTATGAATTATATATATATATTTCGAATTTTATTTACTTTTTAGGGTAATTTCCACCGACACCCCCTCAAAGAGACCCTAATCCCACACGAACCCCCTCGATATTGAGTATTCCCACACGGACCTCCTCTAAATTGAATTTTTTTCCCACACGGACCCCTTTCGTGTCCACTCCGTTAGATTGGTCCGTTAATTAGTGATGTTAGCCACTATTCACCTCATAAATAGTCTATTTTGCCCTCAAATGATATAAAATGACTTATATACCCTTAACTAAATCCCTAAATCAATTTAACCCCTAAACCAAACACCCCCTTAGAATCAATCTAACCCTCAAACCAAACACCCCAACCCCAACATTTATTCAATTGAAATTTATTTAATTCTCTCTCTCTCTCTCTCTCTCTTTCTCTCTCACACACACACACCTCTGCACACAGACGCACACATATATATAGATCTATACATATATATATATACACACACATATATATATCTACACCATTTTCGACCCCCTCCCATCGCCTCCCCGTCGGCGCCGCCCCCCTCCCACCACCACCTCCGGTCGAAAATAGGGGGAGGTGGTGGTGGGAGGGGGGCGACGCCGACGGGGGAGGCGATGGGAGGGGGTCGAAAATGGTGTAGATCTATATATATGTGTGTGTATATATATATATATATATAGATCTATATATATGTGTGTGTATATATATATATATGTGCGTCTGTTTGCAGAGGGAGGTGTGTGTGTATGTGTGTGTGTGTGAGAGAGAGAGAGAATTAAAATAAATTTTAAATTTTTTTTAATTTTATATTTATTTTCGAATTTAGCATTTTTTTAAAATTTAATATATATATATTTTGAATTTTATATTTATTTTCAAATTTTATAATGTTTTATATTTTTTTCGAATTTTATAATTATTTTCAAAATTTAATATATATTATTTAAATTTTATATGTTTTTTTTTAATTTTATATATTTGTCTTGAATTTAATATGTTTTTTTTAAAAAACAAATTCAAAAAATATATTTTATTTATTTATTTTTGATGTTATAATTTTTTTTCGAAATTTAATATATATTTTTGAATTTTATATGTTTTTTTTAAAAAAATTTATATCTTTGTTTCAATTTTTTTTTATGTTTTTTATGATTTTTATAATTATTTTCGAAATTTAATATGTTTTTTCAAAAAACAAATAATTTCGAAATTTATATATTTTTTTAATATTATATTTATTTTCGAAATTTAGGTATGTTTTTTGAAATTTAAATATTTTTTTGAATCTATATATTTTTCCCCATTTTATATATATATTTTTTCTAAATTTTTATATATTTTCAGATTTTAATATAAGTTTTCAAAATTTTATATTTTTTTTGAATTTTATATAATTTTTTTGAATTTTAAATATTTCTTTCAAATTTTATATATTATTTTAGAATTTTATATGTTTTTTGAATTTTTTTTTAATCTATATATTTTTCCCCATTTTATATATATTTTTCTTAATTTTTATATATTTTCAGATTTTAATATAATTTTTTGAAATTTTATATTTTTTTGAATTATATATATATTTTGAATTTTATTTAATTTTTTTGAATTTTAAATATTTCTTTCAAATTTTATATACTATTTTTGAATTTTATAATTTTTTATATTTTTTCAAATTAATTTTTTTTTTAATTTTAAATAATTTTTTCAAATTTTATATATTATTTTTGAATTTTATAATGTTATATGTTTTTCGAAATTAAATTTTATATATTATTTTTGAACTTTATAATTTGGGTAGTTGGGGGTAAAATTGCCTTTACATATATTCATTTTTATTTGATTTTTTAAATATATATCGAAGGGCAAATTAGTAATTTCATAATAAACCGTTAGTAAATCTAACGGCTGTCTGTCTGAGGGGGTCCGTGTGGGAATACTCAATATCGAGGGGGTCCGTGTGGGATTATGGTCTCTTTGAGGGGGTGTTGGTGGAAATTACCCTACTTTTTATAATATATATATATATATATATATATATATATATATATATATATATATATATATATATATATATATATATATAATTTTGAATTTTATATATTTGTTTTTGAATTATATATATATTTGAAAATTTATATATTTCCTCGAATTTTATATATTTTTCAAAATATAATATATAGTTTACGAATTATATATATATATATATATATATTTAAAAATTTATATATTTGTTTCGAATTAAATATATATATTTCAAATTTTAAATAATATTTTCGAATTATATATATATATATTTTTATAGAGGGGGGAAAGTATAATATGTCTAAAAAAGTGAGGTGAAACTATAATTTATGTGAGGGACATTTAAGTCATTTTGGCATAAAAATTGGCTGGACAGGGTATTTGATTAAAATCTGATATGTTAGGGGTTTGGCGAACGGTAAGGGGTTTGGTGATGAAATCCTGAAACCTCAAGGGGTTTTCTGTAAATTACCTTTATTTCTCTAAAGAATTTGTAATTCTGTAATAGCCGAAAACTATATGGGCCATATGCGAGGATTGATGGGCCCTATGCAAGGACTAATAGGACTGACCCATAGAAGTCTCTAGAAAATGAGTGATCCATAAGTTAGAGATTTGTCCCAAGAATGGAAGATAGAGCCCAAGAAAAAAAGGAGTATCAAATCCCATGATTTAAAGGATTGATAAATTTGGGTAGATGAGACTGACCCATCTACCGAATTATGTATAAATATATAGCCAAATGATGAATAAAGGAATCTCAATTTTTAACCTAATTCGTTGTGTATTTTTCTATATCTACACAATTGGTGCTGTCTGTGGGAAACAGTCCTTGAAATCTTTTTCAACAGCTTCCCACTCTCTACTAGGAGCTTAGATTGACATCATCCATGAAGGTTGTCACCCGGTCACAACAATCTGAGTTACCTCCAAACAGAGGCAAACCTTCTTAAACCGAAGATCCGATCAGGCGGGCCTTGAAGGATAAGACCACCGAGTTGGAGAGGCAGAACGCCGAGTTGGTGGCTAAACTAGCCCTGCTGCAAAACCCTCGAGAAGCCCGGAATGTCGAACAGTCCAACCAGCAGGAGCGATCTACGGGCCACCAATCGAAAAGGGACAACCACCACGCAAAATCCAACAACGATCGGGAGAAACATGTAGAGTAATCTCTACAGGTGCTCGGGATGCACAATCCCGAGGAAACTCTGACCATGAAAAAATTGGAGGAAATTATGATTAGATTCCAAAGGGAGGTGCTTAAGGATCTGAAGATTCAGACCCCCAATCATCTGGCCTCTGAGGCATCCATCGACGCTGTACATACGCCATTCACACTGGCGATCACCAGTGTGCCCTACCCGAAGAGGTTCAGGCTATCGAAGTTTACCCTGTTTGACGGCACAAAAGATCCGACGGAACACATCTACCATGTCCATATAAAAATGAATGTCTACAACGAAAACGAAGCCTTACTCTGCAAAGTCTTTCCCACCAGCCTGACCGAAGCAGCCCTGTTATGGTTCAGGAAACAACCACCCCGATCTATTGGAAGCTGGCTCAGACTCTGTGAGTTGTTCATTACCCAATACTTAGGTAATAAAAGACAAAAAAAGACGATCTCTAGTCTATTTACCATGATCTAGGAAAAAGGTGAATCCCTAAAAAGCTTTGTCTCGCGATTCAATGTCGAGATGTCCTCGATTCACATTGTGATCAACACTTAGCCGTCGAGGCCTTCAGGATGGCCTTGATTCCTGGAACCAAGTTCCACCAGTCTTTGGTCAAGAGGCCACCAACAGACATCGGGGAACTCAATTCCAAGGCACAAGGGCATCTCCGGATAGAAGAAGAACTGACCATACGCCAAATAAGAGCAGCCTTTGTAAGCGTAGAGGCAAGAGCATCCAAACCTAAAGTTAAAGATCGGGCACCATATCGGAAGCGGCCAGGTGCTCCTCCTGTACCTTCCCCAGTCTTAGAGAAACGCCAAAGGTTCGAAGACAAGATCACTCCATTAAAGGTTAGCCTGGCCAAACTGTATCAGGAGACTAAGGGTAAAGGGATCTTTCGGTCACCACCACTTATCAGACAACCAATGGAACAGAGGGATATGTCAAGGCACTGTGCTTTCCATGGCGAGTATGGAAACCACGCCAACGAGTGCAGAAGTCTCAGGAGGTAAGTAGAAGCCATGATAGCAAAAGGAGAATTGACTGAATACGTTGCCAAGGAAGGCACCCGATTAGATCAAACATCACATACGCTCGTCAAGGGGACAACGGGTCAGCTCGTAAAAGTCATTCACATGGTTCACAGAGGGCCAAACCGATCAGAAGTGGAGGAAGCCCGTAGATCCCAAATACGTCAAGCCTAGAGTGCGAAGGGTTGGGGAAATCAGCGAGTTTCGAAGTCCGAAAGAGGATGCACGGATGACTTTCTCTTCTGCAAATATGCGGAACATTCAATCACCACATGACGATCCCTTGGTGATCTCCCTCATGGTCTTCAACTGCTTGATCAAGAGAGTAATGATCAACCCAGGAAACAGCGCCAATATAATCACCAAGTGGGCTTTTGATAAGCTAGAGATTAACCCCCAGGAGATAGTTCCTTCTAGAAGACCAATAGCCGGATTCGATGGCAGAAGAGTGGAACCAATGGGAGAGATCCAACTATTAGTAACAACAGCAAGACGCACGCTCAGAGAAACTTTTGTGGTGGTAGATGTCAAACCCTCATATAATCTCCTCATGGGCAGGGGTTGGATCCATCGGATGCACGAAGTTCCTTCCACCTTGCATCAAGTCATGCGATGCGTCGATCCAAACGAAATTGATGTGATTGACATCAAGGGAGATCAGGTGGCGGCCAAAGAATGTTACGCCGTCACCTTGAAAGTTTGAGGAAGAGGACAGAACCGGAACGAGATTCACAATCCAAGGCAGTACCCGATGATCAATAGCAATTACAGGACGAGGGTGCGGGGTCATCTATAATAGCTGAACCTTTGCTAGAAGTTCAGATTTGCCCCGACCACCTTGAAAGGATGACTTACATTGGTTCTGGCCTCAATACACAAGAAAAGGAAGAATTGGAGGCCCTCCTACGCTCTAATACTAACGTATTCGCATGGGGCCATATGGATATGCCCGACATCGATCCTTCAGTGGCCCAACATTCCCTCAACGTAGACCCCGACACGAAACCCATTAGGCAGAAACAGAGACGCATGGGGCCCACCGAAACCAGATTATAGCTGAAGAGGTTGATCGACTTCTCCAAGCCGGATTCAATAAAGAGATGCAATATCCTTCCTAGCTGGCAAACGTGGTTGTAGTTCAGAAGAAGAACGGGAAATGGAGGGTGTGCGTGGATTTCACTGATCTGAACAGAGCATGCCCGAAGGATTGTTTTACCTTACCAAAGATCGATCAGATGGTAGATGCCACCGCAGGATTCGAGCGCTTGAGTTTTCTGGACGCGTACTCTGGGTATAACCAGATACGAATGAACCCAGATGGCGAGGAAAATACCGCATTCATCACTTAATCAGGTACATATTGTTATACTGTTATGCCTTTCGGACTAAAAAATGCAGGTGCAACCTTTCAGAGGTTAGTTAGCAAAGTTTTCCAAGGCATGATGGGGTCTACCATAGAAGCCTACATTGATGACACGATGGTAAAAAATAAGGCAAAAAGTGACCACTTGACTGATCTGCAACAGGTGTTTGACACCCTCAGAAAGTACAAGATGAAGCTCAACCCATCCAAATGTTCATTCGGAGTGTCCTCAGGCCAATTCTTGGGACACATAGTTGATCGGACAGGAATATAGGCGAGCCCAGCACAAGTCAGAGCTCTCATGGAATTAGGAGAGTCGAAGTCCGGAAAGGAGATCCAAGTACTAACCGGGAGAGTAGTAGCCCTCAGCCGTTTCATCTCTCGCTTAACTGATCAGTGCCGACCATTTTTTCATTTTATAAAGGCAGCAAAAGGAGAAGTCTGGGGGCCGGAGCAATCAGAAGCTCTGAAAAAGCTCAAGAGCTACATGACAAAGCCTCCCATACTGGAAATCCCGGAAGCAGACGAGCCGTTACACTTATATCTAGCCATATCTGCAACATCTACCAGTGCCGCTCTGGTCAAGGAGGGTAAGGGGTACCAGATGTCGGTCTTCTACACCAGCAAAGCCTTTGCTAATGCAGAAACCCGTTATTCCAAACATGAAATACTGGTACTATCACTGATTAATGCAAAATGATGTCTTTGACATTACTTTGAAGCACACCCGATCGTGGCATAAACTTCAACCCCGATCAGATTCATAATGGCGAAGCCTGAATTGTCACGGAGAGTATCCAAATGGGCAATAGAACTGGGAATCTATGACATAACCTATTTCCCCTGAACTGCCATCAAAGGACAAACGGTTGCTGACTTTCTGTTAGAAGCAGAAACTGCAGACTCTCCAGAAGAAAATGAACCGGGCTTATGGGTAGTATTCGTGGATGGATCGTCAAATATAAACGGAGCAGGGATCGATATAGAGCTCATAACATCCGATGGAACTAAAATTCAGCAGTTCGTTCGATCAGAGTTTCCAGCCTCCAACAACGAAGCCAAGTACGAGGCCCTTCTAGTAGGAATTTGATTGGCCCGAAGCCTGCAAGTACTGAAAGTAGAGTTACGAAGTGATTCCCAATTGGTCGTACGACAGTTGAATGGGGAGTATGAAACCCGAGAGCCAAAAATGGAAGCATACAGGAATTTGGTACTAAAAGAGACTGAGGAATTCTAGCAGTTAACCTTTGAATAGATCCCCAGAGGGGACAATGTCATGGTAGATCGTTTGGCTAATCAGGCCTCCGCAGCAGGAGAAAGTATGACTCGAGCAGCACCAGTGAATTTCATCGTTCGATCAAGCTTGGAGCCCTCCGAGAACGTGATGGTCATTCCATGGGAGCCAAGCTAGATGGACCCTATAACAGATTATTTGAGGACGGGTGTGTTACCTAAGTCAAAACTAGAGGCCCGGAAGATAAGAATGAAAGTCGCAAAATACACTTTATACAACGGCCAACTTTATCGCAAGTCATTCTCCGGGCCATATTTAAGATATCTCACACCCTCCGAAACTTCTGTAGTGATAGAAGAGATATATGCTGAATCGTGTGGCAATAATTCCGGTGGAAGGTCTGTAGCCCATAAAGTCCTCACCCAGGGGTACTTCTGGCCTTATTTGTCAAGGGACGCTGAGGTATACACCCGAAACTATAAAAAGTGCCAATTTCATGGTGATGCCATTCATCCACCTCCGGAACTACTAAATCCAACAATTATCCCTCACCCCTTTGCCCGATGGGGAATGGATATTGTGGGTCCTCTCCCGCAAGCTATACGATCTACTACACATGTTCTTCTGGCTACGGATTATTTTACCAAATGGGTGGAAGCCGAGGCATACTCAACTATCAAAAGTAGCCACATTATAAAGTTCATATGAAGTCATATCATTTGTAGATTCGGTCTACCCCGAACTATAATGATGGATAATGGCACTAACCTGGATAACAAGAAAGTTCAAGCGTTTCTGGAAAAGCACGGGATCAATCAAAACACTTCTTTCGTTGGTTACCCACAGGGAAATGGACAGGCCAAAAGGACAAACGGAACAATTTTTGATACAGTTAGAAAAAAGCTCGAAGAAGTAAAATGAGCTTGGTTGGAAAAATTACCCGAGGTCTTATGGTCCTATCGGACCACTCCAAGATAACCAATGGGAGAGACCCCTTTCGCCATGGCCTACGGGGCCAAAACCGTTATCCTGACCGAATTGAAGGTGCCTACGCTAATAAGTCAGACCTGGGAAGAAGGTCCAAACAATCAGCACCTGGCCCATGATTTGGACCTACTGGAAGAAAGAAGAGAAGTTGTCGGGATAAGGCTGGCTACCTACCAACAACAAGTCAGAGCTCGGTTTAATTAGAAGGTCAAAAGAAGAGAGTTTCAGGTAGGCGATATGGTGCTCAGAAGAAAAATTGGGATTATTGGCAAGTTACGGGAGACATGGGAAGGACCTTATACAATAATTGAGGTCATCGGTCGCGGTGCCTATAGGGTACGGAAGAACGAGACAGGCCGCATCGAGCCCAACGCTTAGAACGCTTACCATCTGAAGAGGTATTATTTTTAGATAGTTTTCCATTAAACAGTAAAATAAAACTGTGTCTTGCACATGACAGTTCTGCTGACTATAATAAAGCATCTGTGCCTGATGTTCGGCACCTCTGCTACATGTTTCCCAAGTTTTTAAATAAAAAATCACATTATATATGAGTGATCATACCTTGTGAAGATGCCATTTTAATATAAAACTTTTCCTAAGTGTTGAGTTCAAACCTGATTTGAACTAACCAGAGGACATCAACGAGTCTCAGGGAATAGATGCCCGAAGACTCCATATTAATATAATTTTTTTCCTAAGTTTTGAGTTCAAACCTGATTTGAACTAACCAGATGACATAAACCAGTCTCAGGGGCTAGATGCCCGAAGACTCCATATTAATATAAAACTTTTCTTAAGTGTTGAGTTCAAACCTGATTTGATCTAACCATATGACATAAACTAGTCTCAGGGACCAGATGCTCGAAGACTCCATATTAACAGAAAACGTTTCCTAAGTGTTGAGTTCAAACCTGATTTGAATTAACCGGAGGATATCAACCAGTCTTAGGGGCCAGATGCCGAAAGACTCCATACTAAAATGAAAATTTTCGTAAGTGTTAAGTTTAAAAACGTTTATCTTGGGCTAGTCAATAGCTAAACCAAAGTAACAAGAACAAAATACCACAAAAATTGGGAAAATCCTTTTCATTAATATAAATAGAAAATACAAAAATACCCTTCTAAAGGGTAATACATAATGAAGTGCAGAAAACCTAAGTCATATTTCAACTCAGGGGCAAAACTAGTCTTCTCCGTTCAGAAGGGCAGCAAACCGCTTCTCATTCTCAGAGGTCGATGGGTCTTTATAAGGAAGGGGCACTCCCATGAAAGCATCAAACTCCTCAACAGTCTTAAACTCCCGATCAGCCAGGGGAATGTGCTCTATCTCGTGCCTATCCCGCCATGCCATTACTTATCGAACATCACAGATTGTGACATACCGTCTGTGCATGTCCATACCACCCAAATGGCACATCTCTACCTTAGATCGCTCAAGAGCCAGAAGATTATCTGACTCCGTTTTTTCGGCAGCTATCTTTTGGTAGGCTGCTTTTGCCTCTGCTAGTTCAGTAGCTAAGGCCCTCTTCTCAACCTCTCCACTCTCCAGAAGGCTCTTGTGCTCAGATACACTCTGACAAAGACCTTCCGCCTCCCTGGCCAGAGTGATATGATG
This sequence comes from Cornus suecica, assembly GCA_963922005.1. Taxonomy (NCBI): domain Eukaryota; kingdom Viridiplantae; phylum Streptophyta; class Magnoliopsida; order Cornales; family Cornaceae; genus Cornus; species Cornus suecica. The sequence continues at coordinate 60,439,067 of OY998240.1, read as the reverse complement.
CTCATTATTCTGCTGTAGTTGAGCCTGCATTTTGGCCATTTCCTGGACATCGGACTCCATGGCATGATTGTAGGCCTGGATCCCATAAAGAAGCTACACAGATAGGGAAAATGGTGTATATTAGTGCAGAACAAAGTAGAAATAATCAGCTAAGGTACGAAAGAAAAGTCGAAGCACCAACCTCTATGACCATCGAGGAGCCTTTCTGAAAAAGCTTAGTCCTGGCAATCTTCGACTGAGCAACCCTATCAGTAGGAGTCCAGACTCCTTTCGCCATAGCCCGAAGAGCATCTGGATGATAAATAGTAAGATGGTCAGCACAGACTGGAGAGCCATCCAGAAGGAGAAACTTTGGCTCCCAGGGAATTGCGGTGCGGGGAGTGTCCTGAGCCTGAGGAGTATCGCTCGTTGAGGCATCAATAGTCTGGGTCCTGGGTCTTTTATTGGCCACTCCACCACCCATACCAGATTGAGACCTGGTGGTTGCAGCATTTGCAGGAGGAGGATGAGGTGGATTTGAAGAACTTTGTGCAAGAGGAGGTACCAGGGGTACTGTCGAGAGTGGTATGGCATCAACCAGATTAAGCCCTTCAGGAACCTGAGTACGTCTGGCAGAAAGGGGCCTGAGGGGCAAATCCATCATGTCAATAACAACGCCCAAGTTAGAAATCATCTCCAGATTGGCCTTAGTTAGAAGAGTAGTGGTAGATCGGACGTTGTTTCAAATCTTGGCCCTCAGAAGTGCAAACCGTTCTTTTATAAGGGATAAGGGTATTTCTCTATCCTCATAGCCGAGAAATCTATACGCGTACGCTCCCTGATGTAAGTCACAGAACTCACAAAAATAAGTAGCTTTATGGAGGGGACGGTAGATATGCAAACAAATAGGGCTGAAGGTTCTGGGGATCGGGAATGTTAGAGAGAATGGGTAAAACCAGTTGCCACTAACAATTACCATTCTCTCCTTCCATCCTTTATCAGATTTTTCCATATAAGAGCATATGCCTCGACCTTGGAAGGGAAAAATGTTGTATTTACCCTTCATTTCTCTGGAATTTTGGAAGAAATAACAGAGAAGCAGGTCGGCTAAACCTAGATTAAGGTCCATATCCCTATTGTATAAAAGAAGCATGGCCAGAATCCTAAAGATATTCGGATTAAGCTGGAGATGGTGTAACCCTAGCATAAAAAGACGTAATGAAAGAAAGGGTGAAGATGGAATCTTAATACTTTGAGATGAACCGCCGATAGCAGAATGCTAACTGGTTGAAGTCCCTCACTCTTAGAAAATTCTAAATAGCCTGGGTAAGGGGCTAGACGAACATCACCGGGTACATTAGTTTCAACCCGAAGGTGTTTTACATCCACCTCAGGCCTTGTTTTCTTAAGAGGAGCAACCGAGAAAGGTTCAGGAAGGTTGGGGTTTACAGGCTCATCATTATCATGAGAACCCCCTGTAGCGGGTGTTTCTGGATTCGTTGACGAACCCGGAAGGTCAGTATTCGGGGGAACTATTTTGGGAACATGGGCCTCTTCACGGACGGAGGAATGACTATCGCTACTGGTTGAATCAGAGTTGGTTCCAGAGGACAAAACGACCTATTCTACTGACCTAGTATCATCACTATGAGACATGGTTTCAGAAAGGTAGAAGAGACAGATGGGGGGTAGAGCTGAAAATTGAAAGAAAAATAAAGTACTATTTGACTTACATAGTTTAGATAATAGAGGCAGGAAGAAATTCAGAAAGGGTTAAGGGACTGCTCCGGTGGAGGTTCCTAGAAAATGCCGGCTGAAAGTTGCAGGAGTCAAAGAGGAAGGAGCTCCAAGGAAACGAATTGAAAGGAAGAAGTTTGCTAAGAATGAGGAAATCAAATGATTTGAGTATGGTTTTATAGTGAGAGAGGGGCAAACCAATATCCCGCATGAAGCCCGAAGGTCGCATGTTACACGACAAGCCGTCATGGTGCGAAGAATGAGGCAATTGTTGCCTCACGTGCCACATCACCACCATCATTTCCCATGAAATACATTGAATGTATGTGTATATAATTTGGTCATGGGCTATGAATTGGCCCATGAGCCCATGACCTCAGGGGCCTGTGTAATAGCCAAAAACTATATGGCCCAATAAAGATGGGCTATATGTGAGGACTGATGGGCCATAGGCAAGGACTGATGGACCTGGCCCATAGAAGTCTCTAGAAAATGAGTGATCCATAAATTAGGGATTTGTCCCAAGAATGGAAGATAGAACCCAAGAAAGAAAGGAGTTTATCAAATCCCATAATTTAAGGGATTGATAAATTTGGGTAGATGAGACTGACCCATCTACCGAATTATGTATAAATACATGGCCAAAGGATGAATAAATGGATCTCAATTTTTAACCTAATTCGTTGTGTATTTTTCTGCATATACAAATTCTATATTTGCAACAAAAAGAATCTTTCCCAACAAATGTGCCCGAGTTTCAGTGTGTACATTCTTCTTTGCTTCTCAAAGCTAAAAACACAGTATAATTTGAAGGATTAATCTCACTTTCACGCCCTGACGTTTGCTCTAATTACATTTTGATCTTCTCAAATTTCAAATATTCCAATTACACCCCCTTGGATTTATTTTTGTTCCATTTAGACCCCCTTTGGAATAATGTCACCATCCAATAACTATGTAAAATGGCTAATTTTGTTCTCACAAAATACATGTTTATTCTTTTTTTTTAATATAATATTTGGGGGCAAAGAGGTAATTGCATATATTATCAATAGTAAAGTTGACATCCGTCTATCTCAAGGGGTTTAACTGGAATATTTAAAATTTGAGAATGTCAAAGTGAGATTAGGGCAAACCTCATAGAGTGAAAGTTGAACTAACCCTAATTAAATAGGAAAAATAGTGAAATTAGTGAGTGACAAATTTCTGCTACCCATGAATAGGGGTGCACATGGCTCGGTTTGGTTCAATTTCGACCGAAATCGAAACCGAACTATTTTTTTTGGTTTCTTAAAAATGAAAATCATAACAAAACCGTTAGTAAAAGAAACCGAACCAAACCAAACCATTTTTTTTGGTTTTTATAATTGCCTTTCAAAAAAATAACGACATAACTGAAAAGATAATATAATTAATAGCATAAACTAAATTACATAGAATAGTCCATGTTTCAACTATTAAAAACACAAAATCAAATCCATAATTAGTGGAATGGAAGTATACAGTTCAAAATTACATCCAACACTAGTTATCTAAATCTGCTTACACACCACTGGAGGTCAGTGGGGGCTGTGTGAGTGTGATAATGTTTGATACTAGGTTAGACTAAAGGAGTGAATGGAGAATGCTGTGATAAAATTAGGTTATTTTTTCATACAAAATTATGAATGCAGCCTCTAAAGTCTCAACATAATCTAATATGGATAATACATATATAATATATTATAAAACCGGTTCGGTTTGGTTCGGTTCGGTTTTTGTAGGGTAAAAACCGAAACCGAACCGAAAATTTTGGTTTTTGAATTTTGAAAACCATAACTGAACCGAATCATCTTAAAACCGAATCGAACCGCCGGTTTCAGTTTAGTCCGGTTCGATTTTTTCTGCAGCCCTACCCATGAAGTGATAAATTAGCAACTGTGATAGATTAGTCAGTAATAAAGTTCTGCTACAACTGAGTTAGTGAGTGAAAGATTAGCCGGTGGTCAAGGGATATTTTCTCAGACAAAGTTATTAAGTTGGATTGACTAATGAAAACTTAGAACTGTTTAAATGAGGTTTGGTTTGAAAATTGACAAGCAGAAGATGAAGAGATAGACAAGTTGACAAACCCTTCCTATTCGATTTCAACGAAGAGTTAAGACTACAAAATCTAAGGGCCTGTTTGGTTTGTATCTCTGGAAACTGTTCTCAAGAATTTTGTGAACGGAGAATAGTTTTCTGATAAGAATAAAAATAAATTATCTTAAAACAGTCATTTTTGTAACTTAATTTTCAGAAAACTGAACCCAATAATCTTTTTTTTTACAGTTTTTTAATTTTTAATTTTCAAAAAATAGAAAACTGCTTTCAGAAATACAAACCAAGCAGGCCTTAAGTTTGCTAGGAGTTTCACTGCGTTTAATCTCAAAATGAGACGGGGAAGAGTTGGAATATTCCTGTGTTTAGTGTCAAAATGGGGTTGCATTTAATCTTAGAATGAGATGTGCGAGGATGTGTTTAATCTCAAAACAGGAATATGAGCGGATGACTTTGCGTTATATGAAACCCTAACCACCGGTTTATCTGTACGGATAACTTCGTGTTATTTGAAGTCTTAACCACTGGTTTATCTGTACGGATAACTTTGTGTTATTTGAAGACCTAACCATCGGTTTACAGTCTTGACTTTCCGTTATAGCCTTATAAGTTGTACATACTTGTTTTCTTAGAGCATTTTCGGGAGTCTAAAAGAGCAAAACAAATATTAAAAAGGGTTTAAAATTTGTCTTTTCGCACAATTTGCAAACATAAAAAGTATTGTGAGCCCACATTTTTTCAAATAAGGGGTCAATTCGCCCTCAATGCAAAGTACAGGATTTTATTTGCATTTGTTCCATCAATATCTTTGCATTCATCAATAGGAAGAATACTCGATCTTTGGTGGCAATATTGTGTGAATGCTATATTATCTCTTTCAGTTTCTACACCGGTGGGTTAATTTTTTATTCAAAATATCCTCCTCTTCCATTAACTTTGTATATTATATATATATATATATATATATGAATGTGTCATTTGTGGTATGTTCATAATAAGGGTTTAAGCATCCGCAACTAGGGCTGCAAATGAACCGAGCCGTTCGTGAGCAGGCTCGGGTTCGGCTCGTTAAGAGCTCGGCTCGTGCTCGTTCGTTTAGTAAACGAACCGAGCCTGAGCACAATTTTTAGGCTCGTTTAGTAAACGAGCCGAGCTTGAACATTACTAAGCTCGGCTCGCCAAGCTCGTGAACAGGCTCGTCTAAGTTAAATAGTAAAATTATATCATATTTGACAAAAGAAAGTGTTCAAATTGAACAAATTATGAAGATTATTGTGAAAAAATTATAGAAATTAGGTGGTCATAACATAAAATTCATTCATAAAAAATTATACTAGTGAAAATATGTTAAAACAAACATGCAACAACTCAATCCAAACAACTATTATGGAGATTAATATATGTTGCACTGAAACGAGTCGTTCGTGAACAAGCTCGGGCTCGGCTCGTTAAATCTGGCGTTCGGCTCGGGCTCGTTCGTTAAGCAAATGAGCCGAGCTTGAACACATTTTCTAGGCTCGTTTAGTAAATGAACCGAGCTTGAACATTCTAAAGCTCTGCTCGGCTCGGTTCATTTGCAGCCCTATCCGCAACGTCGCTTGCTGCGACTATGGAGAAGTATGACCTTTTAAAATGTCAGAGGTTGTGGAGCTACTGTTACTATTAATGGAAACCAAATATGTATTGTCTTATATGAATGCACTTTTGTTTTGAGTAATTTGAGATGTTGTTCACTACACTGAGGCATCAATTATGTTAGTAAAATATTCACTGGAGTGTAGAGTTTCTCAATGTTTAAGTACAAGCACTTAAGCACCGGAACATATACTTTCATTAAATGTAGGGGAAGAACATAAAATATCAATATAGTTTAATAATTGATCAAAGGAAAATAATTCTTGTACCGAATTGCCGGACATAATAAGGATAGTGAATGTATATCCAGTATTGGATGAATAATATATATATATAGATTTGGGTCTCACAATACTTCATTCAACGGTGGATATGTATTCACTGATTTCATTCGGCCAAACAATTCGGTTTAAGTATCATTGCTCTTGATAAAATAATACCCTTATCATTTATTTTGGGTTTACGGGTGTAGACCCGTTCGAAGATGCTGAACGAATCTCAACCTTTGTAAATTAAACAGAAGCTACGAGAAGGATAAATGACAAGAAGAAAATAGAAAATTCAAGAATCATCAAATATTGGAGCAATTTCGGATCCTTTTCCCTTTCTTTTTTGTTTCTTTTATACATGAAATCTGGTCTTACCCACATGAATGGGTTTTAATACATATTAAAGACAATATCTACATTAAATTGAAGTTTAATGTTTATCAAAAACTGCTATGATAAAACCTTATGTCAGTTTTGATTATATATATTTGAAACGATCATTTCCTTAATGGCTTTATCCTGAAATGAGCTTATATCCTTGGGCTTTATTTTCTATTTGGGCTTTGTTTTCTATTCGGGATTTAAAACAGGTATGCTGATCCAATGTGAGTCTTTGTACGATGGGCCTGATGAAAAAATGAGCCTACACTTTGCCCCCAATTCCCAAGCCCATTTCATTTTTGAAATAGGGTGGGAATTCGAAGAGCCATGTGTAACTGCCACTTTCCTTATTTCCTTCGTTTCCTTCAATATTTCTTCCCCATTTATAAGAGCATATTCATTCCATTTGAAGACGATTCCCAGCAAGGAACTTCTTGAGGTTAGTTTTTCTCTTTCGTCCTTCATATTTCTTTCATAAATCAAAAGTATCATGAGTAGTGATAGCAGCCGAACCCCTTCTCTGGAGGTGGTTGTTGATGATGCCCCTGTTATTTCTTCCTCTAAGGTTGCCCCCAATTTGATTGAACCAAAATTCCATAAACTTTCCTGAAAACAATTACGTAAATTGCCTTTAGCCGATAGGTGCCAAATTGAGTTTGACATACCAAAGAATGTTTCGATTTCTGAGTATTCTTCTGATTTGAACTTCAAAACTTATGAAGAAGTTGAACCGGGCGAAGTCTTGTTCTCTGCACATCACTTGGCCGTTCTTAGATTTCCTTTACATCCGTTCTATCACTATATCCTTTTTTCTTTAGGACTTGCCCCTTTGCAAGTAAACCCTAATTTCTTCAGGGTTCTATCTGTTATGCTCGTTCTGAATCACGAACGAGGTTTGAACCTAGGTTTGGGTGATCTTTTGCTTTGTTACAAAGTCGATCAGATCAGAAAAAACCCCGGTCGGTACCATCTGCACCCCCACTCAACTTTGAAACTTTGTGAAGGCAATCCTTCTTCTGATAAGGAGTGGAAAGATAAGATGGTGAAAATTGGGGGAAATTGGAGAGTTGATGCGTCCGGCCCGTATCCTCTGCCAAGAACCTTCAGTATTTGTAAGAAACTGAGGTGTGGATTCAAAAATCCCGGCAAGTGTATTTTTCGTACTTTACAAATTTCGCCTGCTTTACTTTGATCTGCGTATTTGTTTGTTTGTTGATCGTATGCCCATGTTTTGTATACAGTCGAACGCGTTGAATATCTGAACGAGAAAGTATTCGCAACTCTTCCGTCCAGCAAGTCACTTTTGACTTCCCAAAATTTGAAATTGATTGCTGCCAGTGATTCAGAGGCTACTATCATGGAAATTCCGGTCACAGCCTCCAAGCGTGCTGCAGGTCAAAAATCTACTCCCCCAGTCAGTTCCACATTTGATAAAGGAAAGAGCCAAGTGGTCGATCTGACCGAAGATCCGAAGAAGACGAGGGGGCATCTGAAGAGGACGAACATCGATGATAGTGGCAACGCTCCAAAAAAGTTGATGCTGGGCTCCCCTTCTGAACATGCAAAAAGAAATGACTCTGAAAAGCATGAGAAACTTGTTAAGAAGGCCAGATCTGTGAGCGGATATACTATTCCGCACTGCTGCTTTCCTTCATCATTTGATCCTGAAGGCGAATGGATCCCCAAGTTCGAGAAAAGTGAAGGTAGTGTTCTGAATCGCCGAACGCTGGCAATGTCCGATCCTGATTCCTTGATGGCTCTAGCTCGTGGAATGTGGCCTCCCAAGGATGAACTCTTTCAGCAGCATGTTGATCAGAAGGAGCTTCTGGCTAGGGCTCCTGTTTCTATTTTAGAGGTACCAAAGTTTTTTTTTTTTTTAAAATTTTTATTTTACAGTCTGTGTTCAATGTTCTAGCTCTCTATAAGGCTGTTGAGATAGGAGAGTATAAGAGAAAGAACATTGATGATGCATACCTGCGAGCTGATAAATGCGCCATGTTGGCTGAAAAACAGAAGAAAATCTTGGAGCTCGAGGTGGAGAGCTTGAAGAAACTCCATCAAAAGGAATCTGACCAGAATGCTGAACTGAAGAAGCAGATCCATAACATCGAAACTTCTAATGCTGTTCTGAAGACAGGTTTAGAGATTTGCCGAAGGGGAGGTATGGACATGCATCGGAGATATGTGAACATTTTTTATATAAAGTTCTGTGACGGGTTCAGATTTTGTTATGACCAAATGTTATCGGATCCATCTGCCCGTTCATAGGCAATCCGGCCACCCATGATGCTGCTTGCGGAGTCGTTCACCCATATAAAGATCCTGAGTCCTCCCAAGATGAAAAAGATTTAGCTCAATTTATTTTGCATGGGATCATTCCGACCGAATGACCAAAGCCTGTGGTAGATGCCAATGAAGTGTCAGCTGAGCCTTCCGTTCCTGCTTCAGAGAGCCAGTAACCTCCTACTGATGATATTAATCCTCCACCTCCTTGCCTAGAAGTTTCTATCTCTGAACAATTTTTTGGGTCTGTTAAATTATATACATTTTTTATGCTCATGTGGTGAGCGTTTTTTTGGACTAGTTTTGAAATAGCACTGATGTGCTTTAATATTTTCGAACAGGATGGCACTTAGGTGCATAGATATTTTCTGAACAGATGACACTGTTGTGCTTTATATATTTTTTGAACAGGATTGCACTAAGGTGCATAGATATTTTCTGAACAGATGGCACTGTTGTGCTTTATATATTTTTGAACAGGATGATGCGTTCTTTTGAACACAACCTTTTTTGATGCGTATCTATATACGTCTTTGTGAAAACAGGAAATTGGTGTTATCTTCATGATGGTCTTTTGCCTAGTTGGTTTATGTATTTTGGCCAAGTTTTTTCACTTGGGCTTTTCCTTTTTTTTTTTTTTTTGTTTGAACAGAAATATGAAAAGATATGAATAATATCTTTATTGATTCGAAATGGATCTTATCATGCAAAATGATCAACATAAATTTTATTGAAAATACATTTTCAGGTGTATAGCATTCCAAGCTCGTTTGATTTGTTTTCCCTCCTGATCAGCCAATTTGTAGGCACCTTTCCCGATCACTTCTGTTACTGTGTATGGCCCATCCCATGTGGGATCCAGTTTGTTTGATCTGCTAGCCAACACCCTTAGTACTTGATTGCCAACTTGAAATGATCTTGGTTTCACTTTCTTGTTATAACTCCTCATCAACCTTTGTTGATATTCTGCCAATCTTATTGAGGCCATTTCCCTTTTTTCATCTATGAGATCACCTTCGATTTTTAGGATTTCTTCGTTCTGTTCAGGATTGAATAGATGAGTTCTTGTTGTGGGGACTTCCAACTCAATTGGGATTACCGCCTCGACTCCGTACGCCATAACGAATGGAGTCATCCCGGTTGGCTTGCAAGGAGTCGTTCGGTAGCTCCAGAGGACCCTCGGTAATTCATCTAACCATCGTCTTTTTCCTTCGATCCCATCCAATTTTCTTTTTATTCCAACGAAAATCGTTCTGTTTGTTATTTCAGCTTGTCCATTTGCTTGCGGATAACTGACAGATGATAAATTCTGATTGATGCCGTACTCGTCCAGCAATGCCCGAACGTACTGATTGTCCAGATTTGTGCCGTTGTCCATCATTATGTACTTTGGTACTCCAAATCTGTAGATTATACGATTCAAAATAAAATCTATCACTTGAGTGTGAGTGATTCTTACATAAGCCTTCGCTTCCACCCATTTAGTGAAATAATATGTGGCCAAAAGCACATGCTTTTGATTCGAAGCTGCCCTTGTTAACGGTCCGATCGCATCCATCCCCCATCGTGCGAACGGAACGGGAGAGGCCATCGCTGTGAGAAGCTCTGCTGGTTGATGAATTATATGCGAATGTCTCTGACATTTGTCACACCTTCTTGCGTATTCCTCTGCGTCCCGGATCATGTACAGCCAGAAATATCCTTGTGTTATTGCTCTATGAGATAATGATCTACCACCAATATGGCTTCCACAAGTCCCATCGTGCAACTGCTTGAGTACCTCTTGTGCTTCAGATGGTGTCAAACATCGCAGATAGGGCCCACTTGATGAGCGGCGATATAGATAGCCATCGATCACTGAATACTTGGTAGAGGTTGCTCTTATTTTCCCTGCTTCTCGTCGATCCTCAGGTAGAACGCCGATCAATAAATACTCAAGGATTGGATCGATCCAACTTGGTTCGTACGGGATCACGCATACCTCTTTCTTTTTACCGATCGAAAGAGTGAATAGTTCATCCACCGGAATTATTTTGACCATATCATCTCCTGCTAAGGATGCTTGATTTAATACATGATCGGCCCCATGATTTTCTGTCCTTGGAATTTGTTTAAAAGTGACTACCTGAAAGTTCCGTATTTCTTCCCGAACGACATTTTTATACTGCAACATCCTTTCCTCACTTGTATTATAACTTCCTGTGATCTGATTTACAACTAACTGAGAATCGCTGAACACAGTCAATTCTTTGATCTGGAGCTCCTTTACTAACCTTAATCCTGCCAAAACGGCTTCGTACTCAGCCTTATAGTTTAAACTACCAAATGACAGTTTGATCGACTGCTGCAATTTGGTGCCTTCTGGGGATATTAGTTCGATCCCCACACCTGCCCCCAGACTATTCACTGATCCGTCTACATAAAGCAACCACCTTGGATTTACGTCGCAGGCCTCATCTTCGGCTGCTTCATATTCTAGGAGGAAATCCGCCACAACTTGACCTTTTAAAGATGTTCGTGGCTCATAAGTAATATCAAACATGCTCAGTTCTATCGACCACTTTGCCGTTCGTCCCGAGAAGTCAGGTTTTGACAAAATTGCTTTGATCGGAAATGTAGTTGGAATTCTGATCGGATGGGACTCGAAGTAATGTCGAAGCTTTCGTTTTGCCTGGACCAATGCCAAGATGATTTTCTCTGTCTTCGAATATCTTCTCTCGGCGTCAAGCAATGTCTTGCTAGCATAATAAATTGGGTACTGTCTGTTCCCATCATCTCTTACCAACGCTGAACTGACTGCGTTCGGAGAAACTGCCAAGTATAAAATTAAGGACTCATGATTCTTGAGTGCCATAAGGATTGGTGGTTTCGCCATATATAGTTTCAGCTGATCAAATGCTTCTTGCTGTTTCTCCCCCCAAGAAATCGTTTTCTTAGACTTCAGGACGTCAAAGAACGGCTTGCATCTATCTGACAATTTGGATATGAACCGACTCAGAGCTGCTAATCTTCCTGTGAGTACCTGGATTTCCTTTGGGGACTCAGGTGCCTTCATTTGGATCAATGCTTGAACTTGTGCTGGACTTGCTTTGATTCCATCTTTATTAACTATGTGACCCAAGAATTGTCCGGAAGATACACCAAAAGTGCATTTTTCCGGGTTTAGCTTCATTTTGTGTGATCGCAGGGATGCAAACACATCCTCCAAGTGCTTCAAATGATCATCCTTATGCTGGCTTTTAACCACCATGTCATCAATGTATGCCTCCACCGTATCTCCTATCTGGGTCTTGAAAATCTTATCAATCAGTCGCTGATAAGTCGCACCTGCATTTTTGAGACCGAACGACATGACCTTGTAACAATAGGTCCCTCGTTTGGTGATGAATGTCGTTTTGTCTTCATCCTTTAGATTCATTGGGATTTGATTGTATCCTGAATAAGCATCCAGGAAGGTGAGACGCTCGAACCCTGTAGTCGCGTCGATCATGCGATCAATCTTCGGTAGAGGAAAAATATCCTTCGGACAAGCTTTATTTAGGTTGGTGAAGTCCACACACATTCGGAACTTCCCGTTCTTCTTTTGTATAACGACAACATTGGACAGCCACACGGGATAGTGAACTTCTCTGATAAAACCAGCATCTAGCAAACGGCTAACCTCTTCAGCTACAAACTTTCCTCGTTCGGTTCCGATCCTTCTGGGTCGTTGCCGTACGGGTTGGGCATCGGAGTAAAAATTTAATGTGTGCATCATGGTTCCTGGGTCGACCCCAGGCATGTCGCTATGCTCCCAAGCGAAAACATCAATATTTGATCTCAACATAGAAATCAAGTTGTTTCTTTCTTGCTCCCGTCGATCAGATCTACTGTGATGGTATCTTCTGCGGCCTTCTCATCATCGTCAGTCTGATCACGGAGGCTCGGTAATTGCTACATGCTTCGTTCGGAACTTTTGCCTTTCATACCTTTGGTGACGATGGCATAGCATTCTTTCGCCACCACTTGATCGCCTTGAATATCAACAAACCCTTTCCCTGAAGGGTCAACACACCGCATCACCTGATGTAGAGTAGAAGGAACTCCTTGTATTCGGTGAATCCAACCTCTTCCCATGATCAGATTGTAGGAAGGTTGTACGTCTACTAGCATGAAATTTTCTGTCAATGTTCGTTTTGCGACCGTCACTGGTAAATTCAGGACCCCGATCGGACAAATCCTCTTTCCATCAAAGCCTGCCAGCGGACTGGCGGTTGCTCTGATCAACTCCGTGCTGATGCCGATCTTCTCGAAAACTGATTTAGTCAGGATGTTCGTGCTGCTACCTAGATCAACTAGCACCCTTTTAACTAAACAATTTGAAACTATGATCGAAATTACCAGTGGATCTTCATGTGGTAGCTGTACACATCTTACGTCCTCTTGTGTAAATGATATTGTAGGCATTGGGTAGTTCCGAATGACATTCACCTCCCCAACCCTTCGGATCTTGTTAGCATTGCGCATGCGTGAACGCTGAACCGAACGAATTTCCTCGTCCTCTTGGGGTTTCCCATGGATTGTGTCAATAATTTTTACCGGTTGCCCACCCACAATTTTGTTGGGCTTCGGCCGATCAAAATTTTTGACTCCATTGTCTACGTACTCCTTCAAATCTCCTTTGGCTATCAAGGTCTCAACCTGCCTCCTCAATTGTCTGCACTCATTGGTTAAATGGCCAAAGTCATTGTGGAACGCACAGTGCCTCGTACGGTCCTGCTGCTCCGGTGGCATTTTCAACGGAAATGGTGGGCGAAAAATACGCTTCGCCTTATTCTCGTTGTACAACTTTGCTAAGGTTGTTCGGAGTGGAGTTTCAGGTATGTCATACCTTGGCCTCCTCTCATGTTGCCTGTACGGAGCCGATCGGTGGTTGTTTGTATTATCTGCCTTCTTGATTATCCTTTCCTTTGATTTGCTTTCCACACTGACTAATGCCGAACGATGACCTCTTTCTTGTTCATCCTCTTCCATATCCCTGCGCCCGTGAATTCAACTGACCCATGTTGAGGGGTGTTGACTTCACCAAGGATCTATGGAAGTTGGTCCCTTGTTCGATAGCTACCTTGAAAGCTTCCACTGCTGCTGGTTGATCACAACTGGGTATCATTCCCATTTCCAAATTGAATCTGGAAAGGAAATTCTTCAACGTTTCACCTTTCGCTTGTCTCATCGTAAACATATTAGAAATGGTCCTCTTCTACTTTCGGTTTCCGAAATACTGGGCCAGGAACTTTTCCATCAGCGTTTGGAAAGAATCGATCGAACTACCTGGCAATTGCCTAAACCATAACAGAGCTGGGCCCGTTAGGCTTGTAGAGAAAGTTTTGCACATTAGTGCATCATCAGCCATATCGAGAGTCATCATCTGCTCCACATGAAACAGGTGCTCAATTGGGTCTTGTGTCCCATCAAACATAATGAATTTAGGCATCCGGAACTTATCTGGCCTTCTCGCCTGCTGTATTTCGGGGCTGAACGGAGATTTAATCATTTTAGCTGTCATTTCGATTGCTAGATCGGCTGGTGACTGTGTTCTGAGATCCTTTACTTGTTCATCTACGATCTTTTGAAGTCGAGTTACCATATCGAGCGGAACTGCACGATTATTGACATTTGCTTCATCTGCGATTGGTTGGGTGTGAGTAGGATCTGCTGAACTTGCCTCATGATGATTGTCTTCCTCTTCAACACCAGGGCCATTACGGCGCCCTGCTATAGGCAATTCTGGGTGTTCGGATTGATCTAACCTTTGCTTTAGTTCTCGATTTTCTTTCTCGAGAGCCTCCAGATGCTGAAGGATAACAGCTGTATCACCTAGCTATGTGGTGGTTTCTCCCGCCATTGATCTAATAACTTATGTTTGGATATCGAGTTCCCACAGACGGCGCCAAAAAGTGTAGACCCAATCTAAGATGCCAAACGAATCTCAACCTTTGTAAATTAAACAGAAGCTACGAGAAGGATAAATGTCAAGAAGAAAATAGAAAATTCAAGAATCAGCAAATATTAGAGCAATTTCGGATCCTTTTCCCTTTCTTTTTTCTTTCTTTTATACATGAAATCTGGTCTTACCCACATGAATGATTTTTAATACATATTAAAGACAATATCTACATTAAATTGAAGTTTAATGTTTATCAAAAACTGCTATGATAAAACCTTATGTCAGTTTTGATTCTATATATTTGAAACGGTCATTTCCTTAATGGCTTTATCCTGAAATGAACTTATATCCTTGGGCTTTATTTTCTATTTGGGCTTTGTTTTCTATTCGGGCTTTAAAACAGGTATGCTGATCCAGTGTGAGTCTTTGTACGATGTGCCTGATGAAAAAATGGGCCTACAACGGATGAATAAATTTGTTAAAAATGTTGCAAAGAGAAGCCTGACGTCAGTGTACCTTGTGTTATGAGGAAAGGACCTGTTAATAAACAAATTATCCCTACTAACAAACCCAAACTGCCTTTATTCTTATTTTTTATTTATTTTTTTGGGTTCAAGTTGCTCTTGAACAATTGAACAACTGTTGATGGTCAACCTGATTAGGAATTAATTCAAGTTTAATTCCTTCGAGTAAGATTTATTTTCACTTCATAGAAGAATAAATAACAACATGCATGTAGAAATTTATATTTTTTGTGCCCATAAGGAGAGTGAGGAAAAGAACTTGAATCCTGAGGCAGAGTCGGTTAGCATTGTACCCTGCTCAGCCTCTTTCCACCACAATATATCTCCAATTAGGTATCAAAAGAAGCCAGCTCTCCTCCCATTTGTTCCCTCCACCCCCATTGTTGTTAAAGGCATGCCTAGGCGCATGCAAGACTTTGCCTCAAGAGTGGGCATGAGCGCATTTGACAACATTTACGCCTTAATTATGGAGTATGAATGCTTTAGTAGTAAAACATGAAAAAAAAAAAAAAACACACACACACACACACCAATCCAATTGCATCTATAAGCTAAGATACTAATCCCCTCCTAGCTTATGAGGGAAAAAGGGCTTTTAGAGGTTGTTCTCCATTGGTTTGACTATGAATAAGGTGAGAGGGGCAACATTGTAAGAAAAAAAGGGGAAAAATTAGAATTTGTTTTCTTATTTCTATAGATTACATTATCAGACAAAAATTGTTAAAATTATTAATGAAATAAAAACAATAGAGGAAATCAGTGTCAATTAACAAATAAAAGTGGAAGTTAGTGTGATTTGGCGAAAGTGAATAAAGTGGACAAATAGTAAAAATGCAGAAACCAAGTTTTTGTTCTTCTCTTGGAGAGAGTTACACCTCCAAAACAAGGGGTTCCAAAAGCAAAACAACGTGCTTTACAACCGAAAAGAAGCCACAAAAACAATGGGCTATTATCATGTGCCATACATAAACAACTTGTAATAAATAATTATTCAACGAAAACCTTAAAATATCCCACCAAAGCAAGTCTACTATAAAAATAGACCACCACCTTATTCAAACCACGGAAAAGGACAGACAACGAAGCATAAAAAATAGAGAAAAGTGAAATTACTAAATGCTCCTCCATTCATGAAGGCTAAGTGAAACTTGAGAAAGCACTTACGAAGTGGTTGGTTTTTGAATGACAAAGGACATACACTGACACTGGTGCTTGTTGTCGAATGCCAAACAGCGAATATAAGCATTTGGGTATGTTTTCTTGCACTCATGAATCTCTTGGAGGACTTGAGAGGGGTCATTGCACCCAAACATAGGCAGCTTCCAAAGAGTCCAGTACCTCCCATCATAGTATCCTGGGATTTGGCTATTTGTCCTATGAACATCCCCCACCTTCCATAGACAAGAAAATCAAATTTAGCCTAAAATAAAAATTAAACAAATTTTTTTTTTCAAATAACAAGAGCCAACATGAAAAATAGATGAATCGCATGGAAAAATACTCGAGATTGGTGCCTCAGTCTTAGGTCTTATGTTCAATTTCTACAGAAAAAGTCCGAACCTTAACCTTGTGGAGGGATCGCTTTACAACAGTCCTGTGGATTAATCGGGCCAAAAAAGTCCCAGACACCCGGGTTATCTCAAAAATATCACAGGGAAAGGAAGGGGAAAATTTATAAATCTACGGCTAGTCAATAAAGAGTGACAACAAAACTTAATGTTGCTTGACATCATAGGATACTTAAAAAAGAATGTTCTTTATTCAAATTGTTAAATCATGCATTCAAAGTGTTAAATCATGCTTGATGTAAGATGAAAAACTAATCCAAGGATTCGGATTTCTGAGTCTTACCGCATCGAATTCAAGGCACGGGATCCATTCGTTTTTGATCATGTAATCTATCTGCTTTGCAATCGATTCATCAGAGAGAGGTGGGAGGTATGAGAGTGTCTCAAACTTCTTGTTGTCAATTGGATTCCATACCTGTGAGATAGAGCTAGTAATCAGTATTATAAATGGCAATCTGAAGCAGCTTTGCAATGTTTCTTATAAGATCATACAGAGAGGGATATTATAAATGCGAAGTGATTTTCATACGACTACTGTGATCGCATTACCTTCATGCAGTAAGTTTTGGAGCCATTTGAGATAGTTTTCCGGCTCCATCCAACCGAATCCTTCACTGGAAAAAGCTGTTTCGGATTGGCTTTCAAGCCGACATAGCCTGTTCCGGCAACCGGGGCAGAGAAGACACCGGCAGACATGCTTTTCTAAGTAGGTTTCAAGAGAAAATTGGGAGAAACAGAGAAACAGCACATAAAGGGGGCAACAATAGTTTAATTTATGATGATGGTGGAAATGGTTAGAGAAAAAGACAAAGAGAGTGTGGGGGATGGTCGTTTGACGTGTGATTTGTTAGGGGTGAAAGGGGTATTGACAATACGATGTGTTCAAAGGTGGGGAGAGTTTTGTTAGGCAATGCAGCCTTGGTTTCATCACCACTTCCTGCCTTGTGATTTCTTTCAGCTCCCACGGTAGGCTTGGAACACAGAGACCGTTTTAGGACCCACCTAAGAATGGTGCCCACCTAAGCAGTTCTGTCACATTCACATATCTCCAACTGTTTCAAATAAGGGAAATGGTTTGCAAACAGAAGGTACAAAAACCGATACGAGTAGTCCAAGTATGTAACAGTCCGCTCCAACATACGATATGATAGTGTTTGCTTCTGGTCCAGCCTGCACAATTTTGTTTTGGGGCTTCCCCAAAAGGCCTCATACTGGTTGGAAACACGTATGCACATATAAGCACTACAAATCACTATACTTGGGCGATGTAGATTCCACAACAGCCTCGAATCATCACCCTTAAAATAGTATAAGATTTTGTCTCATTTAAACCTTTCGGCTTCAACTTGATCAATGCACTAATTATAATGGTATTGATAATTTCCATGAAGGGCTTGATTCCACCAATAAACTAATTAACAATCTCTACTGATGAAGCTGAAATTGGAGGTGAATTCAATTGGCAAGACAGAGTGCATTATCTGACTGAGCAGTGGGCTTTTTCAGCTACTGTAATGCTGTAGCTGGTAGTGATCCAAGCATAAAGAATTCAACTCTAGATTAAGATGATTCACCTGTTCATAAATATCCTTATATTGGCAATGAGAGTTGTCATCAACTATAAATCTGTGGACAATCCCATCAATCTCAATGAAACTCCAACCAGGAATTGTAACTACTTTCCTCGCTTTCATCATTTTCCTCAGCCTCATGACACCTTCCCAGCTGCCTATAGTGGCATACATGTTTGCTAGAAGGACATACCTTCCACTATGATGAGGCTCTAATTGAATCAGAATCTTGCCTGCTTTTTCCCCCAATTCAACATGGCCGTGCATCAGACACCCGTTAAGCAATGACCCCCATATGGCTCCATCTGGAACCATTGGCATACTATTTACCAGAATCTCTGCTTCTCTAACACGTCCAGCCCGTGCTAAGATATCAACGACGCAGCCATAGTGCTCAATCACTGGCGATATACCATAAACTTTACACATACGTCCGAAGAGTAACCACACTTCATTCACCAGAGTTTTGTGATTACAAGCAGCAAGAACTCCAACAAAAGTGACAGCATTTGGTCTTGGACCCTTTCTTTCCATCTCCTTGAAAAGCTCAATCCCCATCTCATTGCTGCCATTGATCACTAACCCCAATATCATAGCACTCCAAGTAGTCACATCTTTACAACGCATCTTGCTAAAAATTTGTTGCGCTGTTTCTATGTTCCCACATTTAGCATAAAAATCTATTAATGCAGTACCGATTTCGAGTTTGTATTCAAAACCATTTTCATCTATTAAAGAGTGAACACTCTTCCCTTCTTCAAATGCACCAACTTCTGCACAAGCATTAAGAACACTCACCAAAAGTGACTGATTCGGCTTCACAAACTCACAACCCTTCAACATGTGAAACAACTCGATTGCCTCATTGTAACGCTCATTCCAAACATACCCAGAGACCATTGCACTGTAAGAAACATCATTTCTTTCGGGCATTGTATCAAACAACTCACGAGCCTCATCAACAAGACCATTAGCACAATACCCACTAATCAGAGTCGTCCAACAAACCACATTTTTTGTATAACTTTCTTCAAACACTTGACAAGCAACTTTCATCGCTCCAAACTTAGAGTACATATATATAAGTGAACTAGTTACATAAACATCACCACCGTGCCCAAACTTCAAAATCTGACCCTGAACTTGACACAGCGAAGTCATACAAACACACCCTTTTGCTAAAATAGGAAAAGTGCGCGCATTGGGCTCAACACCATTCCTTCGCATTTGCGCAAAAACTGTGACACCCATTTCAGGATTAGAGGTTTTGGAGTAACCCATTATCATGGAATTGAAATCGAAGATGGTGGGTGCACCAATTTGGTCGAAGACTATCTTGGCGTAGTTGATATCACCAGTTTGTGGTAGTGCAGAGAAAGCTAAAATTTTGCTGGTTATGTATGTGAAACGAGCAAAGCCTAGTGTGATGGCTTGAGCGTGAACTTGTTTGAGTTCGTTCATAGTCGAGCATGTCTCTAGTAGACGAAGAAATGGTAGATTCGAGATTGATTTCAACATGCTCGTACTCATGAGTAGAGAAACCAAACTACTCGTGTTGAGTACGATGCAACGGCTACAACTTCGCAGCAGGTAATTCGCTCGGCTTCGAGAAACCAAACTACTCTTCTTGTTTTTTGTTATTTCTAATTTTTTTAAGGGTGAAGCATGGTTCGCCGAACCGGCCGGTTCGTAACGGAACCGGCCGGTTCGTAACGGTATTGGGCTGAACCGAAACCGGTTCAGCCCGATATATCGGGGTGCAGGCCGGTTCACATCCGAACCGGCCGGTTCGGCGCGAACCGGCCGATATATCGGTGAACCGGCCGGTTCGTAACGGTACCGGTTTTGGTTGAACCGGTAAAAAAAATAAAAATAAAAAAAAAATAAAAAGTCTGTGAAGCGGTAGTTGGGGTGGTGGGTATGGGACCAGTCATTTGAGAGACTATTGTGTTTCAATGGGTGGGGATGTTAGCTTCAAATGGAGTAGTTATATATTCTTTTTGGGGCAAAAACAAGTTGAGTATCTCATCAGTAATAAATGACAAAAATTGGAAATCAATATAATATTCCTATATACTGTATATATATTTTCAATACATATTATTATATAGTTAACATTATACCATCACACCAGCAAATATTTAAGTGTCAAAAGTTAACATAATGTATAGATACAAATGCATCATCCATGTCATTTTCTCGTTCATATTATATACTCTCTTCGTTCCGTTCCAAAATAAAATAAATGTTCACTTTCCTTCTTTTAGTTATCCCAAAATAAGTATCTATTTTGAAAAGTCAAAATATTTTATTTGATCAATTTAATCTTCAAACATTAAAGTAATAAAACATATATATTATAAATCATCACATCACTATGATAGGACCATGGATAAAGTTGATATTTCATTCACTAATATTACAATAAAAGTCATTCTCTAAATATCTTTAAAAAATATATAAAATTGACTTAAAATTATCAAAAAATCATCAAAGTTTAGTTATGTTGTCAAAAGTACCATATCAGTACATTTTTGCCACCATGTGCGAGTTTTAAAAAAATTCACGCTTGCGATAACCGAAACCGTTACGTAACCCCGATACTGACCCAGTTCCGTTACACCGATACCGAAACCGTTACACCAACCGAAACCGTTTTTGCGAACCATGGGGTGAAGTCCATAAAAAAAAAACCCGAACTATTGCACTTATGCAACGAACATCAAGGGTTATTATGGTAAAACCCTCAACACTATGATATTTGTATCAAACAACTCCCATTATTATCATATTGCCCATGCACTATTAATTTGTCCCAAATTGTCCCTCTCTGCACCATTTGACTATGTTAAATGACAATATTAACCTTATCCTTTTAATTACTTATTTTAATTTCTCTATGCAAGGACAATAACAAGGTAACAATTGAAAAAAAAACATATGAACTAACAAATATTTTCATCACCTTCAACATAAAATTATTCAAAAATTTAATTCATATATTTTTTCATCAAAAAAATATTAATTGTAATGTAAACCCATTTCCTTTTAAAAAAATTGCTTTAATACCATGCACTAACAAAAATGAGCATATTTAGTTTCATAATAAACTCATATTTAGCCTCAATCCGAAATTAAAACAATATTAAATTTTTTTCTTCTCAATTACGCAATTCAAAATTTTATTTAAAAGAAAATGGGTCTACATTACTATTAATATTTTTTATGACAAACAAATATGAATTAAATAATCGAATAAATTTATGTTGAAGGTGATGAAAATATTTGTTAGTGCATATGTTTTTTTTTAAATTATTATTTTCTATTATTGCCTCGTTATTGTCCTTGAAATAGAGAAATTAAGATAAGTAATTAAAATGGTAAGGTTAAGATAGTCATTTAACATATTCAAATAGTGTAGGGAGGGGCAATATGATAGTGGTGGGGGTTATTTGATACAAATATCATAGTATTGGGGGGGGGGGGGGGGGGGGGGGGGTTATGATAATAGCCCAACTATTAATTTGGTGCAATTAGTCCCAATTTCATTCCAAAAGACTCTTTTACTCTTCTTACTGAATTGAATTTGTCATTGTTAAATTATATTAATAATATTTTCTCTTATCTATAATACTTATTAATCATTCAATTTAATTGTATTAGAGTAAATATCTTCTCAAATGAGAAATAAATTAAACAGAATTATAAGTTGTAATTGCTTTATTTTTTTAAAATAATTAATAATATATTATCACTTTGTTTGATTTATATAATAAAACTTTTGATTCTAAGTTCAAGCTTTTTTATGCTAATTAAATATATATATTTTTCATAAGATGTATTCAAAATGAATTTATTAATAACTTGAATAATACACACTTTTTTATCATGTTATTTACGTAAATAGTGTTGCGTAAAAACTTAATTATTTTTTAAAATATTTTTCAATCTTTATTTAAACTTATTAAGTATAAAAACTATATGTAAATTTGAATGAATGAGATTTGTCGTCATATTAGTAGCAATTATCTCAAAATTTATGTTAATGAAAAATAACATTAAATATAATTAAATAAGAAAGGGCATTTTGGTCATTTATGATTTTTTTTGAAGATAATGGAGCATTTTGCAACAAAAGGTGATAGTTTAAGGGGTTAGTTGCACAAATCATAGTTCAGAAGGGTTGTTTGCAAATTTGATCATAGTTCAGGGGGTTTCTGCACTTTACAATTTTTTTAATAACAGGCTTAAATAGTAGTAATAATAATTAGGGGTGCACACAGTTCGGTTCGGTTCGGGTTCGGTTATGATTATTTTGAATTTCTTAAAAATGAGAACCGGAACTGAATCGTTAATGCAAGGAACTGAACCGAACCAAATCGATTTAAAAAAAATAAAAAATGTCAATTATCAAAGCATAGTATAATTATAAACTACATTAAATAGAGTATTTCAAATATTATAAATCCAAAATTAATTGTATAGTTAGTGAAATGAAAATAATTATTTCAAAATTATATCTCCTAAATTATAACATTATAACTATTGACTTATAACTTTTAAATTATATATAAGTAAAAATATAATATTAATAAAAATAAAAATAAAAAGAATCGGTTCGGTTCCAGTTCCGTTCAATTCTACATGGTTAAAAATCAGGACCGAACCTAAAATTTTCATTCTTTAATTTTCGGTTCCTTGTGTACCCCTAATAATAATTAATATGAACAACAATAATACTTAAATGATAAAGGACAATACTTGGTCCGGTCCCTTCTCATGTGGTTCAATGCAATTTTGATATGTGACAAAAATCCTTTTAAAAAGGAAGATGAATATAAAATTCATAAAATTATAATTCGTGTCAATTCATTTTTAAGAATTGTTTTGCAATATCTTCAAGTTGTATTGAACCATATCAGCTGGAGGACGAACTCCGTCTCATGGGACATGACCAAATATTGTTGAGTCATAAATAAAATTTAAAAAGGGTTAATTTCAAGAAACCCCCTTATATTATCCAGTTTAATCAACTAACCCCCACTATGTCCACTTTGCCCCCTATACTATTCAATTTCATCACTATGCCCCCTCACCTCACATTTTGAGTTAAAATACCTAAACTACCCTCAATAGTATAAGGGAGTTTAGTGAAATTAATCATTTAAAAAGATTATTTTTTGAAAATCAATTATATTTTTCGCAAAAATTATAAATTCAAAAATATATATATATATTTTTCGCAAAAATATTATTTTTTTGGAGGGAGTATATTATTTTCCAAAATATGAATTATTTTGGAAAAAATAATATATATTTTTTGCAAAAAAAATATTTTTCGAAAAAAAATCATATTTTGGAACATAGTAGTATATATTTTCGCAAAAAAATTATTTTTCGAAAAAAGATCATATTTTGGAACATAATAGTATATATTTTTCACAAAAAAATTATTTTTTGGAAAAGATCATATTTTGGAGGGTAAATAACAGTTTCACCCCCTGTTGATAGTGTAAATAACACCCGCACCCCCTCGATTTTTGCTAATTACAGTTTCACCCCCTGAATCCCATATCCGGCGACCGGATATGTGCAATTACTCTTATACCCCTTTTTTATATTTATTTTAAGTAATCAAATATTCTTTTATGTTAAATTACCTATTTACCCTTCCATCATCTTCTTCATCTCACTCCTACTCTCTCCTAAAACCCCTCAAATCAAACCCTAACCCTAAAATGAACTACCAATTATCAAACCTCAATTCCTACTCATACTCAATTAATTGTCCATTTTCAATTACAAAAAAATCAAAACAAAATGACATATATATCTATATATATCTCTATAAATATAAGCACATATATCTATATATATATATATATATATATCACTATCTATATATATACACGCACATATATATACATATATAACTATATAGATAGATATACACCAATATATATATATACACGCACATATATATACATATATAACTATATATATATCTATCTATATATATATACGCGCATATATATCTACATATATATGAAATGGGTGTGTTGATTTTTTGATTTTTTTGGTCTAAATCATGCTTCTTATAGGACGTATTTGTTGATCTTGGACCCAATTTATGTTTCTATGATATAGATTGAATTTGCCCAATACCCAATTCATACATATACATATTTGTATATGGGTATATACATATATTTATGCACATATATATATATATATATATATATATATATATATAAGTGATGAGGATAATTTAGGTATTTCACATCATTTTGGATGGGCAAACAAGTCTTTACACACATATAAGGATAATTTGGTCATTTCGCATCTCAGATTTTGGTTGACCGGGTTTGACCTCGCCGGAGAATGAGTTGAGGGGGTGAAAGTGAAACTCTAATTTACGTTTCAGGGGGTGAAACTGTAATTAGCAAAAATCGAAGGGGTGCGGGTGTTATTTACACTATCAACAGGGGGTGAAACTGTTATTTACCCTATTTTGGAACATAATATATATTTTTCGCAAAAAAAATATTTTTCGGAAAAAAATTTATATTTTGAAACATAATAAATACTTTTTCGCAAAAAAAATATTTTCAGAAAAAATCATATTTTGGAACATAATATATATTTTTTGCAAAAAAATCATATTTTGGAACATAATATATATATTTTTGCAAAAAAATTAT
Source organism: Cornus suecica (assembly GCA_963922005.1). Taxonomy (NCBI): domain Eukaryota; kingdom Viridiplantae; phylum Streptophyta; class Magnoliopsida; order Cornales; family Cornaceae; genus Cornus; species Cornus suecica. The sequence goes on along the minus strand of OY998240.1, from coordinate 60,414,414 downwards.
TTTTCGGAAAAAAATCATATTTTGGAACATAATATATACTTTTTCACAAAAAACAATTCGGATAAAAAATCATATTTTGAAACATAATATATATGTTTCACAAAAAATATTTTTCGTAAAAAATTCATATTTTGGAACATAATATATACTTTTTTGCAAAAAAAAAAAATTTGAATAAAAAATCATATTTGGAAACATAATATATATTTTTCGAAAAAGATTCATATTTTGGAACATAACATATACTTTTTCGCAAAAAAATATTTTTCGGAAAAAAATTCATATTTTGGAACATAATATATATTTTTTGCAAAAAAAATTATTTCTCAGAAAAAATCATATTTTCGAAAATATATATTTTTTGAAATTTATAGTTTCTACGAAAAATATAATATATTTTTGAAAAATAAATTTTTTAAGGGTTGATTTCACTAAACCCCTTATACTATTAAGGGATGGTAATTTAGACATTTTGACTCAAAATATGAGGAGGGGGTATAGTGATAAAATTGGATAATATAGGGAGCAAAGTTGACACAGTAAAAATTAATTGATTAAATTAAATAGCATAAGGGATTTCTTGAAATTAACCCAATTTAAAATGACACCTCTTTATCGTGACACACTTGAGATTCCAAGGCTGAGCTTGTACACTTTCAACAATGTGCATAACATAAAACATTTTTAGTTGATGTGTATTGTTTGGTTTGGTGAGATTAATTGCGTTGATAGTCAATTGACAATATGTACTCCCGGAAAGACAGAAGAAAATATGATGAAGAGCGATCTTTAACGATAATATTATGTAAAACTATGAGGGGAAAAAATTTCTTAAGTATCCCCATATGCTCTATGTAGATCCATGCATGCGCGGAAGTTTACCTAAGGTCTAAAAGTGATTCGATTATGTATTCCCGTACTTGTTTCCTCTTGAAACTCTTATAGAATCTAATCCACATTGTTTTATGCTAGTTTTTGTTTTATTTAGCTCAAAACAAATACAATTCATTGTTATATATAAAGGGTGACTATTTTGTATTGAAAGTTGTCACATATCGACTAAAAGGCAAAATCACCTCTATATCATTCCCTATAAATATAAGGCTTCTCATATTATATTGTGTGCACAAATAGAGAGAAATAATATAAGATATAAATGATAGTATTCTTCTTGGTGAGAGTTAGAAATAATATAAACTTATATTAACCCCTTGTATACACTCTGTGTGTGCGTGTATTTGATATGCTGATCAACCTCTTGTAATCCTCTCATTGATCGATAGTGAAATGGTGCTCTCAGTGGACGTAGACTTATTTTAGCCAAACCACTATAAATATTTGTGTTCATTGTTTGGTATATGTTTGTGTGCATTTTCTAATTTGCAGGTACACACGGCTTCTAACAGTGTTCTTGGGCGGGTATAAAAACCCTAACAAGTGGTATCAGAGTTTCGGGTTGAAGCAAAGAAGAAGCCAGTACGTTCTAGTCCAGATTAGAAGATTAGAGTTGTTCGAAATCAACTGCAAGTTCCGGAAAGAGTTTTTGGGCTCCACGCGTAGCAGTTTCGTTTCGGGGCTATTTCGTAGAGTATTGTTGATCCATACAAGGCGTATATTATATCAACGAAAAACTCTTTCGAAGACGAACGTTAAAACGTAAAAAAAAGCCCCATCAGAGCCTCCACGCACAGTTGGAAGATTTTGCTGAATTTTTCACTTTCTGGCAACGCGCCTCGCCGGAGAAGACGCCGGCGTCAGTGCCACATCAGCATTGACTTTGACCGTTGACCGCCATGTCAGCACCCCTGCCACGTCAGCACTATTTTGTCTTTTAGTGCAGAAATTTGTTTTGGCCTATTTGGAGTCGTTTTTACCCATTTTCAATGCGGTCAGAGGCGTTCTAAAAATTTTGGACCGCTCTGGATGCAACCGTGCAATCGATTTTGCATAATTTGACTCCGAACAACTCGAATAGGCTCAGTGGGAGTTCTAGGAGAAGAAAAGACATCAATGATCGACAAGTTTGATGGTACAAAATTTACCTATTAGAAGATTCAAATTGAGGATGTATTATTCTAGAAAATTTTGTTCTTGCCATTAGAAGGGAAGAAGCCAGAATCGATGAAAGACGAAAATTGGACAATCCTAGACCGAAAGGCTCTCGGTACGATCAGACTGACGTTGTCAAAGTTCGTCGCCTTCAACATCAAGAATGAGAAGACAACAAAGTCTCTCATGGATTCTCTTTTGAAAATGTACGAATAGCCGTCTGGAGCGAATGCGGTACATCTCATCACTAGATTGGTAAATCTGAAGATGTCCGAGAATGGGAAGGTTAGTGAACACATCAATGTTCTTAATGAAATTGTTGGGCAGAGTTATAGTGTCACAAAGGTTGCAATCAATAATTGTTCAGGGGTAGAACCATTATAGTATGATTCCGTAGTGAGTATATGATACTCACAGAAGATATCAGAAGACAAAGTGAGTTAGGCTCTTTTAATAGTGGCTCAACATTGAATGTCGACATCAGATGCAGAGGTTCAAATAGGAAGAAAGGCGAAAACCAAAGGTGTGGCCGTTCCAAGTCGAGATAGGGAATACCACATGGAAGATCATAGTCTCGAGGTCTTAGAAATTCCAAAGAGATTGAGTGTTGGAATTGTGGAAAAACTGGTCAGCTCAAGAACCAGTACAGATCCTCGCAGAAGGTAGCAGAGAACAAGACTGAGGCAAACATTGTCTTAGAAGAAGTTGATGATGCGCTGATATGCTATTTGGAGAGCAAAACAGAGTTTTGGGTCTTGGACTTTGGAGCATCATTCCATGCCACCTCAAGTCGAGAGCTCTTTGAGAGCTATATACCTAGAAACTTTGGCAAGGTTTATCTAGGTGATGATCAGCCCTGCAGTGTAGTTGGCAAGGGTGAAGTACATATCAGACTCAATGAATCGATATGAAAGTTGAAGGATGTCAGACACATTCCAGACTTGAGGAAGAACCTAATCTCAGTTGGCTAGTTGGCGAGTGAAGGTTATGTGACCACTTTCAATGCAGAAGAATGGAAAGTTTCCAGAGGGGCTATGACTATAGCACAAGGAAAGAAGAGCGATACGCTGTACACTACCACCAAAGCTAGCACATTGATAGTTGTTGCATAAAGCAAAGAGGATCACAATTTGTGGCACTAGAGGCTAGGTCACATGAGTGAAAAGGGGCTCAAAGTTATGCTCGCAAAGGGAAAGCTACCAGGCCTAAATTCGATTGATATCGACTTCTATGAGGATTGCGTATTCAGTAAGCAGAAGAGAGTTAGTTTTCAGAAAAGCGGCAGAGATCTCAGAAAGAAGAAGCTTGAGCTAGTTCACACTGGTGTCTAGGGGCCAACAATTGTCTCATCTCTTGGTGGAAAGTATTACTTCGTGACTTTCATTGATGACCATTCCAGGAGGATATGGGTTTATTTCTTGAAACATAAATCTGAGGTGTACGATGTGTTCAAGAAATGGAAAGTTAGAGTAGAGAATGAGTCAGGATTGAAGGTAAGAAACTGAGATCTGACTTTGGTGGAGAAAAAGAAGACTCCAGGTTTAAGAAATTTTTCTAAGAGACCAGTATCAGATTAGAGAAGACTGTTCCAAGTACACTACAACAAAATGGCGTAGTAGAATTTATGAACCGAAAAGTGACTGAGATAGCTAGAAGCATGCGTATTCAGGCAGGGTTGCAAGAACAATTATGGGTAGAAGGAGTCAGTACAACAACGTATCTAATCAATCAATGTCCATCAGTACCATTGGAGCACAGAATACCAAAAGAGATATGGAGCGGTAAAGAGGTAACACTTTCACATTAAAAAGTTTTTGGTTGTATTGCATATGTACATGTTAGTGATAATATGAGGGATAAGCTTGATCCCAAGTCAGAAAAGTGTAATTTCATTGGTTACGACAGTGATGAGTATGGCTACCGCATGTGGGATGATTAGAACCGAAAGGTGATATGAAGTAGAGATGTAGTGTTCAATGAAAAAATGATGTACAAGGATAGGCACACAACTACCTCAGAGCCTACAACACAGAGTGATCCTGTGTGTGTTGAGTTAGATGATGTTCAAGATAGTGAAAGTACTAAGTCAGAAGAATAGATTGAAGATGACACTACTCAACAGGATGATATACCGCAGTCTCCGACTCCTATTCCTGTACCTAGGAGGACTTCACGGTCGCATGTGTCGAACAAGAGATATATGAATTATTTGTTGCTCACAGATGGAGGTGAACCAGAATACTATGATGAAGCATGCAGTGCAGCAGATGCGAGCTAGTGGGAGCTTGCGATGGAAGATGAGATGAAGCCTCTTATCTCCAACAAGACATGGAAGCTAACCAAGCTGCCGATGGGAAAGAAAGCTCTTCATAACAAATGGATCTACAGGGTCAAAGAGGAACATGATGGTTTTAAGAGGTACAAGGCGAGACTCGTAGTAAAAGGCTTTCAGCAGAAAGCGGGAATCGACTACACTAACATATTTTCTCTGGTTTTGAAACTCAATACCATTCGTTCAGTTCTTAGCATTGTTCTAGTAGAGGGTTTGCACCTAGAACAGTTAGATGTCAAACCTACTTTCCTCCATGGTGACCTAAATAAGGAGATTTATATGCAGTAGCCAGAAGGTTTCTTAGTGAAAGGAAAAAAGAAACTTGTGTGTAAGTTGAAAAAGAGCTTGTATGGTCTGAAACAAGCTCCAAGACAGTGGTACAAGAAGTTTGATGGATTTATGCAGAGACATGGTTACAACAAGTGCAACGCTGACCATTGTTGCTACTTCAAGAGGTTTGACACGAGTTACATCATCCTCCTACTTTATGTTTACGACATGTTAGTAGCTAGGTCTAATTTTACGGAAATCAGCAAGTTGAAGAAGCAATTGGCAAGTGAGTTCGAGATGAAAGACTTAGGCGCAGCGAAACAGATTCTTGGTATGAGAATTAATAGAGATAAACAAAAGGGTACTTTATAGTTGTCTTAGGCTGACTACGTTGAACGGGTTCTCAAGAGGTTCAACACGAGTGATGCTAAGCTAGTTATCACACCTTTGGCTAGTCACTTTCTGTAATACCCCTAATTTATGAATTTAATTAATTTGGTATTTATGATGCGGGTATGTGTGACTTTTAAAAATTATGATGTGGTATTTAGTAATTATGTTGTGTAAATTATAAACTGTGATGTGTAATTTAGGAATTGGGGTGTGGAATTTAATAGTTATAATGTGTGTAAGACATGGGTGTGTATATATATATATATATGTTGGTGTGTGTACATGTAGATTGTTATATATATGTGGGTGTGTATATAATGAAGTAGAATAATTGATTAGGATAATTAATGGAATAGAAAATTAAAAGAAATGGAGAAAGGAGAGGTGTGTGTATGTGTAGGTTGTTATATATATGTGGGTGTGTATATAATGAACTGAAATAATTGATTAGGATGATTAATGGAATAGAAAATTAAAAGAAATGGAGAAATGAGAGAAATTAATTGAAAAAATAAATTGAAGTGTGGGATGTGTGTTGTAAAGTGGACGAAAGTTGGAAAGGGGAGGCAATGGCAAAGGATAGGGGTTCACATGTTTTTAAAGAAAAATAAAATAATTGCTACAATTATTAGAAGAAGTCTTTCATTTTCGGATGAAGACTTGGATTTTATTTTCTTCACTACACTTTGAGAGAGAATGGAGAGAAAAGAGATGTGTTCTTGGAGAGAAGAACTTTGGTCTTGGTTGGAGTTGGGCTTGAAGATTTTAAATCAAAGCCAGATAATTTAAGGCAAGTTTCAACTCTATTCTACCCATTTGAATTTATAAATTCAAGACCTTTATGAAATAATATGTATAAATAGATATATATTATTTATACATAGTTAATTTTCTATAAAAATAATTATAGAAATGTTATTATGTATATTGATGCATATAAATATGGATAGAGGAATGTTTTTCTATAAAAATAATTATAGAAATATTATTATGTATATTGATGCATATAAATATGGATAGATAAATATTTTTCCATAAAAATAATTATAGAAGTGTTATTATGTATTTTGATGCATATGAATAGGAATGGATGAATGCTTAATGATTATTATCATATATTTCATATTGTCTTTAAATTGTATTTTCATTATAAAATACATCTATGAGCATGGTATTATCATCAAATACTAGTTAGGAAACTTTAATAATATTTATAAATATTTAAATAGGCTTCTTGATTTTTCTAAGAAATTTTAGGAATTATTGTGGCAATTTTCGGAAATAATATGTATTTTGGAGATCTAGTGTGGGTGGTTTTATATGACTATGGTACATTCATTTTTGTAATCATAGGATTAGATGGACCTTTAAATCCTAACCTTGAAAGCATACTTTACTAAAATTATATTTTGACCCCTAAATGTTACTATAATTATAGTATAACCCCTCAATATTACAAAATTATTGTATGACCCCTAAAGTTTACAGAAATTACATATTAGTCCCTGAATGTTACTGTAATTTTAGTTTGATCCCTGTATTTTGGTGAAATTACAGTTTGACCCTAGTGCCTTGTTGGAATTACGTTTTTACCCTTTAAGGGTAGTAAAAAGGATATTTTAGCTCCTTTAACTTTAAAGAAATAGTATTGTGATCCCGGATCCTATTATTAACCTATCATAATATATGTTAAGGTTATTATTGTGTTAAATATACTTATTAGAATTGTTTATCAATGAGTATATTATGAAAATTTGTACTTGTTGTTTATTTGGATATAATGATTTATTATGTTGTTATAAATCATTATTTATGATTGTGTACATGTGTAACATGGGATGCGTAATTATGCATAAGATGTTCAACTTTATTATGCTAAGGAACATATATGTGTACGGTGATGTATGAGATAAAATAAGTATATGCATGAGATGTATTGTTATGATAATAAACATAATTGTGGGTAGTGATGTATAAAATACTCACTTATTATTGATGCAGTGATGCATATGGTGATCACATTATTTATACTAATAAGCTTATCAGAATTGATAAATTAATAAATCATAATATTTAATTAAATATTTATGGAATGGGGATGAGTAAGGAACCATAGGGAGAGTGACTATTAACGCAGTCTCATGAGTACCACATGACATGGTTGAGTTGTCACGGCATGGATGAATTGTCGGGTAATTGTTAAAATAAGATTTGGATAAGTTGTCTATTGGCATAAGGAAATGAGTATGAATATTAATATTCATTTATATGTTATTGGGATGCTTTGAGTATTTATTCTAAAAGGTATATTTATATATCTTTTGTTCGGATATGTGTTACACATTATGAAATATGGCCATGAATGTGATTTATTGGTTATTTATTCTAAAAGATATAATTATATATCTTTTACTTAATTATATGAAATATATTATAATATATATTAATGCATGTGATTATTGGTTATTTAATTTTAAAAAGGTATAATTATATATTTTAATTTGATTATGGAAATATATTATAAAATTTATAAAATATATTTATGCATGAGATGCATTGATCATTTATTTTAAAAGGTATAATTATATATCTTTATTCGGTTATGAGATAGACATTATAAAATATGTTTATGCATGGTATGCATTAATTAATTATTTAAAAATGTATAATTATATATCTTTTATTCGGTTATGAGATACACATTATAGAAATATGTTTATGCATGGTATGCATTAATTATTTATTCTAAAAATGTATAATTATATATCTTTTATTTGGTCATGTAAAAAGGAACGTTTTAAAAGTTTTATGTTAAGTGAAAGATAAATCCTTAATACATAGGGTCTATCTATTCATGTTATTTCGTTAAGAGATGTTGGCTTTATCAGTCCTCTGTTGGGTTGTAGTAGTAGTGGACTTGCTCGTGGGTTTAACCCACCTTGTTGTTATCATTTTAGGCCTGGGACAACTCAGCCATCGGGTTAAGGTTTTGAGTCATCGTGTTTTGTTCGTGATTGTCTACTCTATTCCTACTTTCTGTTTACAGTGTATATTGGTTATACAACTGTTGTAACTTAGACACGGTTATTAAAAATGTAATTTTTATTTAGGGGTCCTTCTTTAACAGGATTCCCAGGTTGTATCTTTAGTTAGATTTGACGTTAGTGTTGCTTCCGCTATGATTTTTATTTCGTAAAAATTTCTATTTTATTCTTTGTTTTTATATATCAATTGCATGGTATTTCTCGATCTTCGTGTGTGAGCCTGGCCAACTCACGTGCTAAAATTGGGGGTATCACACTTTGGATTATTCAAAGAGCAGTCTCCCAAGTTAGATATAGAGAGGAACAACATGGCCAGTGTACCATACACTTCAGCCATTGGTAGCTTGATGTATGCGATGGTTTGTATTAAACCAGATATTGTATATGCAGTGGGAACAGTCAACAGGTTCATGTCCAATCCAGGGAAGACTCACTAAGATGTAGTGAAGTAGATATTGCGATATCTACGAGGTACCACCGACAGATGCCTTTGTTTTGGTAAAGGTGAAGTGAATTTACATGGCTATGTAGATTCAGATTTTGCTGGTGAGATAGATCACAAAAGAAGCACTACTGGTTATGTCTTTACAGTAGGTACTACAGCAGGCAGTTGGGTTTCGCAGTTACAGAAAATCATAGTGTTATCTACTACAGAGGCTGAGTATGTAGCCGTGACAGAGGCTAGCAAAGAAATGATTTGGTTATAGGGATTGTTGGTAGAGTTGGGATTTGAGCAAGAGAAAAGTGTTTTGCACAGTGATAATTAGAGTGCTATACATCTGGCGAATAATTTAGCATTTCATTCGAGGACAAAACATATAGATCTTCGTTATCACTTCATCAGATCTCTATTAGAGGATGAAGTTTTGACTCTTGAGAAGATTCAAGGAAGCAAGAATCGGCCGACATGTTGACCAAAGTGGTGACAACAGAGAAACTGAAGTTGTGCGCAACTTCAGTGGGTCTTCAAGCTTGAAGACGGAAATGAGGGTACCGTATTGCACTGATCATTGATGGAGTTGATTGATGGTGACAAAGTTGTGAAGTGGAAGATTGTTATATATAAAGGGTGACTACTTTGTATTGAAAGTTGTTCCACATCGACTAAATGACAAAACTACTTCTATATCATTCCCTATAAATATAGGTATCTCCTATTATATTGTGTGCACAAATAGAGAGAGAGAATAGAAGAGATATATGCTAGTATTCTTCTTGGTGAGAGTTAGGAATAATATAAACTTATATTATTTTTCTCTTTAATGGCCTAGCCTTCCTCTGGCTCTATTGCCTTTGCTTAGGCCTTGTATCTTCTCTTTGGTTGTTGCTTGCTTTGGTTTGGTTAATAAATTGATTTACCCAAAAAAGAAAAGAAAAGAAATGCATGTCTTATATTCACCACATTAGTAGTTTATAGGTATCCATCTGAATATTATACAATATATTGAATGATGAAAACAGTCATAATATCAACTCGAAAATTAAGTGGGTAGTTTACTTACACCATGATATACACACAAAAAAAGGAAATTTAGTATAAGCTGATAGGCATGAATAATGGAGTGCACCAACAAAATATTAGCACTGGCTCCCATTTATTGAATCATGTAAACATTAATTCTGGAATATATATGTTTATTATTGTATTTCATTCACCATCTTCCACATAGGTTCTTATAGTTTTGATTCCATAATGAGGGATTGGTTGGATCTTGCAGGAAGTTGTAAAGATTCCCAATCACCAGCATCATCAACTTTCTTAAAACATTGACTCACCATTTCTTCGGTAACAAGCTCAAGCTTTGATGGGTGCCACTGTCACAAGTAGACGAGGGCTTTTGTGTCAGAGCTTATGCCAACCATTAAGCAATTTCTATTAATGGCTTTGACACTTGAAAAAAAATAAAAATGTATACATGTATATGTATGTATAGAGAGAGAACAAAAAGAAATTATATACCTTTGGTTTTAGAGTTTTTCAGTCAGCATTGATCTTGAGCCCTGCATGCAGAGCTTGTTAACTGTTCGCCGCATGATATTGCAGAAAGTAAAGTTTCCAAAAACAAATATATAGCTATATGGTAGAGCCATTGTGGGGACCTCAAAGAAATCGTCGTTAACTGTTCGCCGCATGATATTGCAGAAAGCATTAAATTCATGAACAATACACCGTTCAAGGTTCTGCATCCGACCTTTCCTAATCTTAAGAGAAACAAAAATGAAATTTTTTTTTTTAACTTCGATCAGTTAAAATCTTGAGAAAATCAATGTCAGCATAGAAAATTAACAAAAACAAAACTGAATAATTTTAAAAGAATGCAGTTTTAGTTTTAGTAAAGGAAACTATATAGATGTGTACCGATCTTAGAGAAATTTTAAGGCTTGTGGGAGAAGCTGACTTCATAGAATTTATTGCCTCACTGATCCATTTTTCTTCTCTGTTTGCTGAAAATTTCTCCTAGAAAATGCACATATAATAAGATCATGAAAAGCAAAATAGTAAGGGTCTGTTTCGTTGCATGGATTTGGAATTGAAATTTTATTATATTTCAATTTCACAAATGCAATTTCAAATACATTATTTGGATATGTCTTAGAATTCAAGCGTAATTGGATTTCAATCACAAACTCAATTTAAATCGAAAATATCATAATTTTAAAATCAAATTAAACAATATAGATAAATATACATATATATATATATATGTATGTATTGTTAACTACCAACTAATCTAAAAGCTTAACCTTCAACACGCCCTCTCACGTGTGGACTTGAATGTGAGGTTTGAACACGAGACCTTTGGTTCTGATACAATGTTAACTACCAACTACTCTAAAAACTTAAGCTGTTAGAGATGGTGTAGCTTAAATATTTTATATCCTTCAACATGTATGTATCTGTGTATATGCATTTGTATGCGTATGTATATACATATATGTATGTAGATGTGTATATATGTGTGAGTTTAGAATCTAGATGTATGTTTTTATGTGTATTCATATTTCTATATATATGCCCTCTATGAGTACATATATATGCATAGGTATATATATGTGTATATATATTTTTATATATAAACATGTGTATATATATTCGTATATATATAGGTGTGTATATATATAGTCGTATGTGTATATATAGATATATATGTTTGTGGTGGTGAAATATTTTTGTTAGAGACAATATTTACTGGGTCAAAAAATTCATTATATCATATCATGATATGATATAATGGATTTTGGTTCGGAGAACATGTGAAATTGAAAATCACAAAGTCTTCTTGTGAAATTCAAGTTGTGAAATTGATATTTTTGGAATTGCATTTCAATTCTAATTCCAAAGTATTTTGTTACATTCTTATGATGAATTCGGAATCGAGGCCCCCAATTCCAATTCCTTGCTCCCAAACAGACCCTAAGTAACCATTCTTGAACTAAAATGTTGTGCAAAAAGAGCTGGTTAAGCTCTTGGATAGCAAGTTGGTAATGATCGGGATTCATCCCATGGTAAGTAGTTTTAGTTGGGTTCAGGTCTTCATTTTTTTTGAAAGGGAGAGAAATGAAGTATCTAAACCAACCAACGATAATAATATTTCTTCAACTGTTTCTTTCGAAAAGCATTCATTGAGTATCTCCAATCTGTCATACATGTTTGGTTGTTTGGTTGATGTTTAGTGTCAACAAAATACATTGAAGAAAGGAAGCAAGTAACTATATATATGAATCAAGACATACAATGGAATGAATAGCTAATATTCACCTTGAGAATGCGCTACCTTGTTTGATGTCCGCTTTGTGAACAAATTTGTTAATAATATCGGAAATCATTGATATATGTGATACATCCAGTGAACCCACCACATGTAATGCATTTTCCAGTGAAACAAGATCCTCAAGAACACAAAGAAAGTGACAATATTATAGTTTTATTCTATGAAATGTTAGAAATGTTTTATGGAATTTAGATCTAAGGAGAATATTTGGAGCTAATGTTGATACGGTCTTGTAAAATTTGAGTGAAGCCCCAATGCTCATTTATGAAGACTACACACACCTCTAACATGATTAATATTATGGCTTATCCCAAAACTCAGCAGTAAAATCTATTTAATGAATCAAGATTTCTACCATGTTTCATCATATTATATATAAAATTATAAATAAGAAATCTGATTGAACAGTGAGAGAAGTAGATGAGATTGATAAACGTTACCGAAAAAGCCATGAACCCTAGATAGGAAATGTGATGCACCAACATCTGGGAAATGCCCCATCCACGACGCTTCTGGCATAGCAAATAACTGTATGTCGACAGTAATATTCAGTACTACTTGTTGTGAGCATTGTATAATAGATAAAGAACGGAAATGAAATCACTAATCAATCAAGAGCCAAAGTTCGTGGCTATACTTTCCTGTAAGATAAAAGAAAATTCAAGGAGCTACAGATTTAAAATAGAGAATTCACAAGAAAAATCGTATTATGAATGCTAATCCTGATTTTTTGTTTCATTTGGTATTTTTAATGGTTAGATTATTTTATAGTAACTTTGATGGTGTGAACATTGTATAGATTAAATGAAGAATTGTTGTGCAATGAGATGAACGTAAAGGAGCGATTGCGATCTAATATAACCAATTAATAGTCAATCATACCAATCAGTAGTAATATTGTCAAAAGCATATTTCAATGTGAACAAAAACTATCAACACAGAATGAGGAGAAAAAGGATAGTTAGGCAGAGTATTCTCAGTGACAATCCAGCGCCTCCTCCCATTACAATCCTATTTAAAAGCGAAACCTGCAATCATTCACTCTGGATGCCTTTCTTGTCACTCCCCGTGATGACGATATCATCCACATAGACAACCAATATGACAATGCCGGTGCTATATTCTTCTTAAAGAAGACAAAATGATCAGCCTGACTTCGCCTTAGCTTTTGCCCTTGAATTAACTTCTAATAGATAGAGCATGCTGTTGTGGGAATACCCTCGGTAAGTAGCTAAGCGAAGAGGGTTCAGAAGAAAGAGAGATTGGAAATCGATTCAAGGAGATGGGCTCAATCTCAGCCGATTAGAATGACTCTTTCTTAGTTTCAGGCGGAAAAGGCGAGCAAGCAGTGGGAAAGTCCCTTGGGCATCATCCGAAGTCTTAATCCTCCAGTAATCTAAAAGGAAAAAAAAATGCTGAAACTACAATTATAAATTGTAGGGAGTACAAGTGATCAGCTAATGCAAGAATTAAACTATATTACCAGAGGCTTCTTATATGACACCTGGAAAGCTGAGATGAAACAGGAGGCAACACAAGAGAAACAAAATAATTGCAAACTCACCATCCAAAGGGATACAGAGTTAGAAATAAGAAGAACTCTTTCTTTAGCTTAAATATGGATGGCAAGGAACAAGTCTCCAAGCCATAGGCAAATTCCCAAAAGAGATTATACAAAAATCAAACAAAGAAACTGAAAAACCATAGACTTTTTTGAATCACAAATTACTAGACTTAAATAAATACTTAGGGACTTAAAAGACCATTAAAGAAGCTCTAAAAATGTGGGTAATAAACTTTAAAATCCCTCAAAGAGAGTTAGACCCGAAATGAACTTGAGCAGTCCGAAAATCATCAATTTCCAGGATGCAGATCAACAAAACACACTTTGCCAAAATGATCATAACTTCTTCTAGAAAATTCGAACTTGAGCACCGTTTTTTTCGTTGTTAGAAAGTGGACTTCCAGAGATTTCCAACCATATATGGCACAACTTCTAGTTCCACTCCAGCTACTAACGCCATAACTTCAAAGTTGACCCCAAAACTGCTAAAACTGCAGTAGCTTTTGTTTTGGCTAATTTTATGTGTCATTCTCCCCTGGTTGAAAAAGGAGTAGTCCTCGAGTCCAACCGATCATCTTCAAGGTATGGAGATAGGTCGGATACATTGAAAGTTTCCGAAACATTATAGTGACATGGTAACTCAATTTTGTAAGCATTGTCACCAATCCACTGAAGCACTTTAAAGGGACCATCAACTCTAGGTTGTAATTTCCCATGACGTTCGCGATGAAATCGTTCTTTGCGAAGATGAATCCATACCAAATCTTCTTCTTTGAATGTTGCCGGCTTTTTATGCTTGTTGACACTCTTTTGATATTTCTCATTGTGCTTGATTATTTGATCCTGAATCCGCTCATGCATTTGTTTTATGTATTTAACTTGTTCCTCTGCATTGCCATTGAAATGATGAGTAGTAGGGAGTGGGGCCAAATCGAAAGGATTGATTGGATTTCGACCATAAACGACCTTGAAAGGACTTGAACTTGTAGTTTGGCTAGTAGACCCATTGTATGCAAATTTAACTTCAGCCAAAATAAGATCCCACTAACGAAGATTTTTGCCAACTAAAGTCCGTAAAAGATTTCCTAAGCTCCTATTAACAACTTCGGTTTACCCATCCGCCTGGGGTGATATGAAGAGCTAAATTGAAGAGTAGTGCCAAGCTTTCTCCATAGAGTATGCCAAAAATGACTCATGAACTTAGAATCCCGGTCTGAAGTAATTGTTTTGGGTATACCATGCAACCTCATCATCTCCCGAAAGTAAAGTTCAGCCACATTAGTTGCATCTAAGGTCTTATTACACGGTATAAAATCAGCCATCTTAGAAAAATGATCAACAACTGAAATTACTGAAATTACTTAGACGATGGTGAATATAGCATAGAGGTGGGTGAATAAGATTTTTGTGGATTTATTGACAAATTAATATTTAATTGGGAAAAAGTCAATTTTAATCCAATCACAAAACCCTAATTCTCAAACCACATCATTCAAGCAAACATTAATATAGTGCAGAAAATAAAGCAAGAGATGACACAAAGAATTATACATGGAAAAACCAAGGAAACGTTCCTAGGAAAAAACCACGGGTACACTTAGGTACCGATGCACTATGAATCAACAATTACAAACTCTATGAGAGTTTTAGACTTACAATCACTCCGGATATGCCTTCCTCTACTCGCAGTCTGAAACCCTTGAATCACTCGTACTTCATGAAGCACACTTGTTCCGCCAGACACTATGAGAGACTCACAAATCACGCCTGATTTGCCTTTCTTTACTTGAGGTCTGAAATCCTCGAATCGCTTCATACTCAGACGGCTCCGTCTCTTCTCCTAGATGGATCAAAACAACCTCGTTGCAATGGACGGTGTGTTGATTTTTTAGCAACGAATCAACTAATTGAGCATAAAGATCTTCGGTGTAGAAGCACAATTGGAAAAATCCAAAATCAAGAGAGAACTCGAATATATATGATCACTCAATGATATTCTCTCATCATGTATCTTTGTAAAAGAATATGAATCTATAGAAAACTTACAAAGATCTCCCAAAAATCGTAGCCTTCTATCTTGTAGAACCTTGGTATTTATAGACCAAGTCATAGAAAACCCTAACCTTACCCTCTTACGTAATTTCATAATACCTTGATAAATCCTCTAAAATTTGATGTAAATATGTGTATATGCCTATACATAGAGGTCTGAAGTTGTCGATCACTTAAAAACTCGAAACAAATTCGAGCATAATTCTTAAGACCTAGCAGAAATCCGAAAGCACCCCGAAACAAATTCTGCATCACAAGTGATCACGTGACCAAGCATTGGGACCTACGCTTGGGCATAGGTCTAGGGCGTAGGCCTACGCTTGGGACTTACGCTTGGGCATAGGTCTAGGGCGTAGGGTCCCTTCCCAGCTCCAAAAACCAAAGCGTAGGTTAGAGTCATTCTGTCTCTTTTTGCCTTTGACAATGTAGGTATGTTGCATCTTTTGCAGTTTTTTCATATTTGAACTAGACTGGTCATCTCGAACTCCTAATGCTTTTGAATGAAGTCATAATGTCTGAAAATGACATTTTTGACCTTCGGTGAAGTCACGATGTCTGGAAATGACGATTTTGCCCCCCGATAGCTTTCTTTACTTTGACACACTCCTTGACTTCTTTCTCGAGATAGAAATGAACATACTAACAACTCGATTGCAAATACACAAAACTCTCAAACATGATAATTCACTCAACATGGTTATTGTCTAGAACATGCCAAACACAAATAATACTATAAATGTTCTTACAATTACCTAGATGATCAATGAAAATAGCCTAGAGGGGGTGTGAATAGGCTTTATGTCGATTTTATGATCAATTAAAATTATTTAGCGAAAATTCAATTTTAATCAGTCACAAATCCTAATTCTCTAATCAAATTAAATCAAACAATCATGAATATAAGTGCAAAAAATAAATCATGAGAAGACACAGATTTTTACAAGGAAAACCTTGGAAAAACCCCAAGTAAAAACCACAGATATGCTCGGGTATCGATGCACTATGAATTAGAGAATTTGTACAAACTCTATGAAAATAGAACTTACAACCGTAGTAATTTACTGTTCTTCACTCGAAGTATGAAAGTCTAAATTCACTCGCCCTCCACGAAGCTCTCACTCCGATCTCCGTACTTTGACAGCTTTGTTTCTTAAGAGATCAAATAACCAGGAAGCCTCATGCTTCGATCTCCGCACTCAGATGACTCCGTTTCTCAAATGGATCTAAGCAACCACGTTGCACAAGGTGCTGTGTAAAATTTTCAAAATCTAGGTCATTAAATGGTGCATAAGATCATCGATGTAAAAGCACAATTGAACAAATCCTAAACAAGAGAGAACTAGAATATATTGAATCACTCAATGATATTTCCTCTCTCTATCTCGATCTTTGTAGATGATTATGAATCTGTAGAAAACTTGCAGAGATCTTTCAAAGGCTGTCTCACATCTGTAGAAAACCTTGTTATTTATAGACACAGCTGAGGAAAACCCTAATCTTCCCATTTTTCATAATTTCACACCAAACTAAGTAAAATCCTATATTCTGATGAGTATTATGTATATGGCACGTATCTCAAGGTGTAAAGTCGCAGCCGCCTCAAAGGAGAACAAATCGGGGGCAAAACGGGAATTTCCAGAACTCATATTCGCCAAACCCCTACGCCTGGGGTGTAGGCCATGCTATGCTTGGGGCATAGGGCCAAAATAGGTAAGTCTGCATCGGGCGTAGAAATGGCACTTTTTAGCCACTTTTTGTTGCTGTGGGTGTAGGTCAGGTGTATCAAAATACTTGGAACCAATGTTTCTTGATAGTTGTGCCATTTGAATCTCCTCAACTCGCTTGTCAAGATTCTAGAAGTTACAACTAAAAAAAAATGATGTTTCTGCAATTCGGGAGGCACTTTTTATTCAAACTTGTTTCTTCTTCAATACTCTTGTATAATTCACTTCTTTAGGCTTGATTTGAATTTGAAGAAGCTTGTTAATGCCTATTAAACCTTCCCGACTCCATAATTCACTCAATATGGTTATTGTCTAGAACATGCCAAACACAAATAATACTATAAATGTTCTTACAATCTCCCCTTGGCATTTTTGAGACAAAATCATGTTTTACAAAGATATCCTCACAAATAACAAAATAATATCTATATATATAAACACACACCAACAAACATAGACATAGAATATTAGATTATCCTCATGATGATCTTCCAATCCTGCAACCACAACACTGCAAACATAATGATCATCAATGTATGAAAATACTTCTTCTCCTTCTTAGAATATACTCCCCCTTACTAAAAATTTCTTCCTCTTAACCAAACCAATCTCTCTCCTTTCCTTAATACTTCTCCCCCTTTTTGTCACTGAAATGACAAGCATATATATAACAATCAAAGCAAAGGGAATGCCTTAAAAAGAAGACTCTAGAGAATCTAAGACAATCACTAAATACGAAGATAAAGTACTCTATAAGATTATATCCAGATTCTCGAGTAACAAATATCTCTACAATGCATGATCCTAATACTAAATGCATGAATGCAGAATGTCATGAATAAAAATAAGACAAAAATATTTTTGTATTTTGAAATATGTGAGCAAGGTAGTAGAGACAACAAACTAATCATTTAACACATCATATTCTAAGATCAAACTCAGCCATTATACACACAGTAGTGAAGAAAATCAACACACATACCTTGTAGACTGAAGAATGCACAAGTCAAGTTTTGCAAATATATATATATATATATATATATGAAATTTCTCATGTGCAAGCACTAAGGTAAGATGAAAATAATACACACTAATTCTGATAATCTTCTCACCAACCGTGATGATAATTCAGTCCAAAATCCAAACTAGAAGTCAAATCATTAACTTGGACCTTATTGATTGTTAAAAGAATACAATATACTACTTTCTCTTTGTCACACAATATATTCTTTTCAACCTTTTCACCTTATCCCTTGTTATCTTTCTAAGCTCCAGACTTTTCAGCGAGGATTTTTAGTCCCGACCAGCTGGGCCCGAGCTTCTTCCTTGGAATTTATGCTCATTAGTCTTCTCCCCTTTTTACGCAAACACTATGCTATTTTGTGATAGGAGGCCCGGTTACTCAGATCGAAGAACTACTTTTTTCATTTCTATATTTTAATTATCTCATTCTTTCATCTTTCAACAATACCACAACATTCATAAGCATGCAAAAAGTATTCCAAAACATAGATCAATCTAGAATAACTCATGAACCTACATATCACATCGGGTTAAATGAAAAAGATTAACAGTTTCAGCAAACATTACGATAATCTTCGAAGTAAAAAAAACACCTAAGATTAAGATTTTGCAACATAAAATAATTATGCCAAGTGAACATTCAGAAAATCTTAGGTTAGGCTGATACATCTACTTCCCATATGCATAATTAGACAAGTAAACATGAGAATAGAGTAAAATATGACAACTTTTGTACTCTAGCCAAGCTCATCATTTCAATTTTTTTTTCTTTCCATTTTATGGTTTTTTTTTTCTTATTAAAATGCATGGATGAATAAATATAGGGTAAATTACAGTTTCACCCACTTTAGATAAGACATATTACAACTTGACCCCCTCTAGGTTGGATAATTATACTCGCACCCCTATAGATTGGTTTTTTGTAACAGTTTCCCCCCTCCTTCATTATTCCGGAAAAGTCAACGCCGGTCAATCTAAATTTTGGATGGGAAATTACTATGTTATCCTTGACTTAGTGAGATTTCAGTTTTGCCCCCTCTAGTTTGTTTGTGAATTAACACAATTGTCCTTTATGTTATAAACCATATATATGCACACAAATGGGTCTTTTTCTTCTATGTATATATATATGTATATATTGTATATAAATGTGAAGGAATTGAAACTACCAAATAGTTTCAAAATCAACTGTATAATTCCTTAATTTTTTATGCACACAAATGGGTATATGTATAATTGAAGCTACCAACCCTTATTATTATTTTTTTACATATATAAATATGAATATACACTTGTATAAAATTAAAATTAAAAAAAAAAATGATCCGTAAAACTCTTCCATGGGATTCCTCTATTCAATTGGGGTTTTAGGGTTTTGAGATCAAGTCTTCCATTAGGGATTCGTCTCTTCAATAAATTTCATTTTATAAATTATTTTTCAATTTATTTAGCACTCTTAATCTTATCACCGTGTTTAACTAATTTCCAAGATCTATACTACTCTGTTAATCTTCCCATCACAAAACTGCTTTTTAGAGAGAGAAAAAGATAGTTTTAGAGAGAGAAAGTGAGCCCCGCCACCGCAGCCACCACCACAGCCCCGCCGCCGCCATCTCCACCACCACAGCTCCGTCGCCACCCACCGCCATAGAATCCCCCAAACCCTAGATCCAAATACACTTTTGAATTTTGAATTTTGGGTCTTCTTTTAATTTTATTTTTTAGTGATCTCATCAATACAAAATGTACGTAGATCATAGAAGGATAAATTGGGTCCAAGATAAAAAAACACGTCCTATAAGAAGCATATTTTAGATCAAAAACATCAAAAAATCAACACACATATTTTATATGTATGTAGATATATATGTGCATATATATATAGATATATAGATAGATATCTATCTATATATAGTTATATATGTCATTTTGTTAGGCCCTTTACCGCAGATCGGTCCTACACCCCCACCGCACTCCGCCACCGCCACCATTTTCTTCAACCACCACACAGATCTGTATAGAGATATATATATATATATAGATATAGATATATATAGATATATATGTCATTTTGTTTTGATTATTCTGTCATTGAAAATGGACAATTAATTAAGTATGGGTAGAAATTGAGGTTTGATTTTTGGTAGTAATGGTGATGAAGCGGTAGTAGTGACATAGTTCATGAAATTGCCTAGATGATCAATGAAAATAGCCTAGAGGGGGGGGGGGGGGGGGGTGAATAGGCTTTTTGTGGATTTATTGACAAATTAATATTAATTGCGAAAAAGTCAATTTTAATCCAATTCTCTAACAAGATAAATCATGTAAATATTAATCTAAGTGAAAAATATAAAGCAATAGAGACACACCATATTTTTACATGGAAAACCTTGGAAAGACTCCAAGTAAAAACCACGGATACACTTGAGTATCGATGCACTATGAATCAGAGAATTTGTACAGACTCTATGAAAATAGTACTTACAAGCAATGTAATATGTTGTTCTTCACTCGACGTCTGAAAGTCTAGACTCATTCGTGCTCCATGAAGCTCTTGCTCTGCTTCATACTCTGACGGCTCTGGTTCTCAACATATTAAATAACCATTAAGCTTCTTGCTCCGATCTCCGCACTCAGACGACTCCGTTTCACAAACAGATCAACGCAACCAAGTTGTAATCAGCGGTGTGTAGAATTTTCAGAATCTATATGATTCAATCGTGTATAAGATTGTCGATGTAGAAGCACGATAAAATCAACTCCAAAACAAGAGAGAACTAGAAGAATCACTCAATGATATTTTCTCTCTCTATATCAATATCTCTGTAGAATAATATGAACGATAAGATACTACAGAGATCTCTCAAAGACGTACCCTCCTCTCTTGTAGAACTTGGTATTTATAGACCATGTTGAGGAAAAACCCTAACCTTACCCTTTTGTGTAATTTCACACTCAACTGAGCCAAAACCTTCAATATAATGTATAATATGTGATATACAAGTTCTTATAGGTGTTTGGGTCGAGCTCAAGGTCATCCGGGTCAACACGAATCAATTTGAGTTAAAATAAAATTTCAGCCCGATTATGAAATTTCTAGTTTTTTCTGCAGGACACCTCTCACTCTTTTGATCATATCTGGAGCTACACACATTTTATTGATACATGTAATATATAGTTGGAAATATAACTTTAAGATCTTGATGATAGGCTCAAGAATCATCTCATTTGGACCTTTCTTGACCAAGATATGAGCTCCCGAAGTTGACTGAAAATCTTGCTGAAATCACTGTTTCCTTTCTGAACTAGTATTCCTCCCTTATTTAATCCTCTTGTAATTGGGAATGAATCTAGTCAAAATTTGTGTATATATCCTTTATACATGTCCTAGGATACATAGGAGTGTAGCCCAAGTCATAATAGGATACGTAACAACTTTTTCATTGCAAACATATCACTTAACCATCCTGCCGCATCTACGCTTGAAGCGTAGGGCAAAGCTACGCATCTATGCTTGAAGCGTAGATTCCGTAAATATTCCATTCAAAAAATAGAAAGTTTGAAACAATTGGGATTTTTTCCCCCAAACTTGAACCTACGCTTCAAGCGTACAAATCCACTTTCTAGCCACATTTTGAAACTGAAAGCGTAGGCATTTTTGTTAAAACCACTTTTTTCCATAATTGCGCCAAAATAACCCTCTTGATTCCCCGAGACTTTTTGCTTGAATTGACGACTTTGGAAAATGCCGTTTTTGCCCTCCGGGAGACATTTTTATCAATACACTCATTTTTACACTTCACTTGTATTCTTCATTACTCCAATGCTTGATTCCGCCTTTATCGAAGCTTGTAGATGTCATTGAAACCAACACGATCTATCTAACACTCAACATGGTTATTGTTTAGAACATGCCATACATAAACAATTACAATAAATGTTCTTACAGTTCATTTTAGGGTTTTGCTAGTAGGGTACATGGGTTATTTCATATTTTTTCATTTAAATTATTGAAGTTATTTTTTTTAATCATTAAAAATGAATAAAATGACATGGGCAAATGTGTAATTTACTATTCTCGGTGACTGCAAATAGGCTTGAGGGGGTGCAAGTGTAATTATCCAATCTAGAAGGGGTCGAGTTATAATATGTCCTATCTAGAGGGGGGAAACTGTAATTTACCCATAAATATAATACAGATGCATGATTTTCTATCAATTCTAGGAAAATAATGCAATGTGCTCCTAGAATGATAGATAAGAAGATATCTATTTTAAATAAAGCATACCAATAGATTTCCTAAGACTAGCATGTTTTTGAAAATCTAATGGTTTTGTAAAGATATCTGCCGACTTAGAATCTGTGGATATAAACTTTAGAGAAACTATACCATCTTCAACAAGATCTCGAATGAAATGATGTCGGATATCTATATGCTTGGTCCTAGAGTGTTGAACATGATTTTTAAAAATATTTATCGCATTTGTGTTATCACATAACACAGTCTTTGTGCCTTGGGAAAAACTGTAATCCTGCAACATCTGACGCATCCACAATACTTAAGTACAACAACTACCAACTGCTATATACTCAGCCTCAGCATTGGAAAGGGAAACACAATTTTGCTTCTTGCTATACCAAACAACTAAGTAATTACCAAGATAAAAACACCCTCCACTAGTAATTTTCCTATCATCAACATTACCAGCCCAATCAGCATCAGAAAAAGATGCGATTTCAGTGTTTGTACCTAATGGATACCATAATCCATAATTCACGGTCCCTTTAACATACTTGATTATTCTTTTTACAACAATAATATGAGACTCTTTTGGATTTGCCTGGTAACGTGCACACACATAAACACTAAAAGCTATGCCAGGTCGACTGACAGTCAAGTACAACAAACTCCCAATCATACTCCTATAAAGTGTAGGATCAACATCTTTGCCTTTAGTATCCACACTAAGCTTGACACCTGTACTCATAGGAGTTCGAGCATCCTTAACCTTTTCCAAACCAAACTTCTTCACCAATTCTAAGGCATAACGAGTTTGAGAAATGAAAATCCCATCATTCAATTATCTAATTTGAAGCCCTAAAAAGAAGTTTAATTCACCAATCATGTTCATCTCAAATTCATGTGTCATTTGATCTCCAAAATAATGATCAAGTCTATCAGAAGTGGAACCAAACACTATATCATCAACATAGATTTGAGCAACAAATGTATCACTTTCAAATTTCTAAAGAAACAGTGTTTTGTCCACTCTCCCTCGAGTAAAACCTGTTCCCAACAGGTAGTCGGTCAATCTTTCATGCCAAGCTTTAGGAGCTTGCTTTAGCCCATACAGAGTCTTTTTAAGCTTATACACATGACCAGGACAATGAGGATCTTCAAATCCTTTGAGTTGCCCCACATACACCCCCTTTTGAAGAATGCCATTCAAGAATGCACTCTTTACATCTATCTGATACAACTTGAATCCAAGATGACATACATTAGTAAATAAAATCCGAATAGATTCAAGTTTAGATACTGGAGCGAAAGTCTCATCAAAATCTATACCCTTCATCTGCGTATAACCTTAAGCAACAAGTCTAGCCTTATTCCTAACTACTATACCATTTTCATCCTTTTTATTCTTAAATATCCACTTGGTACCAATCACATTTATCTCTTTCGGTCTAGGCACAAGATACCACACATCATTCTTAGCAAACTACTGAAGTTCTTCTTGCATAATATTAATCCATTCACTATCTTGAAGAACTTCTTTGACATTTTTAGGTTCTAAGGAAGATGTATAGAATGCATACCAGAGCTCATTCCTAGCCTTTCTACGGGTCACCATCATCTGATAAACAGATCCTATGACATTATCCAAATGATGGTACAACTTTACCTTTGCAGATGGTTCTTTAGAAGGAGTAGCTTGGACATTACAAGTTGATCATGCGATTCTATAGGACTAGGATTATCATCATGAACCACATTGTCCTCTTTACCAACATTTCAAGAATCATTTCCTAACAGAAAGAATGACTCACTATCTTCCTCCTCAACAGACGTTGGAGGCTCATCAACACATGAGTCATCAACCACTACATTGGCAGATTCCATCATCGTTTGAGTTCTAAGGTTAAAACCCTATACGCTCGACTTGTCAATGAATACCCCATAGATATTCCTTCATCACTCTTAGACTTGAATTTCCCAATGGATTCCCGATCTTTAAGAATATAACATTTTGCTCCAAAAACCTTAAAATATTTCACATTCGATTTTTTCCATTTCACAGTTCATAGAAAGTTTTTAAGTTGCCAGATAGACTTTATTTAAGGTGTAACAAGCTCTGTTCACCGCCTCGACCCAAAAATACCTAAGAACTTTCCTATCATGCAGCATAACATTAGCCATCTCTTGAAGAACTCTATTATTCCTCTCAACCACTCCATTTTGTTGTGGAGTATGTGGTGCTGAAAATTCATGTTTTATTCCTCTTTCATCACAAAAAGTATCATCCCCTGAATTTTCAAACTCCTTTCCATGATCACTCCTCACTCTAGTAATGAGATAATTCTTCTCAGCTTGAATTTTCAAATAATTTGTTTTAAAAGTTTCAGCACCCATGCAAATCTAGAGTAATCATCTACCATCACAAAAATATGCTTTTTACCACCTTTGCTCATGGTCCGAATGGGACCCATTAAGTTAATATGCAACAACTCTAAATGTCTAGAAGTACGAATGGTATTTATCTTCCTGTGCTGACATCTAACTTGCTTACCCTTCTGACATGGTCCACACATAACCCTTTTTCAAAACCAAGCTTAGGGACACCTCTGACAATTTCATTCTTAGTGATTTTTGTTAAATCACAAAAATTAAAATGACCGATTCGCTGATGACAAATCTCAACTTCATCAAGTTTAACTTTATTGTAGTATAATTTAGAATCAGGAATAATGCAATAACAATTATCAGACAAACACATACCTTTTATCACACAATTTCCAAAAGAGTCAATAATTAAACACTTATCAGGAGAGAAATTGACATTATGATTGTTATCACATATCTGGCTTATATTCAACAAATTAGCTTTTAGACCCTTAACATAAAGCACATCTTCTAGTTTAGGTAGACCAAAAACCACAATGGTACCTTTCCCTAGAACCTTAGACTTCTCTCCATCACCAAAAGTTATTATCCCACCATGACACTCCTCGAGAAATCCAAACAATGACTTATATCCAGTCATATGCCTCGAACATCCACTATCCAGATACTAAGAGCTAGAATTACGTGCTCTAAGTGTAGTATGAACTACAAGACAATGTAGCTCACCTTTTCTGACCCATGCTTTCTTCATCTTCGGAGCTCTATTTGCCAATTTTGATAAATTCTTCACCTCTTGACTCAACACTCTAATTTGATCTTGCACACAATATCCTTGTTAAGTTCTACGTTCCTTCACTGATTTCAAAGTTTTTCCTCTTGGCTTTGAGCACAGGAACAAACCTTTGAACTTCATTAGTCTAACTCCTAGGATATCTAAAGGTAAAGGAAGGCTTGCTTTCAACAGTTCTTCTAACATAGGATTGAACATTAGGATTCCAATTCGAATTTCCTTGAAAAGAACTAGATGCTATATGAGAAGCTTTTACAAAGGTGGTTTTCGAAACAACGTTCGAATTATGCGATACTCCATCAAAACTCAATCCCTTTGTATTTGCTGTAGATTTTCCCATATTAAAATATGATTAAGCTTAAGAGTTTTGCTAGACCATTTATGAATAGTTGAGTTAGCATCCTTCAATTCCTTCTCCAAATTTCCAATCTTGGTAGATTTCTCAACTAACTCATTCTTGAGACCATATACTATTTTCAAAGCTTGACTTTTTTCTTCTTCAGACTTCTTCAATTCCTCAAACAATTTGGCCTTTTGAGTCTGTAGGAGATTTAGAGTTTGAGAACTATTATCTAATTCATCTTTTAAAGAATGTAATTCTTTATCCATTCTAAGAATTTTAGTCAACAGTTTCATGTGAGTTTTGTGAAGTTATGTGGTCTTGTCAAGTAATTTGTCATTGTAAGAACATTTTTGTGTATTGTTTATTTATGGCATGTTCTAGACAATAACCATATTGAGTGTTAGATAGGTTGGTTTGGTTTCAATGACATCTATAAGCTTCATCAAAGGCAAAATCAAACATTGAGTTAGTGAAGCACAAAAGTGAGCATATTGAGGAAAAATGTATTCTGGAGGGCGAAAATGACATTTTTCAAAGCTGTCACTTCAAGCAAAAAGTATCGTGGATTCAAGAGGGTCATTTTGACACAGTTGCGAAGAAAAATATGGTTTTAAAAAAACTACCTACGCTTAAGCCTTCGCTTTCAGAATAAAAAAGTGGCTGAAAAGTGGAGTTTTACACTTGAAGGTACACTTGGACCTACGCTTCATACGAGGACTTACGCTTCAAGCGTAACTGCGACAAGGATTTTTCTAAATTTTCCTGCGATGTTCGAATTTGCCCATGGTTGGTTTTATGATGTGTTCACGACTCATACACATTATAGTGCATGCTATATACATAATATACACCAGATAAGAGGGCTTGACTTGGATAGGTGTGAAATTACGAGAAAGTGCAAACTTAGGGTTTGATTCATCATTGCCTATAAATACCAGGTCTACAACAAGATGAGGGATACATTTTTTTTCAAAAATATCTGCTAATGTTCTACAAATTCATCTTCTTCAAAGATATATGGTGAGAAAATACACAATTTCTCTCTTGTTATTAAGTGTCTCCAATTGTGCTTCTACATCGACAATTCTCATGCACAATTGGATATTCTAGTTGCTGAAAAGTCCACACACCATTTACAGCAACGTGGTTGCATTAATCCGTTGAAGAACGAAGTAGTCTGAGTGCGGAGATCGAAGTAGGAGGCTTCATGGTTATTTGATCTGTTGAGAAGTAGAGCTGTCAGAGTACGGAGATCGGAGAGAGAGCTTCGTGGAGTGCGAGTGGATCTAGAATTTCAGATGTCGAGTGAAGAACAACAAATTACAGTAATTGTAAGTTATGTTTTCATAGAGTCTGTACAAATTCTATGATTCGTAGTGCATCGATACCCGAGCGTATCTGTGGTGTTTACTTGGAGTCTTTCCAAAGTTTTCCATGTAAAAATCTCTGTGTCTTCTCATGATTTAAATTTCTGTACTTATATTCATATTTACTTGATTGATCTAATTTTAGAATTCAATTGAGAATTAGGGTTTGTGACTGATTAAAATTGAATTTCTGCTAAATAAATTTAATTGATCATAAAATTGACAAAAATCCTATTCACCTCCCTCTAGGCTATTTTCATTGATCGTCTAAGTAATTTTAATTGGTATCAGATTGTGGTTGCCCCTTTTAGGTTAACTACCTAGGGTTAGATTTTGTACTTAGACGATGGAGATACCTCGTGAAAGAGGTTCCATATCTAGGTCCCCTTTGTTTGATGGGTCAAATTACACATATTGGAAAGCGATGATTAGAGCATTTTTCAAAATATTTAGATAAGGGAGCGTGGAATGCTGTAGAAGTAGGATACTCACCTCCCACTATGAAAGAAGATGCGACTAATGAAGTGAAAACAAAATCGTCAAGCGACTGGATTGCAGCTGAGACGAATAGCGCGAATTGGAACTCAAAAGCGTTGAATGCGTTAGATAATGCTATTACTCTGAGTGAGGTTAAGAGGATTTTTACGTGCGTAATTGCCAAGGAAGCTTGGAACATTCTCCAAGTTACTCATGAAGGAACTTTGAAGGTTAAACAATCGAAACTTCAAATTCTGAATTCTCAATTTGAGCAGCTGAAGATGGAGGAGGATGAAGTCTACGCCGACTTTGAGGCTAGGTTAACTCATATCATAACAGGTTGTCATAACTTAGGTGAGCCTATTCATGAGACTACCATAGTAAAGAAAATCCTTAGGTCTCTTTCTGAACATTTTTGATCTAAGGTCACTGTCATCTCAGAGGTCATGAGTCTTAAAGAAATTGAGGTTGAAGAATTGGCTGAAAATTTAAAATCTTATGAGATGGAGATATTCAAAAATTCCCCTAAGAAGTCTAGTGGCACAAAAGAGAAGAGCATAGCTTTCAAAAGCACTAGGGATGATCATGTTGAACCTGATGAAGAAAGTGAGTTAAGTCTAAATGATATTGCCATGTTTGCTAAAAGGTTGAACAAATTTGTTATGGCTAAACAGAGTGGCCAAGGATAAAAATTTGGGGATAAGTTGGGTGAGTTTAGAAAAAGAAATAAGACTCAAATTAGGAAGGACAAGTTTGGTCCTAAAAAGAAGAAACCCCAATGTTTTAAATGTCAAGGATATAGTCACATAACTGCAGAGTGTGCAAACACTTTGAAGAAATCCAAATGATTAGTTGTCAGTTGGGATGATGACTCTTACAATGGATCAGCTAGTGATGCGACAGACTCAGATGTAGGTGATGATTATAGGAATTTCACTGTGTTCACTGCATAAAGCAAGGAGGTTAGAGAAGTTGCTACAAGTTGGGTGATGTTTGAAGAAGAAGATTCTGAGAGTGATGAAGGTTGTGATGACACTCTTCAAGAGTCTTATGACAAATTACTTGATAAGACCTCACAACTTCATAAAAATCACATGAAGTTGTTGACTAAGAGTCTTAACATGGATAAAGAATTACATTCGTTAAAAGATGAATTAGTCAAAGGTTCTCAAACTTAAAATCTCCTACAGACTCAAAAGGCCAAGTTGGTTGAACATTTGAAGAAGTCTGAACTAGAAAGAACTCAGACTTTGAAGTTAGTAGATGATCTTAATAAGGACGTGGTTGAGAAATCTACTAATATTGAGAATTTGGACAAAAGAGTTGAAAGATGCTAGATTAACTCTTTGTAAATGGTCTAAAGGAACCCTTAAGCTCGATGAGATGTTGAGTAAGGGAAAATTAGTAGGAAATACAATGGGTTTGGGTTTTGTTGGAGTAATGCCGAATTCAAATGTTGTGGCAAAAACCACATTTGTAAAGGCCTCACATGTAGCGTCTAGTTCTTCACAAGGAAATTCAAAATTGGAATCCTGGTGTTCAAGCCTATGTCAAAAGACCTGTTGAAAACAAACCTTTTCTTACCGTTAGATATCATAGGAGTTTGATTGATAGAGTTTAGAGGTTTGTTCCTGTATGTCACCACTGTGGTGTTAGAAGTCACATTCGACCGAGGTGTTCGAAGCTAAGAGAGAAAGTGTTGATGTCAGTGAAGGAACAAAGAATCCAATAAGGAGATCGTGTTCAAGATTCAATATCGAGTGTTGAATGAAGAAGTGAATAATTTATCAAGATTGGCAAATGGAGCTCTGAAGATGAAGAAGGCATGGATTCGCAAAGGCGAGCTACACTATTTTGTAGTTCATACTGCTCTTAGAGCATGCAAGTCTAATTCTTGGTATCTGGATAGTGGATATTCGAGGCATATGACTGGAGATAAGTCTTTGTTTGGATTTCTCGAGGAATGTCATGGTGGGATAGTCACTTTTGGTGATGGAAAAAAGTTGAAGGTTATAGGAAAAGGTACGGTTGTGACTCCTGGTTTACCTAAACTAGAAGATGTGCTTTATGTAGAGGGTCTTAAAGCAAATTTGTTGATCATAAGTCAGATATGTGGTAAGTGTTCGATCATTGACTCTTTAGGGAATTGCATGATGGAAGGTATGCGTTCAACTGATAACTGCTATTGCACTATTCCTAGTTCTGAATTGTTATGCAATAGAGTTAAACTTGATGAAGTTGAAATTTGGCATCAGCGGATGGGACATGTTAATTTTTGAGAATTATCAAAAATTACAAAGAGTGAAAATTTTAAGGGAGTCCCTAAGCTTGGTTATGAAAAAGGGATTGTGTGTGGATCATATCAGAAGGGTAAACAAGTAAGATGTCAGCACAAAAAGACAAATATCATTGGTACTTCTAGACCTTTAGAGCTGTTGCATATTGATTTAATTGGTCCCACTAGGACTATGAGCAAAGGAGGAAAGAAGTATATTTTTGTCATGGTGGATGATTACTCAAGATTTGCATGGGTTGAATTTTTAAGTGAAAACTCTGAAGCTTCTGAATGTTTTAAGAGGATTTGTTTAAGAATTCAGACTGAGAAAAATTGTTCCATTTCTAGAGTGAGGAGTGATTATGGAAGGGAGTTTGAAAATTCAAAAATTGAAGTGTTTTGTGATGAGAGAGGAATAGAACATGAATTTTCAGCACCGAAAACTCCACAATAAAATGGAGTTGTTGAGAGAAAGAATAGGATTATTCAAGAAATGGCGAATGTTATGTTACATGGTAAGAATGTTCCTAAGTATTTTTGGGCCGAGGCGGTGAACACAGTGTGTTACACCTCAAATAGAGTTTATCTTAGGCCTGACACTTTAAAAACTCCATATGAATTATGGAATGGCAAGACACTCAATGTGAAATATTTCAAGGTTTTTGGAGCAAAATGCAATATTCTTAGAGATCGGGAATCCATTGGGAAATTCGAGTCTAAGAGTGATGAAAGAATAGTTCTTGGGTATTCATTGATAAGTCGGGCATATAAGGTTTTTAACCTTAAAACTCAAACGATGATGGGATCTACCAATGTAGTGGTTGATGACTCATGTGTTGGTGAGCATTCAACATCAGTTGAGGAGGAAGATACTGAGCCGTTCTTTTAATTAGGAAATGATTCTTCTGATGTTGGTGAATAGGAGAATGTGGTTCATGATGGTAGTTCCAGTCCTATAGAATCGCATGATAAAACTTGTGATGCTCAGGCTATTCCTTCTAAAGAACCATTTGTAAGGATAAAGTTGTACCATCCTTTGGATAATGTTATAGGATCTGTTAATCATATGATGGTGACCTGGAGAAAGGCTAGGAATGAGGTTTCGTATGCATGCTCTACATTTTCCTTGGAACCTAAAAATATCAAAGAAGCTCTTCAAGAGAGTGATTAGATTAATGCTATGCAAGAAAAACTTCAGCAATTTGTTAAGAATGATGTGTGGTATTTTGTGCCTAGACCGAAGGAGATAAACGTGATTGGTACCAAGTGGATATTCAAGAATAAAAAGGATGAACATGGTATAGTTGTTAGGAGTAAGGCTATGTTTATTGCTCAAGGTTATACTCAGTTGGAGGGTATAGACTTTGATGAGACGTTTGATCCAGTGGTGAGACTTGAGTTTATTCGGATTTTGTTTTCTATCGCTTGTTATCTTGGATTTAAGTTATATCAGATTGATGTGAAGATTGCAATCTTGAATGGTATTCTTCATGAGGAGGAATATGTGGAGCAACCCAAAGGATTTGAAGATCCTCATTGTCAGGGTCATGTTTACAAGCTGAAAAGGCTCTGTATGGGCTAAAGCAAGCTCCTAGAGCTTGGCATGAAAAGTTGACCGACTACTTGTTGGGAACAGGTTTTATTCGAGGGGGAGTGGACAAAACACTATTTATTCAAAAAATTGAGAGTGATATTGTTGTTGCTCAAATATATGTTGATGATATTGTGTTTGGTTCCACTTCTGATAAACTTGCTCATTATTTTGGAGATAAAATGAAACATGAATTTGAGATGAGCATGATTGGTGAATTGAACTTCTTTCTAGGGCTTCAGGTTAGGCAATTAATTGATGGGATTTTCGTTTCTCAAACTCGTTATGCTTTGGAATTAGTAAAGAAATTTGGTTTGGAAAAGGCTAAGGATGCTCGCACTCCTATGAGTACAAGTGTCAAGCTTAGCATAGATAATAAAGGCAAAGATGTGGATCCTACACTCTATAGGAGTATGATTGAGAGTTTGTTGTATTTGACTGCCAGTCAACCTGACATAGCTTTTAGTATTGGTTTGTGTGCATGTTACCAGGCAAGTCCTAAGGAGTCTCATATTACTCCTGTGAAAAGGATTATCAAATATGTTAAAGGGACAGTGAATTATGGATTGTGGTATCCATTAGGTACTAATACTGATATTGCATCTTTTTCTGATGCTGATTGGGTTGGTAATGTAGATGATAGAAAAAGTACTAGTGGATGGTGTTTCTATAATGGAATTTCCTTAGTTGCTTGCCATAACAAGAAACAAAATTGTGTTTCTTTTTCCACTGCTGAGGCTGAGTATATAGTAGTTGGTAGTTGTCGTACTCAGGTTTTGTGGATGCGTCAAATGTTGTAGGATTATGGTTTTTCTCAAGGCACGATGACTATGTTCTGTGATAGCACAAGTGCAATAAATATTTCTAAAAATCCTGTTCAACACTCTAGGACAAAACATATAGATATTCGACATCATTTCATTCGTAATATTGTTGAAGATGGTATAGTGTCTCTAGAGTTTATATCCACAGATTCTCAGTTGACAAATATCTTTATAAAACCCTTAGATTTTCAAAAACATGTTAGTCTTAGGAAATCTATTGGTATGCTTTCTTTAAAATATATATCTTCTTATCTATCATTCGAGGAACACATTGCATTATTTTTCTAGAATTGGTAGGTAATCATGCATTTGTATTATATTTATTCATGCATGCATTTTATTTTAATAATTTTTTTTTTTGGGAATGTTGAGTTTGGCTAGAGTATAAAAGTTGTCATATTTTACTCTATTTTCACATTTACTTATCTAATTATGCATATGTGAAGTAGAGGTATCAACCTGACCTAAGATTTTTGGATGATCACTTGGCATGATTATTTTGTGTTACAAAACCTTAATCTTAGGTGCTTGTTGCTTCGTAGATGATTGTAATGACTGCTGAATCTGTTAATTTCTTCATTTAACCCGAAATGGTATGAAGGTTCATAAGCTATGCTAGATTGGTTTATACATGAAATATTGTTTTTGCATGTGTGTGAATGTAGTGGTAATGGTGAAAGAAGAGGAAATGATAAGATGATAAAAATAAAAATGCAAAAAGCAGTTCTTCAATCCAAAAAGGAGAGATAACTGATGAACATAAATCCCATGGAAGAAGCTCGTGCCCAGTTGGTTGAGACTAAAAATCCTCGCTAGAAAGTGTTGAGCTTAGAAAGACAAAAAGAGATATGGTGAAAAAGTTGAAAAGATGAAAAGGAGGAAATTGTGTGAAAAAGAGAATAATTTTTTTTGACTTCTAGTTTGGATCTTGGATTGAATTATCATCATGGTTGGTGCGAAGATTATCAGGTTTAGTATGTATTATTTTTATCTTACCTTAGTGCTTGCACATGAGAATTTTCATATAAATATATATATTTACAAAACTTAACTTGTGCATTCTAGAGTTTACAAGGTATGTGTGCTGATTTTCTTCTATACTGTGTGTATAAAGGCTGAGTTAGATATGAGAATATAATGTTAATGATTATCTTGTTGTCTCTATTACCTTACTTACAGATTTCTAAAAGCAAAAATATTATTATTATTATTATTCATGACATTTTGCATTCATGCATTAGTACTAGGTTCATGCATAGTAGAGAATTCTGTTAAGCTGAGAATTTGGATATGATCTGATAGAGTTCTGTATCATGGTGTTTTCTTTAAGTACTTCATTGCGTTTCTCTATATTGTTGGTATTGCATATATTTTCTTTGTTTGTCATTTTAGTGACAAAATTGGGGAGAAGTATTAATATAGGGGGAGTGATTGTTTGGTTAAGAGGGAGAAGTATTTCGCAAGGGGGAGTTTATTCTCAGGGGGAGAATGATGATCATTATGTGTCCATTATTGTTATTATTTTCTGATGATCAATATGTTGGTTTATATCTGTTTTCCACACTTGCGTTTAATGGTTTGTTCAGTGTTGTGGTTACAGGTTTAGTAGACCGTCATGAAAGTAAGGTGATAATTTATATGTTTGTCGGTGTGTGTTCATAGGTATAGATGTTAAGTTGTTGTTTGTGAGGCTATATTGTAAAACATGGTTTTGTCTCAGAAATGCCAAGGGGGAGATAGTACGAACATTTTTGTGTATTGTTTGTTTATGGCATGTTCTAGACAATAACCATGTTGAGTGTTAGATAGGATGGTTTCGTTTCAATGACATTTATAACCTTCATCAAAGGTAAAATCGAGCATTGAAGTAGTGAAGGACGAAAGTGTGCATATTGAGGAAAAATGTCTCCTAGAGGGCGAAAAGGACATTTTCCAAAGCTGTCACTTCAAGCAAAAAGTATCGTGGATTCAAGAGGGTCGTTTTGGCGCAGTTGTGGAGAAAAGTGATTTTAACAAAAATACCTATGCTTTTAGAATAAAAAAGTAGCTGAAAAGTGGAGTTTTACGCTTGAAGGTACGCTTGGACCTACGCTTCAAGCGTAGCTGCGGCAAGGATTTTTCTAAATTTTGTTGCGATGTCCAAATTTGCCCATGGTTGGTTTTATAATGTGTTTACGACTCATACACATTTTAGTGTGTCCTATATACATGATATACACCAGAGAAGGGGGTTTAACTTGGATATGTGTGAAATTATGAGAAATGACAAACTTAGGGTTTGATTCATCATTGCCTATAAATACTAGGTCTACCACAAGAGGAGGGATACGTTCTTTTTTTAAAAATATCTGCTAATCTTCTACAGCTTCATCTTCTTCAGAGATATATGGTGAGAGAATATTATTGAGTGAATAAATATACACAACTTATCTCTTGTTATTGAGTGTATCCAATTGTGCTTCTACATCGACAATTCTCATGAACAATTGGATGTTCTAGTTACTGAAAAATCCACACACCATCTATAGCAACGTGGTTACATTAATCCGTTGAAGAACGAAGCCGTCTGAGTGCAGAGATCGAAACAGAGCCGTCAAAGTACGGAGATCTGAGCGAGAGCTTCATGGAGCGCGAGTGGATCTAGACTTTTAGACGTCGAGTGAAGAACAACAAATTACGGTAGTTGTATGTTCTGTTTTCATAGAGTCTGTACAAATTCTATGATTCATAGTGCATCGATACCCGAGCATATCCGTAGTTTTTACTTGGAGTCTTTCCAATGTTTTCCATGTAAAAATCACTGTGTCTTCTCATGATTTAAATTTCTGCACTTATATTCATTGACTTGATTGATCTGTTTTTAGAATTGAATAGAGAATTAGGGTTTGTGACTTATTAGAATTGAATTTCCGCTAAATAATTTTAATTGATCATAAAATTGAAAAAAAGCCTATTCACCCCCCTCTAGGCTATTTTCATTAATCATCTAAATAATTTTAGTTATAAGACTCTTGAAGCGTGTCATCACAATCTTCATCACTTTCAGAACATTCCTCTCCAGACATTGCCCAACTTGTAGCTACTTTTGTAACCTCCTTGCTTTGTGCAGCAAAGACGGTGAAATTTCTAGAATCATCACCTACCTCCGAGTCTGTCCCATCACTAGCTGATCCATTATCAGATTCATCATCCCAATTGATAGCTAATCCTTTGGATTTTTTCAAAGTGTTTGCACACTCTGCAGCTATGTGACCATATCTTTGACATTCAAGACATTGAGGTTTTTTCTTTTTAATCAGACTTGTCTTTCCTAGTTAGAGTCTTATTTCTATTTCTAGACTCTCCCAACTTATCTCCAAATTTTTGTCCATGGCCATTCTGTTTAGCTTTAACAAATTTGTTAAACCTCTTAGCAAACATGATAATATCATTCAGACTCAACTCACTTTCTCTATCAGATTCAATATTATCCTCCCTAGTGGTTTTGAAAGCTATGCTCTTCTCTTTGGTGCCACTAGACTTCTTAGGGGGATTTTTTAACATCTCCATCTCATAGGATTTTAAGTTCCCTGACAATTCTTGAACCTTAATTTCTTAAAGACTCATGACCTCTAAAATAACGGTAACCTTAGACCAAAAACGTTCAGGTAGTGATTTAAGAATTTTCTTCACTATGGTAGTCTCATAAATAGGCTCACCTAGATTATGAAAACCTGTAACACTATCAGTTAATCTAGCCTCAAAATCAACATAAACTTCATCCTCTTCCATCTTAAGCTGTTCAAATTGAGAATTTAACATTTGGAGTTCTGATTGTTTATTCTTTGAAGTCCCTTCATGAGTTACCTGTAGAATATCCCAAGCTTCTTTAGCAATCTCGCATGTGGCAATTCTCTTAAACTCACTAGCACTCACAGCATTGTATAAAGCATTCAATGCGTTGAAGTTCCAATTAGCACTGTTTGTCTCAGCAACAATCCACTTACTCGATGGTTTTGGTTTTGATTGATTAGTCGTTGCATCCAACACAGAAAGAGGTGAATATCCTACCTCTACGGCCAACCAAGCTCTCTCATCTAACGATTTAAAAAATTCTCTCATCCTTGCTTTCCAATACGTGTAATTTGAGTCATCAAACTAGGGGGAGATAGATACGGATGCTCCTTCATGAGGTATCTCCATCGTCTAAGTTCAAAATATAACCCTAGGTCATTAACCTAAAACGGGGCAATCACGCTTTGATATCAATAGAAATTACCTAAACGATAAATGAAAATAGCTTAGAGGGGGGTGAATAATCTTTATGTTGATTTTATGATTACATAAAATTATTTAGTGGAAATTCAATTTTAATTAGTCACAAACCCTAATTCTCTATTCAAATTAAATCAAAAGATCATGAATATAAGTGCAGAAAATAAATCATGAGAAGACACAGAGATTTTTACGTAGAAAACCTTGGAAAAACCCCAAGTAAAAACCACGGATATGCTCGGGTATCGATGCACTATGAATCAGAGAATTTGTACAGACTATGAAAACAGAACTTATAATCACAGTAATTTACTGTTCTTCACTCGACGTCTGAAAGTCTAGATTCACTCACCCTCCACAAAGCTCTCGCTTCAATCTCCGTACTTTGACTACTCCGCTTCTCAATGGATCAAATAACCACGAAACCTCCTGCTTCTCTCTCCGCACTCAGACAACTCAGTTTCTCAAATGGATCTAAGCAACCACGTTGCACAAGGTGGTGTGTAGATTTTTCAAAATCTAGGTAATTAAATGGCGTATAAGATCATCGATATAGAAACACAATTGAACAAATCCTAAGCAAGAGAGAACTAGAAGATATAGAATCACTCAATGATATATTCTCTCTCTATCTCTATCTTTGTAGATGAATATGAATATGTGGAAAACTTGCAGAGATCTCTCAAATGCTGCCTCATATCTGTAGAAGACCATGGTATTTATAGACACAGTTGAGGAGAAACCTTAATCTTCCCATTTTTCGTAATTTCACACAAAACCAAGTAAAACCCTATAATCTGATGAGTATTATGTATATGGTACGTATCTCAAGGTATAAATTCGTAGCCGTCTTAAAGGAGAACAAATAGGGGGCAAAACAGGAATTTCCAGAACTCATATTCGCCAGACCCGTACGCCTGGGGCGTAGGGTTACTATGCTTGGGGCGTAGGACCAAAATAGGCGCGTCTGCATCCGGCTTAGAAATGACACTTTCTATCCACTTTTTGTTGATGTGGGCATATGTCAGGTGTAATAAAATACTTGGGACCAACTTTTTTGATAGTTGTGCCATTTGAACATCCTTAACTCGCTTGTTATGATTCTTGAAGTTACGGCTCGAAAAAAATCATGTTTCTACCCTTCGGGAGGAACTTTTTACTCAAACTTGCTTCTTCTTCAATTCTCTTGTATTATTCACTTCTTTAGGCATGATTTGAATTTGACAAAGCTTGTCAATGCCTATTAAACCTTCTCGACTCCACAATTAACTCAATATGGTTATTGTCTAAAACATGCCAAACACAAATAAATGTATAAATGTTCTTATAAGAACAACCATGATAGAGTACTTATGCCTTTGAGTTTGAGGCAAACCCAAAATAAAATCGAGACTCACATCTTCCCAAGGAGCTCTGGGTACCGGAAGTTGTGTGTATAACCCCATTTTTTTACCATGACTCTTAGCAATACGACAAATTCTACAATGCTCCATATGACGCATAGCATATCTTTCAAGTCTAGGACAATAAAATTTTTCTTTCACAAGAGCAAGTGTCTTATCTCTTCCGAAATGCGTAACAAGTCCTCCATCATGAGCTTCAATGATAATGGCTTCCCTTAGAGAACATTCGGGAATGCACAAACAATTATCCTTAAAAAGAAAAGCATTATGCAATAAAAACTTGAGAACTGGACCTATCAAGCATTCTTCCCAAAATATGCCCGAAAGAAGAGTCATCTTTGTAGAGATCTTTAAGCACTTCAAACCCCAAAACCTTCACTAACATTATTGTAAGCAATGAATGTCGTCGGCTCAAAGCATCAGCCACTTTGTTAAGCACACCAGATTTGTGCTTAATAACAAAGAAAAATGATTGAAGAAGCTTAACCCATTTAGCATGTCGGCTGTTGAGTTTGTGTTGGGCATTGATATACTTCAAGGCTTCATGATCCAAAAAGAGAATAAATTCCTTAGCCATGAGATAATGTATCCAATGATACAAGGCTTTAACAATTGCATAGAAATCCTTGTCATAAGTAGAGTAGTTCTTGCGGGATTGATTCAACTTTTCACTAAAGAAGGCAACGGGTCTACCTTCTTGGCTTAAAACTACTCCAATTCTCAAATTTGAAGCACCACAATCAACTTCAAAAACTTTATCAAAATCTGGTAGTGCAAGGACTGAAGCCTCGGTAACCTTTTTCTTTATAACTTCAAAGCTCTTTTGTGCCTCTTCTGATCACTTGTCATTTATGCCCTTTAAATAATTGGTGATAAGAGCAATGATCGTGCTGAATCCTTTGATAAATCGCCGATAAAAGGATACAAGCCCATGAAAACTTCGCACATCATAAAGGGACTTAGGAATTAGCCAGCTTTTAATTGCCTCCACCTTGCTTGGATCCATTTTTTTGCCTTCCTCCGACACAACATAGCCTAAAAAGATTAGGCTATTTGTAAAGAAATGACATTTATTCATGTTTGCATACAACTTTTGCTCCCTTAGAACCTTGAATACTTGCAGAAGATGCTCTAAATGTTGCTTTTGAGACATGTTATAAACAAGAATATTGTCAAAATAAACCACAAAAAATCTTCCCATAAAAGGTTTAAAGACATGATTCATAAGGTGCATAAAAGTACTAGGAGCATTGGATAGGCCGAAAGGCATAACCATCCATTCATAGAGTCCATCCCTTGTTTTGAAAGCCGTTTTCCATTCATTTCCCGGCCTCATTCGAATTTGATGATAGCCACTCCGAAGATCTATCTTGGAAAATATGGAAGCACCATGAAGTTGATCAAGAAGATCGTCAAGACGAGGAATAGGAAAACTGTACTTGATGGTTATCTGTTTACCATTCTACTATCAATACACATCCGCCAAATTCCATTTTTTTTTTGGTACTAGAAGAGCAGGGACAACACATGGGCTCATATTTTCCCTCACTAAACCATTAGCAAAAAGTTCATCAACTTGCATTTGAAGCTCCTCATACTCATTTGGGTTCATTCTATAAATTGGTTTGTTCGGTAAAACGACACTGATAGGTGCTCAATATTATCCATTTTAAAGCCCCTATCTTCCATTTGTTACATCTCGACATTCCATTATTTGGTATTTTTATGTCATTTTTGTGTTTAAGCATGTTTTAAGAGCTTAATGAAGAAATAGAGCTAAGTTCGGTGAATTAACCAAGTTCACGTTCGTTTCTATCCAAGAAGAGAGTCGAAGAGGTGTTTCCGAGACAAAAATGGCTCATGGAGGGCAAAAACATCATTTCCCAAAGTTGTCACTTCAAGCAAAAAGTATTGTTGGTTCAAGATGGTCATTCTGGCTCAGTTGTGGAGAAAATGGTTTTCTCCAAAATCCCTACGCTTGATCCTACGCTTTCAGACTCAAAAAGTGGTCAGAAACTGCAAAATTATGCTTCTTTTTACGCTTGGAGTAAACCAACCTATGCTTGGTACCTACGCTTGGAGCGTAGCTGCGAAAAGTTTGGAGATTTTCTGCGGGGTTTTGCCTATTTAGTCCTTGTTTTAAGTCCACGATACATCTGCGACTTCAGACCTCTACATACATGTATATACACGCATATATATCAAAACATAGGGTTTGTATTAGTTTTAGTGTGAAATTACCAAAAAGGGAAACCCTAATGGTAGGGTTTCCCTCGGCTTTTCTATAAATACAGAGTTATACATTAGAAGAAGAGGTTCGTTCATTGAGTTTTCTCATGTTCATATTTAGAATTGTTGCTGTGGAGAAGGGAATCATATTTAGACCTAGAGATCCGGAGAAAAAAACTATGGAGATCGTTTCTACATCAGTGATGCAGTCACCTTCCACCATGGCCAACTAACTTGGTATCTAGGGTTTTGTATCAAAACTTTATCCAAGTAATGTAGTTTTTCATTGTTTTCAATTATAACGAGGGGAAATTGTTGACCATATTGTGATGATTATAATAGTTAAGAGATCGTTTTGATTTTCAATATAAAATTTTATGTTTATTCTAAAATCTTATCTTAGATGGAATGAATGTAGTAATTTGCTAAACCATAATTATTTAATATGAGCAGGAACTCGGATGCTTAATTTATCATTTCTTACAAAATGGTAGTAATGAAACTTGAAACCCTAGGTTGACACAGGCCATGCCTTGTGATGTGTCCATCAGGTGTGTAAAAATATGTAGTTAAAAATAACACTTTAACGACGCTAGGTTTTACCTTACGCAAGCGCACGTATCAATTGTAGAATAGCAAAACGGCTTGAGTAAGGGATATCGATCCCACAGAGACTGATATTGTTAACTTTAATAATTTAGAAACACCAAATTATATTTTCTGAAAGCTTGTTTGTTTGGGTGGTCGAAAGACCAATTATCTATTTTAACTAAATTATCTAAAAAACAAGTAAATTGGTTGTGATTCAGATGAGAGAGAAAACTAGGGTTTTCATCACTCCACCACTAACCACATAATATAGTTTATTACTGTTTCAATTATAAGAGGGCGATCCATAAACTGTGAATCAGGTCATATCGCAAATAGCAAAATACGACCCCAAAAAGGAGTACCATCAACCAGATCGCAACAATCCATCTCATGACACACCTAACTAGTACATGCCAATTATATTACTCTAATCTATTCCTAATGCATGAAAATAAACTAAAGCATGTCTATATTAAATCGCTAAGGCACGACCTGTGTTAACCTAGGGTTTCAAGTTTCATTACCACCATTGTGTAAAAAACCATGATTAAGCATCCGAGTTCCTTCCCATATTGAACAATCATAATTGTGAAAAATAATATATTTATTCCATCTAAGACAAGAATTTAGAACAAACATAGAAAGTATGGTCACAGTTTCCCCTCGTTTATAGTTAAAAATAATAAAAGAACTACATTACTTGGCTAGGGTTTTATTAGAAAACCCTAGATACCGAGTTAGTTGACCATGGTAGAAGGTGACTGCATTGTTGATGTAGAAACGTTATCCATAATCTTTTTCTTTGGATCTCTAGATTTGAATATGGCTCTCAACAACAGCAAGTCTGAATGATTGAACCTCTTGAATGAACGTCTCACAGAACTCTCCAACTCAAGCCATATATCAGCACCAGAATATCATATATATCTCTCACGTCTGATGTATGGTCTTGTATATATAGGCAATGTAATATTATATATCCCTTTTTAGTGTTTTCACTCTCAAAACACCTCAAAACCCAAAATATAAGTGTATATACATGTATACAGAGGTCTGGAGTCATGGACACGTCTTCCAATTAAGCCCGGGGTGAAATAGGAAAAATCACGCAAAAATCCTCAAAGTTGCCGGACTTACGCTTAGAGCCTACGCTTCAAGCGTAGGTCCAATCGTATATTTTGCAATTCTAATCACTTTTCTCCGTGAATTTGCCAGAACGTCCATCTTGAAACCGCAATACTTTTTGCTGAAGATGAAGGCTTCTGAAAATGCTGTTTTTACCCTCCGGAAGCCATTTTTGTCTCGGACTGCCTCTTTGACTCTCCTCTTGGATAGAAAGAATACACTATTCAGTTAATTCACCAAAGTTAGCTCCATTTCTTTATTAAACTCCTGAAACTTACCTGAACACGCAGAAAACATAAAAATACCAAATAATGGAATGAAATAACATAACAATAGTAAGTTAAGGGGTCAAAATGACTAATATTTGACACCTATCACACCCCTAAACTTACATATTGCTAGTCCCTTAGCAATAAACTCAGGAAACCTTTCTTGCGATGATCTTTTTATTCTATCTAATCTAACTAATCTAACTACTCTAACCTATTCCTTTGCTTTCGTGAGGGTCACGATTACACTTAGCACGTGTAACAAGCCTTTTAAACCTTTAGGTTACCCCTAGTGGACGAGTTAAGTCTCGTGAAGGTTTCCTGTGATGGTACCTACAAACATCTCAGTTCTCTGTAGTCACGCAGTCATGAATTCATACACACATTTTATTAACTCATAATACAATGCAAAAAAATAGTATGGATGCAAATACTCCCACTCACTAAAAATCACTAAAATTGTATTAAGTGATAATACAATGCAAAAAAATAATTATATCAAGCTTCGTGTCATGAATGGTTCCCACTAAAGTGAATGATTTCACTAATTTCTACTTAAAATCTAGACAAACTTCCGTGATTTTGTGAACATTCAACTACAATATTTCAGTTTCTCTTCTCCGACTTCATTGATCAAACCTTGCCATTTTTCATCAAAACATAACTTTTCAACTTTCCACTTTTCATCCCTTTATGTCTTTCTAAGTCTCCAGATTTTCCAGCGAGGATTTTTAATCCCAACCAACTCGCCTCGAGCTTCTTCCATGGGATTTATGCTCATCAGTCTTCTCCCCTTTAAATGCGAACAGTGATATTGGTGATACCAACGCTCGATTACTCAGATCAAAGAACTGCTTTTTGCATTTTATTCTCTCAAAAAAAAAAATTCATTTTTCTTCATTTCAACCTAAACATCTCATCATCTCCCCTTTTATTATCACAAAATTATTTTCAACGACATAGTAAAAAAGTCAACCTATTTCTCATAGTGAATGTGTGCCTGTGCTTATAGGTCAATGTCTTCTTTCTTAATTTCAATTTCATATATTTACTCACCCATGTAAAACCACATCACTTCACTAACTTGATCTAATAATTACTCTCATTAATGGGAATATCACATTACATACTACTCATGCATCATAAACACAAACTCAATCAAACTGTAATGCAAAATATTCATGCGTGAAAACAAAGAACTGTTCAAAAAAAAAAAATTCGAATTTTTTTAATTCCTTGTAATACTATACCTGCACTCCCAAACATAAATCAGACCATGTCCTCATGATAAAAAATAATATAAGAGAACATATAGAGTTACTCTTGAAGCTCAATTCAGGATTCCAAAGCAAAACATGAATCCCCTGCCCTAAACTTGAATTGGATCACCTGTAGATATTATCAACAAAACACAAATACCTAATCATAGCAAGAGAAATAAATTTCATCATAAATATCCAGAAATCGACGCATGTTGTCAAGGAATCAAAGATTCTTTTTTTTTCCTCAAATAATAAAAAAAAAGAAAAATTGATTTGGCCTTAAGGGCCTACAATCCTAAAATAAAAATAAAAGAAACCAAAGACTTGGCCTTAAGGGTCTACCGTCCCTAAAAATAAAATAACCTAAAAATCCTTAACCTAAATCCTAATCCACCTCTTCCTTCCCTTTTTCCAAAGAATGTGCTATTTTTCCCATTGTAATATGGTATTGTGACGTCTTTTCCAACCTATCAAAATCCTCCTTTGGATACTTCATGATAAATGTCCCACGCATCTCCTCTATACGATCCCCAAGCTGCATCTCCATGATTTTGGATAATAAAAAGGGATATGGAAGATAATACTCCATCTCTCTCCACCCTTTTACTTTTCCGCTCACAATCTCTTGTATCCAAATCATGACCTCAAATATTATAGTAGGGACTGACACCTAGTATCCCTTTAGCATAGCAAATAGAATCTTAATCATCGACCTTCTTTGCCAACTTGTCTAATGATTCTGACGTGCTTGCGCAACAATCACACTATCCAAGTAAAGCAAATCTGGTTTCAACCAAAAATTCTCCATACCCTTATCTCCCTTCTTTGGCACATGCACAACACATAATTCCGTAATCATCTCCTCATCCTTGTATGGCCATTCTTTCGGTGGTAGCAAAAAATATTCTTTCAAGTGATCTGGACATCTTAATGGGATGTTCCAAGCTTGTGCAATCAATTTCCTAGTCACCTTTATCGGCTCACTCCATTTTGACACTTTAGCCTATACTACCTCATATCTTTGATGTCCATCAACTATCAATCTCTCATAAAATAATTTAACCAACCTAGGATACACCTTC
This sequence comes from Cornus suecica, assembly GCA_963922005.1. NCBI lineage: Eukaryota > Viridiplantae > Streptophyta > Magnoliopsida > Cornales > Cornaceae > Cornus > Cornus suecica. Next base: position 60,369,683 of record OY998240.1, on the reverse strand, counting down.
TGTCCAGCTGGGTACTGTAAATGACTCAATCCTCTTTTGCATAGGATTGCCTCTCCAAAAATTGTTAATTGATTCATGAGCTTGGTTGGACTGAAATCCAACTCATACTTTAATCGACATAACATGAATGTTCTCAGCATGGTTCTTTTTCTTTTTCGGCTCAAAACCTCCATAGATGTGTTTTTCTCAATTCGCTTCATCTCCCTTCCTCGATTGTCTTCAATAGCTGATTGCTCATCATTCTCAAATAACTCATCCGGATCAGAATAAGGGTTATACTCAATCCCCTCATGATCTCCCACAAGAGAAATAGAAGACGAAATAGAATATGATGATTAACTGGACATCTTTATGTGGATTCGATAACAATCCTTGACAAATGATCTGCAACAACATTTTCTGAACCCTTCTTATATTTTATTTTCAGGTCGAATTCTTACAACAACAGAATCCACCGAATCAGTCGGGGCTTAAAATATTTCTTTGTCAGCAAATGCCTCAGAGCGGCATGATCCGAGTAAATGACAACCTTGGTGCCTAATAAATATGATTAGAATTTATCCAAGGCGAAAATAACTGCCAACAACTCCTTCTCGGTAGTTGTGTAATTCATCTGAGCTTTATTCAAAGTCCTACTGGCATAGTAAATAGGATATGGAAGCTTTCTTTTCTCTAACCCAACACAACTTCTATGGCGTAGTCAGATGCATCACACATGAGCTCAAATAGTAGAGACCAGTTTGGCGGATGAATAATCGCGGCTAATGATAGTTGAGCACGCAGCTCCTGAAAGGCGTGAAGACACTCTTTGTCAAAAATGAAAGTAGCATCCTTAGCCAATAAGTTGCATAGCGGCTGGGCGATTTTGCTAAAATATTTGATAAACCTTCGGTAAAACCCGACATGCCCCAAAAAAGAGCGTATTTGCTTAATAGATGTGGGAGGAAACAGTTTTGAAATTAACTCCACTTTTGCTTTATCGACCGATATCCCTCACTTCGATACAATATGGCCTAGTACTATCCCCTCTTGAACCATGAAATGGCTATTTTCCTAACTTAGGATCAGATTCATCTCCTTGCATCTCTTAAGTAGCATTTCTAGATGTCTAAAACAATCTTCAAGGGTTTGCCCAAAAACAGAAAAATCATCCATGAATACTTCAAGAAATTTCTCTACCATATCAGAGAATATAGACATCATACACCATTGGAATGTTGCTGGCGCATTACATAAACCAAACGGCATCCGTCTACAAGCAAACCTGCCATATGAACAAGTAAATGTGGTTTTCTCCTGATCAACAACGTCAATTGCCACCTGATTATAGCCAGAATACACATCCAGAAAGCAATAATAGCTATGCCCGACTAATCTCTCTAGGATTTGATCAATGAATGGTAGTGGAAAATGATCTTTCCTGGTATTCAGATTGAGCTTTCTGTAATCAATACACACATGCCATCCCGTGGTCGTGCGTTGTGCAATTAGCTCACCTGTTGAGTTTGGCACTAATGTTGCGTCAGGTGTGCAAAAATATGTGGTTGAAAATAACACCTTAACGACTTTAGGTTTTACCCTACGCAAGTGCATGTATCAATTGTAGAATAGCAAAACGGCTTGAGTAAGGGATATCGATCCCACAGAGACTGAGATTGTTCACTTTAATAATTTAGAAACACCGAATTATACTTTATGAAAGCTTGTTTGTTTAGGTGGTCGAAAGATCAAATTATCTATTTTAACCAAAATTATCTAGAATGCAAGTAAATTGGTTGTGATTCAGATGAGAGAAAAAACTAGGGCGATCCATAACTTTGAATTAGGTGATATTGCATATAGACAAATACGACCCCAAAAAGGAGTACCATCAACCAGATCGTGACACCCCGTCTCATGACTTACCTAACGAGTACATGCCAATTATATTACTCTAATACTCCTAATGCATTAAAATAAACTAAATCATGTCTATATTAAGTCGCCAAGGTACGGCTTGTGTCAACCTAGGATTTCAAGTTTCATTACCACTATTGTGTAGAAAACCATGATTAAGCATCCAAGTTCCAGCCCATATTGAATAATCATAATTGTACAAAGTAATATATTTATTCCATCTAAGACAAGAATTTAGAACAAACATAGAATTTTATATTGCAAATCATTACGGTCTCTTAACTACTACAATCATCACAATATGGTCACAGTTTCCCCTCGTTTATAGTTAAAAACAATAAAAGAACTACATTACTTGGCTAGGATTTTGCTACAAAATCCTAGATACCGAGTTAGTTGGCCATGGGAGAAGGTGACTGCATCGTTGATATAGAAACGTTCTCCATAATCTTCTTTTTCGGATCTTTAAGTTTGAATATGGCTTTCAACAACAACAAGTCTGAATGAATAAACCTCTTGAATGAATTTATTAGATAACTTTCCAACTCAACCCGTATATCAGCAACTAGAATATCATATATATCTCTTTTTCACGTCGGATGTACGGTCTTGTATGTATAGGCAATGGAATAGAGAAGCCCTTTTTAGTCTTTTAACTCTCAAAACACATCAAAACCTTAAATATAAGTGTATATACATGTATACAGAGGTCTGGAGTCGTGGGCATGTCTTCCACTTAAGCCCGGGGTCAAATAGGAAAAATCACGCAAAAATCCTCAAAGTTGCCGCACTTACGCTTGGAGGCTATGCTTCAAGCTTAGCTAGCCAACGCTTCAAGCGTAGGTCCAAGCGTAGATTTTGAAATTCTAGCCACTTTTTGGTACTGGAAGTGTTGGCACAAGCGTAGTTTTTTTTATGGAAAACCACTTTTCTCTGTGAATGCGCCAGAATGTCCGTCTCGAACCCGTAACACTTTTTACTCAAGATAACGGCTTCTAAAAATGTTGTTTTTGCTTTCCGGGAGCCATTTTGTCTCGGACTGCCTCTTGGATAGAAAGAACACACTCTTCAGTTAATTCACCGAAGTTAGCTCCAATTCTTCATTAAGCTCCTAAAACATGCCTTACCACGCAGACAACATAAAAATACCAAATAATGGAATGAAAGAACATAACAATAGTGAGTTAAGGGGTCAAAATGACTAAGATTTGACACCTATCACCTTGGCTATTTAATATAGACATGCTTTAGTTTATTTTAATGCAATAGGAGTAGATCAGAGTAATATAATTGAAATGTACTAGTGATGTACTGTCATGGTGCTAAAAATAGTTGTTAAAAACAGCCTCTTATGACATCTCTAGGTTTTACCCTACGTAAGCGCACGTATCGATTGTAAAATAGAATTGGCTTGAGTAAGGGATATCAATCCCACAGATACTAAGATTGTTCACTTTAGCAATTCAAAAATACTGAATTATATTTTATGAAAATAGTTTGTTTGGGTGGTTAAAGACCAAATTATCTAGTTTAACTAAAATTATCTAAAAAGTAAAGTAAATTGGTTGTGATTCAGATGAGAGAGAAAACTAGGGTTTTCAGCACTTCACCACTAACCGCATAATATAGTTCCCCACTGTATAAACTGTAAAAGGGTAATCCAAAATTGTGAATCAAGCCGTACCGCAAATAGCTAAATACGACCCTAAAAAGGAGTATTATCAACTGGATTACGACAACCCATCTCATGAATGACCTAATTAGTGCATGCCAATTATATTACTCTAATCTATTCCTAATGAATGAAAATAAACTAAAACATGTCTATATTAAATCGCCAAGGCATGGCCTGTGTCAACCTGGGGTTTCAAGTTTCATTACCACCATTGTGTAGAAAACCATAATTAAGCATTCGAGTTTCAGCCCATAATGAATAATCATAGTTGTGTAAAATTATACATTCATTCCATCTAAAAAAAGAATTTAAAATAAACATATAATTTTATATTGCAAATCAGTACCGTTTCTTAACTACTACAATCATCACAGAATGTTTAACAGTTTCCCTCATTACAATTGAAGACAATGAAAGAACTACATTACTTGGCTAGGGTTTTGCTAGAAAACCCTAGATACCGAGTTAGTTGGCCATTGTGGAAGGTGACTGCATTGGTGATGTAGAAACGATCTCCATGGTCTTCTTCTCCGGATCTCTAGGTCGGAATATAGCTCTCAATAGTAGCAAGTCTGAATATGAACGTGAGAAGACTCAATATATGAACCAGCTAACCTTCTGAATGAACGAACCAAAAGCCAACAACCCTTACACTGATATATGATCTTGTATATATAAGCAATGGTATTGGGAGGTATTTTATAGTCTTTTCACTCTCATCCTCATGCAAACCCTAAAATCTTATGTATATACATGTATACAGAAGTCTGGAGTCACAGGTACGTCTTCGAATCGAACGGGGGTAGAATAAGCAAAAACCTTTAAAACTTCTCAAAAACTTGTCGCATATACGCTTCAAGCCTAGCCGGCCTACGTTTCAAGCGTAGGTCCAAGCGTACATCCCAAGCGTTGGTCCAAGCATAAAAATGTGATTTCCAGCCACGTTTTGAAACTGAAAGTGTAGTCACAAGCGTAGGTGTTTTGTTCAAAACCACTTTTCTTCTTAAATGCACCGAAATGACTGCCTTGAACCTACGATACTTTTTACTGAAGATGACGGCTTTTGAAAATGCCATTTTTGCCCTCCGGGAGAAATTTTTGTCTTGAACTGCCTCTTTGACTCTCCTATTTGAATAGAAAAAACATGCACTTCAGTTAATTCACCGAAGTTAGCTCCATTTCTTTGTTAAGCTCCTGAAACATGTTTTAACACACAAACAACATAAAAATACCATATAATGGAATGAAAGGACGTAACAATATTTAGTTAAATGGTCAAAATGTCTAATTTTGACACCTATCATACCCCAAACTTACATATTGCTAGTAATAAACTCAGGGAACTTCTTATGATAATTTTTATTCTAACTATTCTAACTAATCTAACATAATCCCTTGCTTTTCTGAGGGTTGACGATTACACTTAGCACGTGTAACAAGCCTTTTAAACCCCTAGGTTACCCCTAGTGGACGAGTGAAGTTTCGTGAAGGTTTCTAGTGATGGTACCTACAAAATTCTCAATTCTCTATAATCACGCAGTCATGAGTCCACACACAAGTTCAATTAAGTCATGATATAATATAAAAGATAGCATGGATGCGAATACTCCCACTCACTACTGAACAATAATTATATCGAGCTTCGTGTCATGAACGGTTCCCACTAAAGTGAATGATTTCGCTATTTTCTACTCTCAATCCGGACAACCTTCCATGTTTTTATGAACATTCTACAATGGCATTTCAATATCTCTTTTCCTACTTCATTGATCAAATTTTGCCATTTTTCGTAAAAACCAATATTTCCATCATTCCACTTTTCATCCCTTTTTGTCTTTCTAAGCTCTGGACTTTCCAGCGAGGATTTTTAATCCCAACCAACTGGGTTTGAGCTTCTTCCATGGGATTTATGCTCATTAGTCTACTCTCCTTTAAACGCGAACAGTGATAGTGGTGTTACCAATGCCCGGTTACTTAGATTGAATAACTATATTTTTGTATTTTATTTTCTCAAACAAATTTCAATTTTGTCCATTTCAACCATAACATCTCCCCATCTACCCTTTTATTGTGGCAATTTTTTTTTTTCAACTACATAGTCAAAGATCCACCTATTTCCCATTGTGAATGAGTGTTTGTGCTTATATGTCAAAGTCGTCCTTCTTAATTTCAATTTCACTCATTCACTCACCCATGTAAAACCACATCACTCCACTAACTCGATCTAATCATTACTCCCATGAATGGGAATATCACATCACATACTACTCATACATCATAAACATGAACTTAATCAAATTTTAATGCAACTCAATCATGCATAAAAGCAAAGAGCTACTCCAATTATTGTTTTTTAAATTTCAAAAATTTCCAAAAATTTCTTTCCTCGTAATCCTATACCCTCACCCCCTGATCGGAACCAATTATCATATATTTAAGGCTCCTAATTATACATTGTTATGTCTATGATTATCATTATATTGGTGCTTTTATACGATTTTCGTGTTTTAAGATATTTCAGGTGATGTTATGTAAAACGAGTTTAATCCGGTGAATTAACTGGATCTGTGACTCAAGATTGTTCGAGAGCTGAAATCATAAATGAAAGACTAAAAATAAGTCAAGGATGCAATAGGAATGAAGAAGTATAAAGCCGAGAAGAGAAACGGAGTAAAGAAGTTGAAGAGCAAAGAAGTAAGGTGAAGAACTACCGAGTACTCGATAGACCCTTCACCGAGTACTCGGTAAAGTGTGAAAAACCGCGCACTTGCGCGGATGATGGATATTTTGCCCGAGAGCTTTTGCGCACTTGCGCTGGTTTTCGTGGATTATGAAGACTACCGAGTACTCGGTAGAGGCTTCACAAAGTACTCTGTAGGATCAGATACGGCCAGTAAATTCTGCAACTTCTATGCAATTTTGTGGGGCCCATTTCGATCCAACTCAATGTGGAATGATCTCTAGGCTATTTTAGATGCAATATTGACAATATATGAAGAGATTATATATCATTCTTCAATACATATCACATAATACATTCTTGACTTAACCGTGAAGCAATCAGATTACTAAATAAAGACGTCTCTTTTTCTATAAAAGAGAGGGGTCTTCCCTACAGCAAAAAGACTTCGCAGAGAGAATTAATTGGAGTTTTTTCTTGATGTCATATTGGAGTTTGGAGCAAAATATCAACCATTGAGGGTTTATCTACATCAACAATGAAAATAATCTCTACCTTGAACAAATAAATCGGTATCTAGGGTTTTTAACAAAACCTTAGCCAAGTAATGTAGACTCTTTTTTGTTTTTATTGTATAAGGGGAAACTGAAGGACACGTATGTGATGATTGTGTAGATGAGTGATTACATTTGATTTTATATAAGATTTTACGTTTATTATGTCTTGTCTTAGCTTGAATGAATGTTTTATTTTGCACAATCATGGTTATTCAATATGGGCTAGAACTCGAATGCTTAACTTATGATTTTCTATACAATAGTGGTTATTAACATGTAATCTTAATTTAGACAAACCATGCTTGAAAGGGATAATTAATAACATTCTTTTAATTTATGTTAGTAGGAGTAGTTTATAATGGATGCACGTACTCGTTATACTCACATAGAGATGGCTTGTGCCAATAATGGATGAATTGTTCTTTTTTGGGATTATGGTTTGCCAATGTTTGCGACCCTATATCTGATTCACATATAATGGACCGCCATTTACAAATAATAATTTAGAGAATATATTATAAGCTTAATGGTGGAGTTAGAAATACCCTAGATCTTTATCTCCATTATTTCACAATCTAAACCAATTATCTCTCATATTTATCTTTTATGTTATTAGTTATAGAAAATGAAATAAACAAACTATCATTAATAATTTAGTTAGAAATAATTATAAAGAGTTGAAAAATCATTAGTCTCTGTGGATTCGATATACCCTATCTCATTGGTAGTATACTATAATTGATTCGTGTACTTGTGATAGGGAAAACTAGGTCAACTATAAGGTTTATCTGCAGACACTATTATTATCATTATTATTTCTTATCCCTTCCTAGTAGGCCGAATTATCCTAGCTTCGGCTACCGATCAAGTTTTTGGCGCCACTGCCGGGGACTAAATGATTTTCTATACTCTTGCACAATTATTCTAGCAAGATTATTTTATTTGCTTTATTTTTATTTTCTTTTTTTCAAAGACAAAACTTTGTGATTTTGACAGGTACAGTGATATTAGCAGAGGGAACCAGAAAAGCGATGATGATTGCTTGGCTAGACCGTTTGTGAGTTTTATCGTACTTTAAATTATTGCACAAGTTTTATCTTTAATTTTCTTATTTAATTTCTCTTTTATTTTGTTTTATTTGTTTTATTTCTTTTTTATTTATAGTTATTTAGTATAATATATATATATATAATAATAATAAGAAAGAAAAAAATGTATAACGGGTAGACCAATTTGGCCGATATTTCATATTACAATACATATAATTCGGGTTGGTTAGACGATCCCAGTTTTTCATATCACCAACCATATACGGGAAATCAATATCAAAGCTTAAATCAAGATCCACAATATTTCGATCAACCATCGAATTCTCAATTATATGATCAAGGATTAGCTTTTTCATCATATAATCAAGAGTATTATCCTCAATCATCTAATATATTCCAAACTGAAGACTCAAATCAATATATTTCCCAAGAGTCATTGAGTTTTGAAGATAAGGTTTTAGCGGCCCTAGGAAATATTAAAACCACCACTCGTGAGTGTGAGGCGATTACATATAAGGTAGATAATTCGTACTTACAATTAGATAATCAAGAATGTTATTCGTATGATTTAAATCAACCTCAATATGAAGATTTTGTTTCGAATCTAATTCCAAATCTACCTCCCCAGTTAAATAATTTTGAAGATTGAGTTTTGACTGCCTTTACCACGTTAGAAGCCGAATCACAAGTACTCTACTCTCATACACAATTTCTTTGTAAGTTAGAAACCCAAGTAGGGAAACTAGCTAGTGCTTTAAATAGAAGAGAAGAGGAACGACCACGTTAAGCTGTAGTTAATACAATAGACCAAAGTATAGTTGAACTAGGATCCCTTAGTGATGAAGATTAAACTAGTCCATTCTATATAACTTATGAGGACGAGGAGGATGATTATAATCAAATAGAGGAACAATTCGAGGCAAATAATGAAACCTCACGAGAAGAGTCCAAATAAGGAAATGTGGGGAATGATGAATTGATTGAATAAAAAGAAGATTTCACAAATATCGATTGGGAGAAACAAATACAATCTAACCTTGATGACATCGCAACTATAGAAAAAGCACTATACGGAGAGTCATGACAAAAACCAATAGGGTCACTACCAATCACCTTAATTATACCAGCCAGTTCTACACAACTATATGTATCAACATCAAAATCCAAAGAACCTAAAAAGCCAATTGAGATATCATATGAATTGAGAGAACCATTTTCCCTATGTCTCAAGGAACAACTCCACCACGATAAAGAAGGAAGGGAATAATACTATGAAATTGAGGGGAGTGACGAGGTGATGGAGGACACATTACCTCCTCCATATGAGATGAACATATATTAACAATATTTGATGATTATCATGCTCATTACTAAATATTCACAATGGATACCGATTCCCGACTTACTTCCAAAGGTTAGACCAAAATTTGGTGGATGTGTAGCGGAGAGAAAAGGTATTGGATAGTATAGTTGATGATGTCTTACCAAAGACGGTAAAGATTGGCGCCGGTAATCCGAACTTGTATATTAATTAGATTTTTTGTTCTTTTTGCATGTTTAATGAATTATTTTATTTTGAGGGATGTTTTTAGGATTAGTTTAATAATTTTTTATGTTTAGGCACCGACTAAGAGAGTTCATGTTCTCTTAGACGGGTATGTAATGATAGGATTTCAATTATCTTATTTTCCTTATTTAATTAATCTTAAGTTAAATTTAGTTAATTTATGTTTTTATTAAGTTTAGAGTAGGTATAACGATAGGAGTAAGTATTGGAGTGAACGAATGAATCATAAATTAAAAAGGAGTTTGAGAGAAATTTTTCAGTAACTATGAACTACCGAGTACTCGGTACAAACATCACCGAGTACTCGGTGACTTAACTTACAAACTGAACCGAGCAACTAGACAGTTCTTATTAGGGGTACTCTTTAATCTCTTAAAATACTCTAAATATCTTATTTCCTCTACTATACTCCAACACCTAACCTTCCTGTACCTCTATTACTCTCGATCCCACAAGATTTTGGTATCAAATACTCCCAAATAGTGTGTATCAATCTCTATATATACATATATATATAGATACACACATATATATACGACCATGTTGCCCTAAAATCCCCAAATTTTGACCATTTGAGCTCAATTCAATCTTCACATCTTCATTATTACCCAAATCCGACCAAAACCCTGTGATTGTTCCATTAAAAAATGTGTGAAAATCTCCCCTTTCACTCCCATTTTTGAAGATATATATATATAGGCGCCTATACGCACCTTCTAAACCATTCAAAAATCGATTAATGACGCCCAAGAAGAGGAGAACTACGGAGGAGGGAGAATCATCAGCAACAATTGCGGGAATGCAAGCTCAATCGGATCAAAGGGATGCCGAGTCACGACTAAGGGCATGGGAGATTGGGCTTGCTAAGGGTTTTAAGCTCGAGCGCACTTTCAGTTACGCCGATTTCAGAATCGAGCCAAAGTCTAAGGTAAGCGTCAGAATGTTGATGAAGAGGAGGTTGATAACATTGTTGACTCCGGTGTCGCCCATATACTACCCAAAAATGGTCCGCGAATTCTATCGCAAACTTGTTGATGATTTGGTGACCAGATTGTCCTTGATAGTAAAGGCTAGGACTTTTGCGATTGACACGACTCTCATTGAAGTAGTATGGGGTATTTCAGACAAATGTCCAGAAGATTTGAAAGAGGAATTCCCACAATCTCCAGAGCCATTCCTTGATGTTCATGAGATAGTTCTACAGATGTGCGAGCGGCACTATGGGGATCCGAATAACGCATCTTGTGCGGGGAAGCGATACTTTCCCAAGAGATTATGGTTTCTTGACACTGTACTCCATGAGCAGGTCCACCCCCGAGGTCACGACACTGAGAGGAGAGGTCTTCTTCTGGAAGTGATGTATTGTTTCTTTACACAATGCTAGGTTTCGATTCCTTGCGTTATAGTTCATATTTTAAGGAGTGTGCTGAAGGAGCTCTCCGACGAGGCGACAATGAAGCCAAAGAAATGGTTACTCCCCTTTCCTTCTCTGATCACCGGTAGTTTTCAATATCTTGATATCCAGCTGGTTGAGGAAGAGGTAGTACAAGACGTCGACTCACCTATGGTAATTGGAGTTTTTAGCCATTGTTACGGCAAGATGAGTCGGGTCATTACGCACCCAGCTAAGGAAGATGAGGAGTTTGAGAGTGATGTAGAGGGGACGAAAGGGGTAATGATGATGATGAGGAGATGCCTCAGGTCCTTAGACAAAGAGAGACTGTGACCCTGTCTCAGGAGCAGTATGATGATATAGTAGCCCATCAAGAGTGGTTAGAGAAAGAGCAGGTAGAAATCCGAGTTGAGATAACTCGTGGATTTCAGGCTATCATGGAGCAATTAGGCGCCGACTCTACTTCTCATTCACCGCCACCACCATTGTCTTAGATTAGGATTTGGAGAGAGTACGATCATGAGTTGGCGTAGATTTTTATTCTATATATTGCCTTAGGCTGAGCTATGAATCGTTAGTTTTGTAGTAGCATTTTGATTTCTTTTTAATTTAATTTTAGTTTTAGATTCCATTTCCCTATGACTTTCAAAAACTAATGAGAATGGATATTTCGTTAAAACGAGCAAATTGTTTGAATTATCTATTTTTCATTATAAAAAAATAAGTTTGGGGGAATAATATGAATTATAGAAAAACTATTTTTTTATAAAAACCTATTATATTTATGTATTTTCTACAAACATTATAAATATTTATGTATAATTTTTATTTAAAATTTAAATATTTTTATTTAAAAATAATAATTTATTTTGAAACTATATATATATATATTTATGTATAATGACTTATATATATATATATATTTTATGTATAATTTTTATTATTAAAAACTATTTTAAAATATACAAATATTTTTGAAAAATGATTTTGGTACAGGAACTACCGAGTACTCGGTGAATCGGAGAAAAACATAAATTTTCTTAAAATTCGAAAATCAATTTCTCTAATTAAGAAATTCTAATTTTCCTTTCAAAATAGGGTTTTGACTAACCTATATATTATATTATATGACTTTAATAAAATAAAGGATTACATGAATTTTAAGAAAACTTTCCATAAATTATGAAATTCTTTTCAATTATGGATAGTTTTTCATTAAATCCTCTTTCCTTTTCAAAAATTTTCCATTCTTACAAATCCTATTCCAGATTTCTGCAGTATATTGTATCATTCCTCTCTTACAATGGACCTAGCCTCACATATATAAATATAGGGTTATTTTCTTCATTCTTCCATACCTTCTTCATTATACTGAGAAAATCATTAGTAGAACAATTATAGCTATTGGAAATTTGACTGAGAAAGAAATAAAGGAGGCTACACTAAAAGGTGATCCTCTTGCTGATTATAAGATCAAGTATGAGTGTAGATTCTCCAAGCATATGTCGAGTGATTCGTTGGAAATCATGACGAATCGAGCATTCAAAGAGCGGAGCTTAGAAAAGCAGTACAAGCCGGCTAGTTTACGAGTTTTTCCCAATATTGTGCGTGATTTTTATAACAATATAAGGTATGATGTTCAAGGAAAAGGTGGTTTTATTGCACGTACAACTATACGCTACAATACAAGGTCTATTGATGTGACTCCTGAAGCTATTGCAAACGCATAGGGAATTCCTCATGAATTACCATATGATCTTGCCGGTAAATTTTGACTTATTCTACATCCTATTCTGTCTTTTCATGATATGGTTAAGGAGATTTGTGATGGGCTTGAAAACCTTATGGGTGTCAGGTGTGTGCAAAATATGTTGTTAAAAATGACACCTTAACGACACTTTAGGTTTTTCCCTTCTGCAAGCGCACAGATCAATTGTATATAGTTTTGCTTGTTAAGGGAATATCAATCCCACATAGATGAGGATTGCTCACTTTAATAGTATAAAAACTTAGAATTATAGTTTTTCGAAAATAGTTTGGTTTTGTGAATTATAAAACAATAATGAAAATAAAATAGAAAACAATGATAAATAATGGTTGTGATTCAGAGAGAGAGAAAACTAGGGTTTCCTCACTCCACCACTAATCGCATAACATAGTCCAAATTATATTTCAATTGTATGAGGGCGATCCATTGACTGTTAATTAGGTCGTACCGTGCTAGCAGTTTGATCCCAAAAAGGATTACTCTCAACCAGATCGCGACAACCCATCTCAAGACTAAACTGATTAGTGCACGCCAACTATTAATAGAAAAATAAATTAAAATAGTAAATGAAAGCATGAAAATAAACTAAAGCATGTCTATATCAGTTTGTCAGGGCATAGCCTGTGTTAACCTAGGGTTTCGAGTTTTATGACCACCATTGTGTAGAAAATGACAGATTAAGCATCCGAGTTCCAGCCCATAGTGAATAATTGTGATTATGTAAGATAAATATATTAGAAAAGTCTAAGACAAGAATCAATTCAAATATTTAAACTTGTACCACGAATAAAACGATATCTCATCTAACACAATCATCACAGTATAGTCACAGTTTCCCCTCTCTATAATTGAATATAAAATCAGAACTACATTACTTGGCTATGGTTTTGCGAGAGAGAAAACCCTAGATACCGAGTTAGTTGATCATGGCTGAGAGAATCTGCATTGTCGGTATAGAAACACTCTTCATGGCCTTCTTCTCCGGATCTCTAGGTCTTTAATTGTGGTTTTCTTCAATGGAAGAACTCTATGAATGAACGTCCATGAACCAGCCTCCAAAAACAATACTAAAACTAGAACTTAAAAACAAAACTTCTTTTCTAGACTTAACCATATCATATTAATAGACAAGTGAGGGAAACCCTAATGGTTGACCTTTTGTGTAATTTCATAATACATGAATAATCTCATAAAATTAGATGTAAATATGTGTATAAGCCTGTATGTAGAAGTCTGGAATCACTAATCACTTGAAATATCGAAGTAGGGACAAAACTGAAAAATTCTGAAACAACTTTAAAACAACTTCAGCACATATGCTTAGGAGTAGGTCTAGGGCATAAGGCTACGCTCTTGACCTACGCTTGGGTAAAAACCACAGCGTAGCTTAGGAGCGTAGCTTAGGTCCAATCTGCCTCTTTTTCTCTCTGACGACGTAGGGTATGATGCATCTTTTGCTTAAAAACTCGTCTTTTCATATTTGAGTTAGACTGGTCGCCTTTGACTCCCGATGCTTTTGGATGAAGTAATAATGTTTGAAAAATGACATTTTTTCCCTTCGGTGAGATAATGATGTCGGAAAATGACCATTTTGCCCTTCAGTAGCTCTTCTTTGCTCTGGCACACCTCTTAATTCCTTTTTCGGGATAGAAACGAACACGAACTAAGTTAATTCACCGAGATTTGCTCTGTTTCTTCATTAAGCTCCTGAAACATGCTTACACACACAAACGAGATAAAAATACCAAGTAACAAAACGTAAAGACATAACAAATGCAAGATATAGGTGAAAAATAACCAATATTCTGAACTTATCACACCCCCAAACTTACATATTGCTAGTCCCTTCGCAATAAACTCATAGAAAACTATTTGTGATTATTTTTATTCTATCTAATCTATCTACTCTAACCTAATCCCTTGGTTTCGTGAGGGTCAACGATTACACTTAGCATGTGTAACAAGCCTTTTAAACCCCTAGGTTACCCCTAGTGGACGACTAAAGTCTCGTAAAGGTTTCCAGTGATGGTACCTACAAATATCTCAATTATTTTGTAATTACGCATTCATGAGTTCGCACACACAAGTCAAATAAGCTATGATATAACACACAAGATAATATAAATGGAAATATTCCCACTCACTACCAAACAATAATTATATCAAGCTTCGTGTTATGAATGGCCCCCACTTCAGTGAATGATTTTGCTACTTTCTACTTAAAATCCAGATAACCTTCCGTGATTTTGTGAACATTCAACTACAATATTTCAGTTTCGTTTCTCCTACTTTATTGATCAAACTTTGCCATTTTTCATTAAAACATAAGTTTTTAACTTTCCACTTTTCATCCCTTTTTGACTTTTTAAGTCTCCAGACTTTCCAGCGAGGATTTTAGTCCCAACCATCTGGGTCCGAGCTTCTTCCATGGGATTTATGCTCATCAATCTTCTCCCCTTTAAACGTGAACATTGATATTGGTGATAACAAGACCCGGTTACTCAGATCAAAGACCTACTTTTTGCATTTTATTTTCTCAATTTGTTTTTCAATTTTGTTCATTTCAACCATAACTACTCCCTTTCTCCCCTTTTATTGTGGCAAAATTATTTTTCAACTACCTAGTCGAAAATGAACCTATTTCTCATAGTGAATGTGTGCTTGTGTTTATAGGTGAAAATCCTCCTTCTTAATTTCAATTTCACTAATTACTCACCCATGTAAACCACATCACTTCACTAACTTGATCTAATCATTATTCTCATGAGCGGGAACATCATATCACATACTATTCATACATTATAAACATAAACTTAATCAAACTGTAAATGCCAAACATTCATGCATGAAAACAAAGATCCCCTCAAAACTTTCAATTTTGTTTTTCAAAAATTTCAAAAAATTTCCTTTTTCTTGTAACTATATACCCTCACCCCCAAACTTAAATGTGGCAATGTCCTCATGGTAAAAAATAAAGAATGAGAACAAATACAGTTACTCTTGAGTTGCAGTCCAGGATCAATGAAGTGCTCAATTCCCTCCCCCAAACTTGATTTGGATTACCTGTAAAGATTGACAACAAACACATACCAACATCATAGAAAGGGAAAATAAAGTGCAAAAAGAATATCCAGGAATTGACACACAATTTTCTTGGAGTTTTTGAAAATTCTCTTTTTAGATTTTATTGATTTTTTTTAAATGAAATAAAAAGTGATTTGGACTTAAGGGCCTATAATCTCTAAGAATTGAAATTCTAGAAATGAACTTACAGAGTGTTATACAAACCAAGGCTAAACATCCTAGGACCAATGTTTAACGTCTTTGGGATGACATTCCAAAAAAGCTATCCAACACCTTTCCTCTTTACCATACTTCCCTTAATCAAAGGACAAAATATAGGAGGTGACTCTCTAAGTGCTCTTACCCATGGACAATTAGTACTACTTATGACATCGAGTACATAACAATAATCACATGTAAAATACCCCCATTTTCTTGTTCTAACCTCGGCCCTTGTATGGTCAGTGCTTCTATCAAATCCTCCTTCAACACCTTAGACAACAGTCGTTCTACCATCTCATCACTCTCTCCAGTAAACTGACAAACACCATAAATCCCGTCTTCGTCGGAGTTTACAAAAAAACACTTTCAACTTTGGATTACATTACTGTTTCCGGCTAAGCTTTAGGAACTTAAGACGAACATGCTTAGCATGATGTAATCTTGTTCAAGCTATTTAAATCCAATCATCCTTATACTCACAACTTTGTATCCCCTCACACTTGTCTCTCAATCGCGGATCTTCCAAGGCATATAGCTCTTCTACCATGTGTATACCTAACACTGGTTCATCTAGAAAGGTGTTCTTAAGAGGGAAATCATCCTTAGTAGGTTCTCTAAAAGTTAGTGACCATTGATCATCTCTAGCATTCTTCACACATGTTTTATCTTTTAATTCATCATCCTCCACACGCAACATCATCTCAGGAAGCTTACTTTCAGGCACCAACTTCTGTGGAGGAATAAGTTGAGGTCCAAACGACTCTCTTGATGCTCTCTCTGATGCTGAATACAACGCATCAATATCTTTCCAACTAGATCGCTGTTGGTCCTCTCCATTTTCAAAATTCACCTTTGACCTTTTCATCATAATCTCCAAATCATCTCTTATACTACTCTGAGGTACAACTTCTTCAACCATCCCCTCTATGTTAAAACACTCAGCTGGTTCAGGTAGTTGATGGTTGGTATCAAAGACATTCATCTTTATGTTTAAATTCCCAAAAGATATGTCCATAATTCCTTTTCAGCAATCAACACATGCATTTGCCGTAGCCAAAAATGGTCTTCTTAAGATAACATGGATATGTCTCCTCGATTTATGGTCAGGTTCCATGTCTAATACTACAAAGTCTATATGATAGTAGAACTTACCCACTTGAACAATGACATCCTCCAAAATTCCTCTTGGTTAATTAGTTGATATGTCCGCCAATTGAAGCACCACCGAGGTAGTATTGAGACCGAGTAAGGTAATAAATTAACACTCACACCCAGATCAAGAAGAGCTCTACCAATCTTCTGGTCACCAATGACACAAAAAATAATGGGAGCACCGGGATCTTTCCTCTTAGGTGGAGTATCACTCAGTAAGATCGAACTCACTTGTTCAGTCAACAAAATATTTTTCGGGACCTTAGTTCTGTTTTATGTTTTTAAGTACAGAGATCCTTCAAAAATTTGGTATAAGGTGGAATTTGGTCAACAACGTTTAGAAAAGGTTTATTGATCTCGACTTGTCGACATGGATCCAACATGCCCTTCTCCTTATGCTCTTTATACGAAATCAACTCTCGAATACGTTGAGGGTAAGGTGCTACTTCCTCATATGTTGCCCTTTCTGGTTCTTCATCTTCCTTCACTTGAGGTTGATCTTTCTGAGCTTTCTCAGCCTTTCTTCTGAGGTTCTTCTTCTGTCTTTCTTTGAACTTCTTTGACCTTTTATTTCTTCAACCTCTCCTCATGCTGCTCCTCAGCCTTACTATCCAATTCTCTTCCATTTCTCAAAATTGTGACTGCTTGGACTGTCTCATGACGAGTCTCAACAAAGGATCCAGGCTTCAGTACTTGTTGCTACTTCGGGTTATCCATTGGCTGAATAGGAAACATTATTTTTATCCCATCCATAACATTCGCTAGTTGTACCATTTGGGCTCCCATTTGAGTAATGAATTGAGAATGATTATTAGAATGATTTTTAACCTCCCTCAGAGCACTCATCACCTCTTCTTCAAAGCCAGGTGGTCTTTGTGGTGAATTTTGAGTTGAATTTTGATGTTGGAGATGGTTTTGAGGATATGGAGGGTAAGCTTGATTTGGGTTGAATTATTGGGTTTGGTTTCCTTGAGGATGGGTCTGGTAGTTATATGGCTGGACAAATTGATTATTATTGAACGGCTGGAGAGCCTAAGAATTATTGAATGGCTTTCTGGGTTGGTAATTTGACTGATAATTTTGAGCCATGATTGTTGGTGGAGATTGGTATGATTGTTGACTCTGTTGGACCCTTAGCTGTGGATTATATGATCGTTATTCCAGAGGGAACCTTGATTCCACATTCAAAGATTGAGATGAAAGAGGGGGATGAATTCGGACATTTGATGAATATGAATTAGTGAAAGTAGCATTATTTGGGTAATTCCATGTTATATTAGCATTGGTAGCAACAAATTCACCACCTTGACACTCATTATGGGAATAATCCACTTCTACCTCTGACACTTCTCTTCTAGGGGAATAATTTTGCTTGAGAAGGTTGTCTACTTTCTCTCCTAACAATGCCACTGAATCTCTTACATCATCATGATTCACCTCATACGCTTTTTCAGATCTCTTGTCAAGACCACCCCTAAACCTCAAATCAAATTCATATTGGATTCCGTTCTCACTGATATTGTCAAACAAGTCTATCAGTTCTTTTGCCGGCTTCAGGGTAAATTGACCTTGTGTTGACGCATCTATCAAAGTCTTATGTGCCTCTCCAAGTCCCATGTAAAAATTCTTAGCCACATCCTGTTCAGTGAACCTATGGTGGGGACACTTATATAGGATTTCATTATATATCTCCCAAGCATCATGAAACTGCTCACCAGGCAATTCTCTAAAAATTTTGATTGTATCTTGTGATTCTAAGGTTTTTCCTATGAGATAGTGCTTTTCTATAAATTCTCTATGAAGGGTTTCCCAATCAATTTTAATCGCCTTAGGTAATTTGATGTACCATCTTTTAGCTTTGTCTCCTAACGAGCAAGGAAATATACGCACTCGCAATTCATTTTTAGTCAAACCCTCAAACCTAACTGTAGATGCAACCTTTAAGAAATCATTTATATGCTGCTATGGGTCCTCTATCCTAAAGCCAGAAAATTTTGGAAGCATATTGATCATGCTTGACTTGATCTCGAAGTGCTTCACGCCTTCGTTTTATGGGAAATCTCCATAGGAATCATACGCCCCCGGCGCGTAGTATCCTTTCAGCGACATCTCTGGTGCCCTCTATTGATTCACTCTTTGGTCACCCATCGCGCTTTCTTCTGTCCGACGACGACGCTTTTCAATATCTCGACGATTTAAAAAAAAATTCATTCAATCTCAAGATAAAAAAGATTTTCGATCATTCACCAAATTTTTTTTTTACTTCTAAATTACTCTAAATATTGATATAAAATAAAGCTAAAATTATGCACAAAATTAAGATAAACTAATACTCACCAGAGGTCCAATGACGCAACTTCTGATCCGCTAAATCCCTTTATGCCTTTTAGAGTACCTACAATCACACAAAAATTTCAACTTTTAGTACACTACAATAACGCAATATAAATAAACTACTAAAGCTATTGAACAATGCCAAGTCCCCAGCAACGACGCCAAAAACTTGATGGACGTCAGGTGTGTGCAAAATATATGGTTAAAAACGACACTTTAGGTTTTACCCTTCTGCAAGCGCACAAATCAATTGTATATAGTTTTACTTGAGTAGGGAAATATCGATCCCACAGAGATGAGAATTTTTCACTTTAATAGTCTAAAAACAATGAATTATAGTTTTCCGAAAATAGTTTGCTTTTATGAATTATCTAATAATAATGAAAATAAAATAGAAAACAATGATAAATAATGGTTGTGATTCAGATAGAGAGAAAAATAGGGTTTCCTAATTCCACCACTAACCACATAACAAAGTCCAAATTCTATTTCAATTGTATGACGGAAATCCATTGACTGTGAATCAGGTCGCACCGCACTAGTGGTTTTGACCCCAAAAAGGATTACCTTCAACTGGATCGCGACAACCCATCTCAAGACTAAACTGATTAGTGCATGAATACTACTAACAGAAAAGTAAATCAAAGCATAAAAATAAACTAAAGCAGATCTATCGTGCTTCTATATCAACGATCTTATATACGGTTGAATCATTTAGACATTGAAAAATCTACACACCGCTGATTCCAACTTTGTTGTGTTGATCCGTTTTGAGAAGCGGAGCCTTCTGAGTGCGGAGATCGAAGTAAGAGGCTTCGTAGTGATTTGACCCGTTGAGAAGCGGAGCCGTTTGAGTACGGAGATTCGAACGAGAGCTTCGTGGAGCGTGCGTGAATCTAGACTTTTAGACTTCGAGTGAAGAACAACATATTACAACAGTGTTAAGTTCTATTTTCATAATGTCTGTATAAGTTCTCTGATTCATAGTGCATTGATACCCGAGCGTATCCGTGGTTTTACTTGGATTTTTTCCATGTAAAAATCTTTGTGTCTTCGCATGATTTAATTTTTGCACTTATATTCATACTTGCTTGACTGATCTGATTTGAGAATTGATTTGAGAATTAGGATTTGTGACTGATTAAAATTGAATTTCCGCTTAATAATTTTAATTTATCAGAAAATCATCAAAAAGCCTATTCACCCCTCTCTAGGTTATATTTATTGATTGTCTAGGTAATTTCAATTAATAAAAAACCTATTCACCCCTCTCTAGGCTTAGTTCATCATTTTTAGGTAATTTCAGTATATATTTACAACACGACCACTGCCACCGCTGTTGGGGTTTGTGTTTTTACTGATATATAACTAGTTTCCACACTCGCTAAAATATAACTGATGATAATTTTATTGCTCTCTTGATGATTACAGAACTGTAGAAAGAAAAGGGGCAGATAAACAACACAAAAAACTTGAAGATCACTCTTTCTATCTCTAGAAATTTCTCTCTCTAAATTCTGAACGTCCTCCTAAAATGAGACCTCGACCTCCTATTTATAGATGTTGGTTAGGGCATAAGTTAGTGCCATATCAGCTTATCAATTCGTGATCCTTACCTTTGAAATTCCTTCTGTGGATGCTGAACATCTGGCGGGATTCCTCTCGCAAAGTACTTCCGCGGGTGTTGAACATCTCGCAGGATTCCTCTCGCGAAGTACTTAACGCGGATCACGGATCCAATGTAGAGCCTTCCGCTTGATGTCATAGTTTCCTGGATCGTGTCCTCTATGCCAATTTCCTTTTACATGATCCTGAGTATTATCTAGCTCACCCTAGGTACATTGTTTTGAGTGATTTCAATAAATGAGGTCGCGATCCACTATTTACCATCTCAAAATGTTTCCATAGGATAACTAGTTAATACTCCCTACGTGATCAGTTTATAGGGTTGCGGGTTTAACGTTTAGCTATGACCTTTATCAAATTTCTCAACAATCACTTTTGTAGAACTTTCTTGCATATCTGATCTCATCATGAGATATCTTTTTGGGCCTGTTCCCAACTTATCCATATTTTATCATAATTCCTTTAGATATACCCTTAAATTCGCATATCATGCTAGCGCGAACCCCCCTTTACAATTTTATCTTTTACAGTTTAGTACTTAGCCAAGTACTAAAGAGTAAATTACTTCCCCTTCTTCCAATTTGATATACGCCTTGGATCTTATTGCCGTTTTGCATCTTTCTAGGTTTGTGACCATATCTCTAATTCGCGTATTCTATTTATTGTTAACACCCTTTTTATTTCCCTTTATCCTTATTATAATCGATACATGTTTTCTTAATCCGTGAGGCCTCTTTTCGTAACTCATTCCCTTTAGCTTTATTGACTGTATAACCGAGTATACTCAATTTTCTGTTCCCAAATCTGTGATCTGGTTCCCAAAAATTCTTTTTAGATTATGATCCACGATATGGTATTTCGAGGCAGCCATGGCGTCATTTTGCCTTCCCCGGTTAGTTAATGCACCCCCTCAAAGTTTGTGCCCTTTCTTATATAAGTCTTTTACACTTGATTTTTCTCACTTCTTTTCTTCACTTTTCCTCTGCGTTTTTCTCCCTTCTTCTTCTCAATTGCTCGTAGCCATATATTTCACACCTTTCTAACCATTCCTAGGCACATATAATCAACCCTTTATTTGCAAAACTTGTTTGCATCATCTTCATACTTGGTTTTATCCATCTCATCCATATTTTTCACTTTTCACCCTTTTTTTTTTTTTTTTTTTTTTGCTTATATCAATCTGTACTTCCTTCACCTTTATATTTTCATCCTTCCATTTCTGACATCTCTTTCCCTGGTTCATATCAAGCATACTTAGCCACTTTTACACATTTATACATCCTCGTCATTTCTTTTGCTAATTTCATCCTTATCTTTCTCCATCCCTCTTCTTCGCAGAACCAAACTTTGAGTCATTATTCATTTTATTATCATACTTGTCTAATTTTCACCTTTATTCATCCTTTTACCTGCTTGGTACTTTATCATTATGACAAAGGCCTAGTCTTCTACTCCCAAGGTCTTAGCCCCTTTTTCTGGGATAGCCCATTATATTATTGTTTCATCATAATGGAGAAAGGCTTCATTTTTTGACATTGCTCATGACGCTTTATGGAGTTCAATAGAAAATCTTCCACCCACAGGGGTCATCATTGAAACACCCATGCTTCTTCATTCTGATGGTGATGCTCCCTTAGCTACAATTCCACCATCTTCCCTCTCTCGTTTATTTATTGAAAGAGAAGACACCCCCTTTTCCTTTGTTGAGTTTGAAGATCATGTTGCCCTCATTATTTATAGGAAGATGTGGTCTAGTCACATTCTGAACCAAGAGAAACATCGCGAGACTCTGCGAAAGGCTGACCTATTAGATACCATTGAGCTATTTTCTGACCTTTCTATCCGTTGTGATGTCGATGCTCTTACTCTTCTGGCATCACGATGGAGTGCTTTTTCCCATACCTTTGTAACGGCCTGGGGAGAATTTACCCCAACTCTGAGGACATTTAAGTGTTGTTTCATCTTCCCATTTTTTATTTGCGACCACTAGATGTTCTTCCTTTTAATGAAGAGGAAAATAAAATCCATTTACACCTTCAGACTTGCGCTGCTTATGCAACTAAGAGATGGAGTAGGTTTAAACAAGGTGCCCTGCTTCCTGAGGCCCCTATAATAAAAAGCGCAAAACTAAAGTACTCGAATTGGTGCCACCAGTTTTTCATGGAGTATAAACCCAAGCTACCTCTGCTCCGTGGTCAGGATCATAGGACTGCTCCTGGTCTAGAATTCAATGGTGACTACGAATTGGCGGGCTTCTTAGTGTGATGTCCCACATCACCCGGGTAAAGGTCTGGGGATGTGCTTATATGTGCAGTGTTGTCTCCAATTGGTATGAGGCCTTTTAGGAGGAGCCTAAGAGCAAAATCGTGCGGGTTGGGCCCAAACCGGACAATATTATACCAAGCGTTAGAGCGGGGTTTTACAATTGGTATTAGAGCCAGAGCCCGTGTGGGAGGATGCACATCACTAGTGGGTCACCAGCGAGGACGCTAGATTTTAAGGGGGGATTATTGTGATGTACCACATCGCTCGGGTAGAGGTCTGGGGATGTGCTTATATGTGCAGTGTTGTCTCTAATTGGTATGAGGCCTTTTGGGAGGAGCCCGAGAGTAAAACTGTGCGGGCTGGGCCCAGAGCGGACAATATTATACCAAGTGTTGGAGCGGGGTGTTACAATTGGTATTAGAGCCAGAGCCCCGCTGGAATTAAGTGTCGGAGCATGCACATCACCCGTGGGTCGCCAGCGAGGACACTGGGTCTCAAGGGGGGGTGATTGTGATGTCCCACATCGCCCGGGTAGAGGTCTGGGGATATGCTTATATGTGCAGTGTTGTCTCCAATTGGTATGAGGCCTTTTGGGAGGAGTCCAAGAGCAAAATCGTGCGGGCTGAGCCCAGAGCGGACAATATTATACCAAGTGTTGGAGCGGGGTGTTACACTTAGCATATTGGCTAGACCGCTATCATCGACTCAGAGGCCGCGAATCCTTTACCACCAAAGTCACGGGCTATTTTCTTGTTAGGTTTGTTTTCCATAAAAAGGCTTGATGACTTAATAAATACCAACAACGATTTCTTATGGAGACCTTACTCCATTCCCTTGGAGGGAATTCATTTTCTTTTATTAACCAGATCGCGAGATTACATCTTATGAGTATGCTTCTCATGAAGAATTGATTTTTGTCACTGCCGTATATGAATGCTACCGTCTTGTCTTTGATGAGTCATTTTCAATGGTCACAGTCTATAATCCATCACGAGTGGCTCATCGGTTAAGCTTTTACCATCCTATCCCTGTCTTTGTACCTCCCTCCGAGGAGAACTTGTATGATAAAGTTCTGGTGAAGTTTTACGAGGACTACAAAAAGGCAAAAAAACTATTTTCCTTTGTGATTAATGATAGGTTTTCAATATTGTCCCTTTTAAGCCCCTATCTTGCATTTGTTATGTCTTTTCATTCTGTTATTTGGTATTTTTATGCCATTTGTGTGTTTAAGTGTGTTTCAGGAGCTTAATGAAGAAAAAGAGTTAACTTTGGTGAATTGACTAAATACATGTTCAGTTCTATTCAAGAGGAGAACAAAATAGGTGTTTTCAAGAGAAAAGTGTCTCCCAGAGGGCGAAAACGTCATTTTTCGGAGCCGCAACTTCAAGAATCATACCAAAGGAGTCGAAGGGGTCGAAATTGAGTAATTATCAAGAAACTTGGTTTTCAAGGGTTTTTCTACGCATCTCCTACGCATCCAGTAGCTAAAAGTGGCTAGAAAGTGCCATTTCTATGCATGAACTACGCTTGAAGTGTAGCTACAATGTTTTCAGCACAAAATTTCAGTCAACTTTGAGCAGCCATATCTCGATAAAAAATAGGTCCAAATGGGGTGATTCTTGAGCCTAGCATGAAGAGCTTGAAGTCAGATTTCCAGCAAGTTATTACATGCCTCCATCCAATATGTGTAGCTCCAGATATGATCAAAAGAGTGAGAGGTGTCCTACAGAAAAAGCTAGAAATTTCATATTGGGCCCAAAATTCTAGTTTGAGCCGAATTGACCTGAATGACTTTGTATTGAACTCCAACACCTATATGAATGTTTTTTAGACATATTATACATTATATTGAAGGGTTTGGCTCAGGTTGGAAGGAAATCATACCAAAATGGAATCCTATTCTTAATAGGAGTCTAACGCAAATTAAGGTTTCCCTCACCTTTGTCTATAAATACCAAGGTGTTCTACAGATCTAGGGGAATTCTTTCTACCCAATTTTCAGAGCTTTGTTTTCTATATTTATATCACTAAAAAGGGAGGAGTCATTCAAGACCTAGAGATCCTCAGAAGAAGACCATGGATGACGTTTCTACATCAACGATGCAGTCTCCTTCTACCATGAGCAACTAATTCGGTATCTACGGTTTTGCCAAGTAATGTAGTTCTTTTATTTGTTTTCAATTGTAAAGAGGTGAAGTTGTGACCATACTGTGATGATTGATTATAGATGTGTTACCATTTTTGTTCTTGACATAAGATTTTAAACGATCGTCTTCTCCAGATGTTCGTTAGAAGGAGACTGCATCGTTAACAAATAATTTCTCCAAAACATTTTAACTTTTCAAGTTTTTTTTTCAACCATTACCTACATTAGTTATACCTTCCCCCCAAAACTTAAATTAAACCATGTCCTTATGGTTCACAGTCATACTCATGAGAAATAATATAGTTACCCTTGAAGCGCATTTTCGGAATTTCAGCTCTTCATGTCCGTTCTCTCCACCAAACTTGAATCGAGCTACCTGTAGAAATATTCAACAAATCACACATACCCAATATAATAGAAAGGGAAGAAGAAATACAATCATCGCTTTTCGAAAATCATTACTCAGTATAACACAAGAAATAAGTTTTTTTTTCATTTTTTTTTTCTTCTTCTTCTTTTTTAAATAAATATGATTTTGTTGTTGATAGTAGAAGGTGACTGCATCGTTGATGTAAAAATTCCCTCCATGATCGTCTTCTCCGTATCTCTAGGTCTTGAATGACTTCTCCCCTTTTATGATATGAATCTAAAAATAAAGCTCTAAAAATTGGGTAGAAAGAAGTCCTAAAATTATGTGGAGATAAGTCCCTTAGATCTGTAGCAGACCTTGGTATATATAGGCAAAGGTGAGGGAAACACTAACTTCTGTTAGACTCCTATTGAGAATAGGATTCCTCTTTGGTATGATTTCTTTCCAAACTGAGCTAAACCCTTCAATATAATGTATAATATGTATGAAAAAAAACGTGCATATAGGTGTTGGATTTGAATATAAAGTCATCCGGGTCAATTCAGGTCAAATTAAGATTTAGGCCCAATTATGAAATTTCCATCTTTTTCTGCAGAACACCTCTCACTCTTTCGATCTTATCTGGAGCTACACACATTGTATGGAGGCGTGTAATAGCTTGTTAGAAAGCTGACTTCAAGATCTTGATGATAGGTTCTAGAAACACCCCATTTGTACATGTGTTGACCGAGATATGACAGCCCAGAGTTGACTAAAAAATGGTGCTGAAAATACTGTAGCTACGACTTAGGCGTAGGCTTGAGCGTAGAAACTCACTTTTTGGTCATTTTTTTTGCTTCTGTAGGTGTAGGCTTGAGCGTAGATTGTTCATGAAAACCATCTTTCTCTGCAACTGTGCCCAAATGACTGTCTTAATTCCACGAGACTTTTTGCTTGAAGTGACAGGTTTGGAAAATGCCGTTTTTGCCCTCCGGGAAGCTTTTTTCTCTTGAAAACACCTTTTTGAGTCTTCTCTTGGTTAGAAACGAACATGTACTTGGTTAATTCAACAAAGTTAACTCTATTTCTTCATTAAGCTCCTGAAACATACTTAAACATGCAAACGACATAAAAACACGAAATAATGGAATGAAAGGACATAACTAATGCAAGATAGGGGCTTAAAACGGACAATATTGAGAAACTATCACACCCCCAAACTTACATATTGCTAGTCCCTTAGCAATAAACTCCGGAAAACTATCTTGTGATGATTTTTATTCTAACTAACCTATATTAATCTACATTACTTCCTTGCTTTCGTGAGGGTCTATGATTACTCTTAGCACATGTAACAAGCCTTTTAAACCCCTCGGCAACACCGAGTGATCGAGTGAAGTCCCGTGAGGGTTAGCTATACTACCCACAACTTCTCCATTCTTTATAATCACGCATTCTTGAGTTCGCACATACATTAACCAAGTCATGATACAATACACAATATAATAGGACTCCCACTCACTACCGAACAATAACTATCTCAAGCTAATGTCATGAATGGTCCCCACTATGGTGAATGACTTCATTACTTTCTACTCTCAATCCAGACACCTTCCGTGTTTTTGTGAACATTCTACCATGGTATTTCAATATATCTTTTCTTACTTCATTGACCAAATTTTGCCATTTTTCATAAAAATTGTTCCTATCATTCCACTTTTATCCCTTTTTGTCTTTCTAAGCTCCGGACTTTCCAGCGAGGATTTTTAGTCCCTACCAACTGGGCCCGAGCTTTTTCCGTGGGATTTATGCTCATTAGTTTTCTCCTCTTTTTACTAAAACCATGATATTAGTGATACCAAGGCCCGATTAGATAGATCGAAGAACTACTTTTTGCATTTTATTTCTCAAAATTTTTTTTTTTAATTTTTCTCTATTTCAACCATAACATCTCCCCCTTGTCCCCTTTTATTGTGGCAAAATTATTTTTTCCACTACATAGTTAAAGATCAACCTATTTCCCATAGTAAATGTGTGCTTGTGCTTATAGGTAAAATCGTCCTTTTCATTTTCAATTTCACTAATTCACTCACCCATGTACAACCACAGCACTCCACTAACTCGATCTAATCATCACTCTCATGAATGAGAATATCACAACACATACTACTCATACATCATAAACACAAACTTAATCAACTTGTAATGCAAAACACTCATGCATGAAAACAAAGAACTTCTCCAAAAAAATTCAATTTTTTTAATTTTGTTTCATCAAAATCATTTCCTATAGCCAACTATACCTTCCCCCCAAACTTAAATTAAACCATGTCCTCATGGTTCACAATCATACTCATGAGAAATAATATAGTTACACTTGAAGCAAAGTTCCAAAATTTCCTCTTTATGTTCATCCTTCCCCCTAAACTTGAATCGGGCCACCTGTAGAAATATTCAAAAAAGCACAAATACCCAATATCATAGCAAGGGAAAAAGAAATACATCATCGCTTTCCAAAAATCATTACTCAATCTAGTAAAACTAATGAATTTTTTATTTTTTTATAAATGAAATAAACAATGATTTGGCCTTAAGAACTTACAATCCTACAAAATTGAAATTGCAATGATTTGGCCTTAAGGGCCTACAATCCTACAAAATTGAAATTGCAATGATTTGGCCTTAACGGCCTACAATATGTGTGAATTGAAATTGCAAGAAATTAAATGACCTACTATTATACAAACCAAGGCTAGAAACTAACTTTCACAGCCTAGGATCAATGTTTAACGTCTTTGGCGTGACGGCTCCACAAAGGGTTATCCAACACCTTTCCTCTCTTTGACACTTCCACCACATGGTGGAGCAAGTATGGGAAGTAAATAAGTCCATGGTGTCCATTATGAATACTCAGTAACGAACAAGACATCAAGCACATAATAATCGTCACATACATTCTCTCATTTGTCATACTCTACCTTCATCCCATGTTTAGCACCTATGTTCAACGATTATTCTATCACCTAATAAGGTAATGGGTCCTTCACCACCTCATCAGTCCCATCAATTATGTAGTACTCATCCCCTCCATGTTTATCTTCAAAACACAGCTAATCGACACACTGGTAAATATTGTTTTATGTTCATATGGTGTCTCTTTTGGCTCTTGTGGTAAAGGAATGGTTTGTGCACACTCGTCATATGCAATGTCACTCCTAATATCAAAACTTTCATCTATTTCACTGTCACCATCTTCCTCATCTTTAAAATTATCTATTACTTGATTTTGCACTTCCTCAATCCTCTTTATAGTATCAGCTAGTTGCCCTATTTTGGTTTCTACCTTAGTCAAGGCTTGAGAATGAGAGTTTATCACTTGGATGGCTTCCTGAAAATGATTAGATTAATTTTGTAACTCCCTCAAGGCGCTCATCACCTCGTCCTCAAAACCAGGTGGTTAGGTATTATTGGACTGAAAATCTTGAGTACTGAATGATTGTTGAGTTTTATTGAAAGTTGGTTAAGGATTTTCAGTGTTAGGAAAGTATTAATTGTCTCTGTTGTATGTGATATCCTCAGAATTTTGAGGGGTCTCAATTTCGTTCAATGATGCTAGGAATTTTTCTTTAGAGAATATTGACTCCAGACTTTCTCTCATTTCACTTAAATTTGCTAAGAATTTATCATAATAAAATGGCTCCGAACATGAATATGCACTTGACTCTTCAAATTAGAATTGATTTGATGGATGAGGATAATAATCTTGATTATACGGTCGATACCCTGATTCGTGATCGAAATATCGTGGATCCTCATTAAATGTTTGATATGAATTTCCTATACCTGATTATTGGTATTGGAAATTGGGATGATTTCTCCAATCCAGGTTGTATCAATTATAATATGAACATTCGCCGAATTGGTATAACCATTATACATTTTTTTTTCCCTGACAATCACAAAATCGGGGTTTTGAGGTCCTAAATGACGTGTTTTGGCCGAAAATCAACTGGGCTCAATATATATAGTGAATTTTGTTTATTGACCGTTTTCCACTAAAAAACCTCTCCTCTTTTGCGAAAATCGGACTTTCTGACAGTTTACACAAAAACTAACATATTTTTTTATATGCTAATAAATATAAATATAAATAAAAAGAGAAATAAATAGAGATTCAGAAAGAAAAGTAAAATAGAATTGTGTAATAATGCTAAACACACATAAAACTCACAAAAGGATCCATCAAAACAGTGGCCACCTGCTCCTCTGCTTCTCTTATCGCTTATTTCGGTTTACCTCGTCAAAACACACAATTCAACTTTAAAAATAATAAAATAAAAATAAATCAAGTAAAAACAACACAAGAATACTAAATTTACTCAAATTCAGTATATCCGTTAGTCCCCGACAACGGTGCAAAAGACTTGATGTCCCATTTTTCCCCTACCTCAACTCCAAGCAAGCTATTTCAAGAATGCCCCAAAGAGGTCTAACTCAAGCTACTCCTCCAAAGGCTCAATAGGTTAGCTTCCAACTATCAACATACCACATAAACAATAAGATTTACTTTGGTGTCACAAAAAAACCGAAAATCATCCTTGTGGCTCCAACCACAAGAATCAAATCAAACCCTAATGAGTACTAAATTAGGGTTTCATGATTAAATGAATTCAAGAGATCAAGAAACCATGAACTCACCTATAACTTCTTCACAAGAGGAAATCAAAAGCTACCATAATTGGAACTCACTTGATAGTTGGAAAAGAAACTCAACCTTTCATTAAACATGAATAAAAAGAAGAGTAAAATCAATACTAACACAAAAGAATTCATGAACTTGAAAGCTAGGGTTCTTGGAAACAAAGCCCTAGAGTAGGAGAGAAACTTACCCAAAATAGCTCAAGAACACCACCCTAGACCACACCAAGCAAGGATAGAATGAGAGAGTAAGAGATTTTTGGTGAATGAGAGAATGTCTTGCGAATGAGAGAAACTCGTAAATGTAGAGATTTACCACTCACCCTTCTCACCATCCAAGGGTCCAAAATGAAGATGGGGAAAAAGGAAATGAATCCAAGGGCTAGGAATAAGTCTTGCCAAGTGGAAGACCAACAATAATGGATTATTCCATTCAAGTGACAACCAAACAAGGCCTTATGATCAAAGTGTCTAAAACAAAGATGGGAGAATGAGATCAAGGGCTAGGAATGAGACAACACTTGAAAAGTGGAAATGACCAAATTCTTCCAAAGTTAGGGTTAATTACAAGAGTGCCATCAAGACTCTTTATTACCCTTCTACTCCTTGTCATCCTCTCTAATTACCAAAACGCCACTCAAGCCCTAATTATTACCCAAAATCTCTACACTTTCCACTAAGTGCTCAAAATGTGAAATTACTCATTTACCCCTCGGTCATTTCTTTCCCGGAATCATTTTCAATAATTTTCATTAATTTCAAAATGAAAATACAACATGCTACATACAATTTTTATAACACGTAAAACATGTAAGACATGCTAAAACACATAAACACATTAATCACATAATCACATAAACACTTAATTGTTTAAATAAAAAATTTAAATTAACACGTAAAAATACCAGACGTTAGACAATTTGTACTTTTTAACAACGACTTTGAATCCAACACTTGTTTTAGTCTCTGTTTATAGTGACATAAATACCTCCCTACAACTCATCAAATAAGAATTCTCACAACAACAAGACTACTCGACATGAATTAAGCGTTAATGAAACTTTTCACAGGTATTTTCACAAAATTATCAACTAATTAGAAGGCCTCATTATTAGACCGTGGTATTTGATTCGTCAAATACATTATTATTGTATACTCTTTCATATATATGGCGCAACCCAATTCTTATTTTTGACCTTTTTTTTTAATCGAAATACCTAACTAATAAGAAATTCTCTCTTGACAGTGGTATATGTTGTATATGTAAATCCTAAATATCAAAATATACGGAATTTATATATGAAAAGGTATAAAAAAAGAATAGGCTCAGCGTAAATCGATATTCTGAAATAATAAAGAAGAAGGGCCAATGAAATAGCAATAATGAGTCATAAATAGAGTTCAGGTTCGAATTCCATAGACAATCTGAATGGGATTGTCTATAATCATAGACAAATGAAATACTTTCTCAAGATTCTTATTTATCCACTTGATATTTTGAAAATTCATTTATTTAGTATTGAATAAGTAAACAATTGAATTGGATTAAGTTAGATGGTCCCAGCAAAATTGAGTGATAACTCCCATTTCTTATTGAATTAACTGATCAACTAGCTATTGGACATTGATTTTGATTTCGATAATTTTTGAAAAAAATTCCGACATATTTTTATTTATTATTATGAGAATTAATCCCACTACTTCTGGTCCTAGAATTTCCACGCTTGAAAAAAAACCTAGGGCGCATTACTCAAATCATTGGCTCGGTATTAGATGTAGCTTTTCCTCCGGGCAAGATGCCTAATATTTATAACACTTTGGTAGTTAAAGGTCGCGATACTGCTGGTCAACCAATTAATGTGACTTGTGAGGTATAACAATTATTTGAAAACAATCGAGTTAGAGTTGTAGCTATGAGTGCTATAGATGGTCTAACGAGGGGAATGTAAGTAGTTGACACTGGAGCTCCTCTAAGTGTTCCGGTTGGTGGGGTAACACTCGGATGAATTTTCAATATGCTTGGAGAACCCATTGATAATTTAGGTCCTGTAGATACTTGCACAACATCTCCTATTCAGAGATCTGTGCCTGCCTTTATACAGTTAGATACAAAATTATCTATTTTTGAAATTAAAGTAGTAGATCTTTTAGACCCTTATCGGCGTGGAGGAAAAATTGGACTGTTCGGGGGAGTTGGAGTGGGTAAAACAATACTCATTATGAAACTTATTAATAATATCGTCAATGCTCATGGGGGTGTATCCGTATTTGGAGGAGTAGGTGAACGTACTCGTGAAGGAAATGATCTTTACATGCAAATGAAAGAATCTAGAGTGATTAATGAACAAAATATAATAGAATCAAAAGTAGCTCTAGTTTATGGTCATATGAATGAACCACCGGGAGCTCATATGAGAGTTGATTTAACTGCCCTAACTATGGCGGAATATTTCCGAGATGTTAATGAACAGGACGTACTTCTATTTATTGACAATATTTTCTGTTTCGTCCAAGCAGGATCCGAAGTATCCACTTTGTTGGGTAGAATGCCTTTCACTGTGGGGTATCAACCCACCTTTAGTACTGAAATGGGTTCTTTACAAGAAAGAATTACTTCGACTAAACAAGGGTCCATAACTTCTATTCAAGCAGTTTATGTACCTGCAGACGATTTGATTGACCCGGCTTCTGCTACGACATTTGCACAGTTAGATGCTACTATCGTACAATCAAGAGGATTAGCTGCCAAATGTATCTATCTAGCAGAAGATCCTTTAGATTCTATGTAACCTATGCTTCAACCTCGGATCGTTGGTGAGGAACATTATGAAATTGTGCAAAAAGTAAACAAACTTTACAATGTTACAATGAACTTTAGGACATTATAGCTATCTTTGGGTTGGACGAATTATCCGAAGATGATCGTTCAACCATAGCACGAGT
Organism: Cornus suecica; assembly: GCA_963922005.1. Taxonomy (NCBI): domain Eukaryota; kingdom Viridiplantae; phylum Streptophyta; class Magnoliopsida; order Cornales; family Cornaceae; genus Cornus; species Cornus suecica. The sequence goes on along the minus strand of OY998240.1, from coordinate 60,336,300 downwards.
AAGAAAAAATGAGTGTTTCCTTTCACAACCTTTTTCGTAGCAGAAGTAGTTACAGGTTCTCCAGGGAAATATGTTGGTCTAGAAGAAACAATTAGAGGTTTCAATTGATCATTTCTGAAGAATTAGATGGTCTTCCTGAACAGGCCTTTTATTTGGTAGGTACCATCGACGAATCTACCGCGAAGGCTATCAACTTAGAAATGGAGAGTAATTTGAAAAAATGACTTTAAATCTTTGTGTACTGACCCCTAATCAAATTATTTGGGATTCAGAAGTAAAAGAAATCATTTTATTTACTAATAGTGGTCAAATTGGCGTTTTACCAAATTATGCCCCCATTTCCACTTTGTAGATATAGGTATTTTAAGAATACGCCTTAACGACCAATGGTTAACGATGGCCCTGATGGGCAGTTTTGTTAGAATAGGCAATAACGAGATCACTGTTTTAGTAAATGATGCAAAGAGGGGTAGCGACATTGATCCCTAAGAGGCTCAACAAACTCTTGAAATATCGGAATCTAATTTGAGGAAAGCGGAAGGCAAGGGACAAACAATTGAGGTAAATCTATCTCTCAGATGTGCTAGGACACAAGTACAGGCTATCAATAGAATTTCATAACTAGTTGATGTGCATGAATAATAATAATCAGAAAAAAAAAAAGTTCAGTTTATCCACCCTATTTTGATTTTGTTTGGCTAATTGAATATAATCAATCGGAATCATATTTGAATGCAACGAAAAAAAATGGAAAACTTAAAAATGAAATAGAAAAGAAAAACAATCAATAAAAGAAAGTGGGTGGAAAAAATTATTAGATACCATTGACTCTGGTATCTAATAAGTTCTACCTGCTATTGGATTTTAACCAATGACTCCCGCCGTAAGAAAGCAATACTCTAACCACTGAGTTAAGTAGGTTATTTATCATCACAAATAGAACCTAATGGGACCCATGACATCGATGAATTATAAATCTCATATTACTTATAAGCAATATTAATCAAACATATCAAACAACCATGATGTTGACTCATGGAATATTCACCTTGACAAGAAAGTATCTACATGATAAAATATGTATCACAAACACTAAGGGCTATAGCTCAGTTAGGTAGAGCACCTTGTTTACACGTGTGCCAATGCTTTTTAGGAGAGTACATCATGCAACCAAAATAATTGGTCTTATTGCGAAATAGATGTCTTACTCCATAACTTTAAGTGAATAGTAGCCTGACAAATTGTTCGGTCCGATTAGGGTGCCCATTTAGTTGTCAAACCAAACCCATCATTGATTTGAGACATTGATAAGGTGAATAACCAATCTATTCAATGCTAGGCATAATGAGTATAAGGACCTCAAAAAAAAAAATCTTTTCATCCTATGAACTTTAAGGTGTATGAGCTTTCATATTTGATTTTTAAGTAGAGCGATAAAGACTTCATTTAACTTAGATTTATCTATGCCGAAGGCAGACCTACGTCAAGATAACTCTTTTTTGAAACAGTTTGGTAGTGCTCCTGGATCAGAATCCAAATACTGAATGAGAGCATAATGAGCCATCTCCTTATCTTTCTGTCAAGAAAAAATATAGCAAACTAGCTGAAATTTATATCAGTTAATGAAAGATCCCAATGCAAAAAAAATGCATGTTGGGTCTCTGAAACAGTTCGTATCATTTTGATAAAAATCTGTTTGATCTGTTTTACCGAGAAGGTCTACGGTTCGAGTCCGTATAGCCCTATAAAAAAATTAAAAATAAGTATAATTTTTATTTTCTTATTATTGTTTATAATGGTCCGGTTAGTTTATCGAAATAAATCATCCCTCTAAGCTCACTGATGGGAATCATTTAGAGCATAACATAAAACTGAAAACAAAAACGCATTTCAATAGATCCAATCGATATTTTTCCACTCTCGAATAAATAAACCACCAACCTTTCTTCATTAATCTTCGGAGGTGAATTACATATGAATTTCCTCCCTTCCTGTCCACAATCAAAGAGTTAGTGATACTCCCTTTTTTGATATACTTAATCCTAGTGCATTTTGGTTGTGAAATTCATGATATGAGCCCGGTTAAAAATGCCAACCCCAATCGAATCAAATAGTAATTCATATGGATCTAGGAAAGGCCTGCTGCATTATGCACAAGGTAAAGTTTGAAAAATGAATATTTTTGGTAAGTTTCATTGTAAACAATGTGAAATATGCTTTTCTACGAATACCTTACCTAGCAAATCAGAAAACAAGTAGTCTTCTCTTTACGTATTCAATCAATATAAACTCCTTCACTTGGCTTCTAATAAAAAAAACTATATCAACACCCATATGTTCGAAATCCTAAGATGAAAATTCCTAGACATTCCCCTATATCTGACTATTGGCTATATTCTAAATCACTAAAAAAAAGACCAAAAACCTCCCGATTCAATTTATTTTAGAATATTTATTCTATTTGTATAGAAATAGAATTAAAATAGATTTCAATTCATACTAATAATAAATAGAATTCTAAACAAAACAAACAATAAGAATTCTATTTAGAATTTCTTTTCTTTAGAAAGAATCCTAGATCAAGTAAAACCGAGAGAGTTTTATTTGTATAAGAGCAATATATATTTATACTAACTATATTGAAAAAAAAATAGAAATAAGTATAATGGAAATAGGATTTCAGTCGATCCATCTTGAAACAAGACATGTCCCACAGTAAACTAGGCGGTTCAATCAAAATGAATTATTGTTTTGATTAAACAATTATGAATGACTTGACAATTTCAATTTGAATAAAAATATTCGGTACATTTTCCACATTCATAGGAGTGCATCTATGTTTCTACTTTACGAATATTATATTTTTTAATTTTTTGATTTCAAAAATATTTCGCTACTATTTTTTGAATTTTTTTTTGTTTTTGAACAACAAAAAATAAAAAAATCACTTTAGAAAATATTTTAGTGGTGAAAAACAATTAGATAAAGAAAAATAAATATGAAAGGGAAATTATATTCGAAAATATATATGTTAAAAATAAACTCGCAACAACTCAAGCTAGATGGCTATTGATAAGGGTACTATACGTTGCAATTTAACCGAGTCATTTGTCAGTAAGTTTGGGCTCGACTAGTTAAATCTAGCACTCGTGTCACGCCCCTAAATTCCAAAGCCCCCCAAATCGGGACATCCGAGGATTCCGGGTTGTGATCCATACAAGGAGCGACCAATTAAGATCCTAAATAACCATAAAATGAATGGAATATTATTAGTACCAATAATTCCATACATAACCAAGCAGAAACTAAACCAAATGATACACAAGGCACATCGAGGCACATAAAGAATACATCTCTATAATGATGCAACGATGCCAAATAAAAGGAAGGGATATGTCAATATACTGGCTCCCAATAGGTACAATAATAGTCCCAATATAAGGAACAAGTAAAGAAAACTAAAATGGAACAACTCTGTGAATGACCGTCCCAAATCCCGCAACAACATCCATAACACTCTGGGCAAATCCAGAACCTGCAACGAGAAAACAAAATAAAGTTTTCGTTGCACTCCATGTTGTCCGTAGTCGAAACATCACTTGCAAACTGGTGTAGACCACCAGGAAAAACCAACGTCGGGATGAGCTCATCTAGCCCCGTCGGAGAAAGAGAATCGCAACTGTCACATCCTTCGACCGTCCAAGTCGAGTGAGAACCAACCCGTGTACATGCATCTACCCTAGGTCGATCAAATGTCCCACATGACACTCATGTCAATACGAGACCCCGAAAACACATCCTTCTAGTCCCTTACCATGCATCTACAAATAGGGCAACTAGCATGTAGAGAAACCATAACATAACAGCATATAATAAACTCACACCTATATATATATGTACGTATATATATAGAGAGAGATAGACAACTCATATAAGCCACGTAGTACAGACCACCTCAGGGATCAATATGACTCGTACCCGCTAGTCCAACACTGACAATCAACACAACACTAAACACCAAATCATGGGAGCAACACTCCTATTCATAACACTCCAAGAATGATAACAATCATACTTCCTCGATCACGAGCATATCGAGCTCCAAAACCTCAAATTAGTATCAACTCGTACTACTACTCACCTCACATGGTACTACCCACCATACGTAAACCCAACACAGGGGTAAAACCATCACTTCAACATAAGGGAAGTCACTAAGATTGCCGAAAATAAAAAGAAAGTGAAAGGGATTGAACAACCCATCACACCGACCACTCAAAGGTCACATGTTCGCCCAAAGGTAAAATGGTCATTTCAAGTGCAAAAAAGTACTTTCAAACTTTACCCCACCTATTTTGAAAATAGCATCGGACAACGCCATCCCAAAAAGAAAGTTAAAGTACCCCTCTTTCACCTAGGGTAAAATAGTCATTTAAAGTGAAAAGAAATGATTTCACTTTTTTTTGTCAAATATTTGGACACAGGACTTCCCCTATAAACAAACGGGATCTAAATCAAAGTCATGAGGCGAGAGATATGCATTTTTTAAAACAGTATCGGACAATGCCGATAAAAACGGAAAGCTGAAATACCCCATTTTCACCAAGGGTAAAATAGTCATTTCAAGGTTCAAACCATGAATACAAATTTTGGACCTAGCACATGCCATAGGAATAAACGGGACCTAATTCAAAGCCACGAGGCGAGAGATATGAATTTTTGAAAACGGTATCGGACAATGCCGACAAAAATGGAAAGGTGAAGTACCCAATTTTTAACGAACATAACTCACTCAAAAATATGTTAACTCAAGTGATTCAATAGCCTAAAACTAATTTCCAGACGTCGTGTTTCCAACAAAAAAAATCTCGCCTCGATACGATAAACAAAGAAGGAGATATAAGGTTTTGAAAACTGTCACGCGTGTAGGAAAACAAGGATCAGACATGCTACAGTGATTACTGTTCCAAACCTCAAAACACACCCACATTCTGCCCAAAAACAAAAGTTTGAAAAACTACATTTTCAAAATCTTAAACACAAATTCAAGATGTTATCTTTCTAACAAAATAAATTTCACCTCGATACGATATATGGAGAAGGAGATATGAATTTTTGAAAACTGTCGCATGGTACGTAAGAATTTGCGATAAAATGACGGTTTTGCCTCTGGTCTCCGTTTTAGCATCCTTCCGAATTTTTAAGGGTCAAAATATTTTCAAATAACTCAAAATAATTTTCTAAAACCCAAAGTTTTAGTCGGGTCACGAGGTAGGCGAAAACGGGTTTTTCATTTAAAAGCTAAAACACCAACGGAAAAACCAAAGAGAATTTAGAAACGCTCAATGGAGCAAGGAAATGAAGAACCCAAGTAAATGGTACTTCCAAGGAAAAAGGAAAGTGGCTCTACACAAGAACACTAACCCTAATCCAACAATACTTAGCTCTAATTCCAAATCCCTAAACTTCATATCGACTTAATCGAGAATGTCCACAACTCCAAGGACACTCCAATCCTTAAGAGCGCTAAAAGGAACGTAGTGGCCATTGCCACATAACCAACTAGTTTCAAATCAAGAACCTCTTCCGATTATTTTAAACCTCAATTTCACTTTCGAAACTACATCTCTTAGGTTTCTAATAAAATCATATGACCATCAATATACAATCGACTCGGTTTACTCATAACCTCGTCTGTCATAACCAAAACATCAAAGTCACCATTGATGCCATGTTGCTACACCAAAACTCACTTAGACCACAGAACCATCACCCGCCTTCTCAAGACTTTAACTCATCTCAACTCAATAGTCACAACCAACTTTACTTATCACAAGAAAGTCCTTAAACCCACTCATATCACTCACCTAAGGTATATAAGCACATATCAACAAGTATAAGCATTTATCAAAGCATGTAAATCATATTCTCACATCCTTCAATTTCACTTGAGCATTTTAATAACAAATGAATTATATTTTGAAATTCACATTAAACATGTTCCGCAACCACATAGGATAATATCATGATCCATATGTAGAGATAAATCATATAATTGTAATATGACTCAACACACCTCATGGTACCCCTGCTCATCCCATGAAACTCAATGCACAACCCAGTTGTGACTTTGAAATCTGAAGACGGATGCACAACCCAGTTGTGACTTATAAGCCGAAGATGGATACATAACCAAGTTTTGACTTATAAGCCAAAGACGGATGCACAACCCAGTTACGACTTCGACACAAAACTACTCACACATGATTACACAACCCGCATATACCAACACCATGATTTGACACTACACGATGTACTCAATATGCATCAAGGTTCTCAACAACAATCATGTTACATTACAATATATATGTTTTTCTCTTTTGCAAAATATTGTACTAAATAAACCATCGTGCTTACAATTTCACATTTATAAATAATGGTACATAACATGCTCAATCACAATACATGTTTTTCTCATTTTCAATATATTGGACTCCAATTAGCACAATGCTTACAATTTCACATTCATAAGCAATAATCAATACGAATGTTTTCTCATGCACAATTCATGATCCAAATCATCAAGTTGTCCTTTAATACACAATGATAACATTTTCATTCATTTAACATATTCATATCTCAATTAAAGCATTTAAATCCCATGGATGCATTCTCATGCACAAGTAATGTTCATATTCATCAAGTTATCCTTTAATTCCCAAGGAAAAGAATTTCATTATTGTAAACATACTCTTAGTTCAATTCAAGCAAGTTTATCACAATTCAAATCTCAAACATGACATGAATTTCCAACTTACCTCAAAGGTACTAACCAAATGAGCTAGCCTAATCTCACTATAAAGGCTACATCCATATCACCCACATGCTCATATGTATAATTACACTTACACATATACACAACTATACCCATATACATCTACACATATATAGGCATACAAGCACAGTTGAATATGGGAAATCTCAGGAACAACCACATAACTAGGATGTTTCATAATCCTATTCAATATCATTACAAGTACTCCATACAGAAGGTTTAATTCACATAAACATGTTAAAACCCTAATTCACAAATACAAGGATACAGTTAGCAATTTCATCTAAGTTTAGGAACCCTAGAATCAAACTCATATCCACAGAATCATAAGATGAGCTAGTTAAGTAGTTTTCCCCTACCTCTTGAAGAGCAAATCAAAACCACTAAGCAAGGCCAATAACCCTAGCTTTCACCCAACACCAAAATCAAAGGAGTAATCCGGTGGAAAGCTTCACCACAACCTCAAAACAATGAATCAAACTCCAACACAAGAGGAGAGCAAGAGTCATTAAGTGGTTTAACAAGAACTCCAAAACTAGGGTTTGAATGGAAAACACACAAGGAATGAAGAACACTTACCAATCCTTAGCTCAAACCAAGACAAAAACACCATGAACAACTTCCATGTTAATGGCCACATCAAACTTTCAATTTAGGGTGATCAAATGAACCCTTAAGTGGAGAAGAAACAAGAGGAAAAAGGTAAGAGAAAATGGAGAGGAGAAGATGAAGTCTTCCCAAATGTGTGATGACCCTAGGAGTTGTAGAGATTCTCCACTCACAACTCTCACCATCCAATGACCAATAATAAAGACTTAATCCAATCGCCACAAAATAGTCTTGTCATTGGAATACTTAAACCAATAATCTCCCATCTTACACACTTGCCAAACAAGGCCTTAATATCCAAGGGTTTAAAATAAGTTAATGGAAATGAATAAACAATCCAATGATTGATAAGAAGTCATGCCAAGTGAAAGACCAATAATAATAGATTCTTGCATTTAAGTGTCATCCAAACAAGGCTCTATGATCCAAGGATTTATAACAAAGATGGGAAAATGAGATCAATGGCTACAAATGAGACACCACTTGAAAATGGGAAATGACCAATTTCTTCGCAACTTAGGGTTAATTACAAGAGTGTCATCATACCTATTAATTAGCCATCTACCCCTGTCATCCTCTCTATTTACCACTATGCCATTCACACCCTAACACTTAGCCAAATCTCTACACTATCCACTAAGTGCTCTAAATATGAAAATACTCATTTACCCTTCGGTCATTTCTTTCCCGAGATCGTTTCCAATAATTTTCATTAATTACAAAATAAAAATATAACATAAAATTCACGTAATTACACCTATTGAAATGCACCCGTTAAATATGCTATACCAGAACGTTTAAAATAAACTAAAGTAACACGTTCGAGAAAGCAATAAGATTGTCGAAGCTCTAACGAGAAAATGTTGCACGAATCCACGTACTCTTCAACGAACAATAAATCACAATGTCAGAAATGAAAGTTCACGAAGTCGTCCCGCTATGTCCGAAACTCAAACGTAAAAAAATCACACGTACTAAGATTACACGACATCAAGAATAAGTGAAGTCACAAAACGTTAACACTTGGAAAAGAATTCCAGAAAAGAGAAAGAAAACGCGTGGCGTTACAACTCGGCTCGGGCTCGTTTGTTAGCAAATGTGTCAAGCTTGAGCACATTTTCTAGACTCATTTAATAAATTATTCGAGTTTGAACATCACAAAACTCAATTCAACTCGGTTCATTCACAACCTTACCCACATAGGGTTAGTTTACAAATTGCTTTTGTTTCTTGTGTCCTAATCTTACTTCTTGAAATATGGAAAAAAAAAAAGTAAAACACATTTCTTAATTTACTTCTATTTTTAACTTAGAGGAGACGTTTTCTCCACTAAAATAAATAGAGAAAGCAAAAAAATGTTCTTTCCCTTTTTGTTTCCTCTTACTAAACTCAAATCATCAATAATAATAAAAAATAATAATAAATAAATATAAAATAAAGTATGGTAAATCAATCAAATAAAAAAAATAAAAATTAATAATTGATAATTAATAAATATCAAGAATCAAATAATTAAAATATAATAAATAATAAAAATTAACAAATAAATAAAAAACGAAAAAATGATATATAAGTAATGTAAAACGAATAATTAATAAATATAAAATAATAAAATAAAGGAATAATAAATAAATGAAAATAACAAATAAATAAAATAAATAATATATAAAATACAATATAATGAATTAATTAATTAATTAAAATAAATATATAAATAAAACAATTAATAAGTTAAATAAAATTTAAAAATATCTGACTCATAATTTTTCTAAAATAGTTTTCATAATTTTAAAAAAGAAAAATTATAAAGTTTTTGTTGATATATTATTTTTTTAACATATATTTAATGAATGTACTTTCTGGTTTTATGTTTTTCTTTTCAAAAATAATAGATAATTCGTAAACATGATTTTATTTTATTTCTCCTACAAGAATTAAATTATAATTTTACTTTTTCAGAAAACGGAAACATGAAAGGGAAACAGTTCGGAAACAGGGATCCAAATCCCCTTCGGTATACCTCCCACCAGAGAGGGTCAGTGCAGATCCCACAACGCACTAAGGTAAAAAATTAATTGCTTAAGGACAAAAGGTAAATGTGTAGCCTCCGGTATTTTTACGTGCTAATTAAAAAAAATTATTAATGATTAAATGCATACGTGATTATGTGTTTAATGTGATTTTGTGTTTAATATGTTTATGTGTTTAGCATGACTTACATGTTTTATGTGAGATTAAGTTTGTAAGTTGCATGTTGTTTTTCATTTTGAGAATAATGAAAAATGTTGGGAATGATTTCGAGAAATAGATGACTAAATGGTAAATTGGTATTTTCATATTAAGAGCACTTAGTGAAAATTGTTGAGATTTGGCTAAGTGTTGGGGTATGAGTGACATAGTGGTAAATAAAGAGGATGACAAGGGGTAAATGGGTAATTGAGAGTTTTGATGACACTCGTGTAATTAACCCAAAGTTTGAAAGAATTTGGTCATTTCCCACTTTTATGTGTTGTCTCAATTCCAACCATTGATCTTCTTCTCCCATCTTTAATCTCAACCCTTGGATCATAGGGCCTTGCTTGGATGGCACACAATGCAAGAATGCATTATTCTTGGTCATTCATTTTACAAGACTTCATTTCAACATTTGGATCCTTTATTCATTTTCCTTGCTTTATTCTCAACCCTTAGATGTTAAGGCTTTGTTTGGCATTGAGTTAACTTCATGGGTTTTGAGTTTTAGCCTTCTTGCAAGACCACTTTGTGGCCCGTGGATCTCCTCCCATTTATTTCACATTTATTGTAGGACATTGGATAAATGTGAGAGATAGTGGGAAATCTCTACAACTTCATAAGTCTTTCATTGTAAGACTTTTCCATTTCTTTACAAACTAATTTTTCTCTACACTTCTATTTTCCCTCTTATGCTTCATCACTTCTTCATTGATTTCATCTCCTTCCACTTGGACTTTCAAGAAGTGTTTAACATGGGAATTTCTTGGATTGCTCTCCTCTTCAATTTGCTCTAAGTATTGGGGTATGTTTCTAGTTCTCTTAAGGTTTTGAACTTCAAACCCTAGATTTTCCATTCTTGAAGTATTATGTTCAACTATTGATTTTTGGTTTCCTTTTCTCTTGAATCTTGTTAATGACCATAAGTTTAACCTTTTCACCGATTTTTTATTATTGGAAGCTTGGAGTTCATTTTGTGTTTTGAGATCACTTTTGGGTTGGAGATTGTGGTAAGTGTCATATCTATCTCTTTCCATTTAGGTATTCCATTCATAGAACCCTAGTTTAGTTATCCTTAGGGTTTTGTTTGTTTCATGTGGCTGGAGCCACTTTTGATAATTGTAGGCTTGTTTTTAAAACTATAGTAATCTTGTTTCCATTATATATATATATATATGTATATATGTATATATATATGTATGTATATATGTATATATGTATGTATATATGTATATATGTGTGTGTGTGTGATTTGAGTCTTGACAACTTAGACGATGAATAAGGCCATTGAAATCATGATTGTGTGATATAAATGTTTGTTGTGGTTTATTGCTTATAAATGTGAAATTATAAGCATTGTGATAAATGGAGTACAATATATTGCATAATGAGAAGAACATGTATTGTGATGGAGCATGTTGTGTACCATTGCTTATAAGTGTGAAATTGTAAGCATGATGGTTTTATTGAGTCCAATATATTGCAAATGAGAAAAGCATATATTGTGATGGAACATGATTGTTATTGAAAACCTTGATGCATATTGAGTACATCGTGTAGTGTCAAAATCACGGTGTTGGTATATGCGGGTCGTGTAATCATGTGTGGGTAGTCTTGTGTCTGATCGTCACAACAACTGGCGAGGATCTAGCGTCCAGTATTTTTACGTGATAATTTAAAAAATTTATTAACACTTAAGTGCTTATGTGATTATGTGCTTAATGTGTTTATTTTTTTAGCATATTTTATATGATATTAAAATTTGTAAGTTGCATGTTATATTTTCATTTTGAGAATAATGAAAATTATTGAAAATGATTTCGGAAAAGAAATGACCGAAGGGTAAATGAGTAATTTCATATTTTGAGCACTTAGCGAAAAGCTTAGAGATTTCGGCTAAGTGTTGGGGACATGAGTGACATGTTGGTTATTAGATAGAATGTCAAGGGATGGAAGGGTAATTAAAAGGCTTTATGGCACTCCTGTAATTAACCCTATGTTGGGATGAAAATTGTCATTTTACACTTTTAAGTGGTGTCTAAATTCTAGCCATTGATCTCCTTCTCCCATCTTTGTTCTCAACCCTTGGATCATAGGACCTTGTTTGGTTGAAAATTAGATGCAATAATGTAGTATTCATAGTCTTTCACTTGGCAAGACTTCATGTTAGCCCTTGGATTAAACCTTTCTCTTATAGCTTTAATCCTACCCATTGGATTTTAAATACCTAAATGAGTCTCATACATATATACATATATGTTGGTTAAGTCTTTCATTCTCAAAAAACAACACTCACACAAACTCACATACACATTTACTTTTCTTCTCCCTTGGAACCGGCCACACAAGCTCTCTCTCTTGTTCTTGGTTGCAAGCTCCTTTCCTCCTTCGTCCGTCCTTGGATTTTGATGAGCTTGTGAATAGAGTTGGGTGGGTTGGTGTTTTTGATCTTCATCTACCCTTATTTGGTAAGCTTACTTTCACTTCTCTTGATTTGTCTCTAAATTCAAGTTCTAGCTTCCATTATTGTTGAAGTTTTCTACCACTCTCATGGATTCTTTTTCTTTCCATGGTTGAACTATTATTAGACCATTTAGTAATTCTTTTCTCTCCATGAATTATTGTTGTTAGTTGGAGAGACTTGAAATCATAAATTGGGAAAAGGTGATGGTTCAAGCCTGTTTGATACTCTCTTGGTTCTCTCTTGAAATCATATTGTAAATGAGTTAGTGGTAAGTCTTCTATCTTGATTCATTTTATTTTTGGTTGGAACCCTAGCTCACTTTAATTTAGGGTTTTGCATTAATCTTGAAATTATTGCCTCCATTGGGGTTCAATGTATTGAAAACACCCTAAATTGATATTGTTGTTATTTTCTTGAACTTATAAAGGGTTGGAGAATCTTTTACAAATTTCCGGAAATATCCTCTTTCAATCCATTATTCATTTTCTTGCCCAGTTGGTGGGTTGGAATCGTTCGACTCAATTGTTGTGTTCCTTGAACTCAACTTGGAATTTAGGTAGGGAAAAATGAGTTGCTTTTATTTTTGTACGAGGGTGTGTGCGTCTATGTGTATATATGTCGTATATATATATATATATATGCGAGTTGTGTCTTGACAACTTAGACAATGAACTAGGCCCTTGAAAGCATGATTGTGTGATATAAATGCTTGTAGTGATTTATTGCTTATAAATGTGAAATTGTAAGCATTGTGATAAATGGAGTATAATATATTGCCTAATGAGAAAAGCATCTATTGTGATCGAGCATGTTGTGAACCATTGCTTGTAAATGTGAAATTGTAAACATGATGGTTATATTGAGTACAATATATTGCAAATGAGAAAAAAATATATTGTGATGGAACATGATTGTTATTGGAAACCTTGAGGCATATTGAGTACATTGTGTAGTGTCAAAATCATGGTGTGTGGGTAGTCTGGTTTCGGATCGTAGCAACAACTGGCCAGGAGGGGTTCACCCCTACGGAACTAGTAAGTCCGAAAAGTGAAACGGTTTAAGAGTCGTAAGAGAGGCTCATATTCTTGACTTTGGTGGTCATGGTGCACGGAGTTGCAATCTGGGCTCTCGTGCAACTGTCTGCCTTGTTGAAGTTATAGAGAGAAAAATCACTTGGGAAGAGTCGGTGCGGTAATCTACATTACTTGATGAGCTTGCATCCTCAAAAGTAAATGGACATAGTATGTATCTGTTAACTTGAGTTGGGCACCGTGTATATCATGGGGTGTGTTGAGTCATGGTGTATTTAGACTATCATATATGTGATTATGATTTCGATTTTGAAGCATGCTATGTTTGAATAACTATAATGTGAACATGTTGGGGAAAACTGCTTATTGGGTTCGAAGGGGTTCCGGATTGGCATGAGAGCCATGTGGAACAAAAGATCGACCTAGGAATAGTTGCATGTACCATGGGTAGTTTGTACCACTTGGACTACCGAGATTGAGGCGATGACGGTTCCTCTACTGGGCTAGTGAGTGCACCCCACGACTTATATATTTTTCAGGTGGTGATCCCTTTCCGGGAGGTCAGTAGTCTTTCGGTAAAGATATGGTGTGGATTTCGCCATTTTGTGCATGAGGAGGCGAAGTACCTATTTTGTAGAATAGTAGTGCAATCCACATGTATAAACATGTTACTCTTATTGTAAAACTAGTAAACAAATGGTAGATACTTATCTTTTTCTAGCTAGCGTGTTAGCCGAGTAGCTTGCATGATGTACATACCTTGGAGCGCTATACGCGAGGATTATATTATTTTGGAACACTTCGGTGCTGGAAATGTAAGACTAGTTTGTGTTATGAAAACTATGTCCTATTTTGCCTTAGTGAGGTTTAACTCTTAAATGTATAAATTATTTTATCTTGAGTGTGATGTGAATAATAATTATTGAATGTGGTTATTAGGTGTCCGACCGAAAACGGCATTTTTCTAGGTTTTCAAACAAACCCTTTCGTTTTGAATGGAAAAACCCGTTTTTGCCTACTCCCATAACCCCAGTAAACTTTCTTGTTTTAGAAATGGATTTAAATAAATTCATTTTCTTAGAGATTTCAACTTTTAGAAACCAGCGGTAGTTAAAACGGAGACCGAGGCAAGACGGAAGATTTTACGAAAGCTTACAAAAATCACTTTTATGCTAAGTTTACATTTTACGTATTTCCCGAGGTCTCGGCGACTATTTTTGGGTTCCGCCAATAAAAAACTTACTTTTACGATATTTATGATTTTTCGGGACCGACGGCGTGAAAAACGAAGCCATATCGCAAAATATGAGATTTTGGATGTTTTTAAAACTTGTTGACAAACCAGTGGCTTCAGCTCCCAACACTTAGAAAAATTTTCAAGTTTTACCAAATTTTTAATTTTTTTGAGTTTGGGGCATGGCAGCCAATAGCATGCCGCGCATGGCTGCTGTGTGTTCGCGCACGGTGCACTGCAGCGCGCGCGACATGGCATGCCATGGCTTGCTGCAGCGGCATGCGACGTCCAATCTTCAAAAATCCGTATTTTCCTCCTCGCACGTCGAAATGGACCCCCGTTTGTTTCTATTAGTTATACTATGTCCAAATTCTTGATATAAATTTGAAATGACAGGTTTAACCCTGAAATTAGCATTTTACCCTTGGTGAAAGTGGGGTACTTCAAATTTCGTTTTGGGTCGGTGTTGTCCGACACTATTTTAAAAAATTCATATCTCTTTCCTCGTGGCTTCAAATTAGGTTCCGTTTGTTCCTATGACTTGTGCTAGGTCCAAAATTTGTAGTTGTATTTAGAAATTATGATTTTACCCCCATGTTGACCATTTTACCCTTGGGTAAACATGGGGGGTTGGAATGTTTTGTTTAAGGTATCGAATGTTTCGGTTTACCTTTTTTTCGATCCCGTGTGATCTTTTTGTCATCTTTGAGATGTTGTATGTCTATTTTACCCTAGTATGGGTATTTGATGACCTAAAAAGGAATTTATTTCATTTATATTACTTCTGCATTCACTCCCTTAGCTCTTAGGCTCGGGTTTTGGAGTCCTAGGAAATTAGGGGCGTGACACAGGAGGTGTTTCACCCCTACGGAACTAGTAAGTCCGAAAAAATGACAATGGTTCGGGAGTCATAAGAGAAGCCCATATTATTGACCTTTGTGGTCTTGGGGCACGGAGTTGCAAGCTGGGCTCTCGTGTAACCACTCTTCCTTGTTGAAAGTGTGAAGTATCAAAAGCACTTGGGAAGAAATGGTGTCGTACTCTATAGTACTTGATGATCTTGTATCCTCAAAAGTAAATGGCTAGAGTATGTATCCGTTAACCTGTATTGCACGAATAAGGTGTACTATGTGGTGTGTTGAGTCATATTACACTTGAACTATCATATATGTGATTAGGATTTCGATGTTGAAGCATGCTATGCTTGAATAACTATAATGTGAGCATGTTGTGGAAAATTTCTTGTTGGGTTCAATGGGGTTCCGGATTAGCGTAAGAGCCATGTGGGACAAGAGACCGACCTAAGATTAGTAGCATGAACCTTGGGTGGGTTGTACCACTCGGACTATCGAGATTGAGACGATGACGCTTCCTCTATTGGGCCAGTAAGCTCACCCGACAACTTATATATTTTTCAGGTGGTGATCCCTTTTCGGGAGGTCCGTAGTCTCTCGATAGAGATACGGTGTTGATTTTGCCTTTTGCCCATATGGAGGCGGAATACTTCTTTTTGTAGAGCTTACTTGATGATATACACATTCTTTTTTTGCTAAATGTTGCAAACCCAATTCTTATTCTTTTGACGGCTAGCATGTTAGCCGACTAGTTTACATGGATGTATGTTCCTTGGAGCACTAGGCGCGGGGAATTTATTCTTTTGGTGCACTTCGGTGCCAGAAATGTTAACTATTAATCTACGAATGCTTCCGTTTAGTGTTGTGTAGTGGATTCTCATTATTGAATATGGTTATTAGGTGTCTGGCCAAAAATGGCATTTTTTTAGGTTTTCAAACAAATCATTTTTGTTTTGAATGGAAAAACCCATTTTCGCCCACCCCTATAGCCCTAGAAAATTATCTTGTTTGAGAAATGATTTTAAATTCATTTTTATAAAGATTTTGACTTTTAGAAACCAGCAGTAGTGAAAATGGAGACAGGGGCAAGACGGAAGATTTTATGAGATTTTAAAGAATCACTTTTATTTAAAATTTACGTTTTACACGTATCCCAAGGTCTCGATGACTATTTTAGAGTTCCTCAAATGAAAAAAATACTTTTCAAATATTTGTGATTTTTTTGGACCAATGACGCGAAAAACGGAGCTGTATTGCAAAATCTCGCGTTTTTGCATATTTTTTAACTTTCATGAAAAAGCTCAAAACTAGTAGTGGCACAACTTCCCAACACTTTCATGAAATTATTATTTTACCCCTTAAATGACTGTTTTACCCTTGGGTGAAGATGGGGTGTTCAAATATTCATTTAAAGTGCCGATTGATTCGTTTCACTTTTTTTTCGATCCCGAGTAATCTTTTTGGTATCTTTTAGGTATGAAATGATATTTTTACCCTTTTGTGGGTGTTTGACGACTATTTATGATTTTATTTCATTTATTTTCACTTCCGCTTCACTCCCTAAATTCTTAGGCTTGGGCTTTGAAGTTCTAAGAAATTTGGGGCGTTACAAAATGCATATAGTTATATTACAGTCGACTAATTCGTAATATATGTCAACAAATTATGTAACAGGATTACGAACATATGAGTTCGTAATATGTGTAATCGATCGTATGTAAAATATTACTTATAGTTAACGTAATACCTATCTCAAAATAATTGAAATAAAGTATATATATATATACACTATTATTAAAAATGTGAAGAATTTTGGTGTTTCAGTATTTATAGTAAAAAATATCTATATAATTTTTCAATCTAATTTCTACTTGAATTATAACTACAAAATTTAATTGAATTCTATAACTTCAATTTATGTATAATCCTATTTAGTAGCACCCACACTTATTTATATATAAATTATGTATTTAAATTCTTTACTAAAATCTAATTGAATTTTATTTATATTTTATTCCATTCTCATAGTATATTTTTATTATAACTAATAATCCTAATCTGAATTGGATAAAAAAAAATAATGATTCTCATCTACAATTGTATTTAACAATCATAATCCTAAATGAACTATAGGACTGAATCCATCTACAATTGAAATCATTATAACTTTGGACAAGTAACCTAATTATAATGTGATTAAAAATTATTATATCAAGCCCTATATATTCCTCTTCATCCGCCTCCTTTCCTCAGTCCACAAATAAAGTTTCCACCTATCTTTATTACCGTTTCTAGACCATTCATAGGCATGTTCCCTTTGATTTCGTAGAGTAACCAATTCAATTGATTTTTTACTTTAATATTTTACTAGGGAAATTATGTCTCCTTGTATATAGATTTTTTTTGTTAGATATACATATATATTTGTTTGTTAGATAATGATTTTTTTTTACATAAGAAATTATTTTTATTAATTTATACATTTATTATAAATTAAGATTTACTTACGTGTGCTCTTTAACTACTATATATATATGAGTAATATATGAGTATTAAGGCAATTGAAATACATATCAAGTCAGATTATATTTCTCATATTCCTAATAGACGTAACTAGTATTATGTAATAAGAATAAGAACCAATTGTAATAGAGATCACCATAAAAACTTATATTTGTAATACACAAAGTATAAGACATAATACATATGTTGCTCCCCCACCCACCCCTCTCCCCCGTTTCAAATTTGCAAATAACCCCTTGAACTATAAATTGTGTAACAAACCCCCTCAACTATCATATTTTGTTATAAATTATCCCATTCTCTTATTATTTTCTAAAAATGACCATACTGCCCTTTCTTTATTCAATTTTACTTCATCTATTTTTTTTTACTAACATAGAACATGAAATAATTGATACTAAATTTATGGCATATTCTCCATTCAAATTTTTAAAAATTTACGCATAATTTATAAAATCAATTGTTTAAATAATATTTTATTTATTTAAATAAATATTATGTAAAAAGTCTAAAACACTTAAGCAACTACCCAAAACCATTTATGTATATAATAATAAGAAATTAAAAAGTGTTTATTTTTAAGTAATTAGTAACTTATTTATGAATATATTTCTATAAACTTAAATTTTTATTTTGCTATAAATGTTTTTAACTAAGATAATAAGTGAAAGATTATTGATCTAATTTAAAGAATTAACAAATATAATAAAAAGGGTAGGACAATATTTTATAATAAAATTGGGGCAAATTACAATAAATCAATAGTTTGGGAGGATTTGTAGTAATTCAAGGGAGTTAATTGCAATAGGCAATAATTCAGGAAAGTTTATTGCACTTTACCTTATAAATTATATGGATTCGTAATATATGTATTGTGCGTAACAAAATACTATGTATTTATTATAATACCCATTACAAAAAAAATATTTGTATAAATAATATATAATTTCGTAATACACAAACATGATATATAATTTTTGTAATGTATAGTCCATAACTATTCTAAAAGTGTGAGGGCCTTGGAATATTTCTAAATACTTTTTGTATTTTATTTTTTAAATAAAAAATAATTTTGTTATATTAAATGTATTTCATTCAATACCATCATTACATTATGGTTCATGTATAAAGCATGTCAAAAGTGTAATGACACTTCATATTTTTATTGGTATATATTTTTTTTCACAATTCAAATTTAATATTAGTTAATATTATTTCATTTATGTCTATATCTATATTTATATCTACATCTCTATATATCTCTATTTATATATAGATATCTATCTATTTTATTATTTATATACATTTTTTCTTCAATTTTAAATACAAAATATTAATAGTTTATACTGTTATAAAACTATATAAGGCTATTCTATAATTCAAATACATTTTACTACTATAAAAGAATACAAGGCTATTTTGATAGAAATTTGCAATTCTCCATTTATCATCATTTATTCAATAATGTTTCCCTCCATTTCTTTAAGTTTACTCCACTTATTATCGAGGTTATAACATTCCATCTCCCCAACATTTACGTATTCTATAAAATACAAAATTAGGTTTTTTTTTTCTTCAGTTTTTTTTTGAAATTTTATTTTGTAACATCCCGCTCCAACACTTTATATGATATTGTTTGCTTTGAGCCCAACCTGCTGTAGGGGTTCTGATTTAAGTTGATATAGGGATAGTTTCTACACTCACTAATATAGAAAAAATGATCTTATTTTATTGTTCTTCGATGATGATTTACAGAACTGTAGAAAGAAGAAGGAAAGAGAAGATAAATAGTACAAACAAGCTTGAGGATCACTTTTTCTCTCTAAAATTCTGGAAGTCCCCCAAGATAAGCTATGGTTCCTCTATTTATAGGCATCAAGGTCAGGCTGGCCTTTGCGAAATACTTTTGCCACGTCAGCACCAGCTCGCACTGGATTCGTGCAACTATTGCCACGTCAGTATTTCTTACGAGAACCACAATATGTATCGTGAGATATGATCCGCATCTTCCTCGAGGATCTAATTTTCCCTCTGTATTTCCTTTGTCCAAGAAACTATGATGTTATATACTTTCCTGGGTCATAACCTATTTGCATGCATATCAATTTCATGACCCTGATTACTACTGCCCTCTCTGAGCTACTTTTGCTTTGAATGGCACAAATAGGGTCGCGACCCACTATTTGCATACTCAAAGCATTTCCCTAGATTTCCATATAGTACTCCCTACACGAGCAAAATATAGGGCTATGGGTTTAGATGTTAGCTATATCCACATCAGTCCCCCCATAGATATCTCTGTGTAATGCTTTTTCTCGCGTATAAACCATTTTGGGTTATTTCCCAATTAAACCTTTTCCCTTGTCATAATAAATACTCGTGAGGTACCCCCTTACATTTTTCCCCATTGTGCTTTAATACTTAGCCAAGTACTAAAGTGGAATTCCATATATTCCTGTCTCGCGAGCTCCTAGCCAAGAATATTTCCCTTTTGTACAAACCTTAGCTTTTCTTTTATCAATGTCATGAAAATTTTGTCTCGCTAGTCAATATTCATTATGCGACTTAACCTTGTCATTTTTTACTTTTATTGTCTGGCTTTGCGTATGCGCTTAATTTTGGCTTTAAATTTCTGAACTTAGATTCTCAAGATGATCTTCTCCCCAGGATCCGAGATCCATTTTCCTGCGCTTGGTTAGGTGACTTTTCGCCTCCCTCGCGCATTTAATGCGACTTTTGTTTTTTGCGCCCAGACCCTATATAATTCACACTTGTCATCTTTCATTATTTTTTACTTCTTTCTTCCTAGAGCCTTCTTGTTTTTCCCTTTCTTCTATCCTCTGCTCTATTTTGCCCTTTCCTTTGCCTACTTTCCTCACTAATTTTTACTTATTTATATCCCTCGCGAAGATTTACTTTACTTTCTCTCTTCTCTATTCTTCACCAAGATGACTAAAGTAGCTTCCACACCCAAACTTCTCGCTCCTCCTTCTAGGATTATCCCTCCTATTCCTCAGTCCTCAGAATGGAGGAAAACTCATTTCTTCGATCCTCACCATGACATGTTTTGGTTTGAAATGAATAACGTACCCACTGATAATGTCCCCAATGATCCTATTACCTTGGATTCTGATTATGATGTTGTTTCTACTCTTATTCCCTCTTCTACTATTCCCCGTTTGCTCATTGAAAGAGAAGATGCCCTTTTTCATTTATCGAGTACGAAGGGCACGTGGCACCCATCAATGATTGGAAGATATGGTATTGCCATATTCTTAGCCAAGATCGCCATCGAGCCATTTTAGCTGAAGCAGGGGTCCTTGAGTTTATTGAGCTCTTCTTATATTTCTATGTTCGTCACGATGTAGACACACTGACCACCCTTATCTCGCGATGGAGCACTTCTTCACACACCTTTATTGTTTCATGGGGAGAGTTCACACCTACTTTTGAAGATGTGGTGGTCCTATTTCATCTCCTAGTTCTTGATTCGCGCCCAATTAAAGCTTCTTTAGTTGCTCTTGAGGACAAAACAATCCACAATCAACTTCGTGATTGTGGCGCTTATGCTTGCAAACATGGTAGTTGGTTTGAGAAAGGGGTGCTTCTCCCTGAACATGCCATATTAAGTCATCCCAAGTTGTCCTATTCTTCATGGTGCCATCATTTATTCTGTGAGTACTCAACTAAGAAACTTGTTCCTGGCCAGGCTCGCGAATCAGCCCCAGGACCTCAGTTCAATGGTCCTTTAGAATTAGCTGGCTTCCTCGCGTACTGGTTAGATCGCTACATTTTTCAAGGTAGGCCAGAGGATGGCCCTAGTAGGTATGTTTTCCTTCTCGCTGCCATGTTGTCATGGGGTATACAAATCCCTCTTACTCCCATATTTCTTGGCACTTTATACTTTCAACTTGATACTCTTGTCAATGATTTTTCAAGATCATTCGGTAGGTATGACATTAGTACTCACGTGTCAGGACATTTCTTACTCTTTTCCTTTTTGAGTGTTTCCCTAATTATGCCCCTACCCCTCTTTCCTTTTATTTTTTAAATGATTCTTCCTGTGTTGAAATCGCAAGCTTCTTGTTGGTCCTCCCTTTCTTCTTCAAAGAAACTTTTTGATTTTATTGACATGTGCTCAGAATTTTCATTTCACCCATACTCTGTCAATCGTGAAGGTTTCCACTTCCCTAGTTTTTATCCTGAACATGAAATCATTTCTTATGAGCTAGATTCTAATGAGCATCTTGTTTTTTCTGCTATCATATATAGGTACTATATTCCTGTTTTTAGTGAAACTTTTGATAAAATTATTGCGTATAACCCTGCACACATTTCTCGCCAACTTGGTTTCGACTAAGCCATTCCTCCTCTTTTCCCTATCTCATGCGAAAACACCTTTGATAAGGCACTTATCCGCTATCGTGAGTCTCTAGAAAAGGCTCTCCGCGTCTTCTCCACCATCATATATATTCCTCCAGGCACTCGCAGGGGTGGCGCGACCCCTCTTTATATTGACTTTTGGAAAGAACAACTAAACATATTCCAAGCCTTCATGAATAACCCTCTCATTATTGCAGAACTAGTATCTGTTTATGCTTGAAATCCTTCACTGAAATTTCACAAACCACAAGGCACCCGTGGTCATAAATGCAAGTTTGAACTTCAAGTGCCTATTCCTTCTGTTCAAGATGAACATATTGAAAAATATGCTCCCCAAACTTCATAGGCTCCTAACAAATCGAAGACCAAAATTGTTCCTCAAAAGGGTCCTGCTAAAACTCGTAAACATTCGCAACGCATGGAGGTCTCACTCAAAATCCCCTACTCGCGAAGAACCTGTTGCGAGAAGATTGGTAATTCTTCATTCTCCATTTATATAGACATATATACATATATGTATATACATATCTTTTTTGAATACTAATATGATTATTTTTCTTTCATTCTTTCTACGGCGGTCCAGTGCTCAAGTGATGTGACGTCAAGTGTGTAAAAATATGTGGTTAAAAATGACACTTTAACGACGCTAGGTTTTACCTCACGCAAGCGCACGTATCAATTGTAAAATAGTAATGGCTTAAGTAAGGGATATCGGTCCCACAGAGACTTAGATTGTTCACTTTAGCAATTCAAAAACAATGAGTTATATTTTTTGAAAATTGGTTTATTTGGGTGGTCAAAGACTAAATTATCTATTTTAACTAAAATTATCTAGAAAGCAAAATTGGTTGTCATTCAGATGAGAGATAAAACTAGGGTTTTTATTGCTCCACCAGTAATCGCATAGTATAGTTCCTCACTATATCAACTGTAAGAAGGCGATCCATAATTGTGAAATAGGTCATACTGCAAATAGCTAAATAAGACCCCAAAAAGGAGTACCATCAACCGGATTGCGACAACCCATCTCATGATTGACCTAACTAGTGCATGCCAATTATATTACTCTAATCTACGCCTAATGCATGGAAATAAAGTAAAGCATGTCTATATTAAATCGTCAAGGCATAGCCTGTGTTAACCTAGGGTTTCAAATTTTATTACTATCATTGTGTAGAAAACCATAATTAAGCATCCGAGTTCCTGCTCATATTGAATAATCATAGTTGTGTAAAATAATACATTTATTCTATCTAAGACAAAAATTTAGAACAAACATAGAATTTTATATTACAAATCAGTACGGTCTCTTAACTACTACAATCATCATAGTATGGTCAACAGTTTCCCTTTATTAGAATTGAAAACAATGAAAGAACTACATTACTTGGCTAGGGTTTTGCTAGAAAACCCTAGATACCGAGTTAGTTGGCCATGGTGGAAGGTGACTGTATCGCTAATATAGAAACACTCTCCATGGTCTTCTTCTTCGGATATCTAGGTTTGAATATGGCTCTCAACAGCAGCAAGTCTGAATATGAATGTGAGAAAACTCTCTACATGAACAACCAACCTCTCTCTGAATGAACGTCTCCCTTGAATGATTTATGATCCTGTATATATAGGTAACGGTGTAGAGATGTCCTTCTCAGTCTTTTCACTATCCAACTTATGTAAACCCTAACTTCTGATATATATAAGTGTATATACATGTATATAGAGGTCTGGAGTCATAGGCATGCATTCAAATAGAACCGAGGGTAAAACATCCAAAAACCATCAAAAATCATAAAAACTTGCTGCAGATTCGTCCAAACGTACCTGGCCTACGCTTCAAGCGTACATCCCAAGTGTAGGTTCAAGGGTAAAAATGTGTTTTCCAGCCACCTTTTGAAACTGAAAGCGTAGGCACAAGTGTAAATATTTTATGCAAAACCACTTTTCTTCGTGAATGAACCAAAACGACGACCTTGAACCCACGATACTTTTTGCTAAAGATGACGGCTTCTAAAAATACTGTTTTTGCCCTCTAGGAGTCACTTTTGTCTCGGACTACCGCTTTAACTCTCCTCTTGGATAGAACGAACATTCACTTTTGTTAATTCACCAAAGTTAGGTCCATTTCTTCGTTAAACTCCTGAAACATGTTTTAATACGCAAACAGCATAAAAATACTAAATAATGGAATGAAAGGTCATAACAATAATGAGTTAAGGGGTCAAAAGGTCTAATATTGGACACTTATCATCAGGCTATAGGTAACATTGATACTTCTCGCTTGCATGATTCTTTTGACTTGGATCATGTTCCCTTATCTCTCAGGCTTAAAAAATTTATTCACGTAGTGTCAATGGATCACATGCCTCTTGCGTAAAGAAAAAGGACAGTCCCTTCTACTCCCAAGACTCATATAGTAGGAGAAAATCCAAGCTCAGATGAGGTGCCTTAATACGCAAACAAAAACTCACAAAAGCTTTATTAAAGAACAAACAACCCCTTGTTTCTCAAGAACCAATGCTAGAGATCCTGGATCTTATGCCAGATGAAGTGATCCCACATATAGCAGGAGAAACTACAGACCGAGATGAAGTGCCTTTAGCACACAGACAAAAGCTTGCCTTAGCAAAATTGAGGAATAAAAGAAAAACCAATGTTGAATCTTCTTTATTTGACACCGTGGCTCGCGTAGTAGAAGATATCAGGACCACTGATACGACTCATATATAGGAACCCGCAAACACTCATGGGCCTTCTCACGACCATGTGTATACTGGTAATCTTCTTACACCTCTTTACTTTCCTTCTTTTCTTACTCTTTTCTTAATTAATTTTTTTTTTACTCTACTTTATGTTTTCCTCAGATAGTGCAAAGGAAATAGAGGTTGTTTATATTATTTCTTCCCTTCCAAAGAGAGTAAATTCTCAAAGTGAGTCCTCCTTTTATTTTGTATATCATTTCTCTTTATGAAGTCGATGCTGCTGATTCCCTTATCTTTCATATAACTTCTCAGGTTTTTGCGAGACAGCATCTCCCCATGTTCCTACCTCTCCTAGGGGTGGCTTCCTTTAACACAAAGATAAAAGCTTGCCTTAACTACATTGAGGAATAAAAGAAAAGCCAATGTTGAATCTTCTTTATTGGACACCGTGGCTTGTGTAGTAGAAGATATTAGGACCACTGATCTGGCTCATATACAGGAACCCGCGAACACTCATGGGCCTTCTCATGACCATGTGCATACTGGTAGTCTTTTTACCCCTCTTTACTTTCTTTCTTTTCTTACTATTTTCTTAATTAATTTTTTTTTTTACTCTACTTTCTATTATCTTCAAATAGTGCTGAGGAAACAGAGGTTATTGATATTCTTTCTTCCCTTCTAGAGAAATTAATTTCTCAAAGTGAGTCCTCCTTTTGTTCTGTATATCACTTCTCTTTATGAAATTCATGTTGCCGATTCCTTTAACTTTCATATAACTTCTCAAGTTCTCGCGAGACAGCCTCTCCTCATGTTCCTACCTTTCCTGGGGGTGGTCTCCATTCTAATCCTTCTATTGAAGATTCTTCTGATAGCGATGAAGACCGTCTTCCTATTAATTCTTTACTGAATAGGCCTACTCAGTAAACCTTAGAGGATGATGAGTCATTTCCTTCACACAACTCCATGGTCTCCACAACTTCTACCCCAGGAGAAATCCCCTGATAAGGAAACAACTTCTCCTGATGGCACTGCTGAATCATTTCCAAACATAGGTCATGAGGGATCCTTACCAGCTCACCCAACCATTTCTGAGGTTGTCGTCACAGACTCTCTTATCGCAGACTTAACCATGGATGTTGAGACAGAAGATCAAAATATAGACGATAGTCATTTGTAGCCTCTTGAGGGTGATGTTGAGACTGAAGTAGCTCCAACCATAGAGGATTGCCCCAAAATTGAGATGTCCCTTTTTGGCGGTGCCATTCCTGAGGTTGAGAAAGGTAAATCTTTTATTTCTTTTCTCCTCTATTAAATTCTGGGTACCCTCAACATACTAACATGTTTTATATATGTGATTCTCTTGCTTAGATTGAAATTCCAAAGATCAAGAAATGATTGACGAGCTCCTTCTCAATGCTCAGAGGATTTCTCAAGGTCAAAGAGTAATTCAGCAAGAAATGTTTCCTTCTTCAAATACGGAGATACATCTATCCCCAACTCACGAGCCTAATTTGGTTCCTCATTAGTCTACCTATGTCTCTCATGAGCCTGCCTCTACATCCTGCGAGCCTGACCTTTCTTCTCGCAAACCTCCTCTTGCTTAATCAAATGTTCTTCAGACTGCCATCCCGGTGTCAATACCTTGGCACCTTTAAATTTGCTATCCGCGAGATGTGCTAGTGTTAGATCAAATCATGGTTGCTCATCCAAATATATTCGTGCGAATGGAAATTCATGAAACACTCTGCAAGCCTTCAATCTTCATCTTATTGCGGATGTCTTCAGGACTTTATCCGAAACTTCTATTCATGATCTTGTTCCTAATACCCTCCTTATATATCATACTCGTATAAAAGAATGGAAGAAGATCGGTATGGATGTGTCTTGGTGGGAGACACGTCTAGATACCGTTCAAAGACTGTATGATCATTATCTCACTGAACTTAAGGATCATTGTACTAGGCAGGAGAAACGGGATGAGATTACACAAGCTCGCAGGCAACTGGCCTCACTTGAGGAGGAGGACAAGAAACTTTAAGACACAACTGAGCATTCTGAGCGGACTCACATGTATTTGAAGGAGTTGTCAGATCCTATCACAAAGGATCTTTTTTAGTTTCTTGTCTTATTTTGTACTCTTATCCTCATGATGTATACACATTTTTGATACACTGATTTTAGCTATATGATGTATACACATTTTTGATACACTGATTTTAGCTATATGATGTATACATATTTTGTTTAATGACATCATATCATAGTTGTCTTTATTATTTCAATATTTTTATTACATGTTTCTGATCCTCCTTTTCAATTTTCTATGAAATTCAACTTATTATTTTCATTTTTTTTTCCGAGCCTGAAAGCTTCATGCTTGATACAGTTTTATCCACTTCACATTGAGGGGTCCAGCTCTCTCATGAGTAATCTAATGTTCCATTCTGTAGGAGCCATTACTGCTTTCACATGTAATTACATAAGGGCCCTCCCATTTAGGCTCAAACTTCCTTACCCTTTGTCTTTTCATAGTTGCTGGAACTGTTTTCAACACCATGTCCCCTTCTTTAAACCATCTTTATTGTACCTTCTTATTGTAGTTTCTTGCTTGTTGTTTATTGTAATTCTTTTGATATGTAAAGGCCTCAACCCTTGTTTCTTCCAATACCTCAATTTCCAGTAACCTTCCTTCCTTGTTACTCGTTGACATCAGTATTTTAGCCGCGACTTCCAATTATGTTGGCAATACAGCTTCTGCCCCATAAACTAACTCATATGGAGTCAAGTTTGTCGTGCTCCGATATGAGGTCCAATGTGCCCACAATGCTATAGGAATCTCTTCTACCCATTTCTTTTGTTTATCATGTATCAACCTAGAGAAGATCCGGATCAACGCTTTATTAGAAGCTTCAGCCTATCCATTCCCTATAGGATAGTATGGTATTGACTTATGATGAATTACTAAATACTTTCCTAATAGATCAGCGACTTTATGGTTGACAAAAGAAGTCCCATTATCTGACAATATGACATTCGGTATTCCAAACCAGCAAATGATGTTTTCCTTTATAAATTGCACTACCTTATTTGTTGTTGTCCACCGTAATGGAATAACTTCTACCCACTTTGTAAATAACTCAGTTGCGACTAACACCCAAGTATGCCCCTGAGCCTGTGGCATGATTAGCCCAATTATATCCAATACATAAGTATGAAAGGGCCATGGAGTGGATAGGCTATGCAATTCTGCTGCTAGAGCATGAATAAGATCTCCATGCACTTGACATATGTGACATTTCCTGACGAAGTCACCAGCATCCCTTTCCATTATTGGTCAGTAATACCGAGACAAGAGAGGCTGCTGAATAACAAATTGCAAGGCCAACTTCTTGAATCGCGACCCGTCTACTTCAGGCAAGATCCCTTTTTTAAGATAAAGCACATACGTTTTCTGTTAGTCAGTTGTTTCAGTAAAGTTTCATTCACTTACAGAGGGGTAGGCGTTGCAGTTCTGACACCTACCTTGTAACTCAGCTGCATCATTTTTCATATTTGGCCAGAAATACCCTTCTCGTTGTACACTCCTATAAAGACTCACATTTGTTTATCCACACATTTGTTTCGTGAGCCGGTTATAGTAACTGCTGTACTTCACTTATCGGCACACATTTGGCTAAAATTCTTTCTGCTGCTTTATGATATAACACTCCTCTTATGATTTGATAACCCCACCTTAAAATAGTGTTGTCATTTTTTAGCAAAGCTTTCACAATGCCTCCCTCTCTAACCCTGCTCTGGGAAAGACTATGGCTCTTCTTTATGGCTGACAGCAGAGCTAGTTCTTTGTAGTATCTGTAAGGTGGCATTTTTCCCTTAACATTGTAATCGCAAGCCCATTGTTGCCAGAGCATCAGAACGTCGATTTCCCTCTCGTGACTCATGTTGAAAGTTTACAGATCCAAAAGTTCTCAACATATATTAAATGAGGGTCCTGTAGGGCACGAGGTGTGGTTCCTTGACATCATATTCACCTCTAACCTATTTGAGGACAAGCTTGGAATACCCTTTTACATACAGGACTTTTACTTTCAGCCGTTGAGCCATCATTAAGCCTAACACCAATCCTTCATACTCTACTATCTTGTTAGTACAGGGAAAGTCAAGCTTGTAGGCCATGACCACCTCTTCTTTTGTGCCTTCATTCCTTAGTACAAATCCAGCTTCTCCTCCTTGTTCTGTAGAAGAACCGTCAAATTCTAATGTATATTCTGTGTTTTGTGTCGCATCCGCCATCCCCACCTCCTTTTCTATAGGCTCAGAACCTCCTGGAAATAAGGCCAACAAATCTAATAATGCTTGGCTTTTCACTACTTTTGTCCTAGAACACGTAATCTCATACTCAGATAATGCCAGCAGCCAATGCTTTGCTCTTGCACTGAGTATGTGCTTTGTAAGCAAATATCGAATAGGATCACTTTTAGTCACGAACTCCAGTGGATGAGCCAATAGATAATGTCAAAAGTTTTGTGCCATGAATACCAAAGCCAAACAATATTTTTCCAAAGATGTATATCGCGATAACCACCCTCTGAGCACACGATTGATGTAATATACTGACTTTTCTTCCCTTTATGATCATCAGCTAACAGTGCTCCTATTGACTTATTAGTGGATATGAGGTACATTATTAATGGCTTTCCTGGTTGTGGCACTACCATCGTTTTGGGAGAAGCCAAAATATGTTTGATTTTCTCAAAAGCCTCTTGTTGTTCTCTTTCCCAATTATATGTTGCCTTTTCTTTAAGTAATGGCATGAGATGATGGGTGACTTATTCTAAAGTCGAGATAAACCTTTTGAGATATGAGATCTTACCCATAAAAAAGTTTAACAACTTGCGAGTTGTGGGTGGCACCATTTCCAGCACTGCTTTAGCTTTCGTTAGCTCCAAATCTATTCCGCTTCAATGTACAAAATTTCCCATAAATTTTCCTTCTGGTATCCCAAAACCACACTTTAGAGGATTCATTTTTAATTTATACTCACATCACCTTTGCAGTACTTTCCTTAAATCACCCACATGATCTTGGACTGCTCTGGACTTTACCACTAAATTGACAATGTAATCCTCAATGGTTTTATGCATCACATCATGAAAAATTGCTATCATGGCTCTCTGATATGTGGCTCCAGCATTTTTAAGTCCAAAAAACATTACGTTATAGTGAAAATTTCCCATTGGAGTGCAAAAATTAGCTTTTTCAGCATCCCCTGGTGCCAAATTTATCTGATTATAACCACTGAATCCATCCATTAAAGAAAATATCTCATGTCCCGCAGTTGTGTCTACCATAGTGTCGATGTTAGGTAGAGGATTATCATCTTTTGGGCAGGCCTTATTAAGTTCGCGGTAGTCCACACAGACTCAAATCTGCCCACTCTTTTTTTTCACAGGTACAATATTCATGAGCCATGTCGGGTGTTGACTAGGTTTGATGAACCATGCTTTCAATAATTTTTCCACTTATGCCTTAATCTGTATCTCTAGGTCTGGGTGGAATACCCATTATCGCTGCTTATTTGGCTTCGATACGGGGTGCACATTGAGATGATGACCGACTAGTCTAGTAGTTAGCCCTAACATCTGACTATAATCCCAGGTGAAAACATCGCGATATTCTTTGAACATATTTACTCAAGCCACTCTGGTTTCTTCGAATAAGGTGTTGCTTATGAAAGTTGGTCGTGTCGTTATTCCATCACCAATATCAACCTCACTCAAGACATGCTATAGTCGCGAATTCAACTTTGATGTCCCGGGGTCAGTGCTAATTGTGCAGGCTTTTGACCCTCAATCCCATCATAATTTGTATACCACACGCCCATTAGGCATTTTGAATCACGACCAACTCACCTTCTTTTCCCTCATTTTAAGTGGAACTTTATCTTCCAGATCCCCCCACCTTGGTAGCGGGGTAGCGTAGACACCACAGTCGGATTTTTCTTCATACTCTGAGAAGTAAATTGTATCTGCGAAGTGAGATTCAAAGGCACATAAAGGAATCTTGGATGCTTTGATGGTCATTATTCCCTCTCCCCAGATTGCCTTCATCACTTGGTGATAAGATGATGGCACTACGCCATACGTATGCAACCACGGCCTTCCTGGAAGCAATTGATACGAAGGTTCACCCTTGATAATATGAAATTTGGCTGGGGCCCTAATTTTCCCAACCTTGAGATCCAACATTGCGAATCCCATAGTGGCTTGCTGGTCTCCATTGAAGTCAATAACTGAAATCGCATGAGTCACAATTTTGCTTTCAGGGAAGTTAATCATTTGCAAGGTTGTAAGTGGAACTAAATTAACAGATGTTTCCCCATCCAGAAAGGTACACTTCATTTCGTGGCCGTTAACAGTAGCAGGTATGTAAAGGGGCCTATTGTGAGGAAACAAAAGTTGTTTGTCAGCTTCTGATAATGTAATTTCGTGTGTGGCCTTCCCTTGTCATGGTATAACAATGGTGTGATTGCGGGAAACAATTGTTTGCTCTTTCAAGAATTCCCTCGCATGCTCTTGAATTGGAATTTCATTAAACAAGACTTCAAATTTAGCAGTATCAACTGTTTCGCGAGCAGGAGCACATTCACACTTGGCCATGCTCACCATTTCCTCAGTGTTATCATGAGCACTTACTACTTCCACATGTGCAGGAAAAGGCTCATTGCCTATATTTTTCGCGACATCTAAGGCTCCTGACGCTATTTACTTATGCACTATTCCGCAAAATGCCCAACACCCGATCAAGGAATGCAGGATGGATTTATGATAAGGACAATAATTAGTTCACATTTTATCTTCTCTCATCGACATCCTCCGCATTGAAGGCAATGATATAACCTCATCAGTGATCCACTGATTAAGTAAAACAATCGCTTCCTTTTCACCAAAAGGTAAATGAGGTGGCTCAGATCTTCTGGTGCGATCTCCAATTCTTCTTTCATCCTGTATAGCTGCTACTATTGCCACTCACCTAATGGTAATACTTGGTCATGTCGAACGCGCGAGAGCTTCTCCCAGCCTTCGTGCATTATTAACTAATGTAGAAAAATTTCTGAACTCATGATTAACCAAATGCACTTTGTACTCTCGCAGTATCCCCTCTATGCATATCTTAATTAACTAAAGCTCAAAAAGTGGCTCGTGGCACTGTAAAGCAGTTTCGTAGAATCTTTTGACAAAAGATGACATTCCTCTCCCAGACGTTGCCTTTGTCTTGTGAGCGAAAGTATCGACACTTCCTCCTCTACTTGAAAGAACTTGGTATAAATTTTGATTATCATATCTGTTTAGCTTGTCACTGAGGGCAACACCAGACTGGTGTACCAAGTATATGCAGTACTTGTTAGAGACATGGAAAATTCCCAAAGCTTCAAATACTCATTATTTTTGTGAGGCCCCAAAGCATCCATAAATCGGAACACATGTTCCCTCGCATTGCCATCCCTACCATTAAACTGCTGAAAACTTGGTACCCCATGATCTTTGGGATATAGTAAGGCCATGATACTTGGATGGTACGGTGGATCTATCTCTACCACATTTATATTAGCTTTTGCATTTAAAATAGCTCACATTTGCTCTCTGGTGATATAAACTTCCTTCTCCATTGCTTCAACTTGTGTGTGCGATGCTACTTGTGAAAGGCTTTATGTTGCTATTTTTGGTAGAGCATGATTTTTGAGCCGCGGAGATGCTGAGCTCAGTTCCAAGAATTGTAAAGCTTTTTATCAATGCCAGAATAGCCTTTTGAGTTTCCTGAATGCTAAGTAGAGTTTGAAGCAAAACTAGTGGCAATTCTGGTCACTTTGGTATTGGAACTATCACCGGAGGAGTCTTTGCTTGATCCACGCCAGTGTTTGCGTGATGGCACTACCTTCGTGCTGGTAGAAGTTGTTCAAGCTCCTAATTTTACTCTACTCCTTACTCTGCTTTTGATAGGTGTCAAATATTAGTCATTTTAACCCCTTAACTCACTATTGTTACATTCTTTCATTCCATTATTTGGTATTTTTATTACGTTTGTGTGTTAAGACATGTTTCAGGAGCTTAATGAAGAAATAGAGCTAACTTCGAGGAATTAACTGAGGAGTATGTTCTTTCTATCCAAGAGGAGAGTCAAAGAGGTAGTTCGAGACAAAAATGGCTCTCGGAGGGCAAAAACGGCATTTCAAAAGCCGTAATCTTTAGCAAAAAGTATCATGGGTTCGAGACGGACGTTTTGGTGCATTTACATAGAAAAGTGATTTTCCACAAAATACCTACGCTTTTGCCCACGCTTCCTGTTTCAAAGTGGTTTGGAAATCACATTTCTACAATTGGACCTACGCTTGGAGGTACACTTGGGACCTACACTTGAAGCGTAGGCCTATTACGCTTGAAGCGTAGATGCGGAAAATATTTGGTGGTTTTTCATGCATTTTTCCTAATTCACCCCCGACTTAATTGGAATACGTGCCTGCGACTCCAGACATCTGTATATATGTATATACACATATATATGATAAGTTAGGGTTTGCATAAGTCTGAGTGTGAAAATACTGAAAAGGGCCTCTCTATGCCATTGTTTATATATACAAGACCATACATCAGAGTTAGGGCTATTGAGTTGGAAAGTTCAGACGCGAGTTTTTGGAGGCTGTTCATTCATTCAAATTTGTTGCTGTCGAGAGCCATATTCAAACCTAGAGATCCGGAGAAGAAGACTATGGAGAGCATTTCTACATCAATGATGCAGTCACCATCTTCCATGGCCAACTAACTCGGTATCTAGGGTTTTCTAGAAAACCTTAGCCAAGTAATGTAGTTATTTCATTGTTTTTAACTGTAAAGACGGGAAATTGTTGACCATACATGGATGATTGTAGTAGTTAAGAGACCGTACTTATTTGCAATATAAAAGTATATGTTTATTCTAAATTCTTGTCTTAGATGGAATGAATATATAGTTTTGCACAATTATGAATATTCACTATAGGCTTGAACTCAGATGCTTAATCACGGTTTTCTACACAATGGTAGTAATGAAACTTGAAACCCTAGGTTGACACAGGTCGTGCCTTGGCGATTTAATATAGACATGATTTAGTTTATTTACATGCATTAGGAGTAGATTAGAGTAGTATAATTGGCATGTACTAGTTAGGTCAGTCATGAGACGGGTTGTCGCGATCCGGTTGATGGTACTCCTTTTTGAGGTCGTATTTAGCTATTTGCGGTATGACCTGATTCACAGTTATGGATTGCCCTCTTACAATTGATACATTGATGAACTATATTATGCGGTTAGTGGTGGAGTGATGAAAAAACCCTAGTTTTCTCTCTCATCTGAATCACAAACCAATTTACTTTGCTTTTTTGTTAATTTAGTTAAAATAGATAATTTGGTCTTTGACCACTCAAAGCAAACCATTTTCAGAAATATAATTCAGTGTTTTTAAATTATTAAAGTGAACAATCTCAGTCTCTGTGGGATTGATATCCCCTACTCAAGCCGCTTTTCTATTCTACAATTGATACGTGTGCTTGCGTAGGGTAAAACCTAGAGTCGTTAAGGAGTTGTTTTTAATCACATATTTTGATACACCTAACGTTTACATCAATTTTTTTGTGTCATTGCAGGGGATTAAGCATTGTTCAATAGCTTTAGTAATTTATTTGCATTACGTTATTTTAGTTGTAGCTAAAGCAAAATTTTTGTGTGATTGACAGGTACTCTGAAAAGCAAAACTTATAAAGTTGCGTTTGGAACTTTTGTGAGTTTTAGTTACCTAGATTTTTGCATATTAATTCTTGCTATATTTTCTATAATTTAGAAGTAGTTAATTTAGATTAGATTTTATTTCAGAAAATTTTTAAAAAATAAAAAATATATATAAATAATTTTGCAAAAAATAAAAAATATAGTTGTTTGATTAGCGTATGATCGATAGACCGACCCGTTCTAATTTAAGCACTACATTAGCTGAGTACGATCCTGAGATCAAAAAGACTCTCTGTCATTTACGTCGATCTATTGAAGAGCGTCATTGTCAGAAAGAAAAAGCAATGGGTGACTAAAGAGCCTACCAAAAAAAGGCACTAGAGACATCCCTAAAAGGATATTACGCGCCCGATGCGTATGATTCCTATGCTGTTTTTCCAGAATAAGAAGGAGCAATGCACTTTGAGATCAAGACAAGCAAGATCAATATACTTCCAAAAGTTTCAGGCCTTAGGATAAAGTTCCCATACCAGCACATCAATGATTTCCTAGAGGAAGCCTCTACAGTTAGGTTTGACAATTTACCTAAAAATGACTTGCGAGTGAGATTATTCCCTTGGTAATTAAAAGAGAGAGTTAAAAGGTGGTACCTCAAATTAGCAAAAGAAACTAAAATTGATTGGAAAGCCCTTAAGAAAGAATTCATTGAAAAGCACTATCCAATAGGAAAGACCTCAGAAGCATAAGATGCAATCAAAAGCTTTAGGCAGTTACCTGGTGAGAATTTTCATGATGCATGGGAAATATATAATGAAATTTTGTATAAATTTCCCCATCATAGGTTTTTCGACCAAGATATTGCTAAAACCTTCTACATGGGACTTGGTGAGACTCATAAGACTTTGATAGATATGGCCACACAAGGTCAGTTTATCTTAAAGCCAGGTAAAGAACATTTGAAGATATTTGATAATATCAGTGAAAACATAATTCAATATCAATCTGAGTTGAGGTCTAGAGGTGGACAACAGGATAGGAGATCTAAGAAATTGTATGTTGTAGAGCATGATGATGTGAGAGATACCATGGCATTATTTGGAGAGAAATTAGAAAGAATTGAAAATTTTATGCAGCAAAGTCATTCCCCTCCTAGAGAGACATTTGAAGTTGAAGCTGAGTATTACCCACATGAGTGTTAGGAGATAATGGTCACTGATGCCAACGCATCATTGAACTATTCCAATAATGCTCCTTTCACCAATTCATACACCTCCAATTCCAGAAATCACCCACTCCTGTCTTACAAATCTATCAACGTAGAGAATCACCACCAAATTTCCAACAAGGGTAATCATACAATCCATAGCCAAGGTTCACAGATAGACAACAGTCATATAACTAACAACTAATTTTTATTGAAAGACAACAATCATACAGCCAACAGCCGAGGTTTCAACAAAGTCAACAATCATTTGAGTCCCAACTAACAAGCATGGCCAGAAATTCTAAGTCCAACTACCAACCAAGAACATTTAATAATTCCCAAGCCCTCCAGCAATTCAATAACAACCAAGATTTATAGCCTTCCAATAATTCCCAAGCTCTATAATCATTCAATAATTCCCAAGAGCTTCAGCCATTCAATAATAATCAAGTTGTGCAACCCTATAACTACCAAGCCCAGCCACCAAGAAGCCAAACTCCTCCATCCGATTTCTAGACTAATCAGCTAGAGCATGTCATAATGTACATTCATAACAAGCTAGGCATTCATACTCAATCTTTAGTACAGCTGCACATGCAGGTTGGCTAAATAGCTAATGAGAGGAATGTGAGAGAATAAGGAAAACTGCCAAGTCAGCCAATAGTGAACCCTAAGCCACAACAAGCATTGGAGCTTGGATATTTTGCTAATAATCCTCTTGAGTAGGTTTCAGCCATCACGACTC
The DNA here is from genome assembly GCA_963922005.1 of Cornus suecica. Taxonomy (NCBI): domain Eukaryota; kingdom Viridiplantae; phylum Streptophyta; class Magnoliopsida; order Cornales; family Cornaceae; genus Cornus; species Cornus suecica. Next base: position 60,299,725 of record OY998240.1, on the reverse strand, counting down.
TGAGAAGTGGGAAGGAAGTGGAGAGTCAAGTTGAGGCAGAACATGAGGAAAGGTTGTAAAGAAGAAGGGAGACAGAACAAGACAAAGGAATGAAGTGTAATAAGTGCAGAGGAACGAACTTGAAAGGAAAGAGGCTAAAAAAGTGCAAAAAGACCAACCATCAGTAGGAGACGATGTCGACCAGACACTACATGAGGAGCCATACTGGGCAAGTTATGAGGAGGTAGTGCCATTTTCTCAACATCTTAGAGACCTGGCCATGTATGGAAAGATGAAAGAATATAATATGTTGGATACATTCCGACAAATCAAGATCAATTTACATCTCTTAGATGGAATCGCCCAAATGCCACCTTATGCTAAGTTTTTCAAGGATCTTTGCACTCAGAAGTGGAAAAGCAGAGGAAAGAATCCAATGAAAATAATTTTGACTGAGCAAGTGAGTTCATTGATTTTAAGTGATACCCCCCCTAAGAGGAAAGATCCAAGTGTTCTCACTATTCCATGTGTCATCGGTGACCAAAAAATTGGTAGAGCTCTTCTTGATCTAGGTGCGAGTATTAACTTGCTTCCTTATTCAGTCTACCAACAGCGAGGGTTGGGAGAGCTCAGCCCCACTGAGGTTGTACTGTAATTCACCGATCGATCAATTAAATAGACAAGAGGAGTGCTTGAAGATGTCATTGTTCAAGTGGGGAAGTTTTATCTTCCGATTGACTTTGTAGTCCTGGATACAGAATATGTCCCTGACTCGAAGAAGCACATTACAGTAATACTTAGGAGACCATTCTTAGCTACGACAAATGCATGCATCAATTGCAGAACCGAAGCCATGGATCTGACTTTTGGCAATATGAAGGTCATGATGAATGTGTTCGAAGGAAGCCACCAATTGCCTGAATCTGGGGTATGTTTTCAAATTAATGAATGCGATGAGCCAGATGATATCATAACAGATTTTGTAACTCAAATCTTGGAGGAGGACGAGCTGGAGTCCTTTATGACTAGAGAATGGCCGAACGAGGAAGTTGCTGATTGGGAGACATATTGGAAGTTGCAAAACGAAGAGCTGGATGCAATGAAGACTACATTATACATTCAACCTTGGCAAGAGCTAGTTGAACCACTCCCAATAGTCTAAACTATTCCACCAATTCCATCTCTAACTATTCCTCCTAACTTAGAACTCAAGGAATTGCCTGAAAAAGCTTAAATATGTTTTCTTAGGACCCAATGAGATTCTTCCTGTTATCATATCTTCAGAATTGATAAAAAAATAGGAATTGAGTCTAGTCAAAGTTCTAACTGAGAATAAAGAGGCAATAGGGTGGAGTGTTACTGATTTGAAAGGCATAGACCCCTCGATTTGCATGTATCGTATTCATCTTGAGGAGAATGCAAAGCCATCAAGGGAAATGCAAAGAAGGCTGAATCCAAATATGAAAGAGGTGGTGATGAAGGAAGTAGTGAAATTGCTGGATGCGGGTATTATTTACCCCATTTTTTATAATACATGGGTAAGTCCAACTCAGGTGGTGCCGAAGAAGTCGGGCATCACAGTGGTGCCAAACTCAAAAGGTAAGATAATTCCACAGTGCATGACCACTGGGTGGCGTGTGTGTATTGGTTATAGAAAGCTCAATTTTAACACCAAGAAGGATCATTTTCCATTACCATTTATTGATTAAATCCTGGGGAGGTTATTACTGCTTTGTAAATGGGTATTTCGGTTACAATCAGGTGGCAATTGACCCTGTTGAGCAGGAGAAAACCACATTTACTTGTCTGGATGACACGTTTGCTTATAGACGGATGTTGTTTGGATTATGTAATGTGCCAACAACATTCCAACGGTGTATGATTTCTATCTTCTCTGACATGGTAGAGAAATTTCTTGAGGTATTCATGGATGATTTTTCAATTTTTGGGGAAACCTTTGGAGATTGTTTAAAACATCTAGAACTGGTACTTAAGAGATGCATGGAGATGAATATGATCCTAAGTTGGGAAATGAGCCATTTCATGGTTCAAGAGGGAATAGTATTGGGCCATATTGTATCAATGCAAGGGATAAAGGTCGATAAAGCAAAAGTTGAATTAATTTCAAAATTGCCTCCTCCCATATCTGTTAAGCAGATAGACTCTTTTCTGGGCCATGCTGGGTTTTATCGAAGGTTTATCAAAGATTTTAGCAAAATCACCCAACCGATATGCAACTTATTGGCTAAGGACGTGCCTTTCGTCTTTGATGAAGAGTGCCTTCATGCCTTTGAGGAGCTGCGTGCTCAACTATCATCAGCCCCGATTATTCTTTCGCCAGACTGGTCTCTACCATTTGAGCTCATGTGCGATGCTTCTGACTATGCCATAGGAGTTGTGTTTGGTCAGAGAAAAGATAAGCTACCGTATGTTATTTATTATGCTAGTAGGACTCTGAATGAAGCTCAGATGAACTACACAACTACCGAGAAGGAGTTATTGGCAGTTGTCTTCGCCTTGGATAAATTCCGATCATATTTATTAGGCACCAAGGTTGTTGTTTACTCGGATCATGCCGCTTTGAGGCATTTGCTGACAAAGAAAGACTCTAACCCTGACTAATTCAGTGGATTTTATTCTTGCAAAAATTTGACCTGGAAATCAATGACAAGAAGGGTTTAGAGAATGTTGTTACAGATCATTTGTCAAGAATTATTTTTGAATCCACAAATGAAATTACTCCTCTTAAGGATTATTTCCGAGATGAATATCTGTTCAGTGTGGCTGTGGTGGAATAAATACCATGGTATGCTAACATTGTCAATTATAAAGCCACAGGTCAAATCCCAAAAGGATGGTCTAAGAATGAGAAAGACCGATTCTTTAGCCAAGTCAAATTATATATCTGGGATAATTCGCATTTATACAAGTATTGCTTTGATCAGATTATCAGAAAATGCATCCCTGAGAGTGAGGTGCAAAGCATACTTACATTTTGTCACACATTGGAGTGTGGAGGGCATTTTGGAGCTCAGAAGACAGCCCATAAGGTGTTGCACAGTGGATTTTACTAGCCTTCCATATTCAAAGATGCTTTGGAGTTTTGCAGACATGTTCGCGATGTCAAAAGATGGGATCCATATCTCGAAGAGACATGATGCATTTAACCCCGATTCTGATTGTAGAATTATTTGATGTGTGGGGTATTGATTTCATGGGACCATTTCCGAAAGCAGTTAAGCATCAGTATATACTTGTGGGGGTTGATTATTTTCAAAATGGGTAGAAGCGATAGCCACCAAACGTGTTAACCATGACGTGGTGGAATAATTTTTAAAATAACATTTTTTCTCACGATTCGGTATACCAAGAGTTTTTATCAGTGATGGTGGAAGCCATTTTGACAACTAGTTTCTTTTTGCGCTTTGTGAAAAGTACGGTGTCACTCATAGAATTGGTACGCCATATCACCCCTAATCACAAGGTCAAGTGGAGGTTTCTAATAGGGAGATTAGAAATATTTTGAAAAAAACTATGCATCCGGATTTGAAGGATTGGCCTCGAAGGCTAAATGATGCACTTTAGGCGTACAAAATTACGTTTAAGACACCAATTGGTATGTTGCCATATCGTCATGTGTATGGTAATGCGTGTCAGCTCCCTATAGAGCTGGAACACCGAGCATATTGGGTTGTTCGAAGATTGAATTTTTATATAAAGAAAACCGGTACGCAACAAAAACTTCAACTGCAAGAACTTGAGGAGTTGAGAAATAATGCATATGAAAATTTTGGGATTTATAAGGCTCGAACAAAAGCATTCCATGATAAGCACATTAGAAATAAATTTTTTAAGCTCGGCCAAAAAGTCTGGCTGTTTAATTCGAGACTCATGTTGTTTCCTAGCAAGCTCCAATCAGGATGGGATGGGCCATACAAGATTACAAAGGTTTTCCCCTATGGAGCAATGGAGCTCAATGATCCTAACTTTGGAAATAAGTTTGTAATGAATGGACAGAGATTGAAGCATTATATAGATGTTCGACCAGTTGAGTGTGTGGTGGAAACGATCAATCTAACTGAACCACCACCCAAGCTAGATAAGCTTGATTCGGATTATTGAGAAGCGACAATGTCGTACCTACGGCATTAAACATTGGTACTAGGTAAAGAAGAGTAGCTTTGAAACCTAGTTTGTATATGTAGACAGTAATTTAGTTATTTCGGTATTTAAGATCGAGTTCGTAAAATCGAGTCGCGAGGCCATCATCAAGTGAGTATGAAATGTTAATGGAGCCTAGGAAGCATTTAGGAAATGTGTAGTTTAATACGGGACGTTACGATGAAGAAAAGAGCAGAAGTTATTTTTTGGGCCAGGGACCTATGCTTCAAGCGTAGGTCAAGCTATGCTTGAAGAGCAGCTGCGGGCCAGTTATAAATAGGCCCGCCGTCAGTTTTCCCCCCATTCTCTATTCAAACTCCCCTCTCTCCCTCAATTCTTCACCAATTTCCAAGAGGTTTAATCATACCGTTTAAACATCCGATTCCTCATCATTATTTTCCAGCGGATCGTTAGATTAGTTGGTGATTTGTCCGGATTCGCGTGAAGAACTCAAAAAGTCTCCGAAACTCAATTTTTGGAAATCCATCGTTTCTTTCGATTCGGTGAGTTTTGTTCCATTATTTTGATTTCTCATGACTTATTTAACTATTCTAAACTAGTATTGAAGAACGAGCCTGATGAAAATCGTGTTTTTATCTGTTTTCAAAACGTTGAGTTTTTCGACTTCGAAATCGGATTAAATATTGAATTTTTGGGATAAAGGTTTGTTTAATCATCGTATTGGATATATTTAGATATTGTTTTGAGTGTCATTTGGTGTACGGTTCATTATTTCTTACTTTTCAAAAATTCCCTATTATAGGCATGACACAAAAAGTTATCGGCGAGGCAAGTGGCTCAGGTTGCCATTGCGACTGATCCACTAGTGCGACAGAGGTCGAGATCATCATCACCAGCACCGTCACCTATACACCGCTAAAGCACGTGCACCAGGAGGCCACAGTATATCGATTTGGCATCCTCATCTTCCTCGTCTGTTGAGGCAGAGGTGTAAACGAGCTCTACACTGGGGCGCAACATCTAATTACCGCATAGTCGCTTAGTAGTTAAGCTAGTTTCTCCATGAGCACCATTACCACCACTTATGCCAGAGCAGCATGGTAAGGAGATGGAGGAGGATACAGAGGGTGATGACGTTGAGCAGGAGGAGAACACCGCACAGGGGCAGATGAGAGGGTACTAGAGCACCTATGGAGGGTAACCCCGTAGTTTTGACTACCTATTTACATGTACCCCAGACAGCATCAGTAGAGGATTTACTAGACCGGGCTATCCGAAAGGGGTATCAGTAGGAGCGGACATATTTATTGCAGATATTCAAGGGTTTACAGACATTACCTGCCTAGAAGATTGACCCATTGAGGGCTCGATGTCTACTACCTATTCTTGCCCCGACTACTACACACATTTGCAAGGAAATGATTCGGGAGTTCTGGCTACATATGCACCATTTCAGTAGGGGTTGAGACTACGGACAGTGGTCTAAGGTATAGAGATTGAGATTACTCTACAGACTATTGTTGGGGTGGTGGGTATTCTAGACGAGTGTCTACTCGAGCTAGCTGTTGTGTTCCAACCTATGCCCAAGATACTTCTATTTATTTATGAGATTGTTGCACTTCAGACTGTTGGGCAGTGGGTCGATGATCATCGAAACTGCATGAAGAAGGCGAACTATCATCCTATGTTATGGTTCTGGGATGTGATAGTTCGATCTCAGATTCTTCCGCATAGCCACATATGGAGGATGACCCCATAGTTTTGACTACCTATTTACATGTGCCCTAGACAGCATCAGTAGAGGATTTACTAGACCGGGCGATCCGAAAGGGGTATCAGTAGGAGCGGACATACTTATTGCAGATATTCAAGGATTTACAGACATTACCTGCCTAGACAATTGACCCATTGAGGGCTTGATGGCTACTACCTATTCTTGCCCCAACTACCCCGTACATTTGCGAGGAAATGATTCGGGAGTTCTGGCTACATATGCGCCATTTCAGTAGGGGTTGAGACTACGGACAGTGGTCCAAGGTATAGAGATTGAGATTACTCTACAGACTATTGTTGGGGTGGTGGGTATTCTGGACGAGTGTCTACTCGAGCTAGCTGTTGTGATCCAACCTATGCCCAAGATACTTCCATCTATTTATGAGATTGTTGCACTTCAGACTACTGGGCAGTGGGCCGATGATCATCGAAACTTCATGAAGAAGGCGAACTATCATCCTATGCAATGGTTCTGGGATGTGATAGTTCGATCTCAGATTCTTCCGCATAGCCACCTATGGAGGACGACCCCATAGTTTTGACTACCTATTTACATGTGCCCCAGACAGCATCAGTAGAGGATTTACTAGACCGGGCGATCCGAAAGGGGTATCAGTAGGAGCAGACATACTTATTGCAAATATTCAAGGATTTATTGACATTACCTGCCTAGACAATTGACCCATTGAGGGCTTGATGTCTACTACCTATTCTTGCCCCAACTACCCCGTACATTTGCGAGGAAATGATTCTGGAGTTCTGGCTACATATGCGCCATTTCAGTAGGGGTTGAGACTACGGACAGTGGTCCAAGGTATAGAGATTGAGATTACTCTACAGACTATTGTTGGGGTGGTGGGTATTCTAGACGAGTATCTACTCGAGCTAGTTGTTGTGTTCCAACCTATGCCCAAGATACTTCCATCTATTTCTGAGATTGTTGCACTTCAGACTGCTAGGCAGTGGGCTGATGATCATCGAAACTGCATGAAGAAGGCGAACTATCATCCTATGATATGGTTCTGGGATGTGATAGTTCGATCTCAGAGTCTTCCGCATAGCAACGTGACCATGTGTTATGCGCCATTTTCGGCCCTCCACTACGCATTCGAGTTCGGGCTGTGGATTTCTATCCCACGTATTTTGTGGGAGGGCCAATATATACATTATATTCATCTTTGCAAGGAGACCAAGGTTGGTCAATATCTGTTTCAGATTCGATTCCTGTGCTTGGTAATGAAGCTTATGATGGATGTCGGAATCAAGATGGATGCGGGTGAGCAAAATAAATATAGAGAGGATACTCCATATGCCAGAGGGATGTGGACTGGTGTTTAGACCCAGTTGTATGAAGATGATATGATGCGATGCCGACTAGTGCTTGGCATATTACCAGATGCACAGGCCCAGGAACAGGCTGATGCATATATGGCTCACGAGGCTAAGGCTGCTGATGATGCGGAGATGCCACAGATATTGGCTATTGAGGAGGGGTTGTGTTACCGGAGGTACCTGTGGGTGATACTGTTACTCTGTCTCAAGCGCAATTTGATGTTCTGATTGCACATATGCAGGGGATAGAGCAAATTTTGGCAGAGGAGAGATAGGCTCGACCAAAAGATCAGAGGCGGTTATTTCATTGGTTTGGCGGTATAAGTCAGAATATGGGTGTGCAGATTCCACCTACGCCACTACCCTCTGATGATGAGTCTTAGCTTAGTTTTGGTTAGGTTTTTGTGTTATTTTTATTTTTATTTCATTGATTTTCATACATTAGAGATAAATTGTCAAGCAGATAGTTTCGTATAGGGCTTGATATGACTGCTTGAATGATTATCTTATAAATGTTTTTGATATTTTCATAGTGTATAAAATTGAATCTTTTCTAATCAATCATATTGAGTTGGATATAACCTCGGATTTTTACGCGTATTTTACATGTGCTGATAGTCTGAATTCTTTTCATAATTTAAAATGCACTATGCGGACATTTGTGCATTTAAGTTTGGGGGTGTATATGTGTTGGATTGATGAGTGTATTTAAAAAAAAAAATATATATATATATATATATATATTATCTGGGCCAAGCCTACGATTGGAGGGTAGGTTACAGCGAGGTGAGTTTTGAAATTTTGTAAATTTAAACTGTTTGAGAGGTATTTTGGCATGTTTGTACTTTTACTTGTATTATGATTTGTTTAAGTTATTTTTAAGATTCTTTTGTAAATTTTTGTTGACTTTTTAGAGTAATCCTAATCTAACAAGGAGACGGAATGCAAATACAAGTTGGAGTTGGATTAGTTATTGCTTCCCCTTTTCTAGTCAGCTAAGGGTTTTAAATCCTTTTTCTTTTATGATTGAACTACATCGATCTATAAATACATCAATAGAGTAGATATAATTCACAATTCACAATTCTCAAGGAGTGAGAATTAGAGTAGATATTCTTCTTCTGTAGTTCTCCTATTCTGTCTATCTCAAGGGGGGATAGTATGGATAATGCTAATGAAGATTATTCTAACCCGCAGGAATTCATAGGAGGTTCAAAACCATATATGGATATGAAGAGCACGAATGAAGGAGCTACGAGTCGGAATGGAAGCCGAACTATATACCAAAATCATTTTTGCAGTGTAGGTTGCAATTTGAAGAGATATTTCATCCGGAGAGGATGAACTAAGTATTAGTTGCGCCTGGAAGGAAAATCCTTAAAGAACGAGGATTGAAAAGTTTAGAAAAACCGGTGGGTGAAAAGGTGTTTGCGGGCTTGGTCCGAAAATTCTATGAATATATGTTAATTTTGGGACCACCAGGATTTGAGGTTATGAAGGCCAAAGTGACTCGATAGAGTGCTCCTATTGTGATTGGAAGAAGAAGTATTGCCGATACGTGGAATATACCAATCGGTACTCCGGCAACTTACAAGGAATATTGAAGGAACATCCTCAAGTATGGCCACATACGGATGAGGAGATGGTTTGGGAATTATGTACAGTATTAGATCCAAGAGATAGAATGTGTGATAATTGGTGGTTGAAGTCGGATCTGCTTTATTTGGATTGTGTCATTTCAGCTCAACTACGGCCCAATAATCGAACTAATACAAGAGATCACACCATGCGTAGAACTTTGTATGCCCTAATTCAAGGGTATGAAATGTGTGTTCCAACATTGATTATGACTGAGATATCGATTACCCGAGCAATTGTGAGTAGATAATCGGCAAGTACCGATAAATTTGAACATTATATTCCATACCCGTTTTTATTATCGAAGATCATTATTGAGCAGTTAGGTGCTAGGATAGAAGAGTTGAATGAGATACGATGGAGAATTATGAAGATATATCCGGAGGAAGATTTGGAAAAGTTGGAAAAGACTGCAGACTGCCGGATATGGCCGAAAAACACCGTGTCAAGTGATGAAGAAGAGGAGGAAGATTAGGGTTTAGATTTAGGTTTAGGATTTTTGTTTATGTTTTATTTTTTTTAGGGACGGTAGACCCTTAAGGCCACATCTTTGTTTATTTTATCTCATTTTAGGATTGTAGGCCCTTAGGGCCAAATTAGTTTTTTTATTATTATGTTTGCTCTAAAAAACAAATATTTGAATCTTTGATTCCTTGAAAACATGTGTTGATTTATGGATATTTAGGATGATATTATTTTCCCTTTCTATGATTGGGTAGTTACGCTTTGTTGATGCTATCTACAAGTAATCCAAATTAAGTTTGGGGGAGAGGATTTGTGCTTTGCTTTGGAATCCAGATTTGAGCTTCAAGGGTAACTGTATCTGTTCTCCAATATTATTTTTGACCATGGGGACATGGTCTAATCTATGTTTTGGGGTAAGGGTAAAAGATTACAAGGAATGAAAGTATCGGAAAAAAATTGAAATTTTAAAATTTTGGAGCAGTTTTTTGTTTTCACGCATGAATGTTTTGCATTACAATTTGATTGATTTTTTTGTATATGATGCATGAGTAGTATGTAATGTCATATTCTCATTCATGAGAGTAATGATTAGATTGAGTTAGTGAAGTGATGTTGTTTTACATGGGTGAGTGAATGAGTGAAATTGAAATTAAGAAATAGAACTTTGACCTATAGGCATAAACACACATTCACTGTGAGAAATATGTTGATTTTTTACTATATAGTTAAAAAATAATTTTGCTACAATAAAAGGGGAGATGGGAGATGTTAAGGTTGAAATGGAGAAAATTGAAAAAATATACATTGACAAAAATATATGCAAAAAGCAGTTCCTTGATCTGAGTAAGCGGGGCTTGGTATCACCAATATCACTGTTCGCGTTTAAAGGAGAGAAGACAGATGAGCATAAATCCCATGGAAGAAGTTCGGGCCTAGTTGGTTGGGACTACAAATCCCCACTGGAAAGTCTGGAGACTTAGAAAGACAAAAAATGGATGAAAAGTTGAAAGATGGAAGGATATGTTTTTATTAAAAATGACAAAGTTTGATCAATGAAGTAGGATAAGTGAAATGTCATAGTTGAGTGTTCACAAAATCACAGAAGGTTGTCTTTATTTTAAGTAGAAAGTAGCGAAATCATTCACTTTAGTGGGAACCATTCATGACACGATATTTGATAGAATTGTTGTTCGGTAGTAAGTGGGAGTATTTGCATCCATGTTGTCTTTTTCATTGTATCATGACTTAATTGAATTTGTGAGTGAACTCATGACTGCGTGATTATAGAAAACTGAAATGTTTATAGGTACCATCACTGGAAACCTTCACGAGACTTCACTCGTCCACTAGGGGTAACCTAGGGGTTTAAAAGGCTTGTTACACGTGCTAAGTGTAATCATTAACCCTCACAAAAGTAAGGGATTAGATTAGATTAGTTAGAATAGTTAGAGTAGTTAGATTAAGAAGATGATCACAAGAAAAGTTCCCTGAGTTTATTGCTAAGGGACTAGGAATATATAAGTTTGGGGTGTGATAGGTGTCAAATATTAGTCATTTTGACCCCTTAACTCACTATTGTTACGTTCTTTCATTCCATCATTTGGTATTTTTAATGTGTTTGCGTGTCCAGACATGTTTCAGGAGCTTAATGAAAAATGGAGCTAACTTCGGTGAATTAACTGAGGAGTATATTCTTTCTATCCAAGAGGAGAGTCAAAGAGGCAGTTTGAGACGAAAATGGCTCCCGAAGGGCAAAAATGGCATTTTCAGAAGTCGTCATCTCCAGCAAAAAGTATCATGGGTTCGTGATGGACGTTTTGGTGCATTTACAGAGAAAAATGATTTTTCACAAAATACCTACTCTTTTGCCTACGCTTCCAGTTTCAAAGTGGTTGGAAATCACATTTTTACGCTTGGGACCTACACTTGAAGCGTAGGCCTGTTACGCTTGAAACATAGGTGCGACAAATATTTGGTGGTTTTTCGTGGATTTTTCCTGTTTCACCCCCGACTTAATTGGAAGACGTGCTTGCGACTCCAGACATCTGTATACATGTATATACACATATATGATAAGTTAGGGTTTGCATAAGTTTGAGTGTGAAAAGACTGAAAAGGGTCTCTCTATGCCATTGCCTATATATACAAGACCATACATCAGAGTTAGGGCTGTTGAGTTGGAGTGTTCAGACGTTAGTTTTTGGAGGTTGTTCATTCATTCAGATTTGCTGTTGTTGAGAGCCATATTCAAACCTAGATATCCAGAGAAGAAGACTATGAAAAGCGTTTCTACATCAACGATGTAGTCACCATCTTCCATGGCCAACTAACTCAGTATCTTGGGTTTTCTAGCAAAACCCTAGCCAAGTAATGTAGTTCTTTTATTGTTTTTAATTGTAAAGAGGGGAAACTATTGACCCTACTGTGATGATTGTAGTAGTTAATAGACTGTACTGATTTGCAATATATATTTTTATGTTTATTCTAAATTCTTGTCTTAGATGGAATGAATATATAGTTTTGCACAATTATTTTATTCACTATGGGTTGGAACTCGGATGCTTAATCATGGTTTTCTACACAATGGTCGTAATGAAACTTGAAACCCTAGGTTGACACAGGTTGTGCCTTGGCGATTTAATATAGACATGCTTTAGTTTATTTACATGCATCAGGAGTAGATTAAAGTAGCATAATTGGCATGTACTAGTTACGTCAATCATGAGATGGGTTGTCGCGATCTGGTTAATGGTACTCTTTTTTTGGATCGTATTTAGCTATTTACGGTATGACCTGATTCACTGTTATGGATCACCATCTTACAATTGATACATTGATGAACTATATTATGCGGTTAGTGGTGGCGTGATGAAAACCCTAGTTTTCTCTCTCATCTGAATCACAAACCAATTTACTTTGCTTTTTAGTTAATTTAGTCAAAATAGATAATTTGGTCTTTGACCACCCAAAGCAAACAATTTTCAGAAATATAATTTAGTGTTTTTAAATTGCTAAAGTGAACAATCTCAGTCTCTATAGAATCGATATCCCTTACTCAAGCAGCTTTGTTATTCTACAATTGATATGTGCGCTAGCGTAGGGTAAAACCTAGTCATTAAGGTGTTGTTTTTAACCACATATTTTGATACACCTGACATTCACATCAGCTTCATGTTCTTCATTTTGGTCAGTATGTCGTGTGGGTGGATGACCTCTTCGGCGAGCTGGACGAGGATTAGCTTATGCAGAAGACATCTCTTCCCCAGCTGAGTCGCCGTAAATGTAGGGGTTCTGATTTAAGTTGATATAGAGATAGTTTATACACTCGCTAATATAAAAATAATGATCTTATTTTATTACTCTTTGATGATGATTTACAGAACAGTAGAAAAAAGAAGGAAAAAGAAGAGAAACAGTACAAACAAGCTTGAGGATCACTCTTTCTCTCTCTAGGATTTTCTCTCTCTAAGTCTGGAAGTCCCCCAAGATGAGCTATGGTTTTTCTATTTATAGGCATCAAGGTTAGGCTGGCCTTCGCGAGATACTTTTGCCACATCATCACCAGCTCGCACCGAATTCGTGTAGCTATTGCCACGTCAGCATTCCTTGTGAGAATTACAATATGTCTCGCGATATACGATTTGCGCATCTTCCTCGTGGATCTAATTTTTCCTTTGTCTTTCCTTTGTCCAAGAAACTGTGATGTTATAGCCTTTCTTGGGTCATGACCTATTTGCATACATATCATTTTCATGACCCTGAGTACTACTGGCCTCACTGAGGTTCTTTTGCTTTGAATGGCACAATTAGGGTCACGACCCACTATTTGAATATTCAAAGCATTTCCCTAGATTTCTATATAGTACTCCATACACGAGCAACATATAGGGTTATGGGTTTAGATGTTAGCAACATCCACATCAGTCCCCCAATAGATACCTCTGTGTAATGCTTCTTCTCATGTCTCAACCATTTTGGTCCATTTCCCAATTAAACCTTTTCCCTTGTCATAATAAATACTCACGAGGTACCCCCCTACACCTGCACAGTTTTGTTCTTTGGCTGACCCCCAAAAGGCCTCAAACCGATTGGAGACACAAATGCACATATAAGCACATCACCAGATCTATACCGGGCTATGTGGGACATCATAATCACCTCCCTGAGACCCAACATCCTCGTTGGCCTCACCTGCGAGTGATATGGATGGAATTGCCTATGTGGTAACCTTTTATTGTTTGGCTTTTACGAAACGCTCGCACATTTAATTTCGACCCTCACAAATGTTGGAGCGAGGTGTTACATATTTACTAAGGGAAGTGTTATAACTCTTCATTTATCCTTCATTTACTCAATAATATATCCACGCATTTCTTTAAATTTACTACCTTTATTATAGAGGTTATAAGTTTTCATCCACTGTTTTTACTCATCTCTTTATACGAATATTTCTTTAAAATATTCAGCTCTCCATTTACCTACATTCAAGAGTTTCAATATAAAAGATATTTTGCTTTCAAGATGGGTAATGGTAGTTCCATATGAGTGTGGTCTGATAAGTGGCTTTATGAAGATTTTATATATGAGATTCTGGGACACAGGGTTATATATGATTCAGGCTTGAGCAGACTCCAAAGCTAGAGGTTTTTATTGATCAACAAGGCTGGAAACTCCCTTTTAGCAACTCTCAACAACTCATTCAAATCAGAAATCACATGCCTCAACTCTCCCGCCCAAATATAAATGAGGATGACAAAATTATATGGATTCCTACTGGGCACAAATTTATCATCAAAACTACTTGGGAAGCTATCCGAGCTTGGATTAAAAGTGGAGTGGGCTCCATTGGTATGGTTTTCTTGTTCTATTCAGAAACATGTTTTAATTTTTGGGCTACAATTCATAACAGATTAATGACCTAGGATAGAATGCAAACTAGGGGTATAGTCCAGGCTTTTATGACACTTGGAAGATGAATTTGGAGATAACTTATTTTTCTATTGTCCTTTCTTTAAGGAGATTTGGAATGTCATTATGCATAAAGTAGATTTTGGTGTTATTGATTATTCTTGGTGAAGAATTAGAATGTCATTATTTTGAAATGGTGCAATATTCATTTATTTTGATCTGGTGCAATATTCATTTAAAAGGTAAAAGCCTTCTCAATGACATTATAAAGCTGCCTTTAGCTGCAACTGTGTACCATATTTGGGGAGAAAGTTGTCACGTCCGGTATTTTCGCGTTTAAATTAAAACTTTAATTATTGATTAAGTACTTAAGTGATTATGTGCTTAATGTATTTAATGTGCTTAACATGACTTACGTGTATTACTTGATAATTAAATTCATAACTTGCATGATGTATTTTCATTTTGTGAATAATGAAAATTAAACGACCTAGGGGCATTATAGTATTTTCACTAAAGGTTGAGATAGTGAAAAATGCTAGAATTTAGCTAGTGTTGGGATGACATTGGAGTGGCATTGTTTTGATTAAGTAGAAGACTTTGGTTAATTGGTAAAATTATATCATAATGGCACACTTGTAATAAAGTGGTGAATGTGTTAAATATCTTTGACTTTTGTGACCACCTTTAGTGTTGTCATCATGTGAGCCCTTGGATCAAACCATCTTTCTCCCATCTTCAATCCCAACCATTGGATGTTAATGCCTTATTTAGCAAGTGTATAAGAGTTGTGTCTATTGGTTTAAGTCTTCCATTTGCAAGACTCATTCTCACCCCTTGGATCTCTTCTCTCATTTCTTGCTCAATCTTGACCCTTCGATGGTGAAGAGTTGTGAGTGAAAAATCTCTATCATTTGGTCTTCCATTTGCAATACTAGTTATGGACCCTTGGATATCATTTATTTTTATCCCACATTGAATGTGGACCCTTAGATGAGTTTATGAGTTAGGGGATGATCTCTACATCCTCACAAGTCTTCCAAATGAAGACTTCATCTTCAACCACACAAAATCCTATCTTCCATTTTGTTCTCTTCTCATTCTTCTCTTCCTCTCTTTCTTCCAAATTCTTGCATACTTGTGAAGAATTAGAGAAAGTATTGAACATGAAAGTTGGAGGTGGTGCTATTGCCTTCAATTTAACCTAAAGTTTTGGTAAGTTCCATTTCTCTCTTGAGTTTTCTCACAAGCCCTAGTTTTCTTCCTTACCAAATTCTAGGAAGATGAACTTCTATATATGGATTTTTATTCTTCTTTTGCTTGACTCTTGTTAAAGGGTGTTGTTAGCCTTGTTCACTAATTAAATTCTAGTTGTGGTGGAAAAAGCTTCCTTGTGACCTAAAGGATTTGTGAGTTCTATTCTCCTTAGGAATTTCGCTCTCATAACCCTAGCTTTGTGAAATCTATTTATTTCATTCCAAACCTTGTCATTTAACTTCAATTGTACTTAAAGTTTATTAAAATACATCACTGTAATCTTGCTCTTGCAACCTTAATTTTCATTGCTAGCTTGTGAAGAGCTTTGTTGAACCTGGCGAGATTTTGCTTGAGACCTCTCGGACCTTGTGCTTGTGATTACTTGGACTTGAGGTAGCAGAAACATGAGTTGTTTTGGTTTTGTGTAAGAGGATGTGTGCATCTATGTATATATGCAGTGTATGAAATCGTTGAGTAATAATAACATAGACGCGAACTTAGGCCCCTTTTAAAGCATGTTGTTGTGATAATAAATGTTTGTTTGTTGAAATTGCTTATATGTGAATTAATATGAACATGTTGGTATTATTATGAATAATATGTTGAAATGTGATAAATGACATATTATGTTGACACACCGTTCAATTCAGATATAGTTGCATATTGAGTACACCTTGTTGTGTGATATATATTGTTGTTTGTTTATGTTGGTCATGTAACCATGTGTGAATTGACTTGTGTCGGATAGTCGCGACAACTGGCCAGGAGGTGTTTCCACAATCTACGGATCTAGTAAGTCCGAGAATTATGATATAGGAAAGGATTGTTACATCCTTATTTTGTCATGGGTCATCCCGTGCACTCGATCTTCTTTGTTAAGTGTGTATATCTTCTCAAGGGAAAGATTTAGGCGACACTTTATATCCGTTGACCATAATGGATAATGTGTATAACATGGGTAGTACTGAATCACATTGCATTTAAATTACTAATATGTGATTGAATTGTTTATGTTGAAGCATGTTATATCGTTGAATCATATTGATATGAGCATGTTAGGGAAATTGTTTGTTGAGATCGATGGGGCCCCAGATTGGCGTGAGAGCCATGTGGGACAAGAGACCGACCTAGGGTTAGTAGCATGTGCCTTGGGTGGGTTATACCACTTGGACGACCGGGATTGAGGCGGTGACGATCTCTCTACTGGGCTAGTAAGCTCACCCAATTCTTTAAAATATTTTTCAGGTGATGATCCCGTTACGGTAAACCCATAGTCTCTCTGATGGGTTCTAGTCGTATGTAAATAAAAGTGGTTAAAATGAAGAATTAACACGATCTAGTTTTACCTCTCAGTTGCAAGTATGCGAGTAATATATAGTATAGTTGGGTAGAGAGTGTATCGAACCACAAATATCAGAGTCGTATTTCAAATAATTGTAAAGCTGAGAATTAAATTATATTATAAATGTTGTTTTGATTGGTTTGATTTGTAACTAATAAACATAAAATAAAAAGATATTTTTTGTATTTGTGAATCAAGATAAACAAGTCTAGGGTTTTGCTCCAACTACACCACTAGTCTCATAATATAGTCATTTAATCTTATTATTGCAGGAGGGTGATACACCTTATACGAATCAAATTAGTAATGATACAAACAGTTGCCTAATCCCAAAACAGATGTAATCAAATGTTAGTTTACTATAGTTTCATCTTCGAACGGTATGACCATTGTATGCATTTATACTACAACTACTCCTAAAACATGAAATTAAAAACACACTAATGATCATCCCCTCTTAGTAAAAACCGTATGCACATAAAACCTTTTCATACCGTTAAGTACCATTATATAGAAACCATTATTTAAACCTTGGATTTCTTGCCCTTCGTAAAGACATGGTTGTACAAGATAAATCATTAATTCAATCTCAGCTTAAGAAGGTAATTAATAAATAAATCTTATTTAGGTAATTCGTTCGGTCTCTCACTACATAATCATCATATAAGTGTTCTTCAACTTCCCCTCTTTGCAATAAAAATAAATAAAAGTTTACATTACTTGGCTAGGGTTTCGTTGGAAACCCTAGATACCAACTAGCCGCTCATCGAAAGAGGAGACTCCATTGTTGATATAGTCTCTATCTTCATGATTGGATGGTTGGTTCTTGAGTTCTTGAGGAAGATAGCCTCTCTCAAAGATAGAGACTTTTTATTGAACGATTTATTCTATAATGAAAGATATATTTTCTTCATGAAGTCTTAATATATTTATAGACAAAAATCGGTGTAAAAATGTCATGTATTTTCTTGCACTCCAAGGATTCTTGGTATGAGGAAAAAGTAACAACAGTGAATGGATCAATCTGCCCTCTCATATACTTGCACACAAAGTTAGAATTCTGTAGTATCATCGTGCACATTTTCCAATGTCGGCAGTGGACGATCGATTGAGAGACTACACCGATCGATCGGTGGCTCCTGAAATTTAATATTTCTTTATTCTGCAATTTGTGCTTCAACAACTTGTACTCTACTTTGCTGATTTGTACCTTCCTCTTGAACTGAGTGCATTTATCCTCTAAGTATTATTCCAAATTAGGCATATTTGCTATAAACCTGAAATTAACTCAGATTTACGTTAAGGCCCCTAAAACATGCTTAAACACACAACTCAAATAAGAATACCTTATTAATAAAATAAAGAGACTAACAACGGGTTTATTAACACCCAGAATACCAAATATTCAGGTCTGATCACACCCCCAAACTTGATTATTGTTTGTCCCTTAGCAATGAAATAAAAGAACACATCATGAATAATTAACTATTCTAATTTAATTAAATAATCTAAACTAATCTCTTTCTTTCGTGAGGATAAACGATTACACTTAGCACGTGTAATAAGCTTTTTAAACCCCTAGGAAAAATCCTAGTGGACGAGTGAAGTCTCGTGAGGGTTAAATAGACAACCCATAACTTCTTTATAATATTTATGAAATAATAATAAAATTGTTTTTTATATCTATGACTATTATTGTTCATTAACCAAGAAATGATATAATTCATAGAATAAATGTAAGCAAATAAATATTACTTATATAAAACAATAAGCATCTCAGATTAGCGTCAAGAATGGTTTCCACTAGTAGTGAAACTTAGCTAATTTCTACTTCTAAAGCCAACAATCTTCCGTGTTTTTGTGAAATTTTTCTATAACACATTTACTCTCATTTATAATATTTCTCTCTATTTTTTTTTTGGAGAGGGCTTTCCTTTCTCTTTTTGCTTTTTCCTCTCATATATATATATTTTTTCCTTTCTTTTTTTGGGAGAAGGCTTTCTTCTCCTATTTGCTTTTTCTACTCATTTTTTCAATACGTCATTCTCCACTCTTTTATATTGTATCGATTAAGAGGGAGAATTTTTATGCATTTCTTTTTTATCTTTCATAATATATAATTTTTTTCGGAGATAATACCTTATATGTTCATAAATATAACAACAGAGATTATGTGCATGTGCTTATAGGTCAAGATTGTATTTTTTAGTTTCAATTTTACCAGTTCACTCACCTATGAAGAACCACATCCTTTCACCTTTCTAATTTAATCATTATTTAGACAAGCAGAAAATATAGCATACATATACTTTATGAACTAATCTCATTTTCTCACTTAATTCACAAGTTTAATTAATAATATGCTTAAATAAAGATAGCTAAAAATATAGTATTTGAAATAATATAGTAAATATTTATTTTACATATAATTATATATAAATCTATAATTTTTTTCTTTTATGGATATTAGGAGTTAGTTATATATGTATTATATATATGAAGCTATATATATTGTATATATATATATTTTTTAAGTCAGCCGATAGATCACACCATAAGTCGATCGATCGATCACCTACTACTCTGCATGTTTTTAACAGTATCAAACCAGTAGGTAATGCTGAATTTTCTATATATTGTTTCTTAAAAACTAAAACATTTCCATCCCCTTATATTTATGTCTATACTATCCCATCCCCCCAAACTTCAAACCATGTCCTCATGGTTCTAATAAACATTGAAGCATAGGGATAAAACAATATTACCACTTGTTAGAGCAAGATTTCAGGATGTTGTCGAAACCTCCCCCAAACTTGGTGTGTGCCATAATCTGCATTCTAATTAAGACTAAAACCAAGATCATAGTTTAATCATTTAAAAAGAAATAATAAATATAAAGGAATGGAATTTTTTATTTATTTATTTATTATTAATGACAATAAAAAAAATTAAAGATAACGTGGCCAAAGGCCTATAATGAATTGGAATTTGCATAAAATAAATGATTGATAACTTATTTTATTTATTTTATAAATTCGTCAAGTGATCCACATATATATATAATTTTAAAACTATATTTTTAAAAGATAGCATGAAACCTATAAAATAATATACAGTATATTAAAATTATTTTCCCTCCCCCAAACTTTGTTAAAAGAGAGTTGAAAAATAGATAAAGAATATAGTTAGATTTAGACAAGTATTATATATATATATATCAATTTACATAAATATATATATAAAATTTGGTCTAAATATACATAAATTATTAGAATTTATATATATATTTTTTAAATAAAAAAAACCTTCCCCAAACTTATTTAGAAGAAAGGTAAAAATAAATTAAATTATTTATGTGTAAATCAATATAAAGAATAAAATAAATATAAAAAGATATTTATGTTAACTGTTAAAATATATATGTATAGATATATATTTATTTATATAAATATTTATTATTATTATTTTATTTTTAAGACAAACAATGATTTAGCCTTAAGGGTTTATAATCCTATGAATTGAAATTACAGAAATTAAATGACCTACTATTCTATAAACCAAGGTTAGAAACTAAATTTCACAGTCTCAGACCAATGTTTAACGTTTTTGGCACGACCACTCCACAAAGGGCTATCCAACACCCTTCCTCTCTTTGACATTTCCACCACATGACGGAGCAAGTGTGGGAAGTAAATCAGTCCACGGTTTCCATTGTGAACATTTACTAACGAGCAAGACATTAAGCACATAATAATCGTCATATACTTTATCTCGTTTGTCATGCTCTAAATTCATCCCATGTTTAGCACTTATGTCCAGCGACTCTTCTATCAACGAATAAGGTAATGAGTCCTTTATCACCCTACCAATCCCATTAATTACATAGTGCTCATCCCCTTCTTGTTTATCTTCAAGACATATCTCGAGACGTTGGGTAAATATCGCTTCAAGTTCATATGGAGTCTCTTTTGGCTTTTGTAGTAAAGGAATGGCTTGCACAAACTCGATCAGTGAAATGTCGCTCTCGGTTTCAAACCTTTCCTCTGTACCACTGTACCTATCCTCCTTATCTTTAAATTATATACCACTTGATTTGGCAGTTCGTCCCTTTCCCCATTGGAATTATCAGCTAGTTGCCTCATTTGGGTTTCTAAGCTAGATAAGGGTTGAGAATTTAATTGGACAATTTCTTTAAACTTTCTCAAGACACTCATGATTTCATCCGCCACACCAATTGGTCTAGGCAGTAAATTTTGGTTTCAAAACTGGAGTGGATTTTGGTTAAAGGGTAGGAACAATTGGGTATTATTGTATTGAAAATCCTGAGTACTGAATGGTTGTTGACTTCTATAGAAACTTTGTTCAAAACTTTTAGTGTTCGGAAAGTGATAGGTGCTCAATATTGTACATTTTAAGCCTCTATCTTGCATTTGTTATGTCTTTACATTCCATTATTTGGTATTTTTATTCCGTTTGTCTGTTTAAGCGTATTTCAGGAGTTTAATCACGAAAAATAGCTAACTTTTGTGAATTAACTAAAGACATGTTCATTTCTATTCAAGATAAGAGCTAAAAGAGGTATTTTCGTGATAAAAGTCTCCCGTAGGCAGAAACGTCATGTTTTCATGCCGCAACTTCAAGAATCATAACAAGGGAGTCGAGAGGGTTCGAATGGCACTATTCCCAAGAAATGTTGGTTCCAAGGGTTTTGCTACGCATGCCCTACGCTACCAGTAGCTAAACGTGACTAGAAAGTGCTATTTTAACATATTTGCTACGCTTGCCAAAATTTAATTACAAATCGCCCTACGCTCCAAGCGTAGCTATAGTGCCAAATTTTCAGCCGACTTCGTAAGCCCATATCTCGGTCAAAAATGTCCAAATGGGGTGATTCTTGAGCCTAATATCAAGAGCTTGAAGCAGGATTTCCAAAATGCTATTAAACACTTCAATCAAAAATGTGTAGGTCCAGATATGATTAAATGAGTGAGAGGTGTCCTGCAGGAAAAAACTGAAAATTTCAGATTTAGGCAAAAATCCTATTTTGACCCGGATTGATCCGTTTTGACCCGAATGATTTTGTGTGTTACCCCACTACCTCTAAGCACGTGTATATGACATATTATACATTATATTGAAGGGTTTTGATCAGGTTTTTAGGAAAGTCATTCCAAAGGGGAATCCTACTCCAAGCGAGACAAGTCTATTGCAAGTAATGGTTTCCCTCAGCTTTGCCTATCAATACCAAGGTCTAAACCAAACCTAAGGGACTTCTTTCTACACAATTTTCAGAGCTTTCTTTTTAGATTTATATCATAAAAATGGAGGAGCCTTTCAAGATCTAGAGATACGGTGAAGAAGATCATGGATGTCGATTCTACATCAATGATGCAGTCTTCTTCTTCCATGAGCAACTAATTTGGTATCTAGGGTTTTATAGAAAAAACCTAGCCAAGTAATGTAGTTCTTTTATTTGTTTTCAATTGTAACAAGGGGAAGCTGTGACCATTCGGTGAGATGATATAGACATGTTTTAGTTTAATTTCATGTTGTAGGAATAGATTAGAGTAAAGTAATTTGCATGCACTACTCATACTCTGTCCGGAGATGGGTTGTAGAAAATTTGGTAGATAGTATTATTTTTTGGAATATATTCAACTATTTGCAGTACGACCTGATTCACTGTTATGTATCGCCCTCTTGCAATTGAGCAAGTAGAAAGTTATGTTATGCGGTTAGTGGTGGAGTATGGAAACCCTAGATTTTATTCCTATTTTTCTTGTCTTAATCTATCTTTACTGCTTTATTAGTTAACTAGTTCAGAAATCAAAACCAACAAATCATATTTTAGATAGCAATTAAAAAGTATTATTGTACGAGAATTCAGAATACGACTTAGTCTCAGTGGGATCGATAACCTTTCACAATCCGTTTCTATACTACAATTGACTCGTGCACTTGCGATAGGTAGAACCTAGGCCTTCTTAAGGGTGTATTCTTAACACATATTTTTAGCCAGCCCGATGGATTATCAAGTTTTTGGTACCATTGTCGTGGACTAACGGATATTCTGAATTTTAGTAATTTAGTATACTTGAATTGTTTGTATTGTATCTAAAGTCGGATTGTATTTTTATGTGAGGTACACTGAAAAGCGCGAATGGAATTGGCGGAGTAGTGACAATTGCATCGTTGAGCCACTTGTGATTTTTAGTGTGGCTTAATTTTACGCATAATCTTAGCTTTATTTTCTGTCCATAGTTAGTTTTTATTTTTAAAAAAGGGAAAAAAAAAAGAAAAAGAAAAAAAATCTACAGCTTTCGTCTAAACTGTCAGAAAAAGTCCTCTTTTCGCAAAGGATGAAAGGTTTTCCGTGGAAATGGGCCAATAAACAAAACTCACTGTAAACAGTGAGGCCGATTGATTTTAGGCCGAAAGACGTCATTTAGGACCTCAAACCACGATTTTGTGATTGTTCGGAAGAAAAACAAATGTATAATGGTTATACCAATTCGGCGAATGTTCCACATTATAATTCTTACAACCCGGATTGGAGAGATCATCCAAATTTCCAATACCATCAATCAGGTATAGGAAATTCATATCAAAACTTCAATGAGGATCCACGATATTTCGATCACGAATCAGGGTATCGACTGTATAGCCAAAATTATTTTCCTCAACCATCTAATCAATTCAAATTTGAAGAGTCGAGTGTATATTCGCGTCCGGAGCCATTGCCTTTTACAAAAAAACACTTAGCAAAATTGAGTAAAATCAGAGCAAAAGCGACCATCTTTTCAATCATTATCTTCGGAAGAAAAATTCTTAGCATCTTTGGGCAAAATCGAGACCCCTCAAAATTGTGAGGATATCACATACAACCAAGACAATTCAAATTTTCCTCACACTAAAAATCCTCAACCAAGTTTCAATAGAGGTCAACAACCATTCAGTACTCATGATTTTCAGTACAATAATACCCAATTGTTCCAACCCTTCAACCAAAATCCACTCCAGTTCCAAAATCAAAATATGATGCCTAGATCAACTAGTGATGGAGATAAACTGATGAGCACCTTGAGAGAGATTGAAAATCAATTGAACTCCAATTCTCAAGCTTTGATTAGGTTTGGAATTCAAGGAGAGCAATTAGTTGATGTTGTAATGAGAATGGAGGAAGATGAGAAAGATGAGAAAGATGGGTACAGTGAAATAGAGGAATGTTGTGAAATTAAGAGTGACATTGCAGATAACGAGAGTGCGCAAGCCATTCCTTTTCCACAAGAGCCAAAACAGACACCATATGAACCTAAAGTAATATTTACCCAATGTCTCGATGAGCTGTGTTTTGAAGATAAACAAGGATGGGATGAGTACTATGTGATTGAAGGGATTGATGAGGTGGTGGAGGACCCATTACCTTATTCTGTAACGCCCCACGTTTCCTTTCTCCTTTCTGGAATTCTTTTCCAAGTGTTAAGATTTTATGACGTCGATTATTCACGACGTCTTGTGTATTCTTGGTAAGTGTAAAGTTTTTGCATTTATGTTTTGTACTTAGCGGGACGACGTCGTGGACTTTCGTTTCCGGCTTTGGGATTCAATATTCGTTGGCGACTACATGGGTTCGTTCAACATTTTCTCGTTAGAGCTTCAGTAATCGAATTGCATTCCCGAACGTGTTACCCTAATTTATTATTGATGTTCTGGGGTAGCACTTATGTGAATTTCTTGTTATATTTTCATTTTTTAATTAATGAAAATTGTTGAAAACAATTTCGGGAAAGAAATTACCAGAGGGTAAATAAGTATTTTCATATTTAGAGCACTTAGTGGAAAGTGTAGAGAAATGGTTAAGTGTTGGGATATGGATGGCATAGTGGTAAATAGAGAGGATCACAAGGGGTAGATGGATAATTAAGAGGCATGATGGCACTCTTGTAATTAACCCTAAGTTGAGAATAAATTGGTTATTTCCCATTTTCAAGTGATGTCTCACTTATAGCCATTGATCTTCTTCTCCCATCTTTATTATTAACCCTTGGATCATAGGGTCTTGATTGGTTGACACTTAAATGCAAGAATGCATTATTGTTGGTCTTTCAATTGGCAAGACTTCATGTCAACCCTTGGATGGTTAATCATTTTCATTACCTTATTCTCAACCCTTGGATGTTAAGGCGTTGTTTGGCAAATTAATGAGTTTTGTGTGTTGTGCATTTAGTATTTCATTGCAAGACTACTTCGTGGCCCTTGGATTAAGTCTTCATTTTCCAGCTTAAAGCTTGGCCATTGAATGGTGAAAGGGGTGAGTGGGGAATCTCTACACATGTATGAGTGTAGGTCTTTCATTGCAAGACTTCATCTCTTTCTCTCCATTTTCTCTCCACTTTTTCCTCTTGGTTTTTCTCCACTTATAGGTTGATTCCATCACCCTGAGTTGGGAGTTTGATGTGGCCATCAACATTGAAGATTTTCATGTTGTCCTTCTTTTTAGTTTGAGCTAAGGATTGGTAAGTGTTCTTACTTCCTTGTGTGTTTTCTATTCAAACGCTAGTTTTGGGTTTCTTATTAGACCACTTCATGACTCTTGCTCTCCTCTTGTGTTGGAGCTTAATTCATTGTTAGGAGGCTATGGTAAAGCTTTCCACCTGATTACTCATTTGATTTCGGTGTTAGGGAAGAGTTAGGGTTTTTTTTCCCTTGCTTAGTGGTTTATGTTCTTCTTGACTTGAGGTACAGGAAAACTTCTTAACTAGCCCATCTTATGATTGTGTAGGTATGATTTTGATTCTAGAATTCCTAATCTTAGATGGAAATGCTAAGTATGTCCTTAGAATTGTGAAGTTAGGGTTTCATCATGTTTATGTAAGTTAACCCTTGTGTATGGATTACATGGTGATGATATTGATAGGGTTATGATGCATGATAGTTGTGTGGTTGTTCTTGAGATTTCTCATATTCAAGTGTGCTTGTATGCCTATATATGTGTATATGTATGTGGGTATACTTGTGTATATGTGTAAGTGTAATTATACATATGAGTATGTGGGTGTTAGGGATATAGCCTTTGTAGTGAGATTATGCTAGCTCATTTGATTAGTACCTTTGAGGTATGTTGGGAATTCATGTCATGTTTGCTAAGTGATTTGTGGGAAGCTTACTTGAATTGAACTAAGAACATGTTTAAAAGAATGGAATAGTTTTCCTTGCATATTAAAGGACAATTTGATGGATTGGAACATTAATTATGCATGAGAATGTATTATTGTGATTTAAATGCTTTAATTGAGATAAAAATATGTTAAATGAATGAAAATGTTATCCTTATGTATTAAAGGACAACTTGATGATTTTGAGCATGAATGGTGCATGAGAAAACATTCTTGTTGATTATTGGTTTAAATGAGATTTAAAAAACATGTTGAATGATGAAAAGAATTCGTGTTGGCATTTTGGGAATGTCATTTATAAATATGATTAGATATATATTTATGTTGGTGCATGGGTCATGAAGACATATTGCATATGGGTTCACCTTTTGTAGAGAGAATTCAATTGGTGTGGTCTACGTCCGTTTGTGTATTTATGCGTGAGTAGAATTGTTTTGAATCGTCGTAACAACTGGCCAAGGGGTGCTTCTTGCTCCCACAGAACTAATATTTCGAGAAACGCAGACGAGAGGGGTCCATATGGCACGACCGCCTCATGGTTGACATCTTCCTTGTTAAAATTCTAAGTGTCAAAAGCACTTGGGAAGAATCGGTACGATAAATCTACCTTCCTTCATGAGCTTGTATCCTCAAAATTGAATGGTTAAAGAATGATCCCGTTGACCCTTGGAGTTAGGGTGTGTGTGGTCGCGTGTGTACCATGAGGTGTGTGAGTCACATTGCATTTGAGTTGTTATTATGTGATTTATATTTACATGTGGATCATGATATTACCCTATGTGGTTGAGGAGCATGTTTAATGTGAATTTCGATATATACAATTCATATGTTATTAAAATACTCAAGTGAAATTGGAGAATGTGAAAATATGATTTACATGCCTTGTTTAAAGTATAATGTAAGATAAATGTTTATACTTGTTGATATGTGCTTATATACCTTAGGGGGGTGATATGAGTTGGTTTAAGGACTTTATTGTGATAAGTAAAGTCGATAGTGGATTATGGAATTGATTATGAGTTGAAGCCTTGAGAAGGCGGGTGATGGTTTTGAGGTCTAAGTTAGTGTTGGTGTAGCAACGTGGCATCAATGGTGATTTTGATGTTTTGGTTATGATAGACGAGGTTATGAGTAAATGGAGTCAATTATGTATTGATGGCCATGTGATATTATTAGAAACCTATGAGAGGTGGTTTAGAATGTGAAATTGAGATTTGAAAGAATCGGACGAGGTTGTGATTGAAACTAGTTGGTTCCGTGACAACGGCCACTAGGTTTCTTTTAGTGATTTTAAGGATATGAATGTCATTGAAGTTGTGGACATTCTTGAATAAGTCGTTGTGGAGTTCAGAGATTTAGATGTCAAACTAGGTGTGGTTGGGTTAGAGTTAGTGCCTTTGCATATGGTCACTTTTCCTTCCCTTCGAGTTGCCTTTTTAGCTCGGTTCTTCATTTTCTTCCTCCATTTGAGCCGCTCTAAATTCACTTTGGTTTTTCCGTTGGTGTTTCGGTTTGTTTCCCCGAAAACGAATTTTTCATAAGACTTGCATTTGAGTCTATTTGGTCTTTAAGTGAAAAACCCATTTTCGCCTACCCCCGTGATGCCAACAAAAACATTGAGTTTTGAAATAGTTTTAAAATCATTCTATAAAAGATTTTTCACCTTTGAAAGTCGACAGTGTACCACACGGAGACCGGGGGTAAGATGGTTAGTTTTATGAATTTTCAAGAAGTGTTTTTGATAAAAATAAACTGATATTAAATGATATTTTCTCATTTCTAAAGTTCCTAAATGAGTTGAGGACTTTGTATCATGATCTTTAAGGCTTTGAAGCTGCTTGGAAGTCATTTTTGAGTTTTCAAGTAAAGCCAGTCAACTGGCTCAGTGAAGTGAAAATTTTCCGACAAAAATCTCTAAAAAGGCAGTCGACTGGGTCCTAAGCCAGTCGACTGGGTGGTCCTGTTCAACACTATTCTGACCATATTTTACTATTTCGCTCATATCTCGAGCTACGGGTGTCAGATGGAGGTGTTCTTTAGCTTTTTAGAAAGCTAACTTTAATCTCTTGATGTTAAGATTTTGAATCACTTCATTCAAGTCATTTTTTAGGGCGTAATGGTACTTGAATGTGACGGTATGTTTTGAACTTTCGCACGTTGCGACAGCCGA
This sequence comes from Cornus suecica, assembly GCA_963922005.1. Classification (NCBI taxonomy): domain Eukaryota; kingdom Viridiplantae; phylum Streptophyta; class Magnoliopsida; order Cornales; family Cornaceae; genus Cornus; species Cornus suecica. The sequence goes on along the minus strand of OY998240.1, from coordinate 60,271,563 downwards.
TTTTCAAAATGTCGTAGTTTTCTACTCGCACCTTCGTTCCACTTCTATTTCAATCCTGAGTGATCTTGTTGATGCCTTTTAGGCATTAATTGACATTTTTACCCTTGTGTGGGTGTTTGATGACTATAAGTCAATTATTCTCATTCCATTCGCTTCCCTTTATGTTTTCGGCAACCTTTGTGACTTCCCTTAGGTTGGAGTGACTGTTTCACCCCTATGTTGGGTTTAATGATGGTGAGTATTATCACATGAGGTGATTAGTGGTATGATTTGATAGTGATTGGAATTTTAGAGCTTGGTATGCTCGAGATCTAGGAAATGTGATTGTTGTCCTTCCTAGGGTGTTATGAATAAGAGTGTTTCTCCTGTGTTTTGGTGATAGGTGTTGTGTTGATTATTAGTATGAGACTGACGGGTATAAGTCGTAGTGATCTATGAGGTGTTATGTACTACGTGACTTGTATTGTTTGTGTATCTTTCTCTCTATATATATATAGGTGCATATATATATATATATATAGGTGTGCGTTAGTATATATTGTTGTGTTATGGTTTCATTATGTGCTAGTTGCCCTATTTGTTGATGCATGGTAGGGGACTAGAGGGATGTGCTTCCGGGATCTCGTATTAGCATGAGTGTCATGTGTGACATTTGACTGACCTAGGGTAGATGCATGTACACCAGTTGGTTCGCACTCGACTTGGACGGTCGGAGGATGTGACAGTTACGATTTTCTTTCTCCTACGGGGCTTGATGAGGTCACCCCGGTGTTGGTTTTCCCTAGTGGTTTACAATAGTTTGCAAGTGATATTTCGGCTACGGACAGCAAAGGATGAAACGACACCTTTCTTTTATTTTCTTGTTGCAATTTTTGGATTTACCAGAGTGTTACGGATGCTGTTACGGGATTTGGGATGGTCATACGTATAGTTGTTCCAGTTTAGTTTTCTTTGTTTGTCCCCTGTATTAGGACTGTTATTGTATTTCTTGGGAGCCAGACTATTGGCATGTGCTTTCCTTGTATTTGGTATCATTGCATCATTGTAGAGATGTATTCTTTCGGCGCCTCGATGTGCCTTGTGTATCATTTGGTTTAGCTTCCTCTTAATAATATTCTATTCATTTTATTGGTATTGATTATCTTAGTTGGTCGCTCTTTGTATGGATCACAACCCAGATTCCTTGGATGTCACGGTTCGAGAGTCTTTGGAATTTAGGACGTGACATATTCAGTGACCAAAGAATCATTGGACATAAGTACTAAACATGGGATGAATGTAGAGCATGACAAATGAGAGAAGGTATGTGATGATTATTATGTGCTTGATGACTTGTTTATTACTGAATGTTCAAAATGGACACCGTGGACATATTTACTTCCTACACTTGCTCTGCCATGTGGTGGAAGTATGAAAGAGAGGAAGGGTGTTGAATAGCCCTTTGCGGAGCCGTCGCGCCAAAGACATTAAAGATTGGTCCTAGGCTGTGAAAGTTAGTTTCTAGCCTCGGTGTGTATAATAGTAGGTAATTTTATTTATGTAATTTTCAATTCCTTAGGATTGTAGGCCCTTAAGGCCAAATCATGTTTATTTATTTAAAAAAATAAAAAAATAAAAAAATTCATTCCTTGTGCTATATTGAGTAATGATTTCCGGAAAGTGATGATGAATTTCTTCTTCCCTTGATATGATATTTAGAATTTTTGCTTTATTGAATATTTCTACAGGTTGCTTGATTCAAGTTTGAAGGGAGAGAATGTTTATAAAGAGTGAAAATTCCGGAACTACGCTTCAAGAGTAACTATATTCTTTCTCATAAGTATGATGGTGAACCATGGGGACATGGTTCGGTAGTGAGTTGGAGTATTTGCATCCATATTATTTTATACATTATATCATAACTTGATTAATGAGTTTGTGAATGGATGAATGCCTGAGAATGAAAAATTGAAAAGTTATCGGTAGTATAGCTAACCCTCACGAAACTTCACTCGTCCACTCGGTGCTGCTAAGGGGTTTAAAAGGCTTATTATACGTGCTAAGTGTAATCATCGACCCTCACGAAAGAAAGGGAGTAATATAGATTAGTATAGGTTAGTTAGGATAAAAATCATCACAAGATCAGTTTTCCTGAGTTCATTGCTAAGGGACTAGCAATATATAAGTTTGGGAGTGTGATAGGTGCTTAATATTGTCCATTTTAAGCCCCTATCTTGCATTTGTTATGTCTTTACATTCCATTATTTGATATTTTTATGTCATTTGTGTGTTTAAGCATGTTTCAGGAGCTTAATGACGAAAAACAACTAACTTTAGTGAATTAACTGAAGACATGTTCATTTGTATTCAATAGGAGAGCTAAAAGAGGTGTTTTCAATAGAAAAGTGTCTCCCGGAGGGCAGAAACGTCATTTGTTTTAGCCTCCAATTCAAGAATCATAACAAGGGAGTCGAAGGGGTTCAAATGACATTATTCCCAAGAAAATTTTGGTTCCAAGGGTTTTGCTACGCATGCGTTACACTTCCAATAGCTAAAAGTCGCTAGAAAGTGTTATTTTAACGCATTTTCTATGCATGCCAAAAGTTTTTAAGCATGTGTATATGACATATTATACATTATATTGAAGGGTTTTATTCAATTTTTAAGGAAAGTCATTCCAAAGGGGAATCCTACTCCAGGCGGGACAAGTTTATTGCAAGTTAGGGTTTTCCTCAGTTTGCCTATAAATACCAAGGTCTGGACCAGACCTAAGGGAGTTCTTTCTACCTAATTTTCAGAGCTTTTTTTTCGAATTATATCATACAAAGGTAGAAACGATTCAAGACCTAGAGATAACTAGAAGAAGATCATGGAGGCCGATTCTACATTAATGATGCAGTCTCCTTCTACCATGAGCAACTAATTTGGTATATAAGGTTTTGTTATAAAACCTTAGCCAAGTAATGTAGTTCTTTTATTTATTTTCAATTGTAACGAGGGGAAGCTGTGACCATACTGTGATGATTGATTGTAGATGTGTGATCATTTTTATTCTTGACACAAGATTATATATTTGTTCTTAATTCTTATCTTAGATTGAATGAATATATCTTCTTACACAATCACGTTATCATAATCATAGTGTGATTTTCTACATCAATGATGTTTAACACTTGAAAGCCTAGGTTTACACAGGCCATGCCTCGATGAGGTGATATATACATGCTTTAGTTTAATTTCATGCAGTAGGAGTATATTAGAGTAAAGTAATTTGTATGCACTAGTCATACTCTGTCCGAAGATGGGTTGTAGCAAATTTGGTAGATAGTATCCTTTTTGGGGACGTATTCGACTATTTGTAGTACGATCTGATTCACAGTTATGGATCACCCTCTTACAATTGAGACAATAGAGAGTTATGTTATGCGGTTAGTGGTGGAGTATGGAAACCCTAGATTTTATTTCAATTGTTCTTGTCTTAATCTATCTTTACTACTTTATTAGTTAACTAGTTTAGAAATCAAAACCAACAAATCATATTTTTTATAGCAATTTAAGAGTATTATTTTACGAGAATTCAGAATACGACTTAGTCTTTGTGGGATAGATAACATTTCACAAGCCATTTCTATATTACAATTGACTCGTGCGTTTGCGATAAGTAAAACCTAGGCCGTCTTAAGGGTGTGTTCTTAACACATATTATTAGCCACCCCGATGGGTGATAGGTGTCAAATATTAGACATTTTGACCCCTTAACTCACTATTGTTACGTCATTTCATTTCATTATTTAGTATTTTATTTGTGTGTTAAAATATGTGTCATGAGCTTAACGAAGAAATGGAGCTAACTTTGGTGAATTAACCAAAGTACATGTTCTTTTTATCCAAGAGGAGAGCCAAATAGGCATTTCAAGACAAAAATGACTCCCGGAGGGAAAAAACATTTTTTGAAGCCGTCACCTAAATAAAAAAGTCTCGTGGAATCAAGACGGTCATTTTGGCACGATTGCACAGAAAAGTTGTTTTCATAAAGAATCTACCCTTAAGCCTACGCTTTCAGAAGCAAAAAGTGGCCAGAAAACACATTTTTACACTTTAACCTACGCTTAAACCATAGCTCCCTACGCTCTACGTTTTAAGCGTAGTGAATAGTGTTTTCAGCATAAAATTTCAGCCAACTTCGAGAGCTCATATCTTGGTCAAAACAAATCCAAATGGGGTGATTCTTGAGCCTACAATTAAGAGCTTGAAGTCAGCTTTCCAACGATATATTACACGGTGTGTAGCTCCATTGTGATCCAATGTGTGTAGCTCCAGATATGATCAAAAGAGTGAGAGGTGTCCTACCGAAAAAGCTAGAAATTTCAGATTCAGGCCAAAATCCTATTTTGACCCGGATGACTTTAAGTTCGACCCCAACACCTCTATACATTTAATATACACATACTATACATCAGATATTAGGGTTTTTCTTAGTTGGGTGTGAAATTGAGAAAGAGGGTAATCTTATTCTCCAAGTTAGGGTTTTCCTCACATTTGCCTATATATACCAAGGTCTGCTACAAATCTAAAGGACTTTTCTCTATATAATTTTGGGGACTTTTCTCCCCATGATTTTGGGACTTTTCTCTACATAATTTGGGACTTCATTCTCATAATTTCGGAGCTTATATTCATATATCATTCAAAGGGAGAAGCCATTAAAGACCTAGAGATCCGAAGAAGATGACCAAAGAAGGTGATTTTATATCACCGATGCATTCACCGCCTACCATAAGCAACTAATTCGATATCTAGGGTTTTCTAGCAAAACCTTAGCTGAGTAATGTAGTTATTCTTTGTTTTCAATTGTAACGAGGGGAAACTGTGACCATACTGTGATGATTGTAGTGGATGAGAGACCGTTTTTATTCTTGATACATGTTTATATATTTATTCTGATTCTTGTCTTAGACTGAATGAATATATTTAACTTAAACAATCATAGTTATTCACTATGGACTGGAACTCGGATTCTTAACTTATGATTTTCTACACAATGGTGCTAATAAAACTTGAAACCCTAGGTTGACACAGGCCATGCCTTGGCGATTTAATATAGACATGATTTAGTTTATTTTCATGCATTAGGAGTAGATTGGAGTAATTTAATTAGCATATACTAGTTAGGTAAGTCATGAGATGGGTTATTGCAATCCGGCTGATGGTAATCCTTTTAGGATCGTATTTAGCTATTTGCGGTATGACCTGATTCACAGTTTATTGATCCCCCTCTTGCAATTGTTACATTGATCGAATTATGTTATGCGGTTGGAGGTGGACCATGGAAACCCTAGATTTTATTTCTATTGTTCTTGTCTTAATATATCTTTACTATTTTCTTAGTTAATTAGTTAATCAATCTCAAAACCAATAAACCATACTTTTCTAGCAATTCAAGAGTATTATTTTACAAGAATTCAGAATACGACTTAGTCTCTGTGGGATCGATAAACTTTCACAAGTTGAACTATACTACAATACAATTCATGCACTTGCGATAGGTAAAAACTAAGCGTAATAAGGGGACTTTTTTAACACATATTTTTAGCATACTCCGACAGACATCAACTGGCTATCAGAAAGTATGAAGCATCTCTACTGTATGTGATCTCATCACAATTTCGAAGGGTTACTTCGATTTTGCTTAAAGATGCTATTGGCTTTGAAATTCCATTTCAAGCAATAAATCTTATTTTGATATTAACAAAACATTCAAAACCGTGTTTGGTACTAATATGGCCTTGAGCTAAGTGTTTCAGCAAGTACAGGTAAATGTTTCAGGAAGATCGCTAAAGCAACAAGCGATAAGGAAACTCAAGCGCAAACTCGAAGAAGGACAAAAAGATCAAAGAAAGAACAAAAGCTGGACTCAAGACCTGGGGTAGATAGGTCGGGGTGAGAATATTGTAACAAGGTATCTTATGCCTTGATTGATCTTATAAGCTCAAGTAATTAATCAAACGAACTCAAACGGATCAAAAACGGACCTTGAAAATAATTTTTGGAGTCACCCAGTCGACTGGCCTGTCCAAGGCAGTCGACTGACTGTGACCCAGTCGACTGACCCTTAAAGACCCAGCCGACTGGATGAACCAGTGAGTTATAAAACATTCTAACTGCATGAGGCAGTCGACTGGCCTGTCCAAGGCAGTCGACTGACTGTGACCAGTCGACTGGCAGTTAAAGACCCAGCCGACTGACTGGACCAGAGAGTTTCGAACATTTTTGATTGCCTGAGGCAGTCGACTGGCCTGTCCAAGGCAGTCGACTGACTCATGAGGCAGTCGACTGGCCTTCTTGAGGCAGTCGACTGACCCTAGCCGTTGGGAAAAATATTTTAAATCTAAGCATGGAGGCAGTCGACTGGGTGCTTCAGGATTTTAAGGAAAAGTATTTCTAAACAATATTTTTGCCCAAAAAGAAATGATTTTGCTTGCAGATTTTCAGGTCCTACTCTCCATATTGTCTAGGGTGAGACACACTCTCCAAAGCCTAGTGTTGACTATATAAAGAAAGAGATATGGATTAACAATTCTAAGGTTCTTGTGTGAGAAATTTTCCAAATATTGTTCATCTCTAATTTTCTCTCAAGCATCTTCTGAAAAATCTTTTGATAGCAAAATCTCGCTTTTCACTCTTATCATTTTGAAGATTTAAACTCAAGCCTTGAGCCTATTCTCTTATTGAAAATATATTGTGAGAATATATATATATCTTGAGTTCTTGAAATATCACCTAAAAACACTTGAGCTTATCTTGATCTATCATCCATAAAAACCTTAGGGTTTTGAGTGTTTTTGTTTCTTGAGTGATATATTGATTACATACACAAATTTGTGATCTTGGGTGAGTGAAGCCCATTGTATCAAGGGAGGATTGTTCTCTTGATTGTGTGAAGAGCTAGTTAGCTCTTTTGTAAAGGTTTTGCTATTCCACCTATTGAAGGAAGAGCCATAGTGTGTGGATTGGGAAAGTCTCAAGGAAGGGGATTCTTTGAGCCGAGGAGTAGGAGTTACCGAACCTCGTAAAAATCACGGTGTCAATATCTCTATCTCTATCTCTTTACTTTATGTTCATGCATGCTTAATTTATATTGTGGTAAATAGCTTGTTGAATTTAAGTGAAATCATTCATTGCATATTTTACCTTGTAAATTAATATTGAACCTTGTTGCATGTTTTAGTAAGAATAAAAAGGAGTTAGAAATTATTTTTAAAACCCTATTCACCCCCTCTCTAGGGTATTTTAGTGACTAACAATTGGTATCAGAGCCTAATCTCTACTTGTTTTTGACTTAACCGTCTTAGAGAACGATCATGGCCTCAAACATAGTCACTCATGTAGAAGGACAATCAAACAATAGGCCCCCATGGTTTGATGGTTCAAACTATAGTTATTGGAAGACTAGAATGATAGATTTTCTTCAAGCTATTGATTATCAAATTTGGCTAGTTATTGTTGATGGACCTTTTACTATTACCAAAATAGTTGATGGAAAAACCATTCCCAAATAACCCAACGAATGGGATAATGATGAGCGTAGACTTATTTCATTTAATGCCAAAGCTAAGGTTAATCTAAATTGTGCCTTAAGTCCAAATGAATTTAATCGAGTCTCTACTTGCTCCACGGCCAAAGAAATGTGGGATAAACTTGAAGTTACTTATGAAGGAACTACTCAAGTTAGAAAATCTAAAATTGATATACTTATGCATGAATATGAATTATTTGCCATGAAGGAAGATGAAAATATCAATTCTATGATGTCTCGTTTTACTAACATTTTGAATGGACTAAAGCATCTTGGTAGAATTGTTCCTAGATCCGATGCGGCACGCAAAGTCCTTAGAAGCCTTCCGGTCAAATGGGATGCGAAGGTGACGGCTATTAAAGAAGCACATGATCTTAGCACTATGAGTCTTGATGAGATTTTCGGGTCACTCCTTACATGGGAAATTACCTTGAAATCTCGTGAAGAAGACGCCAAGCCAAGAAAAGGTATAGCCTTGCAAGCTTCAACCAAAAGTGAAGCAAATGAGAGAATCGAAGAAGAGGTTGATGAAGACATTGCCTTGATCACTCAAAAATTCAAGAGATTTCTTCAACGAAAGAAGGCTAAAGGTCGGAGGTTCTTAAAAAGCAATGAACCAAGAGGAGAGACAAGCAAGAAGGAGTCTATTACTTGTTTCAATTGTGGTAAACCGGGGCACTATAGAAATGAGTGTTTCAAGCCCAAAAAGGAGAACGATAAAAGGCCAAACAAAATGGCCATGAATGCAACATGGGATGATTATGACTCTTGTGATTCGGATGAGGAAGAGAATGGTGAGGAAAGTGCAAATCTTTGCCTCATGGCAAATGAAGATGAGGTACATTTAAATTTACATGCATTAGATAATTCCATTTTATCATATGATGAGCTATTATTTTCTCATAATGAATTACAAGATGCATTTGAAAATTTGTATGGTGAGTTTGAAAAACTAGCAAAAAAACATAGTTTGCTCAAGAAATCTAAATCTTCATGTAATTCCACTTGCCACACCATAGTTGATATAAATACAACTAATGACAAAAGTATGAAGATAGAAGAGGAAAATATTTTGTTGAAGAAGACCATTGATGATCAAATAAACATCTTAGCTAAATTCACAAAAGGAAAAGAAAACTTGAGCATCATGCTAGGAAGACAAAGAAACTCTTTTGACAAATGCGGCTTACGATATGATGCATTCAACAAAGATGCACTTTTATTGAAGAAAAGAAAATCATTAAAGCATACTTTTTCAAAACAATCTTCATGCTCAACTTCTATTGATCACAATCATGTTTCATGCTACTATTGCAAGAAAAGAGGTCACAAAGCAAATGCATGTTTTCTAAGAAAGAAGAAGAAAATTGTTTCAAAAATGTTTTGGGTTCCAAAAGGAACTATTGCATCTCTACGTGCTAAAGAAAACTTGGTAACTAAATCAATTTGGGTTCCGAAAGGAACTATTGCATCTCTTTCTAACCAAAATGGACCCAAAATAGATTGGGTACCAATAAAAGTCACGTAACGTTGTTTTGTAGGTGTGCTTGAAGACCGCCTCAAAAGAAAGATGGTTTCTTGATAGCGGATGTTCAAGGCACATGACGGGGGACAAATCGAAATTCATGACCTTAAAATCTTATGAAGGAGGAAACGTTACTTTTGGAGATAACTCACAAGGCAAAATTGTTGGAATCGGATCTATTTGTATATCTTCCTCTCTAGCTATAGATAACGTACTTTTAGTTGATGGTTTGAAGCATAACTTGTTTAGCATTAGCCAACTTTGTGACAAAGGTTATGATGTTATCTTTAGGTCAAATGCATGCATAGTTGAGAAAGACGGAAAGCAATTGTTCCATGCAAAGAGAAATGGAAATTTATATACTATGTGGCTATGTGAATTAAATGAACAAGATGTTAAGTGCTTTGTCACATCGAGTGAAAATAGTTGGTTATGGCATAGACGCTTAGGACATGCTAGTATGGACCTCATCCAACGTTTGTCTAAAAATGAATTAGTCAAAGGCCTCCCGAAGACTAATTTTTCAAAAGATAAAATATGTAGTGCATGTCAAATAGGCAAGCAAGTGAAATCTTCTTTTAAGAGAAAGAAAGATATCACCACTTCTCGACCCTTAGAGTTACTTCATATGGATCTCTTTGGTCCGGAAAGAACGGCTAGCTTGGCCGGGAAACTCTATGTACTTGTTATAGTAGATGATTACTCTAGATTTACTTGGGTTTACTTTCTTGCTCATAAAAATGAAACTCACTCCATTCTCGATAAATTTTATAGAGTCATTCAAAATGAAAAAGATTTGAAAATCAAGAAAATTAGAAGTGATAGGGGTAGAGAGTTTGACAATCAAGATCTAGAGAAATTATGTGATGAATTTGGTGTATCTCATGATCTCTCGGCTCCAAGATCTCCTCAACAAAATGGGGTAGTTGAAAGGAAAAATAGATCTTTACAAGAAATGGCTAGAACTATGTTAAATGAACACAACCTTCCCCGAAGTCTTTGGGCGGAAGCGGTAAATACCGCTTGTCATGTCATAAATAGAGTTAAAATTCGTATGAAATTGGGTAAAACTCCGTATGAGTTGTGGAATGGTCGGAAACCCAATATTGGTTATTTCAAGGTATTTGGTTGTAAATGTTTTGTTTTAAATGATAAAGATAACTTGGGAAAATTTGACTCCAAATCGGATGAAGCAATTTTCTTAGGCTATTCCTCAACAAGTAGAGCCTTTAAAGTCTTTAACAAAAGGACTTTAACCATGGTAGAGTCTATCCATGTTGTTTTTGATGAATCACCACCTCTACCCTCACCTAGAGTTGACCTAGATGATGATGAAGTTGTAGGAATTGAGGATAATTTCAATAATCTCAATATCTCCAACTCGTCAAGTAGGCAAATGGATAAGAGTAAAGTTGGAGATCAATCAAATGATGACTTGACTTGCTCCATTCCTAAATCTTGGAGGATTGTACACAACCATCCTCTTGACCAAGTCATAGGAAACCCTTCACAAGGTGTTAGCACAAGATCTCAACTTATAGACTTATGCAATCACATGGCTTTTGTGTCCAATATTGAACCCAAGAACTTCCACGAAGCTCAATGTGATGATTCTTGGATCATGGCTATGCAAGAGGAACTAAATCAATTTGAACGCAATCAAGTTTGGCATTTAGTCCCTCAACCCACACATCAAACTATAATAGGCACTAAATGGGTTTTTCGAAATAAGAAGGATGAAAATGGAGTGATTTTTCGAAATAAAGCAAGATTGGTAGCTCAAGGTTACAATCAAGAGGAAGGCATTGACTATGATGAAACCTTTGCACCCGTAGCTAGATTAGAAGCAATTAGAATGCTTCTTGCATTTGCATCATCTAGAAATTTTATTCTCTATCAAATGGATGTCAAAAGTGCTTTTCTAAATGGAACTATAGATGAAGAAGTGTATGTGAAACAACCACTCGGCTTTGAAAATGAACGTTTTCCAAATCATGTTTACAAATTATCTAAAGCTTTGTACGGGTTAAAGCAAGCTCCTAGAGCTTGGTATGAACGGCTTAGTGACTTTCTACTTCAAAAAGGTTTTTCTAAAGGCAAAGTTGACACCACTCTATTTACAAAAACTGTCAAGAATGATTTGTTGATTATCCAAATATATGTTGACGACATTATATTCGAATCAACAAACACTTCCCTTTGCAAGGATTTTGCATCTAACATGCAAAACGAATTTGAAATGAGTATGATGGGTGAGTTGAACTTCTTCTTAGGGTTGCAAATCAAGCAAAGCTTGGATGGCTTATTTGTTAGCCAATCTAAGTATACTAAAGATTTGCTAATGCGATTTGGTATGGAGGAAGCCAAACATGCCATTACTCCCATGAGTACCTCTATTAAACTCGATAAAGATGAAAATGGGAAATGTGTTGATATTACTAAATATAGAGGCATGATAGGAAGTTTACTTTATTTAACTGCTAGTACACCAGATATCATGTTTAGTGTATGCTTATGTGCTCGCTTTCAATCTTGTCCCAAAGAATCTCACTTGCTAGCCGTAAAACGTATTTTTCGCTATCTTAATGGGACGATTAACTTAGGACTTTGGTATCCAAGTGGTACTACACTTGATCTCACAAGTTATTCGGATGCCGATTTTGCGGGTTGTAAAGTTGATCGAAAAAGCACAAGCGGTACATGTCATTTTCTAGGTCACTCGTTAGTTTCATGGTCAAGTAAAAAGCAAAATTCGGTTGCCTTATCTACGGCTGAAGCCGAATATGTTGCGGCCGGTAGTAGTTGTGCTCAAACTCTTTACATTAAGCAACAATTACTTGATTTTGGGCTTATTTTCAATCGCGTACCTATTAAATGTGATAACACTAGTGCTATTTGTATCTCAAAGAATCCTATTCAACACTCTCGCACAAAGCACATAGAGATTAGGCATCATTTTTTACGGGATTACGTAGCTAAAGGCGACGTTGAATTGGTTTTTATTGCACTAAGAATCAATTGGCAGATATTTTTACTAAACCCCTCTCGGATGAACCATTTTCAAAAATTCGTAGGGACTTAGGAATGGCCATGGATTTTGAAGTCATTAGTTAATTTTCACAAATTCTCGTCCACGTTCTCGGCTTTCAAAATTTTAAAAAAATTTCAAAATTGTTTTTTGAGGGCCAGTCGACTGCCTCATATACGGCCAGTCGACTGGATCAACCAGTGAGTTTTTGTGTTTTTAACTATCTTCAGCCAGTCGACTGCCTACATTGGCCAGTCGACTAGGTCATGCGCCAGTCGACTGTCTCCATATGGCCAGTCGACTGCCTCTGCGCGAACATTGTTTTTATTTCTTCTTTCTCTTCGTCTTCTCTCCACTCTCTCCACGATCTCTCCAATTTCTTCTCTTCTTCACGCCATTTACTCATCTTTAAACCACTTTCCCACTACACCACGATCCTCTCCTCCATCATCACCACTCCCCTCTTTATTTTCAGTTATATATCTCCATATATATATATCCATATATATTTTTTTTTACAATTTCACTTCTCCCTCTCTGTTTTCACCCTTTCTTTTCATTTTTCTTCTCAAAATGCTTCCCATCTTCTTGATTCTCCTCTCTATCATGGCTCCTAATGTCGTACGCCTCAAGAAACGCGCCCGTAGGGGTGGAAGCTCTTCGGCTGCACCGCCTCCACCTCCGTCTCCTGTTCATGAGGACACTAATTCCGAATCGGAATCTGGTCCGATGTCTCTGACTGCTCTTCTCGATGATGAAGACAGTGTTCGTCTTTTCGAAACTCAGTTCCTTCATCGAAAATTTGCTCGGAGTCGCATTGTGACTCAACCCTTGTGCGAAGAGATTGGCGCTAATACGTTCAATCTTTTTCAAAATATGGGTTGGGATTTCTTTCTCTCGCTCGATGTTCCGCTCTATCCGAGGGCTGTCAAAGCATTCTACACCAATCTGGTGAATCCTTCTCAACCACGTCTTATCTCCACCCTGCTTAGCTCCAATCTTGGAGGCGTCTCTGTTAAGATCACCGAAGCAGTACTCAATACTGTTTTTCGGCTACCTCCTGGCGGTATCTCCTATTACTGCCCATCTATTTCGTACTCTTCGAGTGATTTCGATCCTCTCGAAGCAGTTCGGGCTATTTCTGTGAATAAATCAACCACCGCCATTGCTGAGTTTCCTTCTTCCTCACTTACTCCTGAGGCTAGACTTGTGCACAACATTATCACATATTCCATTTTGCCCAAGTCCGGAAGCCGGAGTCTTGTGTCGATTATGGAAGCTTTCATTGTCTACTGTGTCATGACCGGTCGGAAGGTCAATCTTGCCTTCCTCTTCATATCGGCAATCCTCGAGTTTCACAAGAAGAAAGGCGCACTTATTTTTCCTATCCATTTATCCTATCTTCTCAGTCGGAACGGTGTGCCACTTGCTGACGAGCCTACGGAGCACAATCCAATCTTTCTGGACCGCACTCATCTCAAGCAAATGCACATTGGCAAAAATGCTGATGGAGTGTTGGTCTCTCTTAGGGTTGCCCCTCCTGCGGACCAAGCCGGTCCTTCTGTTCCTCGTCCCGACGCTCCTCGTCCCGAGGCACCTCATCCGGATGCTCCGACTTCCTCATTTCCGTCTCTTGGCAGCGATTTCGATATTCCGGATTTTGGGTTCGGCGGTAATCCCGAAACTCTTACCCAAATCTTGGAAATCGTGAAGCGCAATGAGGAGGCCCAAAAGCAAACGGCCGCGGACATAAAGCGCCTTGAGGACAAGATCGACCGTATCACCACCGCCATGGATGCACTTCGCCGTGACCCTCCGCCTTTTTGATGTCGTCAAAGGGGGAGAATGTTTAGGTTGTTTGTGTTGGCCATAGGTCCATTTTGCGTAGCATAGGACGTTACCATGTGTGTTGTTTATGTTATCTTTAGTTTTATTTCTATGCTTTATTATTTTGTAATGAGTAGCAGTAAAACAACATGTACCGATCTTGCAATTATTAATTGAAAAATGTTGTTTCTATTTTTCTTCAATGCATTACGTAAATGAATATCAAATTGCAAAATTTATTTCCTAAGGTGGAGCATGAAAATAAAAATGAAAGATGCACACATTGAGGGGGAGTATCACTTGATACTTTACCAATTATGAGCAAACACGAAATGTTTTGTCAACATCAAAAAGGGGGAGATTGTTGGCATTGAAATTCCATTTCAAACAATAAATCTTATTTTGATATTAACAAAACATTCAAAACCGTGTTTGGTACTAATATGGCCTTGAGCTAAGTGTTTCAGCAAGTACAGGTAAATGTTTCAGGAAGATCGCTAAAGCAACAAGCGATAAGGAAACTCAAGCGCAAACTCGAAGAAGGACAAAAAGATCAAAGAAAGAACAAAAGCTGGACTCAAGACCTGGGGTAGATAGGTCGGGTGAGAATATTGTAACAAGGTATCTTATGCGTTGATTGATCTTATAAGCTCAAGTAATTAATCAAACGAACTCAAACGGATCAAAAACGGACCTTGAAAACAATTTTTGGAGTCACCCAGTCGACTGGCCTGTCCAAGGCAGTCGACTGACTGTGACCCAGTCGACTGGCCCTTAAGGACCCAGCCGACTGGATGAACCAGTGAGTTATAAAACATTCTAACTGCATGAGGCAGTCGACTGGCCTGTCCAAGGCAGTCGACTGACTGTGACCAGTCGACTGGCAGTTAAAGACCCAGCCGACTGACTGGACCAGAGAGTTTCGAACATTTTTGATTGCCTGAGGCAGTCGACTGGCATGTCCAAGGCAGTCGACTAACTCATGAGGCAGTCGACTGGCCTTCTTGAGGCAGTCGACTGACCCTAGCCGTTGGGAAAAATATTTTAAATCTAAGCATGGAGGCAGTCGACTGGGTGCCGGTAGGCAGTCGACTGGGTGCTTCAGGATTTTAAGGAAAAGTATTTCTAAACAATATTTTTGCCCAAAAAGAAATGAATTTGCTTGCAGATTTTCAGGTCCTACTCTCCATATTGTCTAGGGTGAGACACACTCTCCAAACCCTAGTGTTCACTATATAAAGAAAGAGATATGGATTAACAATTCTAAGGTTCTTGTGTGAGAAATTTTCCAAATATTGTTCATCTCTAATTTTCTCTCAAGCATCTTCTGAAAAATCTTTTGATAGCAAAATCTCGCTTTTCACTCTTATCATTTTGAAGATTTAAACTCAAGCCTTGAGCCTATTCTCTTATTGAAAATATATTGTGAGAATATATATATATCTTGAGTTCTTGAAATATCACCTAAAAACACTTGAGCTTATCTTGATCTATCATCCATAAAAACCTTAGGGTTTTGAGTGTTTTTGTTTCTTGAGTGATATATTGATTACATACACAAATTTGTGATCTTGGGTGAGTGAAGCCCATTGTATCAAGGGAGGATTGTTCTCTTGATTGTGTGAAGAGCTAGTTAGCTCTTTTGTAAAGGTTTTGCTATTCCACCTATTGAAGGAAGAGCCATAGTGTGTGGATTGGGAAAGTCTCAAGGAAGGGGATTCTTTGAGCCGAGGAGTAGGAGTTACCGAACCTCGTAAAAATCACGGTGTCAATATCTCTATCTCTATCTCTTTACTTTATGTTCATGCATGCTTAATTTATATTGTGGTAAATAGCTTGTTGAATTTAAGTGAAATCATTCATTGCATATTTTACCTTGTAAATTAATATTGAACCTTGTTGCATGTTTTAGTAAGAATAAAAAGGAGTTAGAAATTATTTTTAAAACCCTATTCACCCCCCCCCCCCCCTCTAGGGTATTTTAGTGACTAACAGATGCTAAGAATTTTTCATCCAAAGATAATAACTCCGGACATATGGTTGAACTGATGTTTCTCAAAGTTGCTAAGAATTCATTTTCAAAGGACAATGGCTCCGGACACGAATATGCATTTGATTCTTTAAATAAGAATTAATTAGATGTTTGAGGATAATAATCTTGACTATACGATCGATAACCTAGTCCGTGATCGAAATATCGTGGATCCTCTTTAAAGCTTTGGTACGAATTTCCTATACCTGATTACTGGTATTGGAAATTGGGATGATTTCTCTAATCTAGGTTGTATGAATTATAAAATGGAACACTCGCCGAATTGTATGTATTATTATGATCAGTCATGTCTTTTATGGATAGATTTTCTCCACTCGAATTATTATCTAATTCATCCTGACAGTCATAAATCGTGGTTTTGTGGTCCTAAATGACGAGTTTCGGCCTAAATTTGTCCGGGCTCACTGTCACAAGTGAGTCTTGTTTATTGGCCCTTTTTTACTAAACAAACCTCTCATCTTTTACTAAAATCGTACTTTCTGACATTTTACACGAAAACTGCAGAATTCATTTTTTAAATAATCGGACTTTCTGATTATAATTATTATTATTTTATATATAATTGGTACGTTCGGTCAATTTCAGGATCAAATGTTCCAAGGGGATTATTAACTAAACGACGTCCAAGCATAAACGATAAATAATATTTAAATAAAACAATAACTTGCAATAAATGAATAATGCAATAATAATATAAATTCAAATAAATAAATTACTTATTTTATTATTTATAAAAAAAATTATTTAATTAAAAAGAAGTATTTATTTGGTAAGTAAATATACATATATGTATATATATATATTATATATAGTAATAAGATATATATATATATATGTTATGGAAATCTGTATATTTTTATTTTTAGGAAAATAATAGATTTTTATTTTTTTTCTATTCTGATAATAAGATATAAAGATATGTGAATCTGTAAAAAAAAAATTCCTTTTATAAAAGATTATATTTTTATTTGTTTTCTGATACTGTTGTGATGTGATTGAATGTATCTTTTTTATCTATATTTATTTTTGTACGAATAGAAGCTTTACCGATTGATCATAAAATAGCACGAATGATCGGAGTAATTTTTTATCGATCAAAGAACTTACCGAATGATTGGCCAACTCACCGAACGATTGTTGATACGGTCATTCGATCGGAAACTGGAGTTCGTGAATTTTTTTGGAAACTGGAGTTCGATCAGAAAATTTGTTGACACATTGTGGTATTTGACCTGCAAATAAAAATAAGAAATGTGAAAATAAACAAAAAGTAGTACAATAATTCAATAAACTTCAATACAATAATCTGAAATATCCGTTTCATCCCCGACAATGGCGCCAAAAACTTGTGATCGGTTCTAGTTGTATGTAAATAAAAGTATTAAAAATAAAGAATTAGCACGGTCTAGTTTTACCTCTCAGTCGCAAGTACGTGAGTAGTATATAATATAGTTGGGTAGAGAAGGTATCGAAACACAAAGATCAGAGTCATATTTCAAGTAATTGTAAAATAGAAAATTGAATTATATTATAAACGTTGTTTTAATTGATTTATTTTGTAACTAATAAACACAAAAAAAAATATAATTTTTGTGTTTGTGAATCAAGATAAACAAGTCTAGAGTTTTGCTCCGACTACACCACTAGTCTCATAATATAGTCATTACAGCTTATACGAATCAGATTATTAATGCTACAAACTATTGCCTAATCCCAAAAGAGATGTAATCAAAGGTTAGTTTACTACAGTTTCATCTTCGAACGGTATGACCATTGTATGCATCTATACTACAACTACTCCTAAAACATGAAATTAAAAACACACTAATGATCTTCCCCTCTTAGTATGAACCGTATGCACCTAAAACCTTTTCATACCGTTAAGTACAATTATGTAGAAACCATTGTTTAAATCTTGGATTTCTTGCCCTTAATAAAAACATGGTTGTTCAAGATAAATTATTAATTCAATCTCAACTTAAGAAAATAATTAATAAATAAATCTTATTTAGGTAATTCGTTCGGTCTCTCACTACATAATCATCATATAAATGTTCTTCAGTTTCCCCTCTTTGCAATAAAAATAAATAAAAGTTTACATTACTTGGCTAGGGTTTCGTTGGAAACCCTAGATACCGACTAGCCGTTCATGAAAAGAGGAGACTCCATTGTTGATGTAGCCGCCATCTTAATGATTGCATGGTTTGTTCTTGAGGAAGAGAGTCTCTCTCAAAGAGAGAGACTTTTTATTGAACGATTTATTCTATAATGAAATATATTTCTTCATGAAGTCTTCATATATTTTATAGACTAAAATTGGTAAAAATGTGACATGTATTTTCTTGCACTCCAAGGATTCTTGGTGTGAGGACCAAGTAACAGTAGTGAATGGACCAATTTGCCCTCTGATATACTTGCACACAAAGTCAGAATTTAATATTTCTTTATTCTGTGATTTGTGCTTCAATAACTTGTACTCTGCTTTGCTGATTTGTATATTACTGTTGAACTGAGTGCATTTATGCCCTAAGAATTATTCTGAATTAGGCATATTTGCTAAAAACTCAAAATTAACTTAGATTTGCGTTAAGGCCCCTGAAACATGCTTAAACACAGAACTCAAATAAGAATATCTTATTAATAAAATAAAGAGACTAACAATGGGTTTATTAACGCCCAGAATACCAAATATTCTGGTCTGATCACTCTCCATGGGCACGTAGTGCTTTATACAGTATTTTGGTACTTATGGTGGTAGACCGCATTCTTTTGTCGAGCATAGATGTGATACACATATTTATGCTTCCTTTTTGTAGACTTGTGTAACTCAACTTATGAAAAATTGATTCTTTTATTAGCTAGCATGTTAGTCGGGTAGTTTATATTCGATGTACATCCCTCGGAGCGCTATGCGCGGGGACTTTATTCTTTTGGTGCACTTCGATTCCGAGAATGTTAAACTACTTCATTTTTTGAAAAACCATAACATGTATCGCCTTAGGAAATTTTGAATATGAATTCCATGAATTGTTTCATTTTGGTATTGATAGACTTGTTTTAGTTATCATTGAGTTATTAGGTGATTTTCTGGAAACAACATTTTTCTCGGTTTATAAATAAATCCTTACCATTTTTAAAGAAAAACCCGTTACCGTTGAACCCCATAGCCCCAGAAAATTTTCATGTTTTAGAAATGACAATAAAATCATTTTCTCAAATATTTCAACTTTTAGAAACTAGAGGTATTAAAAACGGAGACCGGTGGAAAGACAAATAATTTTGTACAACTTTAAAGGGGTGTTTTTGTTCAAAGTTTATGTTTTATAAAAATGACTTGAAGTCATGCATTAGATGTGTAGAAATTATTTTTAAAAAATGGATATATGTATGGAAGCATGTTAACTTATGATTCAATCACATTTGGAGTCATTTTTTTAAGTTTCGAATTAAATCAGCCGACTGGTGAAGAGCCATCAGCGGATTAATAGAGACTTGGTTTTTCCTGCCATTTTTTTGAGGTTTCAAATTAAATTAAATGTCTGATGAAGTGACATCATCCGATTGCAGTCGGCTGATGATGATTTGCAGTCGACTCAATATTTATGCAGGTCTCATGTTTAGCTGTGTTTTTACCCCAGTTCATAGTTTCGCTCAAAACGTTTTATACGTAGTTCCGATTAACGCGTTCTTTAGTTCGTTGGAAAGCTGACTTCAAGATCTTTAGTTTAAACTTTTGAATCACTCAATTTTAAGCTATTTGTAGTGAGTTATGATCGTTTGATTATGATGTTTTATTTCAATCATTTTGACCATTTATCGGTTTTAGGGAATTCTTTTGCGATCTTTCTAAAACGACTTAGAAACTCTCTTATGGTGTCCTATAGACTTATTTAAGATATGATTAAGACTATTTTGGTTTCTTGTACTTTCCTTCCTTTTCGTTTTGTTTTTCGCATTACGTTACTCTCCTTGATTTCTTAAACTCGTTCTCGGGTTCTAGAACTTTCGGGGCATGACAACTTGGTATCAGTGCTTGTTCTTTCTCTATGGGATGACGGGTCAAGGTCGTTACCACTTTTCGCTTCATGGTTTTTCATTTACTACTTGTTTTTTACTTATAGTTGTGCATTATTTCATTGTTGACTTGTGCATGTGTTAACATGACTTTGTGGTTTTGTTAGACGTACCTTTAGATTATTCATGCTTTAATACTTTCTTCTTTAATCATGGAAGTTAAAGTAACGGGCTTGTTGGTTCGGGAGCTTCGTATTCTTTTATTGGTTCCGCCTTTGCTTTTACCCTAACAATTACTTAAGATTTAGTTGTTTCATATCTTTACGAGGCATTGTGTGTTAAAATGTTTGGGGAAAGTAGTGTGCGATAGGTGCCAAATATTGACCATTTTAGACCCTTATCTTGTTATTGTTACGTCTCTACATACCATTAGTTGGTATTATCATGTCGTTTGTGTGTTTAAGCGTGTTTCTGAAGTTGAATGAAGAAAAAGAACTAACTTTGGTGAATTCACTGGAGAAGTGCTCATTTCTATTCAAAAGGAAAGCTAAAGAGGTATTTTCAAGAAAAAAGTGGCTCCCGAAGGGCAAAAATGTTATTTTTTTGAGCCACAACTTCATGAATCATTCTAATGGAGTCAAGGGGGTTTAAACGGAACTATTCCCAAGAAAAATGGTTTCCATGAAAAGTGTTACGCCCAGCCTACGCGCCTAGTATCTAAAAGTGGCTAGAAAGTGTTATTTCTACTATCAGCCTATGCCCGGTGAATTTAAACCTACGCGCTGCGTGTAGCCTTTGCATATGCGCCACGCATAGCCCCTCTATAGGCTACGTGTAGTTAACCTGTATTGTGGAGCTGTAAAAATCCAGAATTGATCCCGACTTGTGTTCCTTTATGGCGGTTGCAACTTCTACACCTCTAAACATGTGATATGCATATAATATACATCAGACTCAAGGGTTTTGTTTGGTTTGACATGAAATGACGAAAAAGGGTAACCTTAGGGTTTCCCTTGGCTTTTATTTATAAATAGAGAGGTCTGCTACAGAATTTGAGATATTCGTTCATATAATTTTCAGAGCAGCCTTTGAAGATTCATTCCAAGGAGAATCTATACAAGACCTAGAGTGTCGGAGAAGACGACTGTGGTGGCAGATTCTACATCAACGATGCAGTCTCCATCAGCCATGAGCAACTAAACTAGTCTCTAGGGTTTTCTAACAAAATCTTAGCCAAGTAATGTAGTTTTCATATTTGTTTTCAATTATAATAAAGGGGAAGCAGTGACTATACCATGATGATTGTTATAGATGAGTGATCGGTTTTATTCTTGATACAAGATTATATATATATTCATAAATTCTTGTCTTAGATTGAATGAGTATATTTTCTTACACAATCATGATTATTCTAAACAAATTGTGATTTTCTACAACAATGATTCTTAACACTCGAAACCCTAGGTTTACACAGGACATGCCTCGACGAGGTATCTTAGACATGCTCTAGTTTAATTTCATGCATTAGGAGTAGACTAGAGTAAAGTAAATAGCATGCACTGGATACATTATGTCCGAAGATGGGTTGTAGCAAACCCGATAAACGGTATCCTCTTTGGGAGCTTATTCGACTATTTGCAGTACGTTCTAATTCACGGGAATAGATCACCCTTTTTACAATTGTACAAATTGGAAACTATGTTATGCAGTTAGTGGTGGAGTGATGAAAATCCTAGTTTTCTCTCTCTTGATCAAACTCTCAATTTATTTTCTGTTCTTAGTTAATTTAGATACAATTCTGAAAATCAAATCAAATACTTTTTCAATCATAATTTGATATTTTTGAATTGTTGGAGTGAATAACCAAGTCTCTATGGGTGCGACATTCCATTTCACAAGCTGTTGTTATACTAACATTTAACTCGTGCCCTTGCGAAAGGTAAAATTTGGGTCTTCTTAAGGGCGTGTTCTCAACACATATTTTTAACCACCCTGGACGGACATCAAGTTTTCGGTGCCATTGCCGGGGACTTGGCATTATTCATTAATTTAGTAATTTAGTAATATTGCATTATTGTAGTGTATCTAAAGTTGAAATTTTGTGTGATTGACAGGTACTCTGTAAAGCATAAAGGGAGATAGCGGAGCAGCGAAAGTTGCATCATTGGACCTCTTGTGAGTTTTAGTTTAGCTTACTTTCGCTCATAATTTTAGCTTTGCTTTCTTTTAATAGTTAGAATAATTTAGAAGTAGTTGAATTTGTTTTCATAAAAAAAATAAAAAATAAAAAAAACTTTTCATCTAGTGTATGACAGATAGCCAAACGATGGCATGTCGCTTTAGGGAAAGCTATAAAAATTGATTGGCAAACCTTGAAAGCTGAATTTTTGGAAAAAAACTTTCAAGTAGGTAGAACCCATGAAGCGCAAAAAGCATTTACCCACTTTAGAGAGTTGCCCGGTGAGCAATTCCATGATGCATGGGACAGATTCAATGAAATTCTATGAAAGTGCCCCCATCACAAATTTGTCGAGCAGGATATAGTGTGTAACTTCTATCTTGGGCTTGGTGTCGAGCATAAAAATTTGATAGATGCAACAGTGAGAGATCAGTTTGCACTGACGCCAGGAAAAGAACTCTTGGAGCTGTTTGATAACATGAGTGACAATTCTATTCAATATGAATCAGAGATGCAAGCTAGAGATGGACTGGAAAGAAGATCTGACAAAGCATTTATCATAGATAAAAATGATGATGATGTTAGTGAATCAGTAGTCATATTAGGAAAAAAGCTCAATAAATTCATAAACTTGAGTCTTTCAGCCCCGAGAGATGTCTTAGCATTAGGTCCTGATCTTTCCCGAATTGAATGTCAAAATAATGAGGTAATCACTGCTGATGCTAATGCGGTATGGACCAATTCGAACAATACTCCATTTTCTAATTCATACCATCCGAATCAACGAAATCATTCACATCTCTCATATCGTTCTCAGAATGTGGAGAATCCTCAGCCACATTTTCTCAGATTCGACAATCATTCAATTCTCAACCACAAGTTATGACTCAAAAATTTTAGCCTAATTCTCAGGGCACTCGACCCTTCAACTACCAACCTCAACCTCAGAGATGTCAAACCCCACCACCGAGACCACCAGGCTTTGACCCAAATGAGCTATCAAAAACTCTACAAGGCATTTAGAATATGTTAGGCTCTCACGCTCAGGCGCTGGTGAAACTTGTCACGCCCCAAATTTCCTAGAA
Organism: Cornus suecica; assembly: GCA_963922005.1. Taxonomy (NCBI): domain Eukaryota; kingdom Viridiplantae; phylum Streptophyta; class Magnoliopsida; order Cornales; family Cornaceae; genus Cornus; species Cornus suecica. Next base: position 60,248,297 of record OY998240.1, on the reverse strand, counting down.
CTCCAAAACATAAGCCTAAGAATTTAGGGAGTGAAGTGAACGTGAAAAGAAACGAAATAAAATCATATATATAGTCGTCAAATACCTACACAAGGTTAAAATGGTCATTTCACACCTAAAATATACCAAAAATATTATTCAGGATAAAAAAGAAGGTGAAACAAATCAATCCGCACCTTAAACGAATCATTTGAACACCCCATGTTCACCCAAGGGTAAAATGGTCATTTCAGGGGTAAAATAGTAATTTCAAAGTACAAATAAAATTTTGGACCTAGCACAATCCGTAGGAATAAACGAAACCTAGATCGAAACCACAAGGAGAGAGATGAATTTTTGAAAATGGTGTCGGGCAACGCCGACCCAAAATAGAAAGTTGAAGTACCCCTCTTTCACCAAGGGTAAAATAGTCATTTCAGGGGTAAACTGGTCATTTAAAAGTACAAATACAAATTTCGGACTTAGGACAAGCCATAGACACAAACGGGACTCAATTCGGAGTTGCGAAGTGAGAGAAAGATGTTTGAAAATCAGATGTCGGATGCCACTCAAACAGTCCTTCGCTGAAATTTTCGAAAATCCTGAAACGTTTTCTTAGTGTTAGGAGGCTAAGCTACTAGTTTTTACAGCTTTTCTTTGGAAAGTTCAAATATGCAAAAACACAAGATTTTGCAATACGGCTCCGTTTTTCGCGCCGTCGATCCTAAAAAATTACATTTATTTGAAAAGTGAGTTTTTCATTTGCAGAACTCAATAATAGTCATTAAGACCTCGGGAAACGCATAAAACGCAAATATTATACAAAAATGATTCTTTAAAATCTCGTAAACTTATCCGTCTTGCCCTCGGTCTCCGTTTTAACTACCGTCGGCTTCTAAAAATCAAAATCTTTATAAAAATGAGATTAAAACCATTTCTAAAACAAGATAATTGTTCGGGGCTACGGGGGTGGACGAAAAAGGGTTTTCCATTCAAATTAAAAAGGGTTTGTTTGAAAAAGTATAAAATATCATTTTCGGCCAACTTCCTAATAACTACATTCAATATCAAAATCCACCACACAACACTAATTGAAGGATTCATAGATTATCATTCAAAGTGCCCTAAGGCGAAACATGTCATAGTTTTACATTTCTGGCACCGAAGTGTACCGAAAGAATAAAGTCCCCACGAATAGCTCTCCAAGGGACATACATAAATGCAAACTACGCAACTAATATGCTAGCCAACAAAATAAATAAGTTTAGTTGTTTGTAATACTTAGCAAAATAAGCACACATATACAATTATCAAGTGTGCTCTGCCAATTAGGTATTCTGCCTCCATATGCATAGAAGGAGCGAAATCAACACCGTATCTCTACCGAGAGACTACGAACCTCCAAAAAAGGTATCACCACCTGAAAAATATATAACTCATGGGGTGAGCTTACTAGCCCAGTAGAGGAAGCGTCATGTGTTTCTCGGTCATGAAATAGAATTTGGAGCAAGTCCTCCCCCTATCGTTTGTGTTTCTTGACAGACTAGTTTCGTTGGAGCAAGAAGCACCAACTGGCCAGTTGTTATGACGATCTGATACAAGACAACTCACACATAGTTACCTGACTGGTATAGACCAACACCAATGTACTCACACGACAATGTGAACTCAATGTGCAAAATTCTGAATTTATTCACGTCTCATCATAATCATGTTTTTTCTCTTTATGCAGTATATTATGTCCAACTTATCAATATGCTCAAAATATCACATTTATAAGCAATAAACCACAACAAGCATTTATATCACATAATCATGCTTTCAAGGGCCTAGTTCATCGTCTAAGTTGTCAAGACTCAACTCACATATATATATATATACGACATATATACACATAGACGCACACACCCTCGTACAAAACCTAAAACAACTCATTTTTTACCTACCTCAATCCAAGCAAGCCTACACAAGAATGCCCAAAAGAGGTCCAAACCAATCTACTAATCCAAGTGCTCAATAGGATAGCATCCAACTAGCAAAACATCATTCAATGAACAACAAGTTTACAATGGTGTCACAATAAACCAAAATTATTCAAAAGTAGCTCCAACCACAAGAATCAAATCAAATCCTAATGATAGCTAAAATAGGGTTTCATGAAAGACATAACTCAAGAGAAAGGATTCTTGAACTTACCACAAACTCCACCACAATATGAGCCAAAATTCACAAGATGAGCTCCAAGCTTTCAATAACCGAAACACTCGGTGACCTGGTTCAACTTATGGTCCTTAACAAGATTCAAGAGAGAAGGAAACCAAAAATCAAAAGTTGAACACATAAATTCTAGAATATACATCCTAGGGTTTGAAGTTGGAAAAACTCAAAAGAGTTAGAGACTTGCCCAAATACTTAGAGCCAATGGAAAAGGATAGAAATCCAAGAAAGTTCCATGTTAAACACTTCTTCAACCTCCAAGTGGAAGAAGATGAAATCAAATGGATAAGTGGAAAATGGAAGGAGAAGTGTAGAGAAATAAGTTTGTAGAGAATAAAGAAGTCTTGCTAATGGAAGACTTATGAAGTTGTAGAGATCCTCCATTCATATTTCTCACCATCCAATGGTTAAAAATAAAGCAAGGAAAATGAATAAATGATCCAAGGGTTGAAATGAAGCCTTGCAAAGTGAATGACCAAGAATAATACATTCTTGCATTTGTGTGCCATCCAAAAAAGGCCTTATGATCCAAGGATTGAGAATAGAGATGGACAACTTGAATCAATCGTGGAGAATGAGACAACACTTAAAAGTGTGAAATGACCAAATCTTTCTCAACTTAGGGTTAATTACAAGAGTATTATCATGACTCTCAATTACCCTTCTACCCCTTCTCATCCTCTTTAATTACCACCATGTCACTCATATCCCAATACTTAGCCAAATCTCTACAATTTCCACTAAGTCCTCTTAACATGAAAATACCAATTCACCCTTTTGTCATTTATTTCCCGAAATCATTTTTAATAATTTTCATTATTCTCAAAATGAAAATACAACATACAACTCACAATTTTAATATTGCATAAAACATGTAAGTCATGCTAAGCACATAAACACATTAAGCACATAATCACATAAGCACTTAAGTTTTAATAAAATTTTAAATTAGCATGAAAAAATACCGAACGCTACAAAATTGGACACCCAAATGGGCCAAGTAGCTAATGCTCTGAACAAGAGAGAGAAATGAAGAATGCCTAGTCAACCGGTGGCCAATCTGAAGAATAAACAAGTGATGGAGCTTGGATCTTTTGCCAATAATCCTTATGAATTGGTTTAAGCAATCACAACTTTAAGAAGTGGAAGGGAAATGGAGAACAGGGTTGAGGAGCAACATGAAGAAAGGGTGAGTAAGCGAAAGGCGACTGGGAAATTTCCGACCGACCAACCTCAGGTGGAGGAAGATTTCGACTAGACATTTCCAGAAGAGCCAGGAATGGCAAGTTATGAGGAAGCAGTGTTATTTCCTCAACGTCTGAGAGAGCCAGGCAGATATGGTAAGCACAAAGAGACTGATATGCTGGAAACTTTTTGGCAAGTTAGGATCAATTTGCCTCTCTTGGATAACATCGCCCAAATTCCACCCTATGCTAAATTTTTGAAGGACCTCTGTACCCAAAAGCAAAAAAGCAGAGGAAAGGTCCCGAAGAAAATCTTGCTAGCAGAACAAGTGAGTTTGTTGTTTTCACGTAACACACAACCGAAGAGAAAAGATCCCGGTGCTCCCACTATTCCTTGCATCATTGGCGATCAGGAAATTGGTAGAGCTCTTCTTGATCTAGGTACGAGTGTTAACTTGCTTCCTTATTCAATTTACCAGCATCTAGGGTTGGGAGAACTCAATCCCACCTCGGTAGTGTTCCAATTGTACATAGATCTATCAAGCAAGCGAGAAGGATTCTGGAGGATTTCATAGTTCAGATATACAAGTTTTACTTTCCAATGGATTTTATAATTCTCGATACAGAACCTGTCCATGATTCAAATAAGCATATCTCTGTAATTCTAGGACGACATTTCTTGGCCACGACCAATGCTATGGATCTATCATTTGGAAACATGAAGGTGCGCATGAATGTTTTTTATTCTAATCATCAAATTCCTAAGTCGGTAGATTGCTTTCGAACTGACAAGATTGATAAAATTATAGAAGATTTTGCACCGTAAATCTTGGAGAAAGATGTGTTGGAGTCTTTTATGACAGAAGTCAGGTTGGAGGATGAACCTGATGATTGGGATGAGCAGATAAAGATGGACTTTGAGGATATTGCTGCGATTAAGGCTGAATTATATAGTCAACCATGGAAAGTGTCGATTGAGCCACTTCCCACAATCTTAAATACACCACCAATTCCGTCATTGATAACTCCTCTTACCTTGGAGCTGAAGGAGTTGCCTGAGAAGCTTAAATATGTCTTCCTAGGACCAGATAAGACTCTTCCTGTAATCATATCATCAAAGATGACAAAAGAACAGGAATCGAGTTTGGTCAAGGTCTTAAGTGACAATAAAGAGGCAATAGGATGGAGTGTTGCTAATTTGAAAGGCATAGATCCCTCGATTTGCATACATCGTATACACTTAGAAGAGGATGCAAAACCTTTAAGGGAAATGCAACAGAGATTGAATCCGAATATGAAGGATGTGGTAATGAAAGAAGTGGTAAAGCTGTTAGATGTGAGTATTATTTACCCTATATTCAACAGTATATGGGTGAGTCCTACTCAGGTGGTACCAAAGAAATCAAACATCACAATTGTACCTAACTCGAAGGGTGAGTTGATCCCACAATGCACGACCACAGGTTCGCGTGTGTGCATTGATTACAGGAAACTCAACTCTCATACTAAGAAAGATCATTTTCCATTGCCATTTATTGATCAAATCCTAGAGAGATTGGCCAGACGGAGCTATTACTGCTTCTTGAATGGATATTCTGGTTACAATCAGGTGATGATTGATCCTGTTGATCAGGAGAAAACTACTTTCACTTGCCCATATGGTACATTTGCATACAAATGGATGCTTTTTGGTTTGTGTAATACGCGAGCTACATTCCAGAGGTGTATGATGTCCATATTTTCTGACATGGTGGAAACGTTCATTGAAATGTTCATGGATGATTTTTCAGTTTTTGGGGCAACCTTTGAAGACTATTTAAAACATCTTGCAGTCATGCTTAAGAGATCCAAAGAGAGAAATTTAATTATGAGCTGGGAAAAGAGCCATTTCATGGTTCAAGAGGGATAGTACTTGGCCACATTGTATCGAAAAATGGGATTGAGGTAGATAAGGCCAAAGTTAAATTGATTTCAAAATTGCCCCTTCCCACATCTGTTAAACAGATAAGATCTCTCTTGGGCTATGCCAGGTTCTACAGACGATTTATCAAAGATTTTAGTAAGATCTCCCGGCCGCTGTGCAACTTATTACATAAGGATGCGACCTTTGTCTTTGACGAAGAGTGTCTTCATGCTTTTGAGGAGCTGCTTACTCAACTCTCAAAAGCTCCAATAATCCGTCCACTAGATTGGTCTCTGCCATTTGAGCTAATGTGTGATGATTTGGACTATTCCATAGGAGTAGTATTAGGTTAGAGAAAAGAGAAGCTACCATATGTGGTGTACTATGGTAGTAAGAGACTGAACGATGTGCAGATCAACTACATAACCACAGAGAAGGAGTTGTTGGAGGTAGTGTTCGCCTTGGATAAATTTTGATCATACTTACTAGGAACTAAGGTAGTAGTTTATTCGGATCATGCGGCATTAAGGCATTTGCTAATGAAGAAAGATTCTAAACCCAGGCAGATAAGATGGATATTTTTGCTGCAAGTGTTTGACATGGAAATTAAGGATAAAAAGGGTTTGGAAATTTTAGTTGTTGACGATTTTTCAAGGATCATTATCGAGACTACAAAGGAAACTACTCCTCTTAAGTATTCATTCCTGGATGAACATCTGTTCGGTGTGGCTGTCATGGAGCAGATGTCGTGGTATGCTGATATTGTAAATTAAAAAGCCACAAGTCAAATTCTAAAAGGTAGATCTAAGAATGAAATAGACCAATTCTTCAGCCAGGTTAAATTTTATATCTGGGATAATCCGCGATTATATAAGTATTGCTCTGATCAAATTATCATAAAATGTGTCCCTACAAATGAGGTATAAAGTATTTTGAAGTTTTGCCACACGCTGGAATTTGGAGGGCATTTGGAGCTTAGAAAATAGGCCATAAAGTGCTGCATAGTGGGTTCCAATGGCTAACCATATTCAAATATGCATTTGAATACTGTAAAGCATGTTTGCGATGCCAAAAGTTGGGATCCATATCTCGACGTGATATAATGCCTCTAACCTCGCTTTTAATTGTTGAGTTGTTTGATGTATGGGAAATAGATTTCATGGGACCATTTTTCAAAAGCAAATAAGAAATAGTATATATTTATGGGGGTAGACTATGTGTCAAAATGGGTAGAGGCTATAGCCACCAAACATATAGATCATGAGACAGTGGTAGAGTTTATGCAATCTAATATCTTTCCAAGATTTGGTATACAACCGTGATAATCCGAGACGGCGGAAGACACTCTGATAACCATTTTCTCGGTGGTCTATCTCAGAAGTATGACGACAATCATAGGATTGGTACACCATATCATCCCCAGTCACAAGGATGAGTGGAAGTTTCTAACAGGAAAGTAAAGAATATTCTGGAGAAAACAGTGCGAGTGGATTTAAAAGATTGGCCTCAAAGGCTAAATGATGCACTGTGGGCCTATAGGTATGACACCGTTCAAAGGTTGAACTTTGATTTAAAGAAGTCCGGTGCTGAGCAGAAACTCCAACTCGCAGAGCTTGAGGAGTTGAGAAACAATACTTATGAGAATTCTCAAATTTACAAAGCTCGGATGAAGGCTTTTCATGACAAACATATTCCAAAGAAAGTCTTTGAGCAAGTCCAAAAATTCTGGCTGTTTAATTTGAGATTAAAGTTGTTTCCTGGTAAGCTTCAATCTATATGGAATGGACCATACAAGATTACGAAAGTTTTCCCCCATGGAGCAGTAGAGCTTGATGATCCAGAGACAGGAAAGAAGTTCATGGTGAATGGTTAGAGGCTTAAGCACTATATTAACGTTGAGTCAGTTGAGTGTATTGTGGAGACGATTGATTTATCTTATCCAACACACAAGTATGATCACGGTTACTAAAAGATGGCAACATTGCGCCAACGACGTTAAACATTGGTACTAAGGAATAACAATTAGTTTTTTAACATAGTTTGTAATTTATAGTTTTTTTTATTAGTTCATAGATTTCAATTGAGTCGTAAGATCGAGTTGTAGTGTCGTTCTCATCAAGATCGGTACGGTGAATCATTCATTGGGGTATACAGAGAATGAAGAGAGCAATTGCATTGAACAAAGTATGGAAAATGATGGAGCACTGAGGTTGGAAAAAAATTCCATGCTTGGGACCTACGCACTACGTATAGTTCTACTTACGTGCCGCACGTAACTGCTTCAATAGCCTTCGTGGCTATATATTCGAAATGAAGTTTTATTTCCTTTCCGCTTTCTCATTTCTCAGACAAAAGATCCTAAATCACCCTCTATACACACCGCATTCAATTTCGAACCATTCCTTACGAATCTTGCGTCAGATCTGTGCATAGATTATCCAGATTCTCGTGAAGAACTCGAAGAGTCACGAAAACCAATTTTTGGAGAAATCATCAGATATTTCAATTCGGTGAATTTTTCTTCAATTCTTGTATTTCTAATTGATTTTCTAATCATTCTAAACTCATATCGATGAACAAATCAAGTCGAAAACATATTTTGATCCATTTCTCAAAAGTTGTGAATATCGTCTTCGAGAATGGGTTAAATTTTAAATTATTTGCATCTTTTTTTATGGTTTGTTTAAATGTCATATTGGATTAATTTAGATGTGATTTTGAGTTCGATTCGGTGTTCGTAACAATCCGCTTATTATTTCTAAAATTTTTGACTATAGGAATGAAGATGAAACCACGTAGAGGAGGTGCGGCTCCTTCATGGACTAGACAAAGATCTCCTGACCCAGAGCCAGCAGAGAGGTCGCCGATTAGGATTCACAAGCATTACATAGCGCCGGCTAAGTCACCACCGTCATCCGAGGCCACTCATAGCGACCATAAAGCTTCGCTGGTGGCCTCGCCACCTGTTTCACCACCAGTGTCACTACCATTAGCATCGTCCGAGCCACAGGATGATGAGCCAGGGGTGTTAGTTTCTTATTTGTCGGTGCCACCCATGGCAATTGTGGGTAAGTTGCTAACGAGCGTGATGAAGAATGGATTTTAGCAGGAGCAGATTTATTTGGCGACAGCCTTTGAGAGGATAGAGGTAGTGCCAGCTTGGACTATCCAATGTCTATGGGAAAGATGACTGCTGCCGATCTTGACTCCTCCATCCACCTTTGTGTGTGTTGATATGATAGAGGAGTTCTGGCTGCACATGCAACACTACAGCAGAAGGATGCGGTTGGAGACCTAGGTCAGGGGGATCAGATTCCAGATCACACCTTAAACCATTACTGGGGCATGGGGTATACCAGACACTTGGCCCACCTGAGTTAGAGGGAGAGTTCCTGCCCCTACCGAAGCCATTTCCTAACCTGGCAGAGATAGTCCAGCTTCAGACTGAGGGCGAGTTTGCGGATGATCGGAACAAGCTGTAGCTTCTGGACACGATTTTCTGGTTCCAAGTTCACCGTCAGGGACACAAGACTCAGCGATGGCGGTAGTTTATAGTTTTACATTATGCTTTTGAGTTCCGTCGATGGCAGGGCCTATACTAGCATTACCAGGACTTACGGACTGAGCGCACTATTGTGGGGCATACATTTTATATCCGATTCCCGACATTTACTATGTGGTTTATGACAGAGGCTGGGGTTGAGCTGGATGAGGAGGTGACCCGGAACAAGTTTGATAAGGGTACATTATAGACTGAGTATGCGGAGCAAGACTTGGAGAAGACCAACAGGTGATGTAGTCTTATAGAGGAGGCCAATGGTACCTACTCCAACTGTCCCTCCGGTTAAGCTTGTTGAGCCCGAGGTTGGCCGTGATAATGCCATGCCACCTTAAGTTGAGGGGGTACACGTTGAGATGCCTCAGGTACCTGCTGATGCACCACTCATGATGACTCGGGCGCAATTTGATGCGATGATAGCAAGATAAACGACCCTGATGGCCGAGGTATGGTAGAGCAGAGAGGAGACCCGACAGTTGAAAGAGGAGGTCTAGTCTCTGTGCAATGAATTACAGGACTACTCGAAGATCACGGTGACAGATATGCAGCTGTGCCATAGGGAGGCAACACAGTTTGGAAGTGGTCTGAGATAAGTGTATGGCATGCTCGAGGGACAGTTTTATCATATGGGTTTACCTATACCAGTCACGCCTCCATCGTTGACCGATAAGGATGAGGATGACGAGTAGTTGTAGTATTGTTGTTGTAGATTTTTGTTTTCACTAGAGTTAAATTGTCGGGCGGTATATTATGTAGTAGTGCGTTTATTATACATCGCCTGAACGATTAATCTCTGTGTAATTTTGTTTTTTGCTTTATAAAATGGATGATTCTCGTATTTATGTGATGATATTTACTATTTTACATTCCTAACATGACAATGCATGTGCGAGTGTTATGTGAGTTTGAGAGTTCGATTGATTGAATTTTAAGAACACACGATGAGGACATGTGTGTGTTTATATTGGGGGGGAGTGTGTGTTCATTATGATCGATGTTAAAGTGTGGATACGAGAGAAAAAAAAAATTAAAAAAAAAAACCAAGCTAAGCTACGGATGGTGCTACGTGCCGCGTGTAGGGGATATGCGTAAGGTTATTTAGAATAATTGAAATTTTGCCTGTTTGAGGGGTTTCTTAGCTGGTTTTGTACTTATACTGTGTTAAGATTTATTTTAGGGTATTTTTAGAAAACATTTAGGATTTAATTAGGAATTTTTAGAGGAATCCTAGTCCGAGTGGGAAGTGGAATTCAAAGATAAGTTAAATATGGATTTATAGTGTTTCCACTGTCCAATTCAAACAAGGATTCCAAATCATTTTCCTCCGTAAGTCTGAATTAGTTATCTATAAATACAGCCCTTGAGATACACAATTCTCATAATTCACAAGAAGAGTTTATTGAAGATGATGGTTCATCGGCTATTGAGGATTGGGGAGGAAGAGTTAAGGAGATAATAGAGGCGAGCATGAATAGGGAGGCCACAAGTAGAAAAAGGAAAAGAACCACACTTCATTCATTCATGTAGTGTAGAATGCAATTTGAATTGAAGTTCTGCCTGAAAAGAATGAAGAGTTCATTAACAGTACATGGAGAGGAAATCATGCGTCAACGAGGATTGAGCAATTTAGAGTGCCCGGCTGGAGGGAAGGTGTATCCAAGGTTAGTTCGGAGGTTTTAATGCAAAAAGGGAAGTTGATGGACCACCAGAATATGTAGTAGTGCATTCTTGAGTTTTGGACTGAAGTAATCCTATAGTGGTGAGTGCGAGAGTGATTGATAATGTATGGAAATTACCACTGACTTGTCCGGATCATTTGAAAGAGAACTTTAAAGCATTCCCATCCAAGTGGTTGTTTACGGATGCAAAGAGGAATAAAGAGATATGTGTTGTGCATGTTCTGAAAGAAGGAGATAAGAGTTTTGCTAACAAATGTTTGAAATCGGAACTGCTATATTTGGATGAAGTGATTGCTACTCAAGTGCGTCAGAATCATCGGACAAGTGGGAGAGGGCAGTCCATAACTAAGATACTCTTTTATATGTTGAAAGGATATTGGGTGTCAATTCTGACTAGAATATTGGAAAGTATGATTCTGATTCATAAAATTGTGAGTGCAAAAGAGAAGGGATGGAAAGAGTGGAGTTTTATCTTCCATACCCGTTTTTGATCTCAAAGATTATTAAGAAGCAGCTAGGGTAGAGATTAAAAGAGATTAATGAGGTGATTTGAACATTTACAAAAAAGTATCAAAAGGATGATTTTGACCGGTTAGAGAGGACGTCCAATATCCATAGGAATTTAGGAAGGCTTCCGCGTGCTGAGAGAGATGAGGAGGAGGAATCGGAAGAGGATTAGGGTTTGCAGAAATAGGATTTTATTTTGTTTAGAAGATAGGTTGAAATTTAAATTCTTAGAGACTGTAGTCCCTTAAGGACAAGTCATTACAATTTAAATTCTTAGAAATTGTAATCCCTTAAGGACAAGTCTTTGCAATTTCAATTCTTAGAGACTGTAGTCCCTTAAGGACAAGTCTTTGCAATTTCAATTCTTAGAGACTGTAATCCCTTAAGGACAAGTCTTTCTAATTTCAATTCTTAGAGACTATAGTCCCTTAAGGACAAATCTTTTCAATTACAATTCTTAGAGACGGTAGTTCCTTAAGGCCATATCTTTGCAATTTAAATTCATATGATTGTAGGCCTTTAAGGCCAAATCATGATTTTTATAAAAACAAAAACATAAAAATTCATTCCTGGTGTGATATATTAATGATTTCCGGATATTTATGATGAAATTTATTTTCCATTGCTATGATATTGGGTATGTGTGTTTTGTTGAGCATATCTACAGGTCATCCAAATCAAGTTTGGGGGAGGAGATCAAGTGCTTCATTGTGCAATTTCGGAATCACGCTTCAAGGGTAACTGTATTCTTTCTCTTGTATTGTGAACCATGAGGACATGGTTTATTTCAAGTTTGGGGGAGAGGGTATAGTGTAGGAATGATAATTTTGAAAAATAATGAAAATATTGAAATTGTTTTTAAAGAAATTCTTTGTTTTCACATATGAATGTTTTGCATTACAAGTTAATTGAGTTTGTGTATATGATGCATGAGTAGTATGTGCTGTAATATTCTCATTCATGAGAGTAATGATTATATCGAGCTAAGTGAAGTGATGTGGTTTACATGGGTGAATAGATTAGTAAAATTGAAACCGAAAATGACAAATCTGGCCTATAAGCATAAGCACACATTCACTATGGGAAAAAAATAGTTGATCTTTGACTATGTAGTTGATAAATTAATTTTACCAATATAAAAGGGGAGATGGGGAGTTGACATAGATGGAATGGATAAAAAGTTGAAAATTTATTTTGAAAAATAAAATGCAAAATGTAGTTATTCGATCTGAATAATCGGGCCTCCTACCACAAAGTAGCAAAGTGTTCGCGTAAAAATGGAAGAAAACTAATGAGCATAAATCCCAATAAAGAAGCTTAGGGCCAGTTGGTTGGGATTCAAAATCCTCATTGGAAAGTTTGGAGCTTAGAAAGATAAAAAGAGATAAAAGTGGAATGATGGAAAGAATAAGTTTTTAAAGAAAAGTGGCAAAGTTTGATAAATGAAGTAGAAGAACATAAATTGATATACCATAGGAGAATGATCACGAAACACGGATGATTGTTTGGATTGGGAGTAGAGAGTAATGAAATCTTTTACTTTAGTGGGAACCATTCATGACACGAAGCTCGAGATAGTTATTGTTCAGTAATGAGTGGGAATATTTGCATCTATATTATCTTATACATTGTAGCATGGCTTGATTGATGAGTATGTGAAATTCATGAATGCGTGATTAAAAAGAATGCATAAGTTGTGGGTAGTATAGCTAACCCTCATGAGACTTCACTCATCCACACGATGTTACCGAGGGGTTTAAAAGGCTTGTTACATGTGCTAAGTGTAATCGTCAACCCTCACGAAAGCAAGGGAGTAGAATAGGTTAGTATAGAGTAGTATAAAGTAGTTAGAATAAAAACCATCATAGTTTAGAAAGTTTTCCTGAGTTCATTGCCAAGGGACTAGCAATATGTAAGTTTGAGGGTGTGATAGGTGCCAAATATTAATCATTTTAGGCCCCTATCTTGCTATTATTATGTCTTTACATTCCATTACTTGGTATTTTTATGTCGTTTATGTGTTTAAGCGTGTTTCAGAAGCTTAATGAAGAAACAGTGCTAACTTTGGTGAATTAACTAGAGAAGTGCTCATTCCTATTCAATAGGAGAGCTAAAGAGGTATTTTCAAGAGAAAAATGGCTCCCGGAAGGCAGAAACATCATTTTCTCTAGCCGCAACTTCAAGAATCATTCTAATGGAGTCAAGGGGGTTCAAACGGCACTATTCCCAAGAAAAGTGGTTTCCATGAAAAATGTTATGCCCAGCCTACGTGCCTTGTAGCTAAAAGTGGCTACAAAGTGTTATTTCTATGATCATCCTATGTCCGGTGTATTTAAGCCTACGCGCCACGCGTAGGTAGGCCTATTCTCCGCGTGTAGCCTCTGCATATGCGCCATGCTAAGCCCCTTTACCGGCTGCGCGTAGTTAACCTGTGTTATAGAGCTGTGAAATCCCATAATTAACCCCGACTTGTGTTCCATTGTGGTGGTTTCGACTTCTACACCTCTAAACACGTGATATACATATAATATACATCATACTCAAGGGTTTTGTTTGGTTTGGCGTGAAATGACGAAAAAGGGTAGCCTTAGGGTTTTCCTCGGCTTTTGTCTATAAATAGAGAGGTCTGCTACAGAATTTGAGAGATTCGTTCATATAATTTTCATAGCAGCCTCTAAAGATTCATATCAAGGAAAAGCTATACAAGACCTAGAGTGCCGAAGAAGACGACTGATCGGTCGGCCAAACCTCGATTGGTTCGGCCTACTAGGCTTGGGTAATAAATAATAATAATGTTGTGTGCAAATAAGCCCTTAAATTTGACCTAGTTTTCCCTATCACAAGTGCACAAATCAATTATAGTATAGTATAGATGAAATAGGGTATATCGTATCCACAAAGACTGTTGAATTCACAACTTCTTTATAATTATTGTAACTAAATTATGAAAAATAATTTGTTTGGTTGATTTTTTATAACTAATTTGACAAGAAATAAAAAAATATAAAAGTAAAAATAGATTTTGCTTTTGGTGTTTGAAAAAGTGGAGATAAAGATCTATAGTATTTCTAACTCCACCACTAAGAGCATAATATATCCTCTTATAAGAACATTTATTGTAATTGTTTATGTATGGCATGTTCTAGACAATAACCATGTTGAGTGTTAGATAGGTCGTGTTGGTTTCAACGACATGTACAAGCTTTGACAAAGGCGGAATAAAGTATTGAAGTAGCTAAGAATACAAGTGAAGTGTAAAAATGAGTCTATTGATAAAAATGTCTCCCGGAGGGAAAAAATGGCATTTCCCAAAGCCGTCAATTCAAGCAAAAAGTCTCGGGGAGTCAAGAGGGTCATTTTGGCACAATTACGGAGAAAATTGGTTTTTATGAAAAAGCCTACGCTTTCATAATCAAAAAGTGGCTGGAAAGTGGAGTTTTACGCTTGAAGGTACGCTCCAAGCTACGCTTGAACCCTACGCGTCAAGTGTAGTTGCGGCAGATGGTTATGTGATTTGTTTGCAATTAAAAATTGTTACGTATTGTGACCTATTATGACTTGGGTTACACTCCTATATATCCTAGAACATGTAAAAAGGATATATACACAAAATTTGATTAGATTCATTCCCAATTATAAGAGGATTAAATAAGGGAGGAATGCTAGTTCAGAAAGGAAACAATGATTTCAGCAAGATTTTCAATCAAATTCGGGAGCTCATATCTCGATCAAAAAATGTCCTAATGGAGTGATTCTTGAGCCTAACATCAATAGCTTGAAGTCATATTTACAAAAAAAACATTACACATCTCCATCCAATTTGTGTAGCTCCAGATATGATCAAAAGAGGGAGAGGTGTCCTGCAGTAAAAAGTTGGAAATTTCATAAACAGGCTGAAATCCTATTTTGACTTGGATTGATCCGTGTTGACTCGAATGACCTTGAGTCCGATCTAAACACCTATAAGCACGTGTATATCACATATTATACATGATATTGAAGGGTTTAGCTCAGTTGAATGTGAAATTACCAAAGAGGGCGAACTTAGGGTTTCTTATCTACTTTGCCTATAAATACCAAGGTCTACAATAGAGGAGGCCACGGTTTTTGAGAGATCTCTACAGTATTATTTCATTCATATTCTTCTACAGAGATATACATAAAGAGAGAAAAGATAGAGTGATAAAATATATTCGTGTTCTCTCTTGAGATTAAGATTATCCTATCGTGCTTCTATACCAAAGATCTTTATGCACGATTGGATGAGTGATTGCTAAAAAATTATCACACTGTCTGTTGTAACATGGTTACATTAAACCATTAAAGAACAAGGCCATTTGAGTGCGGAGATCGGAATGAAAAGCTTCGTGGTTATTTGATCTATTGAAAAACAGAGCCGTCAGAGTGCGTAGCGGATCGAGAGCTTCATGGAGCGTGAGTGAATCTATAATTTTAGACGTCGAATGAAGAACAACAGATTACATCGATTGTAAGTATTGCTTTGATGGAGTCTGCACAAATTCTCTGATTCATAGTGTATCGATACCCAAGCGTATCCGTGGTTTTTAGTTGGTGTCTACCAAGGTTTTCCATATAAAAATATTGATAGATAATTGGATTAAAATAGAATTTTCCACAATTATGATTAATTTGTCAATAAATGCATAAAACGCCTATTCACCCCCCCTTCTAGGCTTATTTCATTGATCGTCTAGGTAATTTCAATTGGTATCAGAGTGTGGTTGCCTCGATTTAGGTTAACTACCTAGGGTTAGATTTTAAACTTAGACGATGGACGTACCTCATGAAGGAGGTTCCATATCTAGGTCCCCGTGGTTTGATGGCTCTAATTACACGTATTGGAATGCGATAATGAGAGCGTTTTTGAAATCGCTTGATGAGATAGCTTGGCTTGCTATTAAGGTAGGATACTCACCACGCACTATGAAAGATGTTGTTACTAATGAATATAAGGTAAAACCATCAAGTGAGTGGACTACTGCTGAAACTAATAATGCTAGTTGGAATTCAAAAGCCTTAAATGCGTTCTATAATGTTTTGACAGCAAGTGAGTTTAAAAGAATAGCCACATATGAAATTGCAAAAGAAGCTTGTGACATTCTCCAAGTAACTCATTAGGGAACTTCAAAATTTAAGCAATCTAAACTCCAAATTCTAAATTTACAATTTGAACAGCTTAGGATGGAAGAGGATGAAGTTTTTAGTGACTTTGAGGCTAGGTTTACTGATATAATAACAAGTTTTCACAATCTAGGAGAACTCATTTCGGAGACTACCATCGTGAAGAAAATTCTTAGGTCTTTACCAGAACGTTTTTGGTTTAAGGTTACTATCATATCTGAAATTATAAGTTTTAAAGAAATTAAATTTGAGGAATTGACAGGGAATCTAAAGTCTTATGAGATGGAGATATGTGCTCAATCCTCTAAGAAGTCAAGAGGAATAAAAGAGAAGAGCATAGATTTTAGAACCACTAAGGAGGATCCCTGTGAGTCGGATGAGGAAGGTGACAATAGACCAAGTCAGTTTGATATGATCATAAAGCAGTTTCATAAATTTTTAAAATTCTTTTTGTGGTCAAGAATTGATGAAAGGACAAAACTTTGGAGATAAATCACCTGATTATAAAAATACAAAAGTCCAAAATCGGAATGACAAGGTTAACCCTAAAAAGAAGAAACCTCAATGTTTTGAGTGTCAAGGGTTCGGTCACATAGCTGTTGAGTGCGCCAATAAGAAGAAAAAGATAAAAGGTCTAGTTGTTACTTAAAGTAATGGATCAGATAATGATGGTGACTCTGCTAAGTTTGATGCGGCTGATGAGTCTGAGAATTTCACTGTGTTTGTTGCACAAATTAAGGAGGTTGGTGAAATTACTGCAAGTTGGACAATGTCTGAGGATGATGATTCTGAGGATAATGAAGATTGTGGGGACTCGTATAAACATGCATACAATAAATTGTATGAAAAGTCCGTACATATTAGCAAATTGTATTCAAAATTTTTGGTTCAATTCAACAATGTTGATAAGGAGAGACAACCCTTAAGAGAAGAGTTGACCAAGTCTAAATAAGAAAGGACTCAGGCTTTGAAGAAGGTAGAGGGTTTTAATAAGGAATTAAACACTCTAAAATTGGAATTGAGTGATAAATATACAAGAATTAAGGGTTTGGAAAAAGAATTGAAAGATGCTAGCTCAAGTATTCATAAATATCTAATGGGACTCTTAAGTTGAATCATATGTTGAGTGTGGAAAAATCTGTAGGAAATACAAAGGAGTTGGGGTTCAAAGGAACAATGAGTGATTCTGACATCGACTCCAAAACAACCTGTGTTAACGCTTTCCAAGTAGCTTCTAGTTCTTCTTAAGGTAAGTCTGATAGGAATCTGAATGTTCAATCTTATATTAGAAAACCTGTTGAGAGTAAATCTTCCTTTACCTTTAGAGTCAATAAGGGATCGAATCATGGTTATCAAAGGTTTATCCCAACATGTCATCACTGTGGAGTGAAAGGTCATATTTGACCCGTGTGTTCAAAGTTAAGAGGAGAAACATTGAAATTTGAGTGGAAGCGTAAAATTCAAAAAAGACTCAATGTTCAAAATCAAATTCGGGTGTTGAGTGAAGAGGTGAAGAGGTTGTCTAGGCTAGCAAATAGAGCACCAAAAATTAAACAAGTGTCGGTTAGAAAAGATGAATTTCATTGTTTGGTTGTTCATACTGCATGTTTATCACGTGACTCGAGTACTGAGAAAGGTCTTGAGAATATATCTACAGAGTCTTAGTCAACAAACATCTCTACAAAATCATTAGATTTTCAAAAGCATGTGCATCTTAGAAAATCTAGTGGTATGTTATCATTAGGATAGATATATTCATATGTATCATTCTAGGAATATCTTACATTATCTTTTATCCTACAATTGATACATTATCATGCATTTTGTATTTTTTGCATGTTTATTTATTTTTTATTATTATCCATGCATCATGTTTTACTACTATTAAGATTATTCATGCATGCATCATTATGACAAAAATTCCATAAAAAAATTAAAAATTAAAAATTTTCTTAACATGTTGAGCTTGGCTAAAGGTACAAATGATTGTCATATTTCACTATATTCTCATATTTACTTTTCTTATTATGCTTATGAGTGTTGGAGTTGTTAATTTGACCTGAGGTTATGAGTTATTCACTTGACATGTTTAAGTATTATTTTTGAAACTTATCAACTTTGGGTGTTTGTTTTACTTCGGAGATGAATGTAACACTTGTTGAAACTTTTAGTCTTTCTCATATAATCCAAAGTGATATGTAAGTTCATAAGCTATGCTAGATTGATCTATGTTTTTAAATACCTTTTGCATGCTTATGAATGTTGGGGTGATGTTGAAAAGAGGAAAGAATGAGATGTTTAAAATATAAAAATACAAAAAGTAGTTCTTCAATCTGAGTAACCAAGCCTCTTGCCTTAGTAAGCATTGAGTGTTCGCGTAAAAAGGGGAGAAGACTAATGAGCATAAATCCCATGGAAGAAGCTCGGGCCCAGTTGGTCGAGACTAAAAATCCTCACTGGAAAGTCTGGAGCTTAAAAAGACAAGAAGGGATATGGTGAAATAGCTGAAAAGGTGAAAAGAGTAAATTATGGTTTTTTTATTTAGCAATAAGGTTTGAGCTAAATATTTGACTTCTAGTTTGGGTTTTGAACTGAAGTATCATCACAGTTAGTGAGAAGATTTTTAGAATGAGCACGTATTGTTTTCATCTTAGTTGTTTACTTGCACCTGAATATTTTTTTCATATATGCAAATGATATGTAAAGCTTGTCTTGTGACTGCTAATGACTAGAAGGTACGTGTGCTGATTTTCTTCACTATCATATGTATAGTAGCTAAGTCAAATATGTGAATATGATGTGCTAATGATTAGTTCATTGTCTCTACTGCCCAGCTCACATGTTTCTAAAAACAAAAGTATTTTTTGTTATACATTTTGCATTCATGCATTAGTTTTAAGTTCATGCATTGTAGAGATTTTTGTTACTCGAGAATCTGGATATAATCTTATAGAGTACTTTATCTTAGTATTTAGTGCTTGCCTTAGATTCTCTAGAGTCTCCTCTGTGATCATTTCCCGATGTTTTCATCTTGAGGCTTTCCCTTGTTTCTTTCATGTGCTTTGTTTGTTTATATTGTTCCTTATCATTTCAGTGACAAAAATGGGGAGAAATATTGAGTAAGGGGGAGTAATGGTTAAAGGGGGAGAAAGAGTTTGTGTTTTATGATCATTATGCTTACATGGATATTGTGTTTTTATTATAATCATTTTATATCTGTTTTTCACACTTGCGTTTAATGGTTTGTTTAGGGTTGTGATTATAGGATTAGTAGACCGTCATGAAAGCAAGGTGACAGTTTATATCTATGTTTGTCGATGTGTGTTCATAGGTATAGATGTTATGTTGTTATTTGTGAGGCTATATTGTAAAACATGGTTTTGTCTCAGAAATGCCAAGGGGGAGATTGTATGAATATTTATTGTAATTATTTATATATGGCATGTTCTAGTTAATAACCATGTTGAGTGTCAGATAGGTCATATTGGTTTCAACGACATCTACAAGCATCGACAAATGAGGAATAAAGCATTGAAGTAGTGAAGAATACAAGTGAAGTGTAAAAATGAGTCTATAGATAAAAATGTCTCCCAGAAGGAAAATTGACATTTCCCAAAGCCGTCAATTCAAGAAAAAAGTCTCGGGGAGTCAAGACGGTCATTTTGGCACAGTTCTGGAGAAAAGTGTTTTTTATGAAAATGCTTACACTTTCAGAATCAAGGAGTGGCTGGAAAGTGAAGTTTTACACTTGAATATAAGCTTCAAGCAACGCTTGAACCCTATGCTCCAAGCGTAGCTGCGGCAGGATGGTTAAGTGATTTGTTTGCAAAGAAAGATTGTTATGTATTGTGACCTATTATGACTTGGGTTACACTCCTATATATCCTAGAACATGTATAAAGGATATATACACAAATTTGATTAGATTCATTCCCAATTGTAAGAGGATTAAATAAGGGAGTAATCCTAGTTCAGAAAGGAAATAGTGATTTCAACAAGATTTTTAGTCAAATTCGGGAGCTCATGTTTAGGTCAAAATCATTCTTAATGGAGTGATTCTTGAGCCTAACATCAATATCTTGAAGTCATATTTCCGAAAAGCTATTACGCATCTCCATCCAATTTATGTAGCTCCAGATATGATCAAAAGAGTGAGAGGTGTCCTGCAGTTAAAAGCTGGAAATTTCATAAATGGGCTGAAATCCTATTTTGACTTGGATTGATCCGTGTTGACCCGGATGACCTTGAGTTCGATATAAACAACTATAATCATTTGTATATCACATATTATACATGATATTGAAGGGTTTAGCTCAGTTGAGTGTGAAATTACCAAAGAGGGCGAACTTAGTGTTTCTCCTCTACATTGCCTTTAAATACCAAGGTCTATAATAGAGGAGGCCACGGTATTTGAGAGATCTCTGCAGGATTCTATCATTCATATTCTTCTACAGAGATATATATACAAAGAGAGAAAATATATAGTGATAAGAGATATTCGCATTCTCTTTTGAGATTGAGATTATCCAATCGTGTTTCTACATCGAAGATCTTTATGCATGATTGGATAAGTGATTGCTGAAAAATCATCACACCGTCTGTTGCAATGTGGTTGCATTAATCCATTAAAGAACGGAGCCATATGAGTGCGAAGATTGAAGCGAGAAGCTTCATGGTTATTTGATCTGTTAAAAAACAGAACCGTTATAATACGGAGCGGAATGAGAGCTTTGTGGAGCGCAAGTGAATCTAGACTTTCAGACGTCGAGTGAAGAATAGCAAATTACATCGATTGTAAGTACTGTTTTCATAGAGTCTGTACAAATTCTCTTATTCATAGTGCATCGATACCCGAGAATATCTGTGGTTTTACTTGGAGTCTTTCCAAGGTTATCCACATAAATATATCGTGTGCCTCTATTGCATTATTTTCTGGACTTAGATTATTCTTTGCATGATTTAACTTGATAGATAATTAGATTAAAATTGAATTTTCTGCAATTATTATTAATTTTTCAATAAATCCACAAAAATCCTATTCACCCCCCTCTAGGCTTATTTCATTTATCGTCTAGGTAATTTCAACTCTTAATCATTTAATTGTAAAGGATGGTCGAGTATATGTGAATCAGATATAGGGTCGCAAATATTGGCAAATCCTAATCCCAAAAGAGGTACAATCATCATTGGCACAATCCATCTTTGAACAAGCATAAATAATATATGCATCTACTCTAAACTACTCCTACTAACATAAATTGAAAGCATGTCACTTGTTATCTTTTCTTGAGAATGGTTTGTCTAAATCAAGATTGCATGTTAAGTACCACCATTGTGTAAAAAATTATTAGTTAAGCATTCGAGTTTTAGCACATATGGAATAACCATGATTGTACAAGATAAAACATTCATTCAAGTTAAGACAAGACATAGAATAAATAAAGAATCTTATATAAAATCAAACATAATCAATCATCCACACAATCATCACATACGTGTCATTCAGTTTCCCCTTATACAATAAAAATAAGAAAGAGTCTACATTACTTGGCTAGGGTTTTGTTAAAAACTCTAGATATCGATTTAGTTATTCATGGTAGTGGTTGTCTGCATTGTTGATGTAGACACACCCTCCATGGTTGATATTCTAGCACAGATCTCCGATAGCAACGTACCAAGACTCCAATATAACACACATAACCCTAAAGGAGACCCCTCTCTTTTATAGAAAAATAGGCGTCTTTGTTTAGTAATCTAATTGTTTCACGGTTAAGTCATGAATGTGTATCGTGATATTCCTTGAACAATGGTGTTTAATCTCATCAAATATGGTCAATATAGTGTCCAATATAGCCTAAAGATCATCCCATATTGATTCTAGCCGAAATGGGTCTCACAGGTGCATATACAAGTTGTTGATGTGGCCTGGCGTATTTGGTCTCACCGAGTTCTCGGTGGCTTCTGAATGCTGGGTAAATGGGCGCAAGTGTGCCAAAGGTTCTGGTCATTTTTCTCGTTTTTCGCAAGTACGCGCACTTTCGCACTTCAGTGAGTACTCAGTGAAGGGACTACCGAGTACTCAGTAGTTCTTCACCTTGTACTTTTGTATTTCATCTTATTTATTCTATTTCTCTTCTCGGCTTCATTCATCTTCACTCCTTTTGCATCCTTGACTTATTTTTGGTCCTTCATAGGTATTTTATCCATGGTTTCGGCTCTCGAACAATATTGAGTCACAAATTCAATGATTTCACCGAATTAAACTCGTTTTACATAACATGGCCTGAAATGTCTTAAAACACAAAAACCGTATAAAAGCATCAATATAATGATAAACATGAAATAACAATGTATAATTAGAAGCCTTAAATGTATGATAATTAGCTCCTATCAAGCCCCTAAACTTAAACATTGTTAGTCCCTTAGCAATCAATTCAATAGAAAATTTTCAAAATTCGTGATAATTTTGTTTTTAGTACAATAAATCCAAACTAACTAACTATTAAACTATCTAATTAATCATTTTCTTTCGTGAAGGTGTACGATTACACTTAGCATGTGTAACAAGCCTTTAAAACCCCTCGACAATACCGAGTGGATGAGTGAAGTCTCGTGAGGGTTAAGTATACTACCCACAAATTCATTCATTCTTCATTCTTGTATGCTCATGAAATCAAATAATTATTAATTATGCGAATGCTATAATGTCATCAGAATAGAATGCATACAGGTTATCCCCACTCACTCATAGACAATAATTATCATGAATTAAATTTAAAAGAATGGTCTCCACAGTGGTGAAATAAACTTGTAAATTTCTACAGCCGATCCACATAGCTCTCCGTGTTTTTGTGAACATTCTCTATGGTAGACTGATCTCCCTTCTTCTGCTTCATTGATCAAGTTTTTCCATGACACAAATTCAATATGTTTTTTTCATTTTTATCCCTTTTTGTCTTTTTAAGTCTCCAGACTTTCCAACGAGGATTTTTAGTCCTAACCAACTGGGCCCGAGCTTCTTCCATGGGATTTATGTTCATCAATTTTCTCCCCTTTTTACACGAACAATGATATTGGTGATACCAAGGCCAAATCCCATCAATATACCAAATCTCTAGTTCTAGATCCGTCTTTTTTATGCAAATTGAGTTGGTGGATTTTCAAGCCCATCGCAAATCTCTCTAACCATATCATGAAAGGACAAAATTGGATGTGGAATAAGGCAAAACTTACCATCCAGATCGGAGGGTAATTCATAGTGAAGGCCCCATGCTTTTGCAATAGCTTCGGTAGTCACATTAATAGACCTTGAATTGTATCGTATAGTAGTACGAGCGATCAATCCTCCTTCACCTTGAACATCATACCTCATTTTGTAATATAAATCATGCACAACATTAGCAAAAGATTATAAATTCGTCAGCTTGTAGAGCTTCTCCAATCGTCGTTCCTTTAAAGCTCGATCTGTCAGAATCTCCAATGGATCATACGTGATATGCTTATAGAACACGTGCTCATACTTGATCTTATAATCTGTAAGAGGATAACCCTTAGGGGTAGCATCATTGATATCCTCCTCCGTCAAACTTCCAATGGCCATTCTAGCTTTTAACTGTCTAATAGTTTTGAAGAAAATGTGAAAGAAAGACTAGGGGAAGCCCTATATTTATAGATCTTAAATCATTACAATAAAAAGTTTTAAAAATGGTAATAAGATTTAATGCAAATTTTTCCATAGTTGAAAAGGATTTCATATTTATGAAATTTTTCATAGAATTCTCTCTTCTTTCTTAGAAGTTACTAAAACTATATAATATACTATTATATTACAGTCAAAGTCCTATTTTGAAAGGAAAAATCAAAATACATACTTCTATATATTGATTTCCAAATTAGAAAAATAAAAATTTTCCAGGATCCACCGAGTAGTCGGTGGGGAAACTAGCGAGTACTCGGTAATCCCTGAACCAAATTGTTTTTTCAAAAACTAAATATATATAGAATATATATAAGAAGTCAGTATAAAAACTTAAATAAACTATTGAAAGTGAAAAATAAAAAATATATATTACATAAATAACTATATAAAATTAATTAAAACAAAAGTTATATATATATAATATATATAAGAAGTCAGTATAAAAACTTAAATAAACTATTGAAAGTGAAAAATAAAAAATATATATGTTACATAAATAACTATATAAAATTAATAAAAACAAAAGAATATATTTAGAATTTCATACAAAAATATTTTTGAAAAGTCGTACCCTCCCCCCAAACTTATATCGTTATGTCCTTATAATTGAGAAAGAGATAAAATCAACATAATTTGTTCAATAAATACCAAAATATCCATTTTCATTAATTTTCTAATATTTGCCTCGTTGGAGTTTGAGTACAAAAAAAATTGCAAATAACAAGAAATAAAGCAAAAAGTACAAAATAACGATTCATGGCTCGGCCTAATGCAATATCTAGAATAAAAGTCTATGTTGGGTCATGATCGACTACTCTCAAAATCCTAAGTCTTGGATGGTGGTGGTGGTGCATGAGAAGTGGATGCAGAGCCAGCTCCTAAATGCTCCATGATAACCTAAAATCCTCGAGTCATCTCTGCTCAGATCTCATCCTGCTCACGAAGAACTGTCCTCATATTAGCTTGTAACTGCTCCTGACGAGATATCATATCGGTTACCTCGTCATCATGCCCACTTTCCCCTCTCTCTCCCTCCGATGCTGCTGCATCACCCTGCTCCTCCGAGGTATCAGAATTAGCCTCCTCCTCAACAGCGACTACCTCCTCCAGGCCTCAACTCATCTTGCCGTGAGAATGACTAAAGACTCTATATGTCATCGGCGAGTGAATGGGTTGCTCCTCCTCTCCCTCGGCCAGCTGAATGTCGAGATGTCGTAAAATGCAAGTTATCATAGAAGAAAACGAGAACTACCACTTCCTTGGCCTCACCGCAGCCTTGTCAGAGAGATCCTTCAACATGATCCGCATAATATGAACTATAATGCTCGGTATCGATACACATCAACCAGTATAAAAATAATACAGCACCTACAAAAAAAAGACCTCGCCTCTCCCTGCCATGACCGCGAGGATGAACCTGATTGACCCAAACCGACAAAGAAAATTCGTCCAAACCGTCGGCCGAACCTGCACTATCGCACGAACTGTGCCACTGTTGTAGCCACCGACCCTTACGCGACCACCAGCGCCACCACCTGCGTCGTCGTAACCACCCAGCACCGCTGAGAGCTCTGCCATCGCCACCTCTCCTCTTCCCGACGAACACCAGTCAAGTCGCAAAACCCCAAGTCTCGCCTAACCTGTGCGAACCGTCGCCATTGCGCTACCACCTCGCCGCCTCCGAGTCGCCTCCTCCAGCTCGCAATGTCTCTGTCATCACTGCTGCTCCAACCCAGTCGGCGCCGCTGCTTCAACCGGCAACTTCTTCGCCTAGTCGTGCGCTCATCACCAGCCCAACCTCTCTCTCTCTCTCCGGCGACAATGGAGAAGAAGGATAGCAGATTCGGTCGTGTGAAGGGGAGAAAGGGAGATGTAGCAGGTCTGTAGTTGCGTAAAGATAAGAGAAGTGATGGAGTTAGGTCAGATCTGCAGATGCATATACACATATACATATATATGCTATATCGCAAAAAAAACCCTCCAATTATCCACAATTTCAAACTAACCCCACCTCTATATAATTATTTATAATAATCTATATGGGCATAATAAATCCAAAATTATAACAGACGAACTCCCAAGTGTGATCACGCGAACTGGTAATTCCACGGGACACCAATTAACTAGAATAGTCCGAAATAATTACATCGGGGTAGGAACCCAAACGTCGGAACACCTAACAAGCCCGATCAATTAAAATGTGTCGTCGTCCAGTCGAAGTATTAAACACAAAACGTTGAAACGAAACCGCGTAGTCGGTAACAAGAGTTCGCGTAGTCGTCAAAGAGAAACCGTAATGTCGTCCAGTCAACTTTAAAACTAAACGCGAAAAATTTACACGCGAAATACCAAGGATAAATAGAATGTCATGAACCAGTGACGTCATAACTGAAATTAAATTGAAATAATTTTAGGAAAAAGAAAAATATAACCCGGAGTGTTACACTTGTACTCTTTGGTTTTTCTTTTTATGGTGGGTTTGGGGATTCAATTTATGTAAGGGGGATTATATGCCCTTGAGGTTTGTAATGGCTTTTTAGCCTTTTTGATCTATAAAATTGATTGCTTCTCAAAAAAAAAAAAATTCAATTAAATAAAAAAAAATGTCCACACCCATTCTTTAAAGGATAAACACTTGAAAAGAATATAGAAATTTTCTTTCAACGTCTTCTTCATTAAAATTTGATAAGAGACCAATGAAATTTTGTAATAACCTCCTCCCCATCCAAATACAATATTGTCCGCTTTTGGCTCATCCGGACCAGAAACATCCCAGAGGGTTACCCATCCTTGGATTACTCCAGGTCAAGCATGCTTAACTGTGAAGTTCTGGTGGGTTCCCAACCATCACGATTTTAAAATGCATTGTGTCATAAAAGAGTATAAAACCAACATATAGCACTAGCATTTTCTTACCCAGGCGATGTGAGATTTGCATCTATAGCTCGCCCAATATGGTTGCCTGCTAGTACCACTTGCACACGCCCACATACGTCACCACACATTTCATGGACATATAGTTTACTTAGTTATTTAAATGCCAGGATTCTGATTCATCTATACTTTTTTTATATAATTTTTAAACCTAAATTTAAAATTTACGTACCCTTTAAAAGGTTCCATTAAGTAATATTATTAAGTTATGATTTATACAATCTATAACGAGTAAAAACCATTTCTGTTTATATTTTTATTTTTTGTAATAAAGATATTTCTTTCATCAATTAAGGAGAGTGAATTTTTATTTTTTTTGTATGTATTTTTCACTTTAATTATTTTATTACTGAAATAATATTACTTTTAACATCAAAGTGAATTAGTTTATTAATAATTTTATATTTTTTGACTACTTCCGTTCTTAAGAGTTTCAATTTTAATTTTTAAAATATGTCCTTTTAACTTTTTTTATGGGTAAATTACAGTTTCACCCCTGTTGTTAGTGTAAATTACACCCGCACCTCTTCTAGTTTCGCTAATTACAAGTTCACCCCTTATTTGTTTCACTTTCACCCCCTCTGTCCAATCTCCGGCGAGGTCAAACCTAGTCAAACCCATTTTGAGATGCGAAATGATCAAATTACCCTTACATGTGTGTAAAGACACACTTGACCAACATAAAATAAGTGAAATGTCTAATATACCCCCAATCTTTATAAGTACTTGGACCACACTACCCTCACACACATATATATATAGATATATACAAACCCACTTCAAGCATTTCAGTTCTGTTTTGCAGCTTGAGCTCCTTGGTTCCTTGCTTCGACCCAGCACAGAAGTATTTCCTCCATTGAAGCTCCTTGGTTCCTTGATTCGGCTCATTCCATTGAAGCATTTTTTCCTCACAACCTCCTTTATCCATGTCTTCAACATCAGTAAGCTAAAACTTCAATTTCAGTTTTGAGTTTTGAGAAATTAACATTAAATCTGTTTGAAGTGAGTTATTTAAATAAGGTATGTGATTTCAATGTTAGAATTAGGGTTTGTTAGAATTTTGTGAAATGAAAATTGGGGGCTTAATTAACATTTATATATATTATTTAATTTTGTTAGAATTAGGGTTTTTATATATATATTATTTAAATTCTTTCTAGGTGAATTATGCTAACACAACTGGTAATGAGTGGATTGATTTAAGGTTTTGCAATAAGAGCTGTTACTCTAGACCCAAAGTTGATATAAGGGTTACAAAAAATGAGAAGAACCGGGGTAAATTATACTGCGTGTGTCCAAAACCAAATAATCCATGTAACTTTTGGGATTGGTGCTACCCTAAACCAATTTAGAGTGCAGCCAAACCAAGCCAGGAAGCATTGGATGAACTAAAAGCGAAAGTTAGAAAATTGGAGCAGGATATTGAGGATCTGAAAGCTGCTCATGTGGGAGTAGCTGATAGTGTAAGGGTGCTTGAAGGAAATAATGGCTTTATGAAGCTTCTTGTTGCTGCAATTCTTTTGTTTAGTGTATTTTCATTTATGTTGTGTGTAATTTGTTTGCTAAAGTAAGTTGTACATGCAAGATTGATACATTTGCTTGCTCAAGACTTTATGTATTACTTTATGTATTGTGTTTTGAACCTGAACCTGAACATGTGTTTGCAATCAGTTTTGAATCTGTGTTTGCAATCAGTTTTGGATATGTGTTTGCAATGATAATGAACAAACTAGATAATTGCATTAATATTAAACTGAACTAATAATGTCATTACAATAACATTGTCGAATAATCTCACTACAAAAAAGTGACCATTACATGAAATAATGTCACTACAAAAAAAGTGACCACTAAATGACAATTACAAAAAAAGTGAGCATTACATGTCCAAAAAACACACTACTAGTGATTACAAATCTGCACTGCAAAGTGACCAAAATATATGCACTTTCTACTTGTTAGTGTATACCCCTTTCCATACCACATGGTATGGCCAATGTCCAAAAAGAATTTTGTGACCTAAACCCCATGTTAGCCAAAATGTACCAAAAAATACCAAAATAACTGTCCATCATCATCCCAAAATAATTGTATCATCACCAAAAAGATTGTCATGTCCAAAATAACAAAAAAAGAAAAGAGAAGAACTTGTAGCAACAACCATCAACACCCTTTGCCATTGCCCCTTCCCCTCTTGATTGGCAACTTGTTCATTGGATTAACCTAAACAATATAGGATATATACTGTCATTCTTAAATAATCAAAAAACACATTTTTAAATAATCAAATAAATATAAGTTTCTGAACTCACATTGGTTTATCCTCTAGCATTTCCTATTGGTTGGCTCATGCTTCCAAATGAACTCACATTAGTAGCAGTTGGAGGGTGAGATTGTGAACTGACATTGGAAACAGGCATTGGCTGTGAACTGGTCTTCGTTGTTTTCTGAAATAAAAACATGGTGATGAAATTTAAACACTATAATGATATAAAATTAAAATAAAAGTGAAATATTCAAAGTACAAATTAAACCTGGTGTTGACGAGCGGCTGGAGGCCTCTATTGTGAACTGGCATCTGTTGTTCTCTGAAATAAAAATATGGTTCTGAAATTTAAACACTATAATGATATAAAATTAAAATAAAAGTGAAATTTCAAAGTACAAATTGAACCTGGTGTTGACCAGCGGCTAGAGGCCTCTGTTGTGAACTGGCCTCTGTTGTTCTCTGAAATAAGAATATGGTTCTGAAATATAAACACTATAATGATATAAAATTAAAATAAAAGTGAAAATATTCAAAGTACAAATTGAACTTGTTGAGTAGTCCATTCCTTGCATGATCTTTTATTATGTCCACTTACTCCACATTTTTTGCAAAACAATGTTACAGACCTTCTTACCAAACTTGTACCAGTTGGAGGCTCAAATTCATCCATTTTTCTAGCCTTTGGAGGCCTTCCAGGCAATCTCTTTGGTTTAGGAGCCTCAATAATCTCATTCACCATGGGATCCCACATTGACTGATCAGGAATGGGGTGGATCATACCATTATGTGCCTTCATGTACATTCTGTTGGTGTAGAATTCATCACAGAATCTCTCTGAATTGAACCTGTTGTATGAGATTGCAGTGCCAACATGTCTACATGGGACCCCAGAAATCTGTCATGCTCTACAAACACATGTCCTCATGCCAAGATGCACTATAAATCTATTTGTCTGCTCCCTGACTTCATACTCCTCTCCACCAGCAAAAATAACAGTGCATTGCATGTTATCTTCCATCATTTGATTTAATTTTTTCTTAGTGTTTGGTGTGATCATCCCATTCCACCCACAACCTTTTTCATATCTTTTATGGATCCTCTCCATTATCTTGCATCTAATCCCATGTAGCATTGTTAAAATTGGCTTATCCTTCAACTGTCCTACCCAATTGTTAAAGCTTTCTGCCATGTTGTTTGTCACATGGTCACTCTTAATCACTTCATTAAAGCCATGCATACTCCATTTCTCTTTTGGTCCTTGTCTCACAAGCCAATTATAGCCCTCTAGATCTAACCATTTAATCTGGTCCATGGCCTCATTAAAATCTTGCAATGTGTATGCCCTTGCTGCCTTCCAGAAATATTTCCTCAATATTATGCCTACATGTTTCTTCCTAAACTTGTTATATATGTCTGCAACACTTTCTATGTATAGCACCAGGAAAGACATCAGCCAATGCCCATATTAAACCCTTCTGCTTATCTGACATGAATGTTAAAGGCCTTTCTGAACTATGGGGACCAATTCTGTTATGCAATTGTTCAACAAAAAAACCCCAACTCTTCTTCCATTTTGTCTCTACAACCCCATATGCAATTGGAAACAATCCATTATTTGCATCAAGAGCTATTGCTACCAACAACCCCCCCCCCCCCCCCCCACAAAGGCCCCCTTTAAATGACACCCATCTAAACTAATGAAGGGTCTGCAACCATTCTTGAAGCCACTGATCATTGCTTTAAATGATATAAAAATCCTTTGGAATTGTGGGGTGGCTAGAGGGGAAGGAAAGTGGCACCTATATGTAGCATGGCTTCCTGGATTGGTTTTTTTTATTTCATTAACATAGGATGGCAGAAACTTAAAAGACTGACCATGGTTTCCCTCAACACTGGCCAAGGCCTTCCTTTTGGCTCTCCATAGCTGTATTTTATGGGCTTCTAAACAACAGTTCCCATTTAGCACTTCATGTAACCCACTAATGGTAATGTTTGGAGACTCTTTAAATCTATCTTTGAACTTTTTAGATATCCAAGTTGAGGTTGCCTCTTTGTTTATTTTCAGTCTTACACAATTATGAGTTATTTTGATAGTTTTGATTTGGAATGTGATTTTATCAGACAAGGGTGAGGCATGAATCCTCCAAGGACAGCCATCTACTAAATATTTTGTTGTCACCCTAGTCCTCTCATTCCACTACAATAAAATTAACTTTTAGTGACAATTTTTTTCATCACAAAAACTTAATATTTAGTAGCTAAAAGTTATTTTCGACGAAAAATGTTTTGTCACTATATAAACGTCTCGGTTGATCTATAGTGACGAACTTAAACTTTGTCGCTATTGATACAAATTTTAGTGACGAATAATATTTTGTCAATGTTGTTGGTATATTAGCGACGAAAACATTTCGTCACATCTAGCTGTCTTTTAGCGACGAAAATATTTCGTCACATCTAATTACTTTTTAGCAACAAATTTTTTTCTTCACATCTAGTTGTCTTTTAACGACAAAATATTTCATCATATCTAATTGCCTTTTAGCAACAAATTTTTTCGTCACATGTAGTTGTCTTTTATCGACAAAATGTTTTTGTCACAACTAGTTACCTTTTATCGACGAACTTTTTTTGTCACATCTAGTTACATTTTACCAACTAAATATTTGTTAGCTTTAATTGGCTTTAACAAACAATATTTTATCGAATTTAATTTAACTTAACCAACCAATATTTGATCGCTAAGTTAAAAGTGTAACAAACAAATTTTAGATGCAACATAAATACATACAACCATTAATCACAAAAATTATTCAAGGAAATTTCTCTTGGGAAAAGTGAATTGCTATATATATAAAAACAATAGAGTACTTGTAGCAACATCTAAAATAGAACCAAACAAAATTACAAAAAAAAAAATGCAATTCCTTGAGTATGAACGCCTTGAGGACGGCTGATGTTGCTGTGTTTGCAAAGCCGAATGCCCACCAGAAAAATGCCTTGCTTGCAACTGTTGAATTGGTGAATGTAATAAACCATTTGAGTGCCTCCGCTTTTTATGTTGTTGTTGGGTTTTATTTCCATCGTTGTTTGGCATTAAGTTTTTCATCTTTAACGCATCAAGAGTTTCTGTATACTTATGCAATCCTTTCACCTTCAATATCACGAAGAAAAAACAATTATACTTCATTCAGTCCAATAAGTAACGCAATGAAGCATTAATAAGCAATTCAACCAATGTACTAAGTAATGCATATAGAAAAATATTATCACTTCAATTCATCAACTGAATAAAGGCAATATTCAATAAAGTTGAATTGACAATTTGATCAGTTTAGCTAAGTAATGCAAATAACCAATTCCATGTGTCTACTAAGTAATTAATGCAAGGAAGTGATAATTGAACTTTGATTAATTT
The DNA here is from genome assembly GCA_963922005.1 of Cornus suecica. Taxonomy (NCBI): domain Eukaryota; kingdom Viridiplantae; phylum Streptophyta; class Magnoliopsida; order Cornales; family Cornaceae; genus Cornus; species Cornus suecica. Next base: position 60,215,807 of record OY998240.1, on the reverse strand, counting down.
ACTAAGTAATGCTTTAATGTTAATTGTACCTTCATTTTTCTCTGAGATTTTACATCCCCGTCCACGAAAATTCCATCCAACTTTATAAAGTGATTTATCAACAGCTCAATGAGACCCAACACATCCTCTGAAACTATTGTCCCAAGCTGATAATCTTATTTTTTTACCCTACTTTCCTTGAAATTACCAAAAAATAAGAAATTAAAAAGTACATAAGAACACAAAAAGAATAAGAATAATAATAGCAATAAGCAACTCTTTTCAGCATGCACATTTGTTGGACAAGCCTCATGATTTTTTGAAGCAAAAAATGTGTTCAAATTAGAAAAGTATTAGGAAGGTTCCTTTGAACACATTTTAGCTCAACTGCAAACCTTCACTATCCAACAAAGCACTACCATGGATAGGTATATCCTTGGTTTTCAAATGCCAAGTGCAACAATTCAAGTAATTCAAGTAAAGTAATAGAAAGGTTCCTTTGAACACATTTTTACGAAGGCTTTCATTACTTTATAGTGTATTTCGTGAGTGTTCCAAAGTGAAATAGAAAAACCCAATTTTGGGGGATTGTTAATATATCAAAAAATCCAGTTCTCTCTCTGAAAGTTTCACTCCCATCACCCAAAACACCACACACAAAACAAATGAATCAATATAGATATAGATTTGAGAAATCTATCAGTGCGTATACATTATAAAATTTTCAATTTTGCATAGACACAATCAAAGGTTGAAAAGCCTATAATACAATATATGAATGAACATGTACTAAATACAATATATGTATATATATGTGTGTGTGTGCGCGCATATGTTTGTGTGGGTGTACCTTGTTGCAATTGAGGGTCGTGTTTGCCGGCGAGTTGGAGTTTGCTACTGACGAAGACAAGCATGCCGCCGGTTGGGCCAGAGAGATAGGCGGATGGTGGTGTTGGGGATCTTGGATCCACTGGAACAGAGGCGCAGTGGTGGGTTGTGTTGCCAGTATTACACAAAATTGGGTAGAAAAGAAACCCTAGGTGGTAGATTTAGATAAGTTAGTACGGTAACCACAATGTACGATTATGATTTTTAAAAAAAATTAAAAATTCAATAAAGCATTTAAGCGCAAGAATTAATATTTTTGAGAAAAAGATTTCTTATGTTAGGAGGGAAACTAAATTCCGTAAATATACCTTTTTTCCAACTACTTACGATATCTTTTATTTTTCTTTATAGTTCAAAAATACCTTGTTAATATATAAAAATAATAACGGGAATTTAGCCCTCTGTGGAAAAAAAATTTATAAATCAAAATATTTAGCGCGAGAATGAAAATTTGTGAGAGAAAATATAAGTATTTATTCAAAAAATATAATTTTTATCCAATTATTTATGGGATATTTTGTCTCATGTTATAGTTCAAAAATATTGTGTAAATATATAAAAAAATATTAACGAAGTTTTTAACTCTTCGGTAATACTTGTTTTTATAACTATCTTATAGAATATTATAAACAAATTAATTTTAGGAACCTATTACAAGGAGTCTTATATCAACCTCGCATAAAATATTTTTTACAAACTAAAATACAGACTTTTTGTCAATAAAATGTCATAAAAATTCATTTTTCTAAAGGAAACTATTGGCTTTGGTGCAAATAACTTAGCCGCTCTTTCTTTATTTTTATGTTGTGTTGAAAAGGCGCTCTTTGTTATCTATTCTTCTTGAAACGTGCTCTTTATTTTTATTTTTTAAAAATTATGTGATAAATAATTATTATTTCTCATTAAAAAGATAAATATACATCAATTTCTATGATTATCTGTTTATTGATTTTACATGAATGATGTAAGAATAAGAACATCAATTATTCAAAGAATAAGTAAAACAAAATATATTTTGTTCTATAAATGTAATTTTATTTTAAGCCAGATAGTTATATATTGAGATTTTTATATTAAAATATTTTTTATATGACATATGTTTGAGACTAACAAAGATATGTCATATAAATATTTGAATATTTGAATATTTTCAACTAACAATTGACTTCATTTTATAAAAATATTTTATATATAGTTTTCGAGTACAATATTTCAAAACACTTTTCACTCCGGGACCAAACTCATGGTTATCAAAAACTCCTTTTGACCACAATCTAAGCCCATAGTTAAAATTACTTTTCTTATACAAAAATAATTTTGAGAATAAAAAGTGAAAATGAAAACTCCCTTTATACCACGGGCAATAATAACCCATAATGGAAAATAATTCTACAACGGTTTTTCAACATGGGCTTTGAACCGTAGTAGAAACTGTAACTCAAATTCTGTTGTCAGTATGTAATCAAACACTGTGTATAGATATAAACAAGTTGTAAAGTTGTATAATGGAAGACTTTATATATATATAAACAATTTGTATAGCAAAGGACTGTTTATATATATCAGAGGACTATATATACATATACCTTATAAAACAGAGGACTAGATATGTATACAGTTTATATAACAGGGGACTATATCAGAATAAACACGATATGTTCAATGTATATATAAATATAGAATTAAACAAAGTGTATATATTCTAACAGATATAATAAAACTGTAAAGAGAAGAATAAAACCAAACTTACAAGATAGTCTAGAAATCAAAGATTGAAACAGTAGGTTAATCCGAGCCCTGTGCAATCACAGTTTCCTTAAGGCAAATTTGCTCCCTCTCCGGTGCTCAAGATTTACGAATAATGGCCTCCCAAGATAGAACGGATTTCGTTTTCAAAGAAGTAACACTCCAATCTTTGAAAACTAGCGAACACAATTTCTGTGTTTGTACTCATACCAAAGACTTCAGAATATATGTATGTATGTAACAGAGAGAGACTAACCAAATAGATAAGGAGAATAATTATTCGAAAGTTAATTCGAAGTGAACTCTATCCTGGTCTATTTATAGACAGTGAAGAGGCACGGAAACTGTAGTCGCAATGATTTAAAAGAGGTATTAAAACTGTTTTGGCACTAGTTAGAGCTGAAGAGTCACTCCAACTATACAAATAGTTAATGCACTTCTCTCTGCAAAACTAGGTCATACCCATATCCATATTAGTAGTAGATTAGGTTATATAATTTAATTTCTCATTCAATATTCCAACAATCCCCCACATGAATGGAAATTAGATTTTCAACATGTAAATGAATATGCAGACACTAGTTCGAGTACAATGAAAGGTTACTGTATCAAGATAAGTTGCCTTAGAGCCTTGAACTTTCCCTTGCGAAAGACTATCGGATATACTGGCTAATTAGTGGACATGATGCCTTGAACTGTCGATTGTTTGTGTAAACCAAGATAATAGAATTCACACAGTTCCCCTTTCAACATAGTTGGTTCTCACGATTGTGTCCATTTTGGCGTTGGACATCACTTGGTTCCATGAGTATTTGTCAGAGAATTCCGCCTTCAAAAAATCCTCCTAGAAGCGGCCCCTTCTACTCACATAGCTGATTTTATTAGCTATTCTTCCTCACATGGATTTGTCCAAGTCATAGACATCATTAAAAGCATAGCTTACCCTAACATATGCATTGTTTCATCATAGGAATGGGAAGGAGTTTAATTTAATCTCCACGGTGTTTTTAACTAAGTCACACACAATTCGGTTGTCCCTTTGAACCTAGATCTTGGGATCTCCAGTCAACTAGGTTGGGTTGCCATTATGGTGTCTTTTAACCCAGAGGCTTCAAGCCCATTCCCCTCGATGATCTTTCCACTTGCTCTCTTGTCAAACCTTTAGTTAACGGATCCGCTATATTATCCTTAGACATTACATAGTCAATGGCTATTATACCATTTGAGAGCAATTGTTTCACGGTATTATGTCTATGATGGATATGTCTAAACTTACCATTATACATGTGATTTTGAGCTCTTTCAATCATAGATTGACTGTCACAATGTATACAAATAGCTGGCACTGGTTTCTGCCAGTTTGGAATGTCCTCTAAAAAGTTACGAAGTCATTCTGCTTCTTCTCCAGCTTTGTCCAATGCAATGAATTCAGATTCCATTGTGGACCGAGCAATACAGTTTTCTTTCAGGACTTCCAAGACACAGCTGCACTTCCAAGAGTAAAAATATATCCACTAGTGGATTTTGAATCTTTGAAGTCAGATATCCAATTAGCATCACTATATCCTTCAAGTACAACTGGATATTTTGTATAATGCAAACCATAATTTTGAGTATACTTCAAATATCCCAAAACTCCTAGTATTGCATTCCAGTGACATTTACCTGGGTTACTTGTGTATCGACTCAACTTACTAACAGAGTATGCTATATCAGGTCGAGTACAATTCATAATACATTAAACTTCCTATGAAACGAGCATATTCCAATTGTGAAATGCCTTTATCCTTGTTCTTAGAAAGTTTAATGTTTACATCCACAAGTGTCCATGTTGGACTTATCCCATACTTCTTAAACTTGTCAAACATTTTCTCTATATAGTGAGATTGGGATAATACAAGTCATTCTGATGTTCTAGAAATTTTAATTCCTAAAATAACATCATCTATGCCAAGATCTTTCATGTCAAATCTATTCATTAACATTTTCTTAGTAGATTTGATTACATCATTATTACTGCCTATAATAAGCATGTCATCCACATATAGACATAAGATGACATACGCATTATGATAACTCTTGACATAAACACTTTGTCACATTCATTTATTTTGAACCCATTTGACATCATAACACTGTCAAATTTCTCATGTCATTGTTTTGGCACTTGCTTTAGTCCATACAAAGACTTTACAAGCATACACACTTTTCTCTCTTGGCCAGGAGAAATGAACCCCTCGGGTTGTTCCATGTATATTTCTTCATCTAATTCACCATTTAGAAATGTTGTTTTTACATCCATTTGATGTATTTCTAAACCATTTAACGCTGCTATAGCAATTAGCATACAAATGGACGTTATTCTAGTAACTGGTGAATAAGTGTCAAAATAGTCCAACCCTTCCTTTTGCCTATAGCCTTTAGCTACAAGTCTTGCCTTATACTTGTCAATTGATCCATCAACCTTCATCTTTTTCTTGAAGATCCACTTACATCCCAATGGTTTATTGCCAGGTGGAAGATCTACCAGTTCCCATTTATGATTTTGCATAATGGACTCAATTTCATTATTCACAGCTTATTTCCAATATAATGCTTCAGGTGAAGACATGGCCTCCTTATAGGTTTGAGGTTTATTCTCTACCAGATTTATAACAAAATCTGGCCCAAATGACTTAGTGATTCTTGCTCTTTTGCTTCGTCTCGGTTCTATAGATTCTTAGTCTATATGTTCCTGACTATCTTGAGTCATATCACCAAATGACCTTTTCTGTGAACTTAAATCTGATGTCCTTTTATATGGAAATATATTCTCAAAGAATGTAGCATTCCTTGATTCAATTATCGTATTTACATGTACATCAGAAATCTCAGATTTATTAACAAGAAACCGATATGCACTGCTATTGTGGGCATAACCAATGAATACACAATCCACGGTTTTTGGTCCTATTTTCACCTTCTTAGGTTTAGGAATTACCACATTTGCTAAGCACCCCCACACTTTTAAGTATTTATAGGAAGGCTTATAACCTTTCCAAAATTCATATGGGGTTTTAAAAGTTTTCTTCTGAGGCAGTTTATTAAGAATATAATTAGCAGAAAGTATAGCTTCCCCCCACAAGTTTTGTGGTACTCCTGAACTTAGCAAAAATGCATTCATCATTTGTTTTAAAGTTCAGTTTTTCCTTTCACCTACACCATTCGATTGAGGTGAGTAGGGAGCTGTAGTTTGGTGAATAATTCCATGTTCTTTACAAAACTCCTCAAAAGGAGATTCATACTCACCACCCCTATCACTTCTTATAACTTTGATTTTTCTGTTAAGTTGATTCTCAACTTCAATTTTATATTGTTTGAGAATATCAATAGCCTCATCTTTGCTTCTTAGCAAATAAACATAGCAATATCATGTGCAATCATCTATAAAAGTGATAAAATACTTTTTGCCTCCTCTAGTTTCCAAGAACTTTAGATCACATATATCAGTATGCACTAGTTCTAGAGGCTCAGTACATCTTTCAACTTTTTGAAAGGATTTTCTTATTAATTTCGATTCCACACAAGTCTCACATTTATGATTTGGGTCAATCTTATACTTAGGAAAATCATTTAAGTTAATTAATCTACTTAAAGTGTCATAATTAACATGGCCTAATCTAGCATGCCAAGTATCAAAGGACTCAAGCATATAAGCAGAAGAAACTGTGTTATTAATCTTATTAGTTGTGGGTACAACAGTCATAACATTTAGCTTAAACAGCCCATCACTGAGATATCATTTTCCTACATACATTTCATTCTTAGTAAGTACAAACTTATCAGACCCAAAGACTAATTTAAAGCCATTTTTGCTTAGCAGAGATCCAGACACCAGGTTATTGCGAATATCCGGCACAAGTAACACATTATTCAGAGTCACCTCTTTTCCAGAAGTCATTTTCAGGATCACTTTTCCATGACCTTCTACCTTAGAAGATGAATAATTACCCATAAAGAGTTGTTCTCCATTTTCCATAGGTTGATAAGTAGTGAACATCCACCTATTGGCACAGATGTGACGAGTAGCACCAGTGTCCACCCACCACTCTTTGATATTGCCCACCAAATTGCACTCTGAAACCACGGCAGCAAGGTTCATATCACCTACATCATTTGCAAGTCGGTATGCCTCAGTCACATTCGCTTGAGCTCTAGAGTTTCTGAAGTTCCTTGGCTTTCGACAGTCTTTGGAAAGATGTCCCAGCTTTCCACAATTGAAGCACTTGCCTTTAAACTTCTTAGATCCTTTACTTGGACCTTCTCCACTAAACTTTCTCTTTTTAGTCTTTGAAGTTGATCCTTCCTCCACAATGTTTGCTTTTGACTCAATAAGATGCGATACACCACTTTTCTTTTTAGACTTACGATTGTCCTCTTCAATCCTCAGGCGAACTATCAACTGTTCAAGCGTCATCTCCTTGCATTTATGCTTCAGGTAGTTCTTAAAATCTTTCCAAAGTGGTGGTAGTTTTTCAACTATAGCCTCCACTTGGAATGACTCACTAAGAGACATACTTTCTGCATGAATGTCATGAAGAAGCACTTGAATCTGTTGCACTTGGCTGAGTACGGTTTTGGAATCTATCATTTTAAAATCTAAGAACTTGCCAACAATGAATTTCTTCGTGCCAGCATCCTTAGTTTTATACTTTTTATCCAATGATTCCCATAATTCCTTTGTAGTTTTCAAACCACTATATACATTATACAGTGTATTATCTAATCCATTTAGGATATAGTTCCTGCATAAGAAATCAGAATGCTTCCATGCATCCACTGCAGCCAGTTTATCTTTATCAGTTTCACCATCGGCCACTGTTGGAATTGCTTCCATTAAAAACTTGGCCAGATTCAAAGTAGTGAGATAAAATAGCATCTTTTGTTGCCAACGCTTAAAATCTGAGCCATTGAATTTTTCAGGCTTCTCCCCATGAGGCACAGTCACAGTAGTAGGATTACTAGTGGTCATTTCTGTTACACAAACAAAAGTTCAATTTTTCAGAATCAAAATTTTGTTTTTCCCAAAGTAATAACAGATAATTCTACCATATTTAAAGCAGTCGTAAAACCGTTCGGTTATAAATTTCCTTATTACCATAAACCAATAATATATTTTATTATATAAACTTATATATATACAAAAATTATATTAATAGTTTATATAAAAGAATATATAACCGAATAAATATATATATACTTATTTTTCAGATTATATATAACAAAATATAATATGATAGAATACACACAATACTATAGACAACAGGTTTCATATTCTGTTTATATAAGTTTTATATTAAATAAAACCAATCTGATTAAAATAAGAAATCAAGTCATATATAAGAAATCTTGTTACTTTTCCACAAGCTAAGTTGGTCACATCACATGCTTAACGGTAGTTGTACATGTGAGTTTTCCCGGCCCATATAAAAGCCTCGTCCCGACCGGATCGATCCGAAAAAGGTCCGAGATGATGATCCGGTCATTGTTCCAACATCATAACCCGACCAACTCGTCAGCCCCGTGGTTCGTCCCGAGATTCAATTACCAGGCCCATCTTATGGCCCGACCCGAAGAGCATTCCAGAAGAAACTCGAAGATTCTAGAAGAGACTTGCAGCTCAAGATAATGGCATAGTATAGGGACAAAATAGCTGACATGTAAAGTACGGACAAAACTACAAAGTAGAAAATGTTGCCCTAATGGGCCAAAGGCCCATAGGAAAAATGTATATAATCCAATGAAGAGTAATGAGAAGGGATTTTTTTTGTGTTGTGCAAATATTGTATCTACACAATGGCGCCGTCTGGGGGAAATTAGGTCATTTCGCTGACCATCTTCCTACCTCAAAAAGCTAAGCAAAACCCAAATACCACCACCAGACCTTAAAAATCATCTTCTCTGTCCAAACCTGACCATGCCGATAACCAGATCCCAGTCAGAAGTACAGATCCCCGGTGACAGACAACCAAGTGCCCCACCAACGATCGAGCACCTCTTGTAGCAGCTCGTCGAAGCGGAGAAATGAAGCCAGGCCGCCGAAGCAAGAAGCCTGGCGGCGGAGAGAAGAAGCAAGGAGCTCTTGATGAGATTGAATCAGGCGACTACCCCTCCGGTAGTTCCTGATCAGTCGCAGATCCAAGAATAAGCCGAACCACAGGAAGAGCACGATGAAACCTCTCACCGACCAGGCGGAACCCCGATAGCAAGCGAGGTTCCCGTCATCGATGAGCCTTTGACATCACAAAAACTTCAGCAGATGATGGCAGAGTTCCAAAAGAAGGTCATGAAGGATTTGAGGACCCGATCTACAGATGGCCAGGCCCTTTAGGCCTCTGCCGACTCGGTTTAGTCACCATTCACTTTAGAAATCACCGGGAACCCTTCCCCAAGAAGTTCGTCATGCCCAGATTCTCTCCCTACGACGGAACGAAGGATCCCGATGAGCATATTTACCAGATCTACCAAAAAATGACCATGTATGCCGAGAACGAGGACTTGCTGTGCAAAGTATTCTCGACCAGTCTCGTCGACGCGCCACTCCTCTGGTTCAGGAAGCAGCCGCCGAGATCCATTGGCAGCTGGCAGTAACTGGCTGACCTCTTCGTGGCCCAGTATTTCGGGAATAAGAGGCAAAAGAAGACCATCTCGAGCCTTTTTACCATGACTCGGGAAAAAGGCGAGTCCCTCAAGAGTTTCCCTGTCCAGATTCAACATCGAGTCTTCTTCCATCGACAACTGCGACCAGCACTCGGCCGTGGAGGCCTTCAGAATGGCACTAATTCCGGGGACCAAGTTCCACCAATCACTTGTGAAACGACCACCCTCGGGAATCGGAGATCTCAATTCTAGAGCTCAGGGTCACCTAAGGATCGAATAGGAGGAGGCAACCCGACAGAAGAGAGCGGCATTGATCAATGTGGAAATCAAGTCGAAGGATAAGGCTTCGGATACATCTCGACAGCAGATTAATCGCAAGCGCTCAAATCCCCCGATCCTCGCTTCATCTCAGTTTCCTCCACAACCCGAGAGACGTGCCAGGTTCGAGGAGAAGATCACTCCATTGATTAGTGACCCTTGCCAAGCTTTTCCAGGAAAACAAAGCCAGAGGGATCTTCCAGACTCCTCCCCCAATCAGGCAACCCCTCGACCAGAGGGATAGATCAAAGCACTGCGCCTTCCATAGTGATTTCGGCCATACAACGAATGATTGCAGGAACCTGAGGCGCCAGGTCGAGACAATGATAGCCCGGGGAGAGCTGAAGGACTATGTTCAGAGGGATGGTCCAAGAGCCCATCAGCCCGCACAGAATAACCAACGGAATCAAGCCCCAGCTCACCCGGTCAGAATCATCAATATGATCCATGGAGGTCCCGACGCACGAGGCGGCGAAGGGTCGAGACTATCACAAATGAGAAGGGCACATCATGTCAGCAGGATAGCCGGGATAAACGAAGTCCACCACCGAATGGGGCAGTCTTAGATACTTTTCTCCCAGGATGACCTCCGAGACATCCAGGTCCCACACAACGATCCATTAGTCATCACTCTGATGGTCTCGGGATGTCTTGTCCGGAGGGTGATGGTTGATCCAGGAAGCAGTGCCAATATCATGACCAAGTGGGCTTTCGATAAATTGGAGATCAACCCGAGGGACATTTTGACTTCCCGAAATCCAATTGCCGTGTTTGACGGAAAACAAGTCGAACCCCTCGGGGAGATCAGCCTGCCCGTATCAGCAGCCTAGAGAACTCTGTCCGAGACCTTTGTAGTAGTGGACGTGAAGCCCTCTTATAATCTACTTATAGGAAGAGGATGGATTCACAGGATGCAAGGCGTACCATCAACTCTCCATCAGATGATGAGATGCGTCGGGCTAAATGGTTACGAAATAATTGATATCAAAGGGGATCAAGTAGCGGCCAAACAATGTTACGCCATCACTATCAAAGGAATGAAGGATAAGCCCGATCGAAAGAGGTCCCGAGAAGAGGATCAGGATTCACAGCCCAAATAGCAACTACAGGATGGGGAGTCGGGTCCCCTAATCATCGCGGAACCTCTGCAGCCAGTATCTGTAATGCCCGACCAACCCGACAAGGTCACCTACGCAGGTGCAAGCCTCACCACAAGTGAATTAAATGAACTGACAACATTCTTACAGGATAATCATGATGTCTTCGCGTGGGAACATAATGATATCCCCGGCATCGACCCCTCCATAGCCCGACACACATTACATGTTGATCCAAACGTAAGACCTATCCGACAGAAACAGAGGCGAATGGGAGGCCAAAGGAACCAGATCATAGCTAACGAGGTGTCAAAATTACTCGAAGCTGGGTTCATCAGGGAAGTTCAGTATCCTGAGTGGTTAGCCAATGTGGTGGTTGTGTATAAAAAGAATGGGAAGTGGTGAGTTTGCGTCGACTTCATCGACCTAAACAAAGCCTGCCCGAAAGACAGCTTCCCCCTACCCAAAATAGATCAAATGGTCGACGCTACCGCGGGCTACGAGAGACTAACTTTCTTGGATGCGTACTCGGGAAACAACCAAATCCCAATGGACCCGACCGATGAGGAAAAGACCTCCTTCATTACCGAGACAGGTACTTATTGCTTTAAAGTTATGCCTTTCGGACTAAAAATATAGGAGCCATATTTCAGAGACTGGTGAACATGATCTTTAAAGGGATGATGGGCACAGTGGTCGAGGCCTACATTGATGATACAGTAGTCAAAAGCAGAAAGAGAACTGACCACTTGGAGCATCTCCGAAAAGTGTTCGACACCCTGAGGAAACATGGAATGAAACTCAATCCGGCCAAATGCTCCTTCGGGGTGTCTTCGGGTCAGTTCCTCGGGCACATTGTCAATCGATCAGGCATACAAGCCAGCCCGACCTAAGTGAAGGATCTGCTCAAAACAAAAGAGCCAACCACTCACAAAGAAGTCCAGATTCTAACCGGAAGAGTTGTAGCTTTCAGCAGATTCATCGCAAAACTGACCGACAGATGCCGACCCATTTTCCAGGCAATCAAAGCAAAGAAGGGAGAGGTATGGGGGCTCGAACAAACCAAAGCCCTATCCCGATTGAAAGAATACATGCTCAAGCCTCCCATTCTTGCGACGCCCGAGCCCGATGATGTCTTACTCTTGTATCTGGCAGTATCATCAATGTCAACAAGTGTTGTACTCATCAAAGAGAACGGGAACCTCCAGATGCCCATTTTCTATACAAGTAAGGCGTTATCCGATCTTGAGACCCGGTATAGCAAACAAGAAAAATTAGTTATATCCCTTATCAATGCCAAACGACGTCTCAGGCATTACTTTGAAGCTCACTAGATCATTGTCCCCACTACCACTCCTATTCATGTGCTTAAGGCGAAGCCCGATCTTTCCGGAAGGATCTCTAAATGGGCCATTGAGCTGGGCATTTATGATATAACCTACATTCCCAGAATCTCGATCAAGGGGCAGGCCGTGGACGATTTCCTATTAGAAGGAGAAACCGAGGAAGCCGATCAACCCGTTGAGTTAGAAACATGGAAATTATTCGTAAACGGCTCGGTGAGCGCCAATGGAGCAGGCGTCGGGCTGGAAATCCATACCCCCTATGGGACTAAGTTACAGGCCTCGATGCAATTACAATTTTCAGCCACTAATAATGTGGCAGAGTACGAAGCAATCATATCGGGCCTGAGATTGGCTAGGAGCCTGCAAATACATCCCTATCCGTATACAGTGACTCCCAGCTAATAGTCAGACAAATAACCAAAGAGTACGAAACCAGGGACCCCAAAATGGAATCTTATAGAGCGTTAGTACTCAAGGAGTCCAAAGGTTTTCAAAAGTTAACATTCAGCCAAATCCCTCGGGAAGAAAACACCTCTATTGATCACTTAGCTAATCAGGCATCTGCAGCCGGTGAGGATATAACCCGAGTACTACTAACTGACTTCATCACTACACCAAGCATTCGAGAGCCCGACGAACTGATATGTCTAGTTCCCCGAGAGCCGAGCTGGATGGATCCCATAATCGACTACCTCAGTGTCGGGACGTTACCCACTGATAAGGCAGAGGCAAGGAAAATCAGAATGAAGTCAGCCAGGTACTCGATGATCCAGGGACAGCTCTACAGAAGATCTTTCTCGGGTCCATATCTGAGGTGCGTAACTCCTTCCGAGGCAGAGACTGTAATGCAAGATATACACGCTGGAACATGTGGAAACCACTCGGGAGCCCGGTCTCTTGCCCACAAAATCCTATCCCAGGGTTACTTTTGGCCCTACCTATCCCGGGATGCAGAGGAATATGTGCGTAAATGCAAAGCCTGTCAGATGCACGGTGACGCTATACTTCAACCACCGGAATTCTTGAACCCGACAATCGTTCCGCATCCTTTCGCCCGATGGGGAATGGACATAGTCGGACCACTCCCAAAAGCCATCAGGTCAAATACCCATGTACTCCTGGCCACTGACTATTTCACCAAATGGGTCGAAGCCGAGGCCTATCCTTTTATAAAGGGCAGCCACGTAGTCAAGTTCATATGGAATCACATCATCTGCAGGTTCGGGGTGCCTTGAACCATCATGATGGACAACGACACAAATTTGGATTGTGAACCGGTCAGGTCGTTTTTGGCCGAGCATGGAATCAATCATAATACCTCCTCGGTAGGATACCCACAAGCCAATGGACAAGCAAAAAGGACCAATCGTTCCATCTTCAACACCCTGGCAAAGAAACTTGAGAAGGCCAAAGGGGCATGGTTGGACAAATTACCAAAGGTACTGTGGTCATATAGAACCACTCCCCGACAACCAACTGCTGAGACACCCTTCGCCATGGCATATGGGGCGGAGGCCGTAATCCCGATAGAGTATGTCATCCCGACATTGAGATCAGTGGCCTGGGACGAGAGAACAAATAGCCAGCGCTTGGCTCACGAGCTCGACCTGCTGGAAGAGAGGAGAGAAACTGTCGGGATAAGACTGGCAGTTTACCAACAGCGGGTCAGAAATCACTTTAATAAAAGAGTGAAAAGAAGAGGATTCCAAGTCGGGGACATGGTCCTTAGATGAAAGATTGGACACGTGGGCAAGCTCCAAGAGCCATGGGAAGGACCCTACACCGTCACTGAAGTGATAGGGCGCGGGGCCTACAGACTACTCAGGAACTCTGATAACAGAAGGGAGCCCAACACACAGAATGCATCCCGACTTAAGAGGTATTATCCCTAGAAATGCTTTGATTTAACCACTGTAAAGAAAGGCCACTAGAGCCCAAAAGATTGCAATAGAAGTTCCATTTCTCATCTCCACGAGTATCGAAATCACCATGATAATATTAGTTTGAAAACCTAAGTGTTGAATCCTCTCCATAGGCCCAAAGTGCCCGAGAGATCTTCACAGACCCACCAGTGGTCGGGTTTTACTAAATATCAGTTTAAAAACCTAAGTGTCGAATCCTCTCCATGGGCCCAAAGTGCCCGAGAGATCTTCACAGACCTACCAGTGGTCGGGTTTTCCAAAATATCAGTTTGAAAACCTAAGTGTCGAATCCTCTCCATGGGCCCAAAGTGCCCGAGAGATCTTCACAGACCCACCAGTGGTCGGGTTTTACAAAATATCAGTTTGAAAACCTAAGTGTCGAATCCTCTCCATGGGCCCAAAGTGCCTGAGAGATCTTCACAGACCCACCAGTGCTCGGGTTTTACAAAATATTAGTTTGAAAACCTAAGTGTCAAATCATCTCCATGGGCCCAAAGTGCCCGAGAGATCTTCACAAACCACCAGTGGTCGAGTTTTACAAAATATCAGTTTCAAAAACTAAGTGGTGAATCTTCTCCATGGGTCTAAAAGTGCCCGAGAGATGACCACAGGCCCGACGGCCGTCGTTCTTTATTGTTAGTCCCAATTCAAAATCCCGACTGTTATTGTCTGGTGTTATTGTTATTCTTACCAAGTCACAATTCAAAGTCCCGATTTTTATTATCGTATCAAAAAGAAACAAGTATGGATCACACAGATCCCCAACAAAATATGAATAAATGAATTTATTTATATTAAGGGCCCCGATGGCCAAGGCTGATACAATGAAGCGGTGTTAAGTTGTTACAAACACAAGATAAAATAAAAAACAAGGGAAGGGGCAAAAAGCTAAAGGAAGAGCCCTATTCCACCACGGAAGGATCTCTATTACCACCTGAGCCTTTGGTCCCGAGGGACTGTCCTTCTGTGGCTTCAGGCTCATCCATGCCAGAACGAGAAGGCGGAGCGGGCAAGTCATCCTGAAGGAATTCGACAAAGTCCAAGTCCTCGGGTTCGGGCTCAGGATCATCATACGGAGGCCCAACTCCTATGTTGCGGTCAAGATCCTCAATAGTCGGGATCTCCCTGTCCTCTTCAGGCCTTTGAAGCTCCAATATGCATTCCCTCCAACCCTGCTCATAACGGTATTTGCAGGTCAGCTCGAAGCGAGAGATCATCTGATTACCACCCTTGTGGCACATCTCTACCCGAGATCTCTCCACTCCTAAGGCGTTCTCGACCTCAACCTTCTCCTCAAGCAACTGCCGCCCCGAAGTCTTTAACTTCTCTACTTCTTCAGTCAGGGCCTGCACTTGGAGATTTAAAGCTTCCCAAGCCTGAGCCTCCCGATTAGCCATCTTCTCAGCATCCCGAGCCTTGCCCTCAAGTTCTGAGATTGTTACCTTGGCAGTTGCGAGTTCTTCCTCAGCTGAAACAGCCCTATATGTCAGGGACTGAATCTTGTCATTGGCCTTCTTGACCTACTCCAGAGCCTTGGCACACCCAGCTTTATTGACCTGAGCCTCTCGAGTCAGGGCATTTATGACCCGGGCATCATCCTCAAGCTTGCAATTGTACGCCTGAGTAGCGTGAAGCATCTGAAAATATAATATTAGCACAAAAATGAAAGCTAAGCTAAAAAAAAAAAAGTGATATATATTACCTTCATTGCAAGCTCGGGCTCATTCAAGGCTAAGCTCATCCTGTCGGTCGGGGTCCATACCCCCAAGGCCATCTCCCGCAGGGCTTCTGAGTTCCCAATCGTCTTTCCCACTCTCAGCAGCTCTTTCAATCTCCCTATGATCTTGTTTCCTGACATAATGCGAGATAGCAGTGCGTAACTTGGTGGGTTGGGATTGACCCTCTTCGTCAGAGTCCAACTCCCGAGCATCAGACGTCGAGGCAGGAACCCCCAGTGCCATACTGAGGCTTGAACTGGACCTGACCGAAGGATCAGCCTGAGACGGATTCTGATCCAAACCTGTGGACCTCAGGACCAAGGCATGATCATCCCCGACCTCGGCCGCCCCCGATGCAGCCGTTTGAGGGTTATGAAAAGGTGGAGGCGGGGGCATGACCGGAGGGTGCTCTGCCGGAGGAGGAGGACGGGGAGTGGCTGCTCGGCTTCCAGTCGGCTCGGCTTCCAGTCGGCCCCGCTGATATACTGACTGAAGGGTTCTCGGGAACTGGAGGGACATCAACCCCACAAATAAATGATGCGGAGCCGATGTCAGCCCGTTTAGCCTTCTTTATTGAAAGCTTGGGCATGGTAACCGTTTTCCTTTTCTGCTGGCCTCCCGACATATGTTTCTTGAGTTTTTTGGCTGCTGCTGACTTGGACTTCAATTTCTTCAATCCAGACGTAGTCACAGCAGAACCCGAGGCGATCGATGACGCGGATGATCCTGATGCAAGCTCCTACAATACAGACCCGGTCAGGCAAACCTGGCTATCCCACAAATCCTGACTCCATATTCTGGCCTGCAACAGTTCAAATCGGGATCTTATATACCCAACCTCCCTTTTCTTCCGAGGAGCCTGAAGGAAACCCATCACTAGCATACCCAACTTATCATTACACAGGTCGCAATGGTAAGAAGCTCGGGTATGAAAACTCTTAAACTCGGGAAGTCGGGTCGGTTGGAAAACATGGCTGACAGGTATGTTCATAGCATCGGGATGCCTCCACTGACCACTCACTACTATCATCCTTTCTTTTCATCCCTTATTGGAGGTCGGGACGTTGTCACACGATTTCCTCTTAACATACGAGGTTAAGTTGTACCGACCCCTATTATCCTTCTGTTCCTGAAGTTTATACGAAAACAAAAGCTCGGCCAAACCTAAGTCTAGGTTTAATTCTTTGTTAATCAATAGGATCATGGCCAGGATCCTATAAAAATTGGGACCAACTTGAAGGGGGGCCAGACCCAAAGTCGCTAGTGCCAAGAGTAAGAAATGATGAATTGGAAACTTTAGTATGGCAAGGTGGAATGAGGAGAGCAATATCTCCCCATCCTTCAGCCCCTCACCAATCCTAAAGTCTTTGTCCCGAGGGTAGTGTCTAACCTTCACCCCTTCAGGAACCCCGAGGCTCTTAAGTTGAGCGTATTTCCTGTATTTGGCTGGGAGAGGGTCAGTACAAAAATTCTCCTCCTCCTCAGCATCCTGATCCTGATCAATTCCAGCATCACCCTCTACAACTTGACCCCCAGTGTCCTGAGTAACTTCTGGTGGGCTAAACCTAGTGACTCGGGTAATTTCTACGGATGGGGTGCTTACTGAGGCTTCGGGATCAGTAATGGTGAAATCAATGTATGTCAGTTGCAGGTCACTAACCGACCTAGTGTCATCACTTCCCGACATATTTGATGAAAGGTAGAAAATTGAGAAGAATAACTTAGAAAAAGGTAAAAAAGATATCGGCAGTCCCCCCTTTGTGTTTTTTATCCGGCGAATGATTTGCAGAAACCGGCACCTGTACCAACAGGCAAAGATGGGTGCGTCCGGTCAAACACTTTGCAGCAGGGCTCAAAACACTCCACACAGTGAAATACTCAACCACGATCACTGGGATTTGCAGAAATTGGTGAGACAAACTAGGGATTATGTGGATTTGAGAATGGATTTGAATTTGCACAGAATGCTTGAGGATATGGCTAAGAGAAAGTGATAAAGGAAGAACAGTCCGAAAATAGTGCAAGTGTGGCGTATATGAATGATATACAGGTTATATAGGCATGACGTTTCAGCTACCCGGGTCAGGGCACCGGACCGACATGACCCGGCCCATTTCACGCATACCTATGCCATCTCGGCCACAAGTTCAAAATTGCAATGATGGCGACAGCTGCAGCATTTAAAGTGTCTCCGCGTCATCAGGCACGCGTCCCGCACACCAACTTCGAAGGCTTTTTTGATGGGCCTTAAGATTATTTCATCTAATGGGCCTATTAAAAAGAAGGCCCATGAGCTAAAAGAGGGCATGTGTACATGTGAGTTTTTCCGGCCCATATAAAAGCCTCGTCTCGACCTGATCGATCCGAAAAAGGTCCGAGATGATGATCCGGTCATTGTTCCAACATCATAACCCGACCAACTCGTCAGCCCTGTGGTCCGTCCCGAGATTCAACTACCAGGCCCATCTTATGGCCCGACCCGAAGAGCATTCCAGAAGAAACTCGAAGATTCTAGAAGAGACTTGCAGCTCAAGATAATGGCATGGTATAGGGACAAAATAGCTGACGTGTAAAGTACGGACAAAATTACAAAGTAGAAAATGTTGCCCTAATGGGCCAAAGGCCCATAGGAAAAATGTATATAATCCAATGAAGAGTAATGAGAAGAGATCTTTTTTGTGTTGTACAAATATTGTATCTACAGTGGTAGAAAATAATCAGCAACGAAAATAAATATGACCAAGCAAAGACTACATTAAATCAGGATATATACATGAATTATATATATGCACACATATTCATTTAAATAAAGATAGTCATCTTTTATATAAATCAGGATACTTATATCATACACGAAATAGTATAAAACTCAACTCGTTTGTAACACTTATAATACTGAAATATATATATATAATATATACCAAACATGTATCAACATAATAGAAGCGTATATATACGAATCGAACAATAGAATATAACAGATAATATCAAATCATATGCAATAGCAGATTATATATAACATATATATATATATATAAGTAGATAGGATATATAATTCATTTATATACACGAATTAACACACAGTTTACGAAAATGTATAATAAACACACAATTTACGAATTAACACAATCGTATAATATAACAAATATGTCTAATATACACAAGACAGAATACAGTTTGTTTGAAAAAGGTAATCTAAAATTCAGCAAGTGTATATATATATATATATATATGAAACAAAGAGTTTATGTATATATAGATCACTTAATAGATTATCATACATATATATCAACCAGATTATACATATATATGCATAAAACAGAATAAGTAAATATAAAATAACCGAATTTCTCTATCTGTGTTAATTTCTGAAAACTAGTATACAAAACAAAGAGCTATATATATATATGGGACAGTTCCACAGAAAACAGAACATATTCAAATATATATGTATGTATCAATTTCGGAAATAGAATATTATTCAACGACACCACAAACAACAGTATATAACGAAAACAGTATAAACATATATATATATATAACAGTATTAGAAACACTAACAAAACAACAAAATAAAATTTGCCTTAAGATTGTAACTCAAATTATGTTGTCACTATGTACTCAAACATTGTGTATATATATAAAAAAAGTTGTAAAGTTGTATAATGGAAGACTTTATATATATATAAAAACAATTTGTATAGCAAAGGACTGTTTATATATATCAGAGGACTATATATACATATACCTTATAAAACAGATGACTAGATATATATACAGTTTATATAAGAGAGGATTATATCAGAATAACCACGATATGTTCAATGTATATATAAATATAGAATTAAACAGAGTGTATATATTCTAACAAATATAATAAAACTGTAAAGGGAAGAATAAAACCAAACTTACAAGATAGTCTAGAAATAAAAGATTGAAACAGTAGGTTAATCCGAGCCCTGTGCAATCACAGTTTCCTTAAGGCAAATTTGCTCCCTCTCCGGTGCTCAAGGTTTACAAACAATGGCCTCCCAAGATAGAACGGATTTCATTTTCAAAGAAGTAGCACTCCAATCTTTGAAAATCAGCGAACACAATTTCTGTGTTTGTACTCAAACCAAAGACTTCAGAATATATGTATGTATGTAACAGAGAGAGATTGACCAAATAGATAAGGAGAATAATTATTCAAAAGTTAATTCGAAGTGAACTCTGGCCTAGTCTACTTATAGACATTGAAGAGGCACAAAAACTGTAGTCGCAATGGTTTGAAAGAGGTATTGAAACTGTTTTGGCACTGGTTGGAGGTGAAGAGTCACTCCAACTATACAAATAGTTAATGCACCTGTCTCTGCAAAACTGGGTCATACCCATATCCATATTAGTAGTAGATTAAGTTATATAATTTAATTTCTCATTCAATATTCCAACAGAAACATAGTTCCACCATGGACTTTTCAACACGGTTCTAAACTAGTGGTATAGAAAACTCCTTTCTCTACCACGGACTTAAAGTGAAAAATAAATTCTACCATAGTTTCTTTTATTACGCACATTAGCTTGGGATGGAAAGTGCATTATATTTTTACCACAGAATTTCAATCACAATTGTAAGCTAATGGTAGAAAACACCTTTCGACCACGACTTCAGCAACACGTGGTGAAAGCCAGGGCCAACACTGACCATAGGAGACCTAGGCGGTAAAATTATTGATAACTTTCACCATGTTATCTCTGAAAAAATTACCACTAACCATAGCATTTTCATTACTAGTACATAAAAGCAACTAAGCACAAACAACCCGTCAAATTCATTTACAACAAAATACATAATTGTTGCTAAAAGAATATAATATTGGTGACAAAATATTATTTCGTCACCAAAACCCTCCTTTTTCGATGACGAAATATATTCGTCAGCAAAACTCTAATTTTTGGTGACGAAATAAAGTTTTGTCACCAAAACTCTCATTTTTTGTGATGAAATTTTATTTCGTCACAAAAATTCTCATTTTTAGTGACAAAATAAAGTTTTGTTACTAAAACTTTCATTTTATAGTGACGAAATAATATTTTGTCACCAAAAATCTCATTTTTTGTGACAAAATTATATTTCGTCACAAAGACTCTCACTTTTAGTGATGAAATAAAGTTTCGTCACCAAAACTCTCATTTTTTGTGACGATATTATATTTCGTCACCAAAACTCTCCTCTTTGGTGACGAAATATTATTTCATCACTAAAACTCTCCTTTTTAGTGACGAAATATTTTTTGTTATAAAATTTCGTCAATAAAGGCCGATTTTGTTGTAGTGTTCTTTTTTTTGTTTAACCTCACACCTTCCTAAATAGCATAATCTTTTAACACCTCTCTACACTGGTCAACATTCAAAAACAAGTGGCCTTCTTCCAAAATAATTTTTCCAGATGGATCAGGCTTGTACAATTTTCCATATTTGCAATGTTTATGAATTTTACTTTGTAACAATCTAATTTTTGTTTTATTGTCCATGTACCTCTTCCTAATAAGAGACTGATCATCTGAATCATAATCAAACTCTTCATCATTAAACTGGTAGTTACTTAACTCATCATCAGACACAACTTGTTTTCCCAAACCCTCTTCATGAACTAAACCACTATCCCCAGAATCACTCTCACTATCCTCACCATCATCTCCCTCTTCATCTTTCCAGTCCCTATCCTCATCACTATAACCATATATATCATCTTTTTTCAACTCACCATCACTTTCACTATCATGATCATTAGTCTCCTCATCACTATCACTATCACTCTCACTCTCACCACTGTCCTCACCAACCCTAACACCCTTACCAACACCAACATCTTCTCCATACCTTAAAGGTCCATCTACAAACATTGGTTCCACCTAAACATGTATTTGCTGAACTGACTTGTTGATTTCAAACATATCCATAACATCACTATCATTGTTCACTTCAATTCTTAAATTACTATTTGGGACCCCATGTTCTATATTAATAGCTACATGTATTTCAAAGGGAATTTCACATAAACAATGAGATGACACATCATTGGTGAGTTCTATAAAGGAATATCTATCAGGATCAACCATACGCAAATTCCTTGTAGTATCACCAAAATGCAGAATCAAGTCAAAGAAAATATCCATTTTTGCTGTCAAAGTAAACAAAAAAAATAATAAAATAATTTCAGTATACAGACATATCATAACAAATCAACTAAAAGCCCTAATTTTAACATACAACTAAAAGCCCTAATTTTTAACATATAACTAATTTCAGAGAGAATCCCTAATTTTAGACATGCATTTGAATATCCAGAAACCCCCATTTATAGAAATTTTTCCCAAAACCCCCAATTGCATGCATACAACATTGAAATCCATAACTCAGAAATTAAAAACTATTTCGAGTAATAAATCCTTATTTACATAAATGAAAGAACATACAAAACTATAAAGCCCTAATTTTTACACCACAGTGAAGGAAACCCTAAAATCATACAAATTGACATAAAACGTATAACACAAACAAGAAGAACAATATAGAATGATGGAAGGAGAAAAAGGAAGGAAAAGAAATCGAAGAAACCTTATTTGCTCTTGAATCGGGATCAACAACTCGACGAAGAAAACTGAGATTTTGCACTCCAAAGCTTGATCTTCGATCAAGGACCAAACGAAGATGAAGAAAACTTAGGTTTAGATCTATTTCTCACTCCTCCTTACATCTCTCTCTCTCAGAACTTGTGAGGCGTTTGGTACCAAATGAAGTCGAGACTTAGGTTTGAGAGATATTAGGGTACGGGGGTAATAACGTCATTTAACATGAATAATGGTTTCAGGTATATTTTAATTTAATAATGAATTAAAGGCATGGGATATAATGGTCATTTCACAAGCTCCGGTGGGCTAAATTGAACACCAATGAAAATCATGGGGTGAAACTGTAATTAGTGAAACTAGAGGGGTGAAGTTGTACTTTATACTAATAATAGGGGCGAAATTGTAATTTACCCTTTTTTTTATTTATCATGGAGATTCATGACAAGTCGTTCAATCATCAATATAAGTTCGCATGTGATCCACAATTCTCGTGAAGTTAAATTATTGTATGCAGTCAATCATCAATGTCAGCCCGCATGTGATGTCTTCCTACATCTCTCGTACAAATTACATTCAGCGCATGTAACTCTCATATTATTAATTCATTGATATTTATAATTGTACATTAAATAAAAAACAAATTGAATATATATAATTATCTTTGTGTTTTTATTGTTATATTTTTAAATATTAAATAATATGTTATTAACTAAAAAAATAAAAAAAAATAAAAAATTAAAAAAGGGGCTTCACACTTTTCATATGAATATCCATTAATATTCATAATAAAAATTAAATGTATCGTACATTAATATAATTACTTTTAGATTATAATTATTTTATTTTAAATATTAAGTAATATTTAATTTATTAAAAAGTTAAAAATGTATTGAAATAAAAAAGGAGCTTCACAATTTTATAAAAGTATACATATAGATATATATAGCATCAAGGCCGGTTTGGGAATAAAAATTAAAGTATTATCCTAATATGCTTCATGGGCAAACTGAGAAAGAATTTGGTATGTTAGATCTCATTCACGGTGGAAGGTAGTAATTGTGTAAATTAAAAAAAGGCCATGACAAACAACCCCTATGATTTTAGATTCTTGACAAACACCCCATGAGGTGTCAAATAAGCTCCTGCACTTTTCTCCGTTAACAAACAATCTCCACTCCGTTAACAAATACTCCATGCCGTTAAAAATAAATATTTTATGCCCAAAATACCCCTAAATTGATATTTTATGCTCAAAATATTCCTAAAATAAATTGGTAACTAAATTAAGATTTTTTAGTAAATAACAAATTACTATTCTTTTAACTAAATTAAGATTGTTGATTAAATTACAAATTCTTTTTTTGTTTAAGTTTACTTATTTATTTAAATTCAAATCTGAAAAAATATATTACTCCCTCCGTCTCAAATTATAAGTCCCTTTTGGGGATTTCAATTTTTTAAGATGATGACTTTTATTGTAGTGTTAGTGAATAAAATATCAACTTTACTCGTGGTCCCACTATAATGATGCGATCGTTTATAAAATATATATTTTATAAATTTAATGCATCTATAAGGGCAAAACCCTTTTAAAATTTCTATCCGTCTATTCTCTTAAAAAAATAAAAATATTATTTAAAATGTATTATTATAAATAATTTTTTTTTTTAATAATTTGTACTCCCTCCGTCCCAAAATAAATGTCCAATTTGAAAAACCAAAACATTTTATTTGATCAATTTACCAGTTTAACCTTCAAGCATTAAAATTATAAAACATATATTTTATAAACGATCACATCATTATAGTGGATCACAGGTAAAATTGGTATTTTATTCATTAACACTACAATAAAAAGTCATCCTCTTAAAAAAATGAATTCCCCAAAAGAGACTTATAATTTGAGACGAGGGAATAATATATTTTTTCAGATTTGAATTTAAATAAATAATTAAACTCAAACAAAAAACAAAAAAATAATTTATAATTTATAATTTACTCAAAATCTTAATTTAGTTAAAAGAATAATAATTTGTAATTTACTAAAAAATCTTAATTTAGTTACCAATTTATTTTAGGCATAAAATATCTATTTTTAACGGCATATGAGTATTTGTTAACGGAGTGAGGCTGTTTGTTAACAAAGAAAAGTGCAGGGGGTTATTTGACACCTCAGGGGTGTTTGTCAAGAATCTGAAACCGTAGGGGTTGTTTGTTAATGGCCCATTAAAAAATGTCGGGGGTTTGTTGATAGTCAGGGGAGCATTTGATGATTTTTTTAAAATTTATGGACTTTTATGATAATAACCCTTATTCCAAGGGTTTAACTTATTTTCTGTTTAGTTGCTCTCACCTAGACATGTAAACCGGTCAGATCCGGTCCTGATCCGATCCGAATTCGATAAGTTTAAATCCGATCCGATCCGACTCAATAACCCGATAGATTTTCACTTAATTGATCCAAATTCGAATTTTTTCATTTTCGGATATCCGATCCAATTAGGTAAAAATAAATTACAAAAAATTATTATTATTTTTTTATTTTTATATTATTTTTTAAGAATATTAAACACTAAATTATGTATTTTACAATCAATGCTTATAATACATGACTATAAAAACATAAAAATAAAAAAGCGAAAAAAAAAAGATGAAACATAATTAAATATACTATTTAATATTGACATATTAATAATATAATATATATGTGTATATATAAAATTAATCGGATCGGATTATTATCGGATCGGATTAGCATGAATCCAAATCCAATTTGTTAAGAAATTAGATTATCGGATTCGGATCCTAATTAAATTGTCGGATTTTATTTTCAATCCATATCCGACTAATCGGATCGAATTCGAATTAAATTCGAATAAAAATCCAATCAATTGACATGTCTACTCTTACCTTTAAAGTCACGTTTTCTTTGTCTTCGTATAATTTCTTTGTGTCGGTTCTGTCCACCCGATCCATGTTACTTTGTCCTTAATTATTAATTGTACTGATACAATGAATTTTCATCATAAAACTAAAGTATTATATCTCTTGTACAATCAATCTTGATCAAATATCTTCCAAATCGCTGTCAGATCCGTTAATAAAATTTTAAAATTATTTACATTACCTTTATCATTTATCACAAAGGACTCTCTCTTATCGAAATCACCATTGTCCTTAATTATTAATTGTACTGATACAATGAATTTTCATCATAAAACTCAAGGATAGGGCTGCAAATGAACCGAGCCTTTCGTGAGCAGGTTCGGGTTCGACTCGTTAAGAGTTCGGTTCGTGCTCGTTCGTTTAGTAAACGAGCCGAGTCTGAGCACAATTTTTAGGCTCGTTTAGTAAACGAGCCGAGCTTGAACATTACTAAGCTCGGCTCGCCAAGCTCGTGAACAGGCTCGTCTAAGTTAAATAGTAAAATTATATTATATTTAACAAAAGAAAGTGTTCAAATTGAACAAATTATGAAGATTATTGTGAAAAGATTATAGAAATTAGGCGGTCATAACATAAATTCATTCATAAAAATTATACTAGTGAAAATATATTAAAACAAATATGCAACAACTCAATCCAAACAACTATTAGGAAGATTAATATATGTTGCACTGAAATGAGTTGTTCGTGAACAAGCTCGGGCTCGGCTCGTTAAATCTAGCGTTCGGCTCGGGCTCGTTCGTTAAGCAAATGAGCCGAGCTTGAACACATTTTCTAGGCTCGTTTAGTAAATGAACCGAGCTTGAACATTCCAAAGCTCGGCTCGGCTCGGCTCGTTTGCAGCCCTACTCAAGGATATTATCTCTTGTCCAATCAATCTTTATCAAATATCTTCCAATTCGCTGTCAGATCCGTTAATAAAATATTTAAATTATTTAAATAACCTTTATCAGTTATCACAAAACTCTCTTATCGAAATCATCATGAAACTCCTAGGTCCCGTTTGATAACAGGTCTGGTCCGGTTATCTCTGGTCAGGTCTGGTCTGGTATGGTCTGAATGATGTTTTGAAATTCTGTTTGGTAAATGGTCTGGTCTAATAATTTTAGTCTGAGGAAACTAAAATCAGACCATATTTAACAAACTGTCTGTTCCAAACTTTTTTGAACCAGATCCTATTTAACAAATTGGTCTGGTCTTAAATTTGGTTTATTATTCATTTTTTTATAAATATAATTCATTTAATTTATTATTTATATTATTATTTATTCGTTTATTTTAATTCATTTACAAATATATTTTATTCATTTATTATTTATATTATTATTTATTCATTTATTTATTTTTTATTATTATATTTATTCATTTATTATTACTTTTATGTATTATCTAATTCATTTTTATTATTATTTATTTAATTAGTATTATTTTATGTATAATTTAATTTAATTTTCTTATTATTTATTTATTCATTCTTATTTTTATATATTATTTAATTTATTTTGTTTATTATTTATTACTATTTATTCATTTATTTTTATTTGTCTCTAAAATTAGTTTTATTAATTTATTATTTATATTATTATTATTTATTATATTTATTTATTATTATTATGTATTATTTAATTCATTTTATTTTATTTATTTATTTCATTATTTAATTCATTTAATTTATTAATTATTATTATGTATTATTTATTTCATTTTGTTTATTATTCATTTCTTTTAAATATAATTCATTTAATTCATTATTTATATTATTATTTATTCATTTATTTTAATTAATTTATAAATATATTTTATTATTTATATTATTTTTTAATTTTTTTATTATTATATTTAATCATTTATTATTATTATTTTTTAATTTTTTAATTCATTTTTCTTATTATGTTTTTATATATTATTTAATTCATTTTATTTATTATTAATTATTTTTATTTTATTTATAAAAATACTTTATTTTATTTATTATTTATATTATTAATTTATCATTTATTATTATTTATTTATTTGTTTAATTAATTTATAAATATATTTTATTAATTTATTATTTATATTATTATTTATTATTATTTATATTTATTATAAATATATTTTATTATTCATTATTTTGTTTATTTTTTATTTATTTATTTATATTAATTTTTAAATATATTTTATTTAATTTATCAGTTATATTATTATTTTATTCATAAATATATTTTATTTTTATTTATTCATTTATTTTTATTAATTTCTAAATATATTTTATTATTTATTTATTTATTTATTTTTATATTTATTTATTTATTTTTATTTTTAT